>JAWZYU010000059.1:0-600000 GCA_038380435.1 Ryuthela nishihirai
ACTCGAACCTCGAAACTACAGATTAGGAGCCTGGCGCGCTAACGACTGAGCCACCCTCGCCCCAGATTTTAGATATGTGAGACGTGAATTACAAGATGTGATCCTTAATTATGCAAAATTTCTGAAAGCAACGTTCTGATTCGATATCAGATAGCTTGAAATCACAATTTCCTATTGAAACTGTAAGAACCCCTAAGGTAATGAGAATATTCCAATGTAAAATGTTTGCATTTCTCAGGGAATTTCAAGGAGAAGATCTGAAATTGCTCAAGTTTACGTCTTCCAGTCAGTTCGATTATGGACAAAGCATTCAATTCACATCATGAAATCCCCTGTTAGCTGGGTTGATGGCTTTTATCAATGAGAGACACTTTTGCTGCATAATTGAACAAAACGTGTTGGTTTCAAAAACTATAAAGCGCAGAATAAGATTTTAAAATGAAACTTATTAAACAAATTTTAGGGATGGGAGTATCACGTCAATGCTGCGATTTTGTTTAAATAGAATGTACCTCTTGTTTTTTTTTTGTTTTTTAGATTTCTAAATGCGTCAGATAAGCGGAAAAAGTCATCATTTGTAGGGTTGAATTCCAAATTCTAACCTCGGATTATCAGCCTGATGCGTGAAGATTCATATAGAACAAGATGATAGATGATGCTACTGATGACTTCCCTATCACTGATCCTGTAGTGCTCATTTGATTCCGTTATTGTCAATTACATCATCAGTTGCTTCTTTCTAATTAGTTGTAACGATAAACATACTGCTTTTGCCGCTAATTATTCTGCTTTGTAACTCACCAGTAGTAGTTAATTCTATAAAGTTTGTCCGTCGGATGGGACTTTAAGCCGTGGCTCCGTGTGTGGGAGAGCCATACCCTGTGCATGTTAAAGAACACGCTGGATGGCCTTGACAGGAAACTACCATCTGTGTCCTAACAGCTGTTCCAGTGGGTCTCCTCCCCCAACCTTCTCTGAGCCTTCGGGGTCCATGTGAACTGGCGATTTAGCCCATGGTGTGCAAAAAAGTGCCACTCAGAGGTAAAACAACCCAACGTTAAAGAACACGCTCGATGGCCTTGACGGGAGGCTACCATCTGTCTCCCAACAGCTTTTCCAGTGGGTCCCCTCCCCCAACCTTCTCTGAGCCTTCGGGGTCCTTGTGACCTGGCCATTTAGCCCATGGTGTGCAAAAAGGTACCGTTCAGAGGTAAAACAACCCGACGTTAAAGAACACGCTGGATGGCCTTGACGGGAGGCTACCATCTGTCTCCCAACAGCTGTTCCAGTGGGTCCCCTCCCCCAACCTTCTCTGAGCCTTCGGGGTCCTTGTGACCTGGGCATTTAGCCCATGGTGTGCAAAAAGGTACCGTTCAGAGGTAAAACTACCCGACGTTAAAGAACACGCTGGATGGCCTTGACGGGAGGCTACCATCTGTCTCCCAACAGCTGTTCCAGTGGGTCCCCTCCCCCAACCTTCTCTGAGCCTTCGGGGGTCCATGTGACCTGGCCATTTAGCCCATGGTGTGCAAAAAAGTGCCGCTCACAGGTAAAACAACCCAACTATAAAGTTTGTTTCATCATCATCACCACCATCACCACCACAACCATCATCATCATCACCATCTTCAAGCAGCCATGGCTACGGAGGTCCAACCAAATTGTGAAATTTAGTTCGCCAAATATATCTGTACTCAGCTACATCTATTGCATCTGGCAACTGTACACCAATTCTAACGAGGTCCTGTTTGGCATTCTCTCCATAACACATTCTAGGTCTCCCCCTCTTTCTGAGGCTTTTAGGCGTACTGTTCATAATCCTATTCGTTACTCTACAGTTATTCAATGCAATCTCTCTCTGCACAATATGCTGTTAAAGACGGTTGCCGACTCTTTTGCCAAACCTCACGATTGCATTAAAAGTCGAACCACCTAATGCCCAATATACTGCGTAAACCTTCGATTAACGTATATGCAAATAATGCCTTAGATTAGGGGTTCTCAACGTGAGGTACGCGGTGAAATTTTTTGGGGTACGTCATGAGAGCTCATAACTCGCTAAATATATGTTATATATATGTTTCATTTTATTCCCATTGTTATGCTATAACCATCTATACAAGAGGTACGCCAGTTACATACACATTTTCAGGGAGTACGTGAAGCATATAAATTTGAGAACCACTGCGCGTAAACACTTAGAATCAAAGGCATCAAGTTCCTTGATATCTTGCTTACAATGGGTACAGGTTTCACTACCATAACTAACCCTAGAAAGAACCAAACAATTATAGAGCCTAATTTCAGTCTTTAGGTGTATACGACTATTTCTCTACACTATCCGTAGATTCTTAAAAGTCCCAGAAGTAATTCCTACTTTTCTCTTTAGCTCATGCCGCACATCACCAGTATCTGTTACATAGCTCCCAAGATAATTAAACTGTGACACCTGCTCAAGACTGCATCCATTCAGATTAACTGAATCACAGCCTGCCTGACCAATTTTCCCCACTTTAGTTTTCTCTCTGTTTATAACCAAACCTACTCTACTAGCAGTCTCATCAAAAGCTCGATTGAAAGAGTTCATCTCATCAACATCATTTGCCAAAAGAGCTAAATCATCAGCATAATCTAAATCAGATACTTTTAAATCTGTAGACCATTTAAGGCAAAATTCTTCCCCTTGCAGAGAATTCTGTATGACATAATCAAAAACTAAAGAGAAAAGGAGACAAAATGCACCCTTGTCGAACACCAGAAGTAATGCTAAACCAGTTGCTACAAGCCTTACCAACTCTCACACACGACTCACTGTTATTATAGAGTTGGGTTGTTTTACCTCTGAGCGGCACTTTTTTGCACACCATGGGCTAAATTGCCAGGTCACATGGACCCCGAAGGCTCAGAGAAGGTTGGGAGAGGGGACCCACTGGAATAGCTGTTGGGAGACAGATGGTAGCCTCCCGTCAAGGCCATCCAGCGTGTTCTTTAACGTTGGGTTGTTTTACCTATGAGCGGCACATTTTTGCACACCATGGACTAAATGGCCAGGTCACATGGACCCCGAAAGCTCAGAGAAGGTTGGGGGAGGGGACCCACTGGAACAGCTGTTGGGAGAGAGATGGTAGCCTTTTATACAGGTATATATTATAACACCAATATAACTTATGCCATATTCATCATAATACACATCTTATCATATTTATATTCATGCATTATATTTAAACAATGCAAAATGAAAAGCACCAATATTTACAAAACAACCTGAAGAGTATAATACTGTCCACGATGTTTTTGTCTCCATATTACCCACTGATAATTATGAAAAACAATAAACCAAGGTCTACGAGTTTTGAAAGTGTTTAGAAACTCAATATTTTTGCCACGAGATAAACATTTCTTCGCAGAGCGATGATTACCGTACCTTGGTGTTTAGCTGTGTGTTATCTTTGCGAAAACCGAAGATAGCCGACGTTGTTTTGCTCGAAGTAAACTCCTTAAATAAAACTGCCGAAGCTAGGAAAGAATTATTGGCTTTTTGCCGCACACGGTTTGGTCAGCTAACAATGAAAGGAACAGAATCTCATTGCAAATATACTGGCTTTTGGGTTGGGTTGTTTTACCTCTGAGCGGCACTTTTTTGCACACCATGGGCTAAATGGCCAGGTCACACGAACCCTGAAGGCTCAGAGAAGGTTAGGGACCCACTGGAACAGCTGTTGGGAGACAGATCGTAGCTTCCCGTCAAGGCCATCCAGCGTGTTCTTTAACGTTGGATTGTTTTACCTCTGAGCGGTAGTTTTTTGCACACCATGGATTAAATGGCCAGGTCACATGGACCCCGAAAGCTCAGAGAAGGTTGGGGGAGGGGACCCACTGGAACAGATGTTGGGAGACAGATGGTAGCCTCCCGTCAAGGCCATCCAGCGTGTTCTTTAACGTTGGGTTGTTTTACCTATGAGCGGCACATTTTTGCACACCATGGACTAAATGGCCAGGTCACATGGACCCCGAAAGCTCAGAGAAGGTTGGGGGAGGGGACCCACTGGAACAGCTGTTGGGAGAGAGATGGTAGCCTCCCGTCAAGGCCATTTAGTATGTTCTTTAACGTTGGGTTGTTTTACCTCTGAGCGGCTCTTTTTTGCACACCATTGGCTAAATGTCCAGGTCACATGGACCCCTAAGGCTCAGAGAAGGTTGGGGGAGGGGACCCACTGGAACAGCTGTTGGGAGACAGATGGTAGCCTCCCGTCAAGGCCATCCAGCGTGTTCTTTAACGTTGGATTGTTTTACCTCTGAGTGGT
This sequence comes from Ryuthela nishihirai, assembly GCA_038380435.1. Lineage (NCBI taxonomy): Eukaryota > Metazoa > Arthropoda > Arachnida > Araneae > Heptathelidae > Ryuthela > Ryuthela nishihirai. The sequence goes on from JAWZYU010000059.1 coordinate 4,305, forward strand.
TTTTTTTTTGCACACCATGGGCTAAATGGCCAGGTCGCAAGGACCCTGATGGCTCAGAGAAGGTTGGGGGAAGGGACCCACTGGAACAGCTGTTGGGAGACAGATGGTAGCCTCCCGTCAAGGTCATCCAGCGTGTTCTTTAACGTTGGATTGTTTTACCTCTGAGCGGCACTTTTTTGCACACCATGGACTAAATGGCCAGGTCACAAGGACCCCGAAGACTCAGAGAAGGTTGGGGGAGGGGACCCACTGGAACAGCTGTTGGGAGACAGATGGTAGCCTCCCGTCAAGGCCATCCAGCGTGTTCTTTAACGTTAGATTGTTTTACCTCTGAGCGGCACTTTTTGGCACACCATGGGCTAAATGGCCAGGTCACAAGGACCACGAAGGCTCAGAGAAGGTTGGGGGAGGGGACCCACTTGAACAGCTGTTGGGAGACAGATGGTAGCCTCCCGTCAAGGCCATCCAGTGTGTTCTTTAACGTTGGATTATTTTACCTCTGAGCGGCACATTTTTGCACACCATGAGCTAAATGGCCAGGTCACATGGACCCCGAAGGCTCAGAGAAGGTTGGGGGAGGGGATGCATTGGAACAGCTGTTGGGAGAGAGATGGTAGCCTCCCGTCAAGGCCATCCAGCGTGTTCTTTAACGTTGGATTGTTTTACCTCTGAGTGGTTTTTTTTTGCACACCATGGGCTAAATGGCCAGGTCACAAGGACCCTGAAGGCTCAGAGAAGGTTGGGGGAGGGACCCACTGGAACAGCTGTATGGTAGCCTCCCGTCAAGACCATGCAGCGTGTTCTTTAATGTTGGATTGTTTTACCTCTGAGCGGCACTTTTTTCCACACCATGGGCTAAATGTCCAGGTCACATGGACCCCGAAGGCTCAGAGAAGGTTGGGGGAGGGGACCCACTGGAACAGCTGTTGGGAGACAGATGGTAGCCTCCCATCAAGGCCACCCAGTGTGTTCTTTAACGTTGGATTGTTTTACCTCTGAGCGGCGCTTTTTTCCACACCATGGGCTAAATGTCCAGGTCACATGGACCCCTAAGGCTCAGAGAAGGTTGGGGGAGGGGACCCACTGGAACAGCTGTTGGGAGACAGATGGTAGCCTCCCATCAAGGCCATCCAGTGTGTTCTTTAACGTTGGATTGTTTTATTTCTAAGCGGCACTTTTTTGCACACCATGGGCTAAATGTCCAGGTCACATGGACCCCTAAGGCTCAGAGAAGGTTGGGGGAGGGGACCCACTGGAACAGCTGTTGGGAGACAGATGGTAGCCTCCCGTCAAGGCCATCCAGCGTGTTCTTTAACGTTGGGTTGTTTTACCTATGAGCGGCACATTTTTGCACACCATGGACTAAATGGCCAGGTCACATGGACCCCGAAAGCTCAGAGAAGGTTGGGGGAGGGGACCCACTGGAACAGCTGTTGGGAGAGAGATGGTAGCCTTTTATACAGGTATATATTATAACACCAATATAACTTATGCCATATTCATCATAATACACATCTTATCATATTTATATTCATGCATTATATTTAAACAATGCAAAATGAAAAGCACCAATATTTACAAAACAACCTGAAGAGTATAATACTGTCCACGATGTTTTTGTCTCCATATTACCCACTGATAATTATGAAAAACAATAAACCAAGGTCTACGAGTTTTGAAAGTGTTTAGAAACTCAATATTTTTGCCACGAGATAAACATTTCTTCGCAGAGCGATGATTACCGTACCTTGGTGTTTAGCTGTGTGTTATCTTTGCGAAAACCGAAGATAGCCGACGTTGTTTTGCTCGAAGTAAACTCCTTAAATAAAACTGCCGAAGCTAGGAAAGAATTATTGGCTTTTTGCCGCACACGGTTTGGTCAGCTAACAATGAAAGGAACAGAATCTCATTGCAAATATACTGGCTTTTGGGTTGGGTTGTTTTACCTCTGAGCGGCACTTTTTTGCACACCATGGGCTAAATGGCCAGGTCACACGAACCCTGAAGGCTCAGAGAAGGTTAGGGACCCACTGGAACAGCTGTTGGGAGACAGATCGTAGCTTCCCGTCAAGGCCATCCAGCGTGTTCTTTAACGTTGGATTGTTTTACCTCTGAGCGGTAGTTTTTTGCACACCATGGATTAAATGGCCAGGTCACATGGACCCCGAAAGCTCAGAGAAGGTTGGGGGAGGGGACCCACTGGAACAGATGTTGGGAGACAGATGGTAGCCTCCCGTCAAGGCCATCCAGCGTGTTCTTTAACGTTGGGTTGTTTTACCTATGAGCGGCACATTTTTGCACACCATGGACTAAATGGCCAGGTCACATGGACCCCGAAAGCTCAGAGAAGGTTGGGGGAGGGGACCCACTGGAACAGCTGTTGGGAGAGAGATGGTAGCCTCCCGTCAAGGCCATTTAGTATGTTCTTTAACGTTGGGTTGTTTTACCTCTGAGCGGCTCTTTTTTGCACACCATTGGCTAAATGTCCAGGTCACATGGACCCCTAAGGCTCAGAGAAGGTTGGGGGAGGGGACCCACTGGAACAGCTGTTGGGAGACAGATGGTAGCCTCCCGTCAAGGCCATCCAGCGTGTTCTTTAACGTTGGATTGTTTTACCTCTGAGTGGTTTTTTTTTTGCACACCATGGGCTAAATGGCCAGGTCGCAAGGACCCTGATGGCTCAGAGAAGGTTGGGGGAAGGGACCCACTGGAACAGCTGTTGGGAGACAGATGGTAGCCTCCCGTCAAGGTCATCCAGCGTGTTCTTTAACGTTGGATTGTTTTACCTCTGAGCGGCACTTTTTTGCACACCATGGACTAAATGGCCAGGTCACAAGGACCCCGAAGACTCAGAGAAGGTTGGGGGAGGGGACCCACTGGAACAGCTGTTGGGAGACAGATGGTAGCCTCCCGTCAAGGCCATCCAGCGTGTTCTTTAACGTTAGATTGTTTTACCTCTGAGCGGCACTTTTTGGCACACCATGGGCTAAATGGCCAGGTCACAAGGACCACGAAGGCTCAGAGAAGGTTGGGGGAGGGGACCCACTTGAACAGCTGTTGGGAGACAGATGGTAGCCTCCCGTCAAGGCCATCCAGTGTGTTCTTTAACGTTGGATTATTTTACCTCTGAGCGGCACATTTTTGCACACCATGAGCTAAATGGCCAGGTCACATGGACCCCGAAGGCTCAGAGAAGGTTGGGGGAGGGGATGCATTGGAACAGCTGTTGGGAGAGAGATGGTAGCCTCCCGTCAAGGCCATCCAGCGTGTTCTTTAACGTTGGATTGTTTTACCTCTGAGTGGTTTTTTTTTTGCACACCATGGGCTAAATGGCCAGGTCACAAGGACCCTGAAGGCTCAGAGAAGGTTGGGGGAGGGACCCACTGGAACAGCTGTATGGTAGCCTCCCGTCAAGACCATGCAGCGTGTTCTTTAATGTTGGATTGTTTTACCTCTGAGCGGCACTTTTTTCCACACCATGGGCTAAATGTCCAGGTCACATGGACCCCGAAGGCTCAGAGAAGGTTGGGGGAGGGGACCCACTGGAACAGCTGTTGGGAGACAGATGGTAGCCTCCCATCAAGGCCACCCAGTGTGTTCTTTAACGTTGGATTGTTTTACCTCTGAGCGGCGCTTTTTTCCACACCATGGGCTAAATGTCCAGGTCACATGGACCCCTAAGGCTCAGAGAAGGTTGGGGGAGGGGACCCACTGGAACAGCTGTTGGGAGACAGATGGTAGCCTCCCATCAAGGCCATCCAGTGTGTTCTTTAACGTTGGATTGTTTTATTTCTAAGCGGCACTTTTTTGCACACCATGGGCTAAATGTCCAGGTCACATGGACCCCTAAGGCTCAGAGAAGGTTGGGGGAGGGGACCCACTGGAACAGCTGTTGGGAGACAGATGGTAGCCTCCCATCAAGGCCATCCAGTGTGTTCTTTAACGTTGGATTGTTTTATTTCTAAGCGGCACTTTTTTGCACACCATGGGCTAAATGTCCAGGTCACATGGACCCCGAAGGCTCAGAGAAGGTTGGGGGAGGGGACCCACTGGAACAGCTGTTGGGAGACAGATGGTAGCCTCCCATCAAGGCCATCCAGCGTGTTCTTTAACGTTGGATTGTTTTACCTCTGAGCGGCACTTTTTTGCACACCATGGGGTAAATGGCCAGGTCACATGTACCCCGAAGGCTCAGAGAAGGTTGGGGGAGGGGACCCACTTGAACAACTGTTGGGAGACAGATGGTAGCCTCCCATCAAGGCCATCCAGTGTGTTCTTTAACGTTGGATTGTTTTATTTCTAAGCGGCACTTTTTTGCACACCATGGGCTAAATGTCCAGGTCACATGGACCCCTAAGGCTCAGAGAAGGTTGGGGGAGGGGACCCACTGGAACAGCTGTTGGGAGACAGATGGTAGCCTCCCATCAAGGCCATCCAGTGTGTTCTTTAACGTTGGATTGTTTTATTTCTAAGCGGCACTTTTTTGCACACCATGGGCTAAATGTCCAGGTCACATGGACCCCGAAGGCTCAGAGAAGGTTGGGGGAGGGGACCCACTGGAACAGCTGTTGGGAGACAGATGGTAGCCTCCCATCAAGGCCATCCAGCGTGTTCTTTAACGTTGGATTGTTTTACCTCTGAGCGGCACTTTTTTGCACACCATGGGCTAAATGTCCAGGTCACATGGACCCCGAAAGCTCAGAGAAGGTTTGGGGAGGGGACCCACTGGAACAGCTGTTGGGAGACAGATGGTAGCCTCCCGTCAAGGCCATCCAGCGTGTTCTTTAACGTTGGGTTGTTTTACCTCTGAGCGGCACTTTTTTGCACACCATGGGCTAAATGACCAGGTAACATGGACCCCGAAGGCTCAGAGAAGGTTGGGGGAGGGGACTCTCTAGAACAGCTGTTGGGAGACCGATGGTAGCCTCCCGTCAAGGCCATTGAGCGTGTTCTTTAACGTTTGGTTGTTTTACCTATGAGCGGCACATTTTTGCACACCATGGATTAAATGGCCAAGTCACATGGACCCCGAAAGCTCAGAGAAGGTTGGGGGAGGGGACCCACTGGAACAGCTGTTGGGAGACAGATGGTAGCCTCCCGTCAAGGTCATCCAGCGTGTTCTTTAACGTTGGGTTGTTTTACTTATGAGCGGCACATTTTTGCACACCATGGACTAAATGGCCAGGTCACATGGACCCCTAAGGCTCAGAGAAGGTTGGGGGAGGGGACCCACTGGAACAGCTGTTGGGAGACAGATGGTAGTTTCCCGTCTAGGCCATCCAGTGTGTTCTTTAACGTTGGGTTGTTTTACCTCTGAGCGGCACTTTTTTGCACACCATGGGCTAAATGGCCAGGTCGCATAGACCCCGAAGTCTCAGAGAAGGTTGGGGGAGGGGATGCATTGGGACAGCTGTTGGGAGAGAGATGGTAGCCTCCCGTCAAGGCCATCCAACGTGTTCTTTAAATTTGGATTGTTTTACCTCTGAATGGGGTTTTTTTGCACACCATGGGCTAAATGGCCAGGTCACAAGGACCCTGAAGGCTCAGAGAAGGTTGGGGGAGGGACCCACTGGAACAGCTGTTGGGAGACAGATGGTAGCCTCCCGTCAAGGTCATCCAGCGTGTTCTTTAACGTTGGATTGTTTTACCTCTGAGCGGCACTTTTTTTGCACACCATGGGCTAAATGGCCAGGTCACAAGGACCCTGAAGACTTTGAGAAGGTTGGGGGAGGGGACCCACTGGAACAGCTGTTGGGAGACAGATGGTAGCCTCCCGTCAAGGCCATCCAGCGTGTTCTTTAACGTTGGATTGTTTTACCTCTGAGCGGCACTTTTTTGCACACCATGGGCTAAATGTCCAGGTCACATGGACCCCGAAAGCTCAGAGAAGGTTTGGGGAGGGGACCCACTGGAACAGATGTTGGAAGACAGATGGTAGCCTTCCGTCAAGGCCATTCAGCGTGTTCTTTAACGTTGGATTGTTTTACCTCTGAGCGGCACTTTTTTGCACACCATGGGCTAAATGGCCAGGTCACATAGATCCCAAAGGCTCAGAGAAGGTTGGGGGAGGGGACTCATTGGAAGAGCTGTTGGGAGACAGATGGTAGCCTCCCGTCAAGGCCATCCAGCGTGTTCTTTAACGTTGGGTTGTTTTACCTCTGAGCGGCACTTTTTTGCACACCATGGGCTAAATGACCAGGTAACATGGACCCCGAAGGCTCAGAGAAGGTTGGGGGAGGGGACTCTCTAGAACAGCTGTTGGGAGACAGATAGTAGCCTCCCGTCAAGGCCATTGAGCGTGTTCTTTAACGTTTGGTTGTTTTACCTATGAGCGGCACATTTTTGCACACCATGGATTAAATGGCCAGGTCACATGGACCCCGAAAGCTCAGAGAAGGTTGGGGGAGGGGACCCACTGGAACAGCTGTTGGGAGACAGATGGTAGCCTCCCGTCAAGGCCATCCAGCGTGTTCTTTAACGTTGGATTGTTTTACCTCTGAGCGGCACTTTTTTGCACACCATGGGCTAAATGTCCAGGTCACATGGACCCCGAAGGCTCAGAGAAGGTTTGGGGAGGGGACCCACTGGAACAGATGTTGGGAGACAGATGGTAGCCTTCCGTCAAGGCCATTCAGCGTGTTCTTTAACGTTGGATTGTTTTACCTCTGAGCGGCACTTTTTTGCACACCATCGGCTAAATGGCCAGGTCACATAGACCCCAAAGGCTCAGAGAAGGTTGGGGGAGGGGACTCATTGGAAGAGCTGTTGGGAGACAGATGGTAGCCTCCCGTCAAGGCCATCCAGCGTGTTCTTTAACGTTGGGTTGTTTTACCTCTGAGCGGCACTTTTTTGCACACCATGGGCTAAATGACCAGGTAACATGGACCCCGAAGGCTCAGAGAAGGTTGGGGGAGGGGACTCTCTAGAACAGCTGTTGGGAGACAGATGGTAGCCTCCCGTCAAGGCCATTGAGCGTGTTCTTTAACGTTTGGTTGTTTTACCTATGAGCGGCACATTTTTGCACACCATGGATTAAATGGCCAGGTCACATGGACCCCGAAAGCTCAGAGAAGGTTGGGGGAGGGGACCCACTGGAACAGCTGTTGGGAGACAGATGGTAGCCTCCCGTCAAGGTCATCCAGCGTGTTCTTTAACGTTGGGTTGTTTTACTTATGAGCGGCACATTTTTGCACACCATGGACTAAATGGCCAGGTCACATGGACCCCTAAGGCTCAGAGAAGGTTGGGGGAGGGGACCCACTGGAAAAGCTGTTGGGAGACAGATGGTAGTTTCCCGTCTAGGCCATCCAGTGTGTTCTTTAACGTTGGGTTGTTTTACCTCTGAGCGGCACTTTTTTGCACACCATGGGCTAAATGGCCAGGTCGCATAGACCCCGAAGTCTCAGAGAAGGTTGAGGGAGGGGATGCATTGGAACAGCTGTTGGGAGAGAGATGGTAGCCTCCCGTCAAGGCCATCCAACGTGTTCTTTAACTTTGGATTGTTTTACCTCTGAATGGGTTTTTTTTGCACACCATGGGCTAAATGGCCAGGTCACAAGGACCCTGAAGGCTCAGAGAAGGTTGGGGGAGGGACCCACTGGAACAGCTGTTGGGAGACAGATGGTAGCCTCCCGTCAAGGTCATCCAGCGTGTTCTTTAACGTTGGATTGTTTTACCTCTGAGCGGCACTTTTTTGCACACCATGGGCTAAATGGCCAGGTCACAAGGACCCTGAAGACTTTGAGAAGGTTGGGGGAGGGGACCCACTGGAACAGCTGTTGGGAGACAGATGGTAGCCTCCCGTCAAGGCCATCCAGCGTGTTCTTTAACGTTGGATTGTTTTACCTCTGAGCGGCACTTTTTTGCACACCATGGGCTAAATGGCCAGGTCACAAGGACCCCGAAGGCTCAGAGAAGGTTGGGGGAGGGGACCCACTTGAACAACTGTTGGGAGACAGATGGCAGCCTCCCATCAAGGCCATCCAGTGTGTTCTTTAACGTTGGATTGTTTTACCTCTGGTCGGCACTTTTTTGCGCATCATGGGCTAAATGTCCTGGTCACATGGACCCCGAAGGCTCAGAGAATGTTGGGGGACGGGTCCCAAAGAAAACAATCATGTTTTTTTTTTCAGTTCCCAGTTGATTTATTAAGCAGGGTATATCTTTTAGAAGTTTTAACTTCAAATAAAAATTGTTACGTGTTTGTTTATCGGTATCAATTTAAGTAATTAAAGAGTATTTCAATATTTTAGCGTTAGAATAAAATTGATATATTGGTTGGACTAAATATGTCTGATAACAAACAAAACTGAATGAATTCCGTGAATAATGTATTCATTTTTAGTAATAATATATGACAAATAAATATCGTAGTGATAGTGGGAGCTATGAGTCTAAGCTTCCAAAAAGAAAAATAAGCTAGAAAAACAATAAGTCAATGTTTATTTTCGAGAATAATAGTAAAAATTCCGAATATTTAAAAAAATTCATCACTTTATACTTATATTCGTTCAGTGAAATTGCAATGATATCCGTTTCGCGACATTTTAACAAATTAATAACAGTTCGATATACCTAGGTTTAGCAGAGAGACTGAAGTAATTTAGACCCATAAAAATGTGCGCGGTATTTACTGCGCATCCCATCTCCTCTCTGCTATCACCCGCATCTTTACCAAATGGAAAGCATCCTTACCAAATGGAAGCATCTTCACCAAATGAAAGCATCTTTACCAAATGAAAGCATCTTTACCAAATGGAATCCCCCATTGTGACATAACGCAGAAGAGACCAGCCTCAAGGGTTGTTGGAAAATTGCCAAGAATTGACCAGTTAAAGAGCATTATACTTCACAAAAGCATCTTCAAAATAAGAAATAAATATGAGAACCGTTATGCTTTATTTTGACACTATCTCCAACTTAAGTTTGGGGTCGGAATTGGCTCAGTCGGTAGTAGGTTTCGGGAGGGGGTGGCTCAGTCGGTGGTAGGTTTGGGGCGGGGGTTTGGGCCAGGTTCGAGTCCCGCCTAGGCAGCGTTGAGATTTATCTCCGCAAAACTTCTTGCACTGCCCACGTTCAGTAGAGGACACCGATAGGCTTGGAAAGGCCGCCGTCTGGCAGATGGGACTTCTTGTACGGGATTAGTGACTCTCTTGTACGGGAAAGCCATACCCTGTTTAGACTTGTACGGGATTAGTGACCTCTTGTACGGGAGAGCCATACCCTGTTTACGTTAAAGAGCACACTCGGTAGGCTTTAATGGGAGGCTATCATCTCTCTTGCAACAGCTCTTTCAGTGGGTTCCCTCCCTCAATCTTCTCTGAGCCGTCGGAGTCATTGTGACCTGGACATTTCAATTGGATTGAATTGTTTTACCTCTGAGCGGCACTTTTTTGCACACCATGGGCTAAATGGCCAGGTCACATGGACCCCGAAGGCTCAGAGAAGGTTGGGGGAGGGGACCCACTGGAACAGCTGTTGGGAGACAGATGGTAGCCTCCCGTCAAGGCCATCCAGCGTGTTCTTTAACGTCGGATTGTTTTACCTCTGAGCGGAACTTTTTTGCACACCATGGGCTAAATGGCCAGGTCACAAGACCCCGAAGGCTCAGAGAACGTTGGGGGAGGGGACCCACTGGAACAGCTGTTGGGAGACAGATGGTAGTCTTCCGTCAAGGCCATCCAGCGTGTCTTTAAAGTGCACAGGGTATGGTTCTCCCGCACACGGGGCCACGGCTTAACGTCCCATCCGACGGACGGCGGCCTTTTCAAGCCCATCGGTGTCCCCTACTGACCGTGGGCAGGGCGCGGAAATTTGAGGAGATAAATCTCAACGCTGACCCATCTGGGACTCGAACCTGGGAACTACAGATTACGAGCCTGGCGCGTTACCGACTGAGCCACCCCCGCCCCAATGATTGTAAGGTTTGTTTTTGATGAAGAGCTGCAACCTCTACGCACTTAATCTTAAACATTCACGAGAGACGTCATTAGTAGACGATTTTGGTACATTAAATCGCTTTCTTATGTTATGGTAAAGATGCTTAAGATCCTCATAAATTGAATTCCACCAATCCGTTCTTCTGATGTTCTCAGCCTTCCAGGAGATTTAAGCGGGAACGTGCTACTAGTTTCGTTTAAATTCTGGTCCCATTTCGTTTTCAGTTTGTAAGTAGTAACTATGACACACGATGAAATTACGCTGAACTCGAGTAAGAGATTTCGATTCGGCTAACCAAAGCACGCGCATAAACTTCTGTTTCGCAATCATCATGATAAATATGCTGATTTTTATGTACATCTCCCTATTCGCAGATTTTCCCATTGCGCTACTCAAGTTTGCAAATTTAAAAGAAAAAACATTGTCATAGCCTCAAAAATCTTTACTATTTCCACTTTTTTTTCATATATCATTTATTTTAATAGAGTAATTGCAACGAGAGAGAGGGGCGGGGGTGGCTCAGTCGGTAGCGCGCCAGGCTCGTAATCTGCAGTTTCCAGGTTCGAGTCCCAGCTGGGTCAGCGTTGAGATTTATCTCCGCAAAACTCCCCGCCCTGCCCACGGTCAGTAGGGGACACCGATGGGCTTGGAAAGGCCGCCGTCCGTCAGATGGGACGTTAAGCCGTGACCCCGTGTGTGGGAGAGCCATACCCTGTGAACGTTAAAGAACACGCTGGATGGCCTTGACGGAAGGCTACCATCTGTCTCCCAACAGCTGTTCCAGTGGGTCCCCTCCCCCAACCTTCTCTGAGCCTTCGGGGTCCTTGTGGCCTGGCCATTTAGCCCATGGTGTGCAAAAAAGTGCCGCTCAGAGGTAAAACAATCCAACGTTAAAGAACACGCTGGATGGCCTTGACGGGAGGCTACCATCTGTCTCCCAACAGCTGTTCCAGTGGGTCCCCTCCCCCAACGTTCTCTGAGCCTTAGGGGTCCATGTGACCTTGCCATTTAGCCCATGGTGTGCAAAAAAGTGCGGCTCAGAGGTAAAACAATCCAACGTTAAAGGACACGCTGGATGGCCTTGACGGGAGGCTACCATCTGTCTCCCAACAGCTGTTCCAGTGGGTCCCCTCCCCCAACGTTCTCTGAGCCTTAGGGGTCCATGTGACCTTGCCATTTAGCCCATGGTGTGCAAAAAAGTGCGGCTCAGAGGTAAAAGAATCCAATCCAACGCATCGAGAGAGATTTCCTTTTTCTGACATCTTATGTATTGGCGAACTACAAATGGTTCTCTTTTCCTTTTTATTCTACTTTTCCGACGAAATATGGATGTGAGAAAAAAAACATCGCTATTGATCTTCGAGTTTGTGAAATTTATAAAATTGCAAAAAAAATTATTTAACAGAATACTATTCATTTTGTTTCCAAAAGAATGGAGTCCGCGGCAGCCAATGATCACGTTTCCGGTAGAAGGAACTACATTGGTAATGAATGAATTAAGTTCTGAAATAAAGAAAACTGTAATCAGTGGTTAACGAGACGTTTTGTACAACACTAGAGTTCCTAGAAGATGTCCGTTTTCCGACAGCAGAACTGCTGAAATTCCCCTTACTGACAAAGGAAAAGAAATCAGTGTCCTTTCGCGGAAGAACATCGAAGCTTATTTAAAAAATGTATTGCTCGTAAATCGTAAAACGAGTTTAGCACTTAGATTAAAAGGCATGATGCAAAACCAAATCTATCAGCATTAACTGTATCTTTTGTGTTTTTATCTGTAATTATTAAGGTTTCTTAATATAAGCCTAAAACCTATCTTATATATACTTATAGATTTTTGTAATTAAATATGTTATTATATTATAAATAAATATAAATAAATACCCCCTCAAGCAGCTGCTTGCCACAGAGGTCTGACAGGAGCCTGTCAGTTTGTATGCCATAGTAGAAGGTCTGAGAGGATGGCAGGACCTCAGCAGAAAAACGACACAAATAGCCATGTCTTACCCGGGGCTCGAACCCAGGTCCCTTAGATCAGTAGCCAAGCGCGCTAACCACTCGGCCATGGGAAGGCTAAAAAAAATACCCCCTCAAGCAGCTGCTTGCCACAGAGGTCTGACAAGAGCCTGTCAGTTTGTATGCCATAGTAGAAGGTCTGTGAGGATGGCAGGACCTCAGCAGAAAAACGACACATACATCCATGCCTTACCCGGGGCTCGAACCCAGGTCCCTTAGATCAGTAGCCAAGCGCGCTAACCACTCGGCCATGGGAAGGCTAAAAAAAATACCCCCTCAAGCAGCTGCTTGCCACAGAGGTCTGACAGGAGCCTGTCAGTTTGTATGCCATAGTAGAAGGTCTGAGAGGATGGCAGGACCTCAGCAGAAAAACGACACATACATCCATGCCTTACCCGGGGCTCGAACCCAGGTCCCGTAGATCAGTAGCCAAGCGCGCTAACCACTCGGCCATGGGAAGGCTAAAAAAAATACCCCCTCAAGCAGCTGCTTGCCACAGAGGTCTGACAAGAGCCTGTCAGTTTGTATGCCATAGTAGAAGGTCTGTGAGGATGGCAGGACCTCAGCAGAAAAACGACACATACATCCATGCCTTACCCGGGGCTCGAACCCAGGTCCCTTAGATCAGTAGCCAAGCGCGCTAACCACTCGGCCATGGGAAGGCTAAAAAAAATACCCCCTCAAGCAGCTGCTTGCCACAGAGGTCTGACAGGAGCCTGTCAGTTTATATGCCATAGTAGGAGGTCTCAGAGGATGGCAGGACCTCAGCAGAAAAACGACACAAATAGCCATGTCTTACCCGGGGCTCGAACCCAGGTCCCTTAGATCAGTAGCCAAGCGCGCTAACCACTCGGCCATGGGAAGGCTAAAAAAAAATACCCCCTCAAGCAGCTGCTTGCCACAGAGGTCTGACAGGAGCCTTTCAGTTTGTATGCCATAGTGGAAGGTCTGAGAGAATGGCAGGACCTCAGCAGAAAAACGACACAAACAGCCATGCCTTACCCGGGGCTCGAACCCAGGTCCTGTAGATCAGTAGCCAAGCGCGCTAACCACTCGGCCATGGGCGGCCCGTTATATTATACACTAAAAATAAAATATATTAAATATACACAAAATATTATATAATTGTATTATACTAGCATAATTTACACCAAATGATTTAAAGCAAATTATTTTAGTCATCCTATTCTTTGTTGAAGCCGTCCCATGGCCGAGTGGTTAGCAGCTTGGCTACTGATCTAAGGGACCTGGGTTCGAGCCCCGGGTAAGGCATAGACATATGTGTCGTTTTTCTGCTGAGGTCCTGCCATCCTCTCAGACTTTCTACTATGGCATATAAACTGACAGGCTCCTGTCAGACCTCTGTGGCAAGCAGCTGCTTGAGGGGGTATTTATTTTTTATTTTTATTATTCTTTGTTGAAGACTTTAGCGCCTATAACTAGCAACTTGTAATAATGACCTATTACACAACTTATGTTTGTGATTTTTTTTAGTCTACTGTAATTGATAAAGATAAAAACAAGATATAAAGTGCTCCAAAAATTATAAAATTACCAGCAAAGAAATCCATATGTTAAAAAATAAAAAGTGATTAGTGAAATCAATAACATGAAAATAATTGTTATTATAAAGTTGCACCGAATTGTACGTAATGTTTGTAATTTATACTTACAATTCCTAATTGTTTAGAACAGTGTCTCGCAAACCTTTTTACTCTGCGGCACACTGAATCTAATTTTTTTCCCGCGGCACACTGAATCTAATTTTTTTCCCGCGGCACACTGAATCTAATTTTTTTCCGCGGCACACTGAATCTAATTTTTTTCCCGCGGCACACTGAATCTATTTTTTCCTGCGGCACACTGAATCTAATTTTTTTCCGCGGCACACTGAATCTAATTTTTTTCCCGCGGCACACTGAATCTATTTTTTCCTGCGGCACACTGAATCTAATTTTTTTCCCGCGGCACACTGAATCTAATTTTTTTCCGCGGCACACTGAATCTAATTTTTTTCCCGCGGCACACTGAATCTATTTTTTCCTGCGGCACACTGAATCTAATTTTTTTCCGCGGCACACTGAATCTAATTTTTTTCCCGCGGCACACTGAATCTATTTTTTCCTGCGGCACACTGAATCTGATTTTTTTCCCGCGGCACACTGAATCTAATTTTTTTCCGCGGCACACTGAATCTAATTTTTTTCCCGCGGCACACTGAATCTATTTTTTCCTGCGGCACACTGAATCTAATTTTTTTCCGCGGCACACTGAATCTAATTTTTTTCCCGCGGCACACTGAATCTATTTTTTCCTGCGGCACACTGAATCTAATTTTTTTCCCGCGGCACACTGAATCTAATTTTTTTCCCGCGGCACACTGAATCTAATTTTTTTCCGCGGCACACTGAATCTAATTTTTTTCCCGCGGACACTGAATCTATTTTTTCCTGCGGCACACTGAATCTAATTTTTTTCCGCGGCACACTGAATCTAATTTTTTTCCCGCGGCACACTGAATCTATTTTTTCCTGCGGCACACTGAATCTAAATTTTTTTCCGCGGCACACTGATTCTAATTTTTTTTTTCGCGGCACACCTAAAAAAGAATTTTTGATGGTTACGTAAAAAGAGGAAAATTGAAGTTTCGTTAAATGCATTTTATTTAAAATAAGTATAATAATAAATATAATTAATCATAACTCGGTGTTTGTTTTAATGTCCATTATATGGCTTGAAATAATCAAAAATTAATACAAAAATTTGGAAAAAGCGTGATAAATACTTAAAAGATCCCAGCTGATAAAATCTGAAAGATTTTTATTAAAGCACGTCGATAACACAAGTCAAGTCAAAATGAAATCTTTGGAATATCTAGTGTTAATTTGAAAATCTCTCGAGGCACACTACTATGCCGCGGCACACAGTTTGCGAGACACTGGTTTAGAAGATGTTGAAAGATGCAAGTTCAGTTTCGTTCAGTAAAATGCACAGAATATGACGGTTAAGTCTAAAGGGAGACTCACAACTAAAAGCAATCTCACAAAACTGCGCCATTCTTTGCAGTTTTTGCAGGATCCAGTAAGTTATCTAAATGCAAATAGTTCCAGCGCATAAACCAACCTATGTCACCTAAAGAGAACTCTCAAATGTATTAAAGTCAATCGTAAAAATGATACCTTTTTTTTCAGTAGTTTAAAATTGGTATGATATTAATTTACCAATTTTTTTTATTATGTTTGCTTTTAAGGGTAAACTGAGAGCAGAAAACCAGCTCTCGGCGACAAAGACTGATGTTGGGTTGGGTTGTTTTACCTCTGAGTGGCACTTTTTTGCACACCATGGGCTAAATGGCCAGGTGACATGGACCCCGAAGGCTCAGAGAATGTTGGGGGAGGGGACCCACTGGAATAGCTGTTGGGAGACAGATGGTAGCCTCCCGTCAAGGCCATCCAGCGTGTTCTTTAACGTTGGATTGTTTAACCACTCAGCGGCACTTTTTTGCACACCATGGGCTAAATGGCCAGGCCACAAGGACCCCGAAGGCTCAGAGAAGGTTGGGGGAGGGGACCCACTGGAACAGCTGTTGGGAGACAGATGGTAGCCTCCCGTCAAGGCCATCCAGCGTGTTATTTAACGTCGGATTGTTTTACCTCTGAGCGGAACTTTTTTGCACACCATGGGCTAAATGGCCAGGCCACAAGGACCCCGAAGGCTCAGAGAAGGTTGGGGGAGGGGACCCACTGGAACAGCTTTTGGGAGACAGATGGTAGCCTCCCGTCAAGACCATCAAGGCCATCCAGCGTGTTCTTTAACGTGCACAGGGTATGGCTCTCCCGCACACGGAGCCAGGGCTTAACATCCCATCCGAAGGACGTCGGTCTTTCCAAGCCCATCGGTGTCCCCTACTGTCCGTGGGCAGGGCGGGGAGTTTTGCGGAGATAAATCGCAACGCTGACCCAGCTGGGACTCGAACCTGGGAACTACAGATTACGAGCCTGGCGCGCTACCGACTGGGCCACCCCCGCCCCCAAAGACTGATGAGCAGAAATTTAGTTCTCCAGTTGTAAACACAAGCTTGGATGTGATGAAAGACTCTTCTGAAGAACAGATAGAAATTTTCTGCGAAAATGATGAAGATGGACATTTAAAAACTCTCGAGCTTTTAACCATAATGCATAATGAATGACGATTACTTATTAGAAATATTAAATAACATAAATATGTATTGTTAGAGAAATACAAATCATGCTCAACTAGGGGGCGGGGGTGGCTCAGTCGGTAGAGCGCCAGGCTCGTGTTTTGTAGTTCCCATGTTCCAGTACCAGCTGGGTCAGCATTGAGATTTATCTCCATAAAACTCCCCGCCATGCCCACGGTCAGTAGGGGACACCGATGGGCTTGGAAAGGCCGCCGTCCGTCGGATGAGACGTTAGGCCGTGGCCCCGTGTGCGGGAGAGACATACCCTGTGCATGTTACAGAACACGCTGGATGGCCTTGACGGGAGACTACCATCTGTCTCCCAACAGCTGTTCCAGTGTGTCCCCTCCCCCAACCTTCTCTGAGCCTTCGGGGTCCATGTGACCAGGCCATTTAGCCCATGGTGTGCAAAAAAGTGCCGCTCAGAGGTAAAACAATCCAACGTTAAAGGACACGCTGGATGGCCTTGATGGGAGGCTACCATCTGTCTCCCAACAGCTGTTCCAGTGTGTCCCCTCCCCCAACCTTCTCTGAGCCTTCGGGGTCCATGTGACCAGGCCATTTAGCCCATGGTGTGCAAAAAAGTGCCGCTCAGAGGTAAAACAATCCAACGTTAAAGAACACGCTGGATGGCCTTGACGGGAGGCTACCATCTGTCTCCCAACAGCTGTTCCAGTGTGTCCCCTCCCCCAACCTTCTCTGAGCCTTCGGGGTCCATGTGACCAGGCCATTTAGCCCATGGTGTGCAAAAAAGTGCCGCTCAGAGGTAAAACAATCCAACGTTAAAGAACACGCTGGATGGCCTTGACGGGAGGCTACCATCTGTCTCCCAACAGCTGTTCCAGTGTGTCCCCTCCCCCAACCTTCTCTGAGCCTTCGGGGTCATGTGACCTGGTCATTTAGCCCATGGTGTGCAAAAAAGTGCCGCTCAGAGGTAAAACAACCCAACCCATGCTCAACTAACTCATAAATTATGTACATATATAGATATTTGAATTTAGTGCTAAATGATGAGCATTTAAGACGAAAAAGGTTTGACAGCATTTTTTGTTGCTAAATATCGTTGCCGATGTTTTGTGTCTCTCAAAATTATTGTTTATATGTACCAAAATTGCATAATGTCTTTACATTGCATCTAATATTAGAAGGATGGGGTGTGTGTAAAATTCATTCAATTTTTAAAATCATGCTTTTTGTACGTAATGGAAACCGAAAAATCACGTATGTTAAAAATTGCTTATTTTAAATAATTTACATGGAAATTTGTGAAAAGTGAACTGAACGAGGTGAATTATACGTAAATAATGTAAGAAATAAATCATTAGAGTTCTATATTTTTAACTAGGATTTTTTCTTGTTTTGTGGAAGGTCTGTTTATACAGTTCAAAGACCAAAGGGTATATTTAAAAAGGTAATGATACTGAGTTGTGGGTTGTTTTACCTCTGAGCGGCACTTTTTTGCACACCATGGGCTAAATTGCCAGGTCACATGGACCCCGAAGGCTCAGAGAAGGTTGGGGGAGGGGACCCACTGGAACAGCTGTTGTGAGACAGATGGTAGCCTTCCGTCAAGACCATCCAGCGTGTTCTTTAACGTGCACAGGGTACGGCTCTCCCGCACACGGGGCCACGGCTTAACGTCCCATCCGACGGACGGCGGCCTTTCCAAGCCCATCGGTGTCCCCTACTGACCGTGGGTAGGGCGGGGAAATTTTGCGGAGATAAATCTCAACGCTGACCCAGCTGGGACTCGAACCTGGGTACTACAGATTACGAGCCTGGCACGCTACCGACTAAGCCACCCCCGCGCCCCAAAAAATTATCCTTACTAGGCTGTAAGGTTGAGAGAAAGCTGTCGATGACATGTACATAGGTAGATCTGACATTCACAAAGCATGGTTTCTTGAATACTTATATATGGGGATAGGGTGGCTCAGTTGGTAGCGCGCCAGGCTCGTAATCTGTAGTTCCCAGGTTCGAGTCCCAGCTCGGTCAGCGTTGAGATTTATCTCCGCAAAATTCCTCGCCCTGCCCACGGTCAGTAGGGGACACCGATGGGCTTGGAAAGGCCGCTGTCTGTCGGATGGGACGTTAAGCCGTGGCCCCGTGGCGGGAGAGTCATACCCTGTGCACGTTAAAGAACACGCTGGATGGCCTTGACGGGAGGCTACCATCTGTCTCCCAAGAGCTGTTCCAGTGGGCCCCCTCCCCCAACCTTCTCTGAGCCTTCGGGGTCCTTGTGACCTGGCCATTTAGCCCATGGTGCGCAAAAAAGTGCCGTTCAGAGGTAAAACAATCCAACGTTAAAGAACACGCTGGATGGCCTTGACGGGAGACTACCATCTGTCTCCCAACAGCTGTTCCAGTGGGTCCCCTCCCCCAACCTTCTCTGAGCCTTCGGGGTCCATGTGACCTGTCCATTTAGCCCATGGTGTGCAAAAAAGTCCGCTCAGAGGTAAAACAACCCAAAAACAACCTTGAATACTTATAAGCGGCAATGAACATTTTCAATTGCCCCGGTATGTAGATTTTTAAATTTAGTCTCTAAATAATGACCTTGTTTATTTATACTTCATTTAAGTGTTTCTTTCCCCCACCTAATTAATTAACTGATAATATTCACTATATTAGCAAAGGTATTGAGCTATTTTATATGCGAATGCTTTTATAAGCTGTTCTTATCCACTAGCCCTGCATGTTCTACCACTGCTATAGCCCGTGTATCTGACTAGTAAGACAGTAGGCATATCCTTTTATTAAGTGTTTATATGCTGTATTAGAAACCAAGACAAGCTAATAAATCTCTTAGTTTACCAATGTCCTTTTTGTAGGATTGGGTTGGGTTGTTTTACCTCTGAGCGGCACTTTTTTGCACACAATGGGCTAAATGGCCAGGTTACATGGACCCCGAAGGCTCAGAGAAGGTTGGGGGAGGGGACCCACTGGAACAGCTGTTGGGAGACAGATGGTAGCCTCCCGTCGAGGCCATCCAGCGTGTTCTTTAACGTTCGATTGTTTTACCTCTCAGCGGCACTTTTTTGCACACCATGGACTAAATGGCCAGGTCACAAGGACCACGAAGGCTCAGAGAAGGTTGGGGGAGGGGACCCACTGGAACAGCTGTTGGGAGACAGATGGTAGCCTCCCGTCAAGGCCATCCAGCGTGTTCTTTAACGTTGGATTGTTTTACCTCTGAATGGCACTTTTTTGCACACCATGGGCTAAATGGCCAGGTCACATGAACCCCGAAGGCTCAGAGAATGTTGGGGGAGGGGACCCACTGGAACAGCTGTTGGGAGACAGATGGTAGCCTCCCGTCAAGGCCATCCAGCGTGTTCTTTAACGTTGGATTGTTTTACCTCTGAGCGGCACTTTTTTGCACACCATGGGCTAAATGGCCTGGTCACATGGACCCCGAAGGCTCAGAGAATGTTGGGGGAGGGGACCCACTGGAACAGCTGTTGGGAGACAGATGGTAGCCTCCCGTCAAGGCCATCCAGCGTGTTCTTTAACGTGCACAGGGTATGACTCTCCCGCACACGGGGCCACGGCTTAACGTCCCATCCGACGGACGGCGGCCTTTTAAAAACCATCGGTGTCCCCTACTGACCGTGGGCAGGGCGGGGAATTTTGCGGAGATAAATCTCAACGCTGACCCAGCTGGGACTCGAACCTGGGAACTACAGATTACGAGCCTGGCGCGCTACCGACTGAACCACTCCCGCCCCATTTCGTCTTCAGGTATCTTTAGTTATATTAGGTATTCATGATTCCTTATTTCCAACTCCACTCATTAATGAACCGCTCGAAGTAAATATTTCTATCTTAAAACATTTCTTTGCCACTTTCCCTCCCCCCTTCCCCTCTGGAAAAATTTTCTGCTGTCACCCATAATATAGTACAGGCCCGTATCTAGAAATAAAATCGAAGAGAGGTGGGAATAAAACATAATCGAGATGAAAAAATGTAAAAAGTTGGGGGGGGGGAAGCGACTGGATTTACAATGCCTTATAACATTTTCCCCTCCATTTTACAGGTCTTTAAAAAATTATTGAAAAATGCATGAAATATAAATAAGTTTAATAACATTGGTCAAATAGGATGCTTTTAACTAATTTTGGGGTGCTGAATTTAAATATGCTTGTGGAAAATCTGCAGGATGTATAAAAAAAATACCCCCTCAAGCAGCTTCTTGCCACAGAGGTCTGACAGGAGCCTGTCAGTTTATATGCCAAAGTAGAAGGTCTGAGAGGATGGCAGGACCTCAGCAGAAAAACGACACACACACATCCATGCCTAATCCGGAGCTCGAACCCAGGTCCCTTAGATCAGTAGCCAAGCATACTAACCACTCGGTCACGGGACGGCTATGCAGCATGTATAGGATTTTTTAAATTACGGATTGATGTATTTCAAATTTCAATGAATACGCGTATCTGGGAAATGTAAATAAATGTGACTGTTTTATTAAATTGCAACTTAAAACTTATTAATTAATTATATGATTACAGTGAAAAAAATTAGAAACATAGTTATAGACCATTGAATATAAAGTAACAAATAAAATAATATTGAAACGCAAAATAAGAAAACACGGGTAAGGTTCTTTTATACTTACAAGAAGTTTATTTTTGTCTTTATGTGCTGAGTTATCTTCCTTCTGCAAGAACCAGCAGTAGTCACCCATCATTGCTGGGTCCAACCTGCCTTGGTATCTCTCCTCCATGGTTCAGATATCCTGGTGAAATCTTTCCCCTTGCTCATCACTGCCAGGTCCTAAGTTCTTGTAGCGCGCCAGGCTCGTAATCTGTAGTTCCCAGGTTCGAGTCCCAGCTGGGTCAGCGTTGAGATTTATCTCTGCAAAAATTCCCCGCCCTGCCCACGGTCAGTAGGGGACACCGATGGGCTTGGAATGACCGCCGTCCGTCGGATGGGATGTTAAGCCGTGGTCCCGTGTGCGGGAGAGACATACCATGTGCACGTTAAAGAACACGCTGAATGGCCTTGACGGGAGGCTACCATCTGTCTCCCAACAGCTGTTCCAGTGGGTCCCCTCCCCCAACCTTCTCTGAGCCTTCGGGGTCCTTGTGACCTGGCCATTTAGTCATGGTGTGCAAAAAAGTGCCGCTGAGAGGTAAAACAATCCAACATTAAAGAACACGCTGGATGGCCTCGACGGCAGGCTACCATAACCTCTCCCAACAGCTGTTCCAGTGGGTCTCCTCCCCCAACCTTCTCTGAGCCTTCGGGGTCCATGTGACCTGGCCATTTAGCCCATGGTGTGCAAAAAAGTGCCGCTCAGATGTAAAACAACCCAACCCTAAGTTCTTGGAAAAGAGTCGAGATGCGAATGCAAGAAATGGATCTTCAAAGACATTCGGCAGTCAAATTTTCATAGTTTTTCGGAAGAACTTGACTGAGCCGATGATTGTTTTCCTCTTTTTGATTCCCCAGAAAACCCTGGACCAAAGACGTGAAGGATTTCCATGCAGCACGCTCCTTCAAATTCAGTTTTTCTTCGAAGACAATATCATTCAGCAGCTTCCTGATCTGAGGACCAACAAAGATCTTTTCATTGAGTTTGGCATCACTTAGTTTTGGAAATTTTTCCTTTACCGGCAAAATCCCTTTACCAATTTTGTCCATAGCCTTTACAAAGTTTCTCATAAGCCCCAGTTTGATGTGTAGTGGTGGAAACAGAACATCAGAATGGTCAAATAGAGGCTTGTATATATACCTCACATTACACTTTCCTCACATTACACTTTCCAGGAATAAAAACATTTCTTTTGGACCAGTCTTTTGTTTTGTAGTGTTCCTTTCTGGCACTACTGTTCCACAAACACAGAAAACAGCAAAATTTTGTGAAGCCTCCTTGAAGCCGGAGCAAGAGAGACATTTGTTCATTTAAACTGGTCATGTTTTATAGCAGAGTATTTTTTCCGTGTTTTCATAAGTTTACTTCATTCCCACAGCGTGTGTCACTGTAATTGAAGATTTTTTATTTTCTTTATGCCAAGGACAGCTTTTAAGCTGAATTTCAACGAATCTATAAATAGACGTCATTCCTTAGGGTCGAGAGTTGTGTCGATTTCTTCTGTGCAGAAACAAAAACCATCTTGCATCTGGTAACAAGCAGATAAAGCCAGATTTCTCTTTCTGAACAGAGAAACTCTTGTACTCTTGGCCAGAAGATTGCACTCTTGAACCTAAAACCTCAGCTTGTTGTTTGGAAGGTCCTAGGTCTCGAACAAGTTCATTTAGTTCATTTTGCTGATTCAGATGAGGCTTGTCTAACTTTTTAGGGGTGTATGTAGGATCAGGCAGGGGCGTAGCGAAGGACTATGGTTGGGAGGGGGAGAAGTGCAAAATTTTCCAACTCGAGCAAACTTCCTTAGATTTTCGTTCCGTGGAGGGGGAGGGGGAGGTAAGACAATATTCACGTCTCTCTTCTACATTTTTGCCATTTGATTTTCAATTTTGCCAACTACTCGTAATTTACCATTTGACTTCTAATTTTGCCAACTAGCCGTAATTTCTCAGAAATATTTCCAACATTTACATCTCGTCTGAATTGTTACAAATCAGTATTAATTTTTGCCTTGATTTCGTCAAATCTCCTTAATTTCTCGAAACTAATCCCTATCCTTACATCTGTCCTAAATTTGCCAAATCACTTCAAACTTTCAAACTCCCCAATTTTTTTTCTTTGAAAATTAAGGGGAGTTGTCAAAATCGGGGCAACTGGGCAAATCTAAGGCAGTTTGGAAAATGGAGAGACGGCAAAATTTAGAGCAGTTGGCAAAATTCGAAGCCACTTAGTAAAAACAGGTGAGTTGGCAAAATCTCAGGAAGTTGGGAAAATTCGGAGTGACTTGGCAAAATCGTGGGGAGTTGCCAAATTTCAGGTGAGATGTAAAACTGAGAATTTTTTTCTCTAAAATTATGGCGAGTTGGCAAAATCTAGGAGAGTTGGCAAAAACTAGGGGCAGTTGGCAAAATTCGGAGAGACTTGGAAAAATCGTATGGAGTTTGCAAAATTCAGGTGAGATGTGAAAATTTGGAATTTATTTCTGTAAAATTATGGCGAGTTGACAAAAATTAGGGGCAGTTGACAAAATTCGCAGTGACCTGGCAAAATCGTGGAGAGTTAATAAAATTCAGGTGAGATGTAAAATTTGCAATCTTTTTTCGGTAAAATTATGGCGTGTTGGCAAAATCGGGGCAGCTTCACAATATCTAGGAGAGTTGGAAAATCTTGGGGGAGTTGGCAAAATTCGAATCCAGTTGGTAAAATATGGGTGATTTTTGAAAATTGGGATTGTCTTTGTTAAATTAAGGACAGTTGATAAAATCGAGAAAACTTTGTAAAATCTAGGGAAGTTGGCAAAACTGGAAACCACTTGGTAAAGTGCAGGTGAGTGGTAAAAATTGGGATTGTCAAAATCTAGGGGAGTAGGGAAAATTCGAAGCCACTTGGTAAAATACAGGGAGTTGTGAAAATTGTGCCTTTCTTGTGCAATTAAGGAGAGTTGATGAAATTCGAAGTGGCTTGGCAAATTCAGGGAATATATAAAAAGTGCGATTTTTTCTGTAAAATTACGGCGAGTTGGCAAAATCTAGAGTAGGTGGCAAAAATCGAATGCACTTGGTAAAATATAGGCGAGTTGTGAAAACTGAGATTTGTTTTGTGAAATGAAGGAGTGTTGGATAAATTGAAGAAACTTAACAGAATGTAGGGCAGTTGGCAAAATTCGAATCCACTTGCAAAATACGGGCGAGTTGTGATAATTGGGATTGGGTTTGTGAAATTCAGGACAGTTGACTAAAATCGAAGAAAGAATTTCACCTCTACATCTCGCCTGAATTTCGCCAACTCCCTACGATTTTGCCAACTGTCCCTAGATTTTGCCAACTCGCCATAGTTTTACAGAAAAAAATCCTAATTTTACATCTCACCTGAATATTGCCAACTCCCCACGATTTTGCCAAGTCACTCCAAATTTTGTCAACTCCCCAAGATTTTGCCAAGTTCTCCCGATTTTGCCAACTCCCCAAGATTTTATCAAGTCACTCCAAATTTTGCAAACACCCTAAGATTTTGCCAACTCGCCTGTTTTTATAAAGTGGCTTCGAATTTTGCCAACTGCTCTAAATTTTGCCGTATCTCCATTTTTTAAACTGCCTTAGATTTGCCAAGTTGCCTCGATTTTGATAACTCCCCTTAATTTTCAAAAAAATAAAATTGCAAATTTTCACAACTCATCTAGATTTTAAGAAGTCGCTTCAAATTTTGACAACTCCGAGTTACTTTGTGAGTGGGGACCTCCAGGTTAACTCTACGCCCCCGAGTTTAATTCGGTATCACACTAGAAAATTATTTCATCCTGAAATAGGTTCATATCAAACCAACAAACACTACTTCTTTGAAGTCAATACTTCGGAAATTATGTGACGTAACCAACTTCTTTCACCTTTGTTTCAACGTGGAGCTTCTCTAGCGTTCCAATCGTACAGAACCCGAGCGCCCTCTAATCACTGAAATGACGAAGTTGCATTTATGAGGAAATCTATATTATTCTTATAACATTAGGAGAGAAGTTTCCTTGCTCATTTCATATCCTACTCTTTCTGTATCCTTTTCCTACTTTTCAAAATCCTTCCAATTGCTGCACACTACATTTAAAGGTTTCTAGGAATCGGCAAAATTTTTTTAATGATTTCATTGAAGGTGCACAAAAAAAAAACATTAATGAGGGTCTTAGACGCAGAGCTATTTAAGGGTGCTACAGACGGCATCTGCTCTGATTGGCGTGCAGTCAAGGAGCCATGTTAAGCGGGTCAAGAACGGAAAGAAATGCTGTAGCTTTACACATAGTTTGAAGGCAATATATGTAGCGCAGAAAATCAATAGATGCCTACATTAATGCACACTGCGACTTTTTTAGAAGTAGCATTAGCAACCAATATATTACAGTACTTAGCTATTTCTGAAAATGGACAAATATTTCTTTTTCCTTAATTTTTAATATTCGCAAATCATTAAGCTAATGATAAAAACACATCTGCTTGGGAAGCAGTGTTATGAAAATTTGTACTTTCATCGGTCTGAGTCATCCTTGTGGCTCTGTGGGCGTAACCTACTGCTTTCGATCATGATTAAACCGGTTTCAAGCGTCTGGAACAGGAGAGGCCTCTAGCGCCAGCTGATTAGGAATGGACTGCTAATTTAAACATTATATTAGCCTATAATGCAAAGAATTGAAAAATGGCATGGGCAATCAATTTCCAATTTTTTTAGTTTTTTTTGTCAGATAAATATCTTTTTTTTTTCTTCAGGGCTCGAGTAATATCGAAGTCTTTCGTTTCCAGCAGATACAGCTTTAGATATCAGCTTAATCTATGCAGAGCGTGCTTAGGGAGATATCCGATGGCACAGATCCTACTTCATTCCACTGCAGCAAAGGTGTCAAATTCTTTTCAACCAAGTGCTCTGAAACTTTTGTGTAACGAGTAAGCGCTCATAAATGGTTTAAAATTAATATCACTACATATATATAAATTACATTATAATACATCGGAACTTTAAAATACAAAGTTATTCTTGCCTGTTTTTTGGAATGAAATATTTCGAATTTATTTTATAATTTCGAAATTAAATGGAGAAACAAACTTTACATCAAATTGTGGAGAAGTAAACAATCCACTCGATAAACGAAGGAACAGCCAAAACATCACTTCCGCTAACACAACACCTTTAGCATGGCCGAGAAGTTCGTGATATGTTCCTATAATGTAGCAGACTAAAAGCAGCAGGTTACGCCAACACAGTTTCCAAAGTTGCAACGAAGTTATTGTGTTCATTAAACGGAGCCACTGAAAGTGAACATTCGAAATAATATAGGAAGTTCCAGGTTTTTAATTTTCAAATAACAAGTTATCTTTCGTTTGATACGAAACTATATTGGGATGGATTAATTTGATGGTGCATGTGACCGTGTAACGATCCTGTAACTTCGTGATACGATAAGGTAGAAGGTAAGTTTTAATAAACTTTAATCTCGTATTTGAAATACAAAATCTTTGAAATGTGTACACTACATGTGCTGCCATCTAGTGACAACATAATGAACTAGATTTGAGAACTAACTATTGGCCAAGCTTTATGTTAACAATTAGTTAATTTTCTGCCCAAAATACTAGAACTGAAAACCAGTTCTACTACAAATTTCGTCATATAATGAGCAAGGAGTACGGAAACGCGTGATTATATTAAAAATAAAATTCTAACAAAGTCGCCATAAATATAAGCAGCCAAATGATTATTTTTGTTCAAAAATATAAACTTTGGCCTGATACTGCAATTCTGCCTAGATTTTATTGGGTAATAAAACTGTTAGAAATAACCGCAGAAATTGAAAATTCCATAAAAACGTTCAAGCTTTAATGGTTCTTTTCAATTATAATTCCAAACTTTAATGAAAATGGGTGAAATCAGCCAAAAAAAAATTTATTTTGTTTTTTCACAATTCTAAGCTTTAATTGCAAATATTTTAGGGGAAACTGATAACATTACCATATTTTTTTCTTTCAGCGTGCTGCTTACTTTCACCTGAGCACCTTACTACTCAGGTGAAAGTACCTTCACCTTTTCACTTTCTTGTTTTTCACTGTTGCGATGATACAGTTCCTTGGGACTCTTTTATAATGTGACCTTGCTGTGAATTGTACATAATGTTCTTCATTTTTAGGTTTGTAACGCAGTTTTTTATATCATTTTCAAAGAAAACAATATAAAAATTTTGCATCATCCATTTGTCTGTAGACATTGAACTATTTTCAGAAAGGTGTGGAAAATGAAACTTTTTCAAATTTAAGAATTAAAAACTTACAATTTTCCTCATCTGTTAGCTCAAAAAAGAAAATAAAAACTGTTAAGGAGTTAGAGTAGGCAAAAGAACACTACTTTAATTCTCTTTAAAAACGAGATTCTCATATGTGCCAAGGGCAATATGCGTTCTTCTAGTTTACATTTCAGATCATTGGTGAATTGTTTAATATCAAGAAATACCCCCGACTCCCCAAGCAGGCTGCTTGACACAGAGTTCTGACAGGAACCTCTCGGTTTAATATGCCATAAAGATCTATTGATCTTATTGACTGTGGATTGTTTCTGTAAATTCTTTAGTCTACATTTTTCATTATTTTATTTATTAATTTATTTATTTTTATTAATTTATTTATAATTATTTAAAAAATTTTGTAAAAAATATCAAATAATTTTTTTAAAAAATACCTATCTTCCTATAAAAAAAACCCTCAAGAAGCTGCTTGCCACAGAGGTCTGACAGGAGCCTGTCAGTTTATATGCCACAGTAGAAGGTCTGGGAGGATGGCAGGACCTCAGCAGAAAAACAACACAAACAGCCATGCCTTACCGGGGTCCCTTAGATCAGTAGCCAAGCGCGCTAACCACTTGGCCATGGGTCTTCATATAGAACCCTAAAATATATTAAAAGAAGCCTAAAGCATATCGATGGTGCAATCAGTCACTGAGTTAATTTTTTTATTATAATAATAAGTTAATATAATTTCATATATAATAATAAATATGTAACTTATAATAATAAAGTAATATAAATTTTTTATTTAATTCTTAATTTTTATTTTTAAATACATACAAAATCCTCCTGCAGCCATGGGCTACAGAGTTCCAACCAGACTGTAATTTCCCTCTCCAGACGTGTTTCTTTTGAAATACATCTGCTGCATTTGGCCACTCTAGGTCAATTCTAGTAAGTCCTGCTTGATACTGCCCATTGCATCATAGGTCTCCCTCTTTTTCTGATAACCTTTCGAGCCCCAGGTAGGACATGGATGTTCGTGTTGTTTTTCTGCTGAGGTCCTCCCATCCTCTCAGATCCTTCTACTCTGGCATATAAACTGACAGGCTCCTGTCAGTCCTCTGTGGCAAAGCAGCTGCTTGAGGGGAATTTATTTATTTTATTTATTTAGGCACACTGTTCATAATCCTTTTTGCCAATCTGCACCTATGCATACAGGCAACATGGTGAAACCAACACAGTCTCTCTCTGCACAATATGCTGCTCAAAGGAGGTTGATGACTCCTTCTAACCTCATAATTAGTTACAAAGTCAAACCACCTAATGGCTAAGATACTGCATAAGCATCTAGAATCAAAGGCATCAAGCTTCTTGTTACCCTGCTTACAAAGGGTCCATGTTTCACTACCATAACTAACCTTAGAAAGAACCAAACTATTATAGAGCCTAATTTTAGTCTTTAGGTGTAAATACCTATTTTTCCATACTCTCCATAAATTGTTAAAAGTCCCAGTGGCAATCCCTATTCTTCTATTTATCTCATGCTGCATATCACCAGTATCTGTTACATAGCTCCCAAGATAATTCAACTGAGACACTTGCTCAATTGTACAGCCATTCAAAGCAACTGAAGCACTATCTACCTGACCAATTTTCATTACCTTAGTTTTTCTCTGTTTATCACCAAACTTACTCTATTTCCCGTATCATCAACAGCCCTAATGAATGAATTCATCTCATCAATGTCAGTAGCCAACATGGCCAAATAATCTGCATAATCTAAATCAGAAATTTTGAAATCTCTAGACTATTTATGGCTGAAATCTTTCCATTGCAAAGAATTTCGCATTACAAAATGCACCCTGGTCTAACTCCACTAGCAATGCTAAACCAATCGCTGCAAGACATACCAACTCTCACACACAACTCAGTGTTATTATAGAGGGGTCTCATTACACCAACTAACTTATCAGGTATTCCATATGATCTAACTATCAACCACAAATTATATTGATTGACAGAGTCAAAAGCCTTTTTGAAATATAAGGCTATAAATAATATATAAAGCTAGCAACCACAGGTTTCTGAAACTAAACATTTCTCAAGAATCTGCCTAAGTGAAAATGTTTGATCAATACATCTACCACTTCTGAATCCACACTGTTCATTACGCAGTTATCCATCATCCACATTCTTAATTCTGTTAAGTATAATCATGCAATGAACTTTACCTGGAACAGAAAGTAAATTAATTCCCCTATAATTATCACAAAAACTGCAATCACCTTTTTTGGAAATAGGGATAATAATAGCTCTGGTGAAATCCTTAGGAACTATGCCTTTATCATAAAAGACATTCAAAATTTCAGTCATCCAAGTGGTAAACGAAACATTCCTAGCTCTAAGCATTTCCATAGTAATTTCATCTACCCCTGGGGATTTATGAAGTTTAAATTTAGATATAGGCAAAATAACTTCAGATTGTTTTATAGGGCAACATTAAAGCCACCAATGCATCTATCATTATTCCAAACAATGGGAGTAGAACTAACCACATTGTTTAGAACAACACTGAAATGCTCAGCCCACGTAGCCATGACAATATACCCACCTTCTATAATCTTACCTTGTTTATCCTTCAATCCCTATATACTTCTCTGTTTTATACCACACATAACATTAACTATCTGGTACAGCTCTGTGCTGTTGTGCTGTCTAACTGCTTACTTGGCTTTGTCAGCCAAGCAATCAAGCCAAGATTCTAATCAGCTGCTACCTAATCCTTTACATGTTTATTAAGCTCTCTGTAATGCTTTCTGTTAGGGATAGTAGGGTACTGATTAAGGACATTCCTGCAGTTGTTTCCTTCCAAAATAAGCTCCAATGCCTTATCACTCAAGTAATTTTGCCTCCTCTGCTGCTTTTTACCCAAAATAGTACTATTAGCTTCATGAAAATCCTCCTCCAAATAGTCCCATTCTTCCTCAACTAAGGAAGCAAACCTTGACTGTCATAATTACAAAGTAATGTATCATGGTAAGCTTAAGCTATAACTGGGTCTTTCGGAGTTTCAATGTCAAAGTTTACTTTTTTAACCTTAGTACAACACACTTTGAATATAGGTATAATCAGATCAAATTTCAGCTGCCCTATATTCAGGTGCAGACCCTATAGGTGTCTGCCCTATATTCAGCTGCCCTATATTCAGGTGGTAAGGAGAGTTGAGTGCTGTAGCTTCCTGGGCACAAAGTGATGAGGACCCCTAGAACCTCATGAGAAGCAGGATTTTTTTTAATAATAATATTACTTCAAAGAATTTCCACAGAATTGGGGGGAGATCCTTTTTAGGCTTCAAGTATGAGCTCCCAAAAGAAGAACATTTGAAATCTTGAAAAAGAAGCTGAATTTTTCATTTCAGCCAGACCCCTTTGCTACAGGCTGCATCTTTCAAAACATGGGCCAGTCTGCCCATGTGTATATGACCTGGTGTTCCTAACAGAACTTATCTCCGCAAAACTTCCCGCCCTGCCCCTGGTCAATAGGGGACACCAATGGGTTTGGAAATGCTGCCTCCATCGGATGAAATGTTAAACTGTGGCTCCATGTGTGGGAGAGCCATACCATGTGCACGTTAAAGAACATGCTGGGTGGCCTTGACAGAAAGTTACCATCTGTCTCCCAACAGCAGTTCCAGTGGGTCCCCTCCCCCAACATTCTCTGAGCCTTCAAGGACTGACCATTTAGCTAATGGTGTGCAAAAATGTGACACTCAGAGGTAAAACAACCTAACAGCACTAGACCATTTGCTCATATGCAGCCCATCCAGTGAAAAACATGTACTATGTATGTCATGGTGCTTGTAAAAAGTGGTAGTTATTCTCAAATTATTGAGTTTACTTACTTGAAGAAGTCATTGCCATTGCAGCTACCAATATCAAGTGACCTATCAGCCCTCCTCAAAGGTCAGAATCAGTACCAACTTTAGCATTCAAGTCACCTAGAACAAGAGTAATATCTTCTTTCTTGACAGAATTGAAAACATCCTAAAGTTGCCCATAAAAACTATCTTTCTAATCCTAGTGGGCACTCTCAGTGGGGGCATAACAACAGATAACATTCCAGTTTTTAGTGCTTGCTCAAAATTTTAACTTAAAGATGCCTTTCATTAAATTAAAGGATATTGCTGACTCCTTTGCCTAACCTCATCATTAGTTACAAAGTTAAACCACCTAATCCCCAAGATACTGTGTAAGCATCTAGAATCAAAAGCACCTAGTTTCCTGTTATCTTGTTTACATAGCGTCCAAGTTTCACTACCATAACTAACCGTAGAAAGAACCAAACTATCATACAGTCTAATTTTAGTCTTTAGGTGTATATGCCTATTTCTCCACACCTTCCATAGATTCTGAAAAGTCCTGGCAGCAATCCCTATTTGTCTGTTAATCTCATGCTGCACATCACCAGTATCTGTTACGTAGCTCCCAAGAGAATTAAACTGTGACACTTGCTCTAGACTGCAACCATTCAGATTAATGGGATCACAGTCTGCCTGACCAATTTTGATCACTTTAGTTTTCTCTCTGTTTATAACCAAACCTACTCTACTGCCAGTTTAATCAACAGCTCGAATGAAAGAGTTCATCTCATCAACATCATTTGCCAAAAGGGCTAAATCATCAGCATAATCTTAATCAGAAATTTTCGTATCTCCAGCCCATTTAGGGCCAAAATCTTTCCCATGAAGTGAATTTCGCATAGCATAATCAATAACCTATAGTTAATAATAGGGCTAAATCATCAGCGTAATCTAAATCAAAAATTTTCGTATCTCCAGCCCATTTAGGGCCAAAATCTTTCCCATGAAGTGAATTTCGCATAGCATAATCAATAACCAAACTAAAGAGAAAAGGAGACAAAATGCACCCTTGTCGAACACCAGAAGTAATGCTAAACCAATTGCTACAAGCCTTACCAACTCTAACAAAAATTAGAGTAGAGGTACACAGTGCGGTAATTAAAACTAAAGTTATTTAATTCTTTATGACACTGTTAAATGTTCTTAAGCACTTCAACATATGGAAATATGCTGTGAAGTATCAATAATTATTAAGGAGAGATTTACGCACCATGCCGAAGAGGATGGGTAGCAACTGGAACTTTGTGGGATGCTTTCGGTGAGAAATTTAAAATTCGATGTTCTCGCAGGCAAGTGACGTCTCAGTGGAGATTAAAATAAGGATGATGGCTGCCAGTGGTCTACCCACCTTTACGAATGAAATAACCATTTATACTCTTGATAGCATAGTGTACCTAAAAAGGTTACTGATTCACGATGCACATTTCGCGTCCCTCCTATCGGCACTTCATCAGGTGGGAAGTGAGGAACTTAAGCAGATGCAGGAGAGGCAGTTGGTTGTCGAGCATGGAGGAGGTTGTGGTACCATAAATTGATGTGTCAGTGGTTCAACTCTGAGGATCAGAGTGGTCAACGGATGTGCGGGTGGCCGTAATGTGCTCTGCATGTAATGGAGGTTCGGAGAGAGTTTGGGATTATTTGAAATCACAAAGATCAGTGTATGTCAAGGGAAGTTTCACTATATGTGGCTAGTAATTCATAAGTATAATGAGTGGGGTGCTTTTAGTGAATAAATACATTTCGTAAACTGAAATTTTGGGTTAAGATATTTATGTTATTGAGGGTCTGAATAATGGTTTTCCTATTGGTAATGTTATTAGGAGTTTGTGTGTGTGTGTGTTGGGGGGGGGGGGGGGTACTCTCACACACGACTCAGTGTTGTTATAGAGAGCTTTCATTATGTTAACTAACTTGTCTGGTGTACCATATGATCTCACAATCAACCACAAATTATGGTGAACAACAGAATCGAAAGCCTTTTTGAAATCAACAAAGCTAGCAACCAAAGGTTTCTGAAACTCTAAACATTTCTCAAGAATCTGCCTAAGTGAAAATATGTGATCCATACATCCCCTACCACTTCTGAATCCACATTGCTCATCACGCAATTGACTGTCAACCAGATTCTTAATTCTATTAAGCACAATCATGAAAAGAACTTACCTGGAATAGAGAGATATAGGGATTGTGATAACTAAAGGGCTGATACCCCTATAGTTTTCACAAGAATTGCGATCACCTTTTTTCAAATAGGTATAAATAACAGCTCTGGTAAAATCTTTAGGAACCATGCCTTTATCATAAAAGATATTCAAAATTTCAGTCATCCAAGTGGTAAATGAAACATTCCTAGCTCTAAGCATTTCCATAGAAATTTCATCTACCTCTGGTGATTTATGAAGTTTAAGTTTAGAAATTGTCAAAATAAAATCAGAGTATCTTATAGGCCAAATATTTATAGGCTCAAATATTTCTGCCTCCTCTGAACCTTTTTTCTTAAAAGAGTACTGTTAGTTTCCAAAAAAGCCTGTTTAAAATGGTCCCATCCTTCCTCAACTTCAGTAGTAAGCAAACCATAACTGTCCACTATATAATAATATAACTGGGTCTTTCAGAGCTTCAGTATTAAAGGTAAATTTTTTTAATTTAGGACAACACTTTAAGTTTAAGTTGCAAGACACTTTTAACAAAGTAATGGTCTGATCCAATTTCAACTCCCCTATATGCCCTGGTATTCCTAACAGAACTAGCCCATTTGCTGTTAATTAATTTATAATCAATCATATTGTTATGCAGCCCATCAGGTGAAACCCATGTGTATACTTATGTATTCTCATCCGCATCCTTGGTGATGGCATCACAGCAGATAACATTCAAGTCTTTAATGCTTGTCTGAAATTTTGCTGTAAGAAATCTTTCATTAATGCACTCATATCCTAGAAGAGCATCACTAGTGTGTCTGCTGAGAAGCAGGCCTACGCCTTGGTGACATTTATTGTTTTCTCTCCCTGAAAAAAGAAATTTAAGATTTTCTTTTAAGAATCTGACCTTTTTCTGTCCATCTGGTCTTTTGCAATCCCTGAATATCTGAATTATAACAGTGAAATTCTTGTTTAAGAACATCAAGAGAATATGCTCTGTGTGGAGTTCTCACATTCCAACTACCTATGGAGAGAAAATGGTTAGTGGGATGTTTAAAGAAACTGTGTTTATTGAGAGAGGGAATGCTGACAATATCAAACTGCCTTATAATCACATGAATGGAGCAAAGACCCATTCCCCCACCACTAAAGGCTGAAGCCATCTACACTGGAAGACTTCCTCTAATGTAGAATTTGACGTAGCCAGTAGAAGAAAATAGTTCAGGTGCCTATGATGACCACTGCTCAGGATTAACCACCAACTGATAACACATATCCTGTGAATCTATTCATTTGGGGCTGTCAACCCAGAAACAAACAGAAAACACAGTGCAATATTTTCCCTCCACAAAAGCCTACCAGTGCAGCAAATTCAGAATCCATAATCAAGCTCAGAGCCTTATATCAGTCCAGTAGCACAGGGTCCTGGTGCTGACCATATAAACCCACTAGACTGGACATATATATGGCTCTGAGCTTGATTATGGATCCTGATTTTGCTGCACTGGTGGGCTTCTGTGGAGGGAAAATCTTCCGCTGTGTTTTCTGTTTGTTTGTGGGTTGACAGCCCCAAGTGAATAGATTCACAGGATATGTTTATCAGCGGGTGGATAATCCTGAGCAGAGGTCATCGCAGGCACCTGAACTCTTTGCTTCTATTGTCATCGTCAAATTCTACACTGGAGGAAGTGTTCCAGTGTAGATGGCTTCAGCCTTTAGTGGTGGGGGAACAGGTCTTTGCCCCATGTCTGCGATTAGGGGGCTGTTTGATATTGTCGGCATTCCCTCTCTCAATAAACATAGTTTCTTTAAACATCCCACTAACCATTTTCTCTCCATAGGTAGTTGGAATGTGAGGACTCTGCACAGAGCTTTTTCTCTTGATGTCCTCACACAAGAATTCCACCATTATAATTTAGATATTCTCGGCTTGCAAGAGACCAGATGGACAGATAAAGGTCAGATTCTTAAAAATAATCTTAAATTTCTCTTTTCAGGGAGGGACGACAATAAGCATCACCAAGGCGTGGGTCTGCTTCTCAGCAGACACGCTAGTGATGCTCTTCTAGGATATGAGTGCATTAATGAAAGGTTTCTTACAGCAAAATTTCAGACAAGCGTTAAAGACCTGAATGTTATCTGCTGTTATGCCCCCACTGAGGATGCTGATGAGGATGAGAAGGATAGGTTTTATGAACAACTTCAGGATATTTTGAATTCTGTCAAGAAAGGAGATATTACCCTTGTTCTTGGTGACTTCAATGCCAAAGTTGGTACTGACTCTTTGGGGAGGGGTGATTGGCCCTTTTGGTATTGGTAGCTGCAATGGCAATGGGCAACGTCTCCTACAGGTAAGTAAACTCAATGGTTTCAGAATAACTAACACATATTACAAACACCGCGACATTCATAAGTACACATGGGTGTCACCTGATGGGCTGCATAGGAATATGATTGATTATATATTAATTAGCAGCAAATGGGCTAGTTCTGTTAGAAATACCAGGGCATATAGGGGAGCTGAAATTGGATCTGACAATTACCTTGTTAAAAGTGTCTTGCAACTTAAACTTAAAAAGTGTTGTGCTAGGGTTAAAAAATTTGCTTTTAATACTGAAGCTCTGAAAGACCCAGTTATAGTCAAAGCTTACCATGATAGGTTACTTAGTCATTATGACAGTCATGGTATGCTTACTACTGAAGTTGAGGAAGAATGGGATCATTTTAAACAGGCTTTTTTGGACACTAACAGTACTCTTTTAGGAAAAAAGGAGCAGAAGAGACAGAATTATCTGAGTGATAAGGCACTCGAGCTTATTTCGGAAAGAAAGAACTGCAGGAATGTCCTTAATCAATACCCTACTAGTACTAATAGAAAGCATTACAGAGAACTTAATAAACGTGTAAAAGATCAGTTAGCTGCTGATAAGAATCTTTGGCTTGATGGTTTGGCTGACAAAGCTGAGGAAGCAGTTAGACAGCACAACAGCAGAGAGCTGTACCAGATAGTTAATGTTTTGTGTGGTAGAAAACGGACAGGTATACAAGGAATGAAGGATAAATAAGGTAAGGTTATAGAAGGGGAGGATTCTCTCATGGCTAGGTGGGCTGAGCATTTCAGTGATGTTCTAAACAATGCAGTTAGTTCTACTCCCATTGTTTGCAATGATGATAGATGCATTGGTGGTTTTAATGTTGGCCCTATAACACAATCTGAAGTTATTTTGGCTATTTCTAAACTTAAACTACATAAATCCCCAGGGGTAGATTAAATTACTACCAAAATGCTTAGAGCTGGGAATGTTTGTTACCACTTGGATGACTAAAATTCTGAATATCTTTTATGATAAAGGCATGGTTCCTAAGGATTTTACCAGAGCTACAGTTATCCCTATTTTCAAAAAAGGTGATCGCAGTTCTTGTGATAACTATAGGGGTATCAGCCTACTCTCTGTTCCAGGTAAAGTTCTTTCCATAATTGTGCTTAATAGAATTAAGAATCTGGTTGACAGGCAATTGCGTGATGAGCAATGTGGATTCAGAAGTGGTAGGGGATGTGTGGATCAGATATTTTCACTTAGGCAGATTCTTGAGAAATGTTTAGAGTTTCAGAAACCTTTGGTTGCTAGCTTTGTTGTTTTCAAAAAGGCTTTCGACTCTGTTGATCGTCATAATTTGTGGTTGATTGTGAAATCATATGGTATACCAGACAAGTTAGTTAACATTATGAAAGCTCTCTGTAATAACACTGAGTCGTGTGTGAGAGTTGGTAAGGCTTGTAGCAATTGGTTTAGCATTACTTCTGGTGTTCGACAAGGGTGCATTTTGTCTCCTTTTCTCTTTAGTTTGATTATTGATTATGTTATGCGAAATTCACTTCAAGGGAAAGATTTTGGCCTTAAATGGGCTGGAGATACGAAAATTTCTGATTTAGATTATGTTGATGATTTAGCCCTTTTGGCAAATGATGTTGATGAGACTGGTAGTAGAGTAGGTTTGGTTATAAACAGAGAGAAAACTAAAGTGATGAAAATTGGTCAGGCAGGCTGTGATTCAGTTAATCTGAATGGTTGCAGTCTTGAGCAGATGTCACAGTTTAATTATCTTGGGAGCTATGTAACAGATAATGGTGATGTGTGGCATGAGATTAACAGACGAATAGGGATTGCTGCCGGTACTTTTAAGAATCTATGGAGAGTGTGGAGAAATAGGCGTATACACCTAAAGACTAAAATTAGGCTGTATAATAGTTTGGTTCTTTCTAGGGTTAATTATGGTTGTGAAACTTGGACACTTTGTAAACAAGATAACAGGAAACTAGATGCTTTTGATTCCAGATGCTTACGCAGTATCTTGGGCATTAGGTAGTTCAACTTTGTAACTAATGATGAGGTTAGGCAAAGGAGTTTGCAACCTCCTTTAAGCAGCATATTGTGCAGAGAGAGACTCCGTTGGTTTGGCCATGTTGCCCGTATGAATAATTATAGATTGGCGAATAGGGTTATGAACAATGTGCCTAAAGGCCTCAGAAAGAAGGGGAGACCTAGGATGCGGTGGGCAGACAATGTCAAACAGGACCTTGTTAGAATTGGTGTGCAGTGGCCAGATGCAGTAGATGTAGCTCAGGACAGACTTGCTTGGAAAACTAAATTGCACAGTCTGGTTGGGCCTCCGTATCCCATGGATCCTTGAGGATGATGATGATGATGAATAGGGTTATGAACAGTGTGCCCAAAGGCCTCAGAAAGAGGGGGAGATCTAGGATGTGGTGGGCAGACAATGTCAAACAGGACCTCGTTAGAATTGGTGTGCAGTGGTCAGATGCAGAAGATGTAGCTCAGGATAGACTTGCTTGGAGAACTAAATTGCACCGTCTGGTTGGACCTCCGTAGCCCATGGCTGCTTGAGGATGATGATGATGAGGTTTATATGGTCAGCACCAAAACCCTTTGTAGTTGACCACTCCTCAGCAGGGTAGGGTAAAAAAAGGTAGCTACAGTTGTCCAGATCACTAGGCTACACTAATCTGGCAGCCCTCCCATTCGGTTCACTTCCACAAGAGAGTATCTCTTTTGATAGGTGAAACTGCCAATGCGAAAGGAACCTTAAACTGCTGCCCAAAGCTTTGAATCAGTAAAGGTCTAGCATACAAATGACCTAGCACAAGAGAAATACTTCCTTTCTTCATAGAACTCAAAATATTTTGAAACTGGCTGTAAAACATATCCTTCTCATTCTTATTAGAGTTCTCTCTGGAGGCATAACAACAGATGACACTCAAGTCTTTAATTTTAGTTTG
Source organism: Ryuthela nishihirai (assembly GCA_038380435.1). NCBI lineage: Eukaryota > Metazoa > Arthropoda > Arachnida > Araneae > Heptathelidae > Ryuthela > Ryuthela nishihirai. The sequence goes on from JAWZYU010000059.1 coordinate 42,661, forward strand.
AAATTTTGCTGGAAGAAATCTTCCATTAATGCAGTCATATCCTAGAAGAGCATCACTGCATGTCTGCTGAGAAGCAAACCTACACCTGGGAGATGCTTTCCATCCTCCCTGCCTGAAAAGAGAAATTTAAAGTTATTTTTAAGCATCTCACATTTACCTGTCCATCTGGTCTCTTGCAAGCCTAGAATATCTAGGTATTAATGCTGGAATGGACTGGAAGTCCCATGTGAGGACATCAAGAAAATAACCTTTATGTTATGTCCACACATTCCACAAACTTGCAGAGAAAAAATGATTAGTAGGATTTTTAAAGAAACTACATTTATTGAGAGAGGTAGGGCCAGCAATATCAAACAGCCCCCTGATCGCTGACATGGGACAAAGACCTGTTCCTCCTCCACTAAATGCTGAAGTCACCGATGCTTATGAGAATTTCAGTCACCACACTTTCAAGTGGTCCTTATGAAGAGCCATGTGGCCTGCCTGAGATACGTTACTGCAGTTTAGGATTGACAGTGCCCAAGTAGCTAAGTGAGGGTTCAGGTACTTGTGATGGCCTCTGAGCAGGATTATCCATCAACTGATATAAGGTATCCCATGCCTCTATTCACTTAGAGCTGGCAACCCACAAACAAACAGAAAACGTTGCAGCAGATTCTCCTTCAACAGAGGCCCACCAATGCAGCAAATCTAGGATCTATAATCAAGCTCAAATCCATAAACCAGTCCAGTCTAGTGGGTACAAATGATCAGCACCAGACCCCTGTGAAGTTGATCACTCCTCAGTAAGGTTGAAAAAAAAAAAACGTGGCAACAGATGACCAGATCAGTAGCCCACACTGAGTTGGCATCCTTCCCCTTCCATTCCCTTCCAAAAGAGAACATCTCTTTTGAAAGGTACTAACAGCCTGCACCATTAGAAGGTGAGGTCGAACTTTAGGTGCTAGACCTGACAGTTCTGTGCATCATCACTCAGGATTGGTACACGCTCTCCTTCCAGTTTTTGCCTAGCTACCCTTTACAATCCCGAATATTGAAACAATGTATTAATTATAGAAATATGGACTTTTGATGGTGGAATGTGAATGTCATGAAGTTTCCTTTGGAAACAATGAAACTGATAAATGGAAAACTTTTTAGTGTGGTTGGTACTAATGAAATATTATAATTTGCATTTTTGGAATATTTAGTAATTTCAGTATAATATTTTTACAGGTCACTGAATATGAAAATCACAATTGTAACGAGTTTTACAAATAATACGTATAGAACAGAAATTTGAAAAATTTGTGGTAGCTTTTGAGGGATATTTCACTGACAGCAATAATATAGCCACTTTTCTGAGAGAGGTGTGGAAAATGCAACTACTTTAATTTAAGAATTAAATGACAAATACTTTTATGTTGGGGGCGGGGGTGGTTCAGTCAGTAGCGCGCCAGGCTCGTAATCTGTAGTTCCCAGGTTCGAGTCCCAGCTGGGTCAGTGTTGAGATTTATCTCCGCAAAATTTCCCGCCCTGCCCACGGTCAGTAGGGGACACTGATGGGCTTGGAAAGGCTGCCGCCCGTCGTATGGAATGTTAAGTCATGGTCCCGTGTGCGGGAGAGCCATACCCTGTGCACGTTAAAGAACACGCTGGATGGCCTTGACGGGAGCCTACCATCTGTCTCCCAACAGCTGTTCCAGTGGGTCCCATCCCCTAACCTCTGAGCATTCGGAGTCCATGTGACCTGGCCATTTAGCACATGGTGTGCAAAAAAGTGCCGCTCAGAGGTAAAACAACCCAATTATTTCATTTTATAATTAAAATAACACCCCAGTTACTTATTTTTATAATTACTAAGAAAACACTATTTGCCTTTTCTCCATCATTTATCTTGCTAAAATTAAAACTTTTAAGGAATGAAACATTAGGGAAAGGAAAAACTTCATTCTCTTCGAAAAACAAGATTCTGATATGCGCCAGACGCGATATTCATTCTTCTACTTAAGGATATTTTTCTTTTTCTATTGGCTATAAAATATAGATTTCTATCTAGAACCTTCTTAGGAATGTAAATTTTATGCCAGTTGCTCTTTAAAGATATAGGTTTGTTTTTTTCCTGACTTTTAATAATATAGTTTTTTCTAGTGGCTATTTAAAAATATTTTTAATTTTTTTTTCTCATGACTTTTCAGGAACTTTTTTTAGTGACATTTTAAGGATAGTTTTTTTGATGGCTATTAGCTAACATTCATTGACCACCTCTCACTCTAGATGGTATGATGGTGTCACATTCCATCAAAGAAAGAGGACAGCAACGAACTTTCCAAGTCCATCACTCTCTGCTTTCTCAACACAGCAAGGTAAAAGGGGGGAGAATCTAAATGTTTGTACAGTTGCGACTAGAGACTGCAAATGGCAGATTGCCAGCCTGGCTCGCAATCTGCCATTAGTTAATTGGATTACTAAACAGTTTTCATCATCTTTGTTTTAATTTTGTTCATTGTATATATTTTGCATATTCTTGTGTCTGATTACGTTATTTCATTTCTAGGTATATATAGCCAAGTACTTGAAACTGAGAAGCTTGCAATAAAGATACAAAATAAATTAACACTGACAGAAAGCAGAAAATTAGAGAAATTGAAAAAAAATCATTTAAACGTTCGGTTGAAACTAATTTACAGTTTTGAAATTCTATACGTTGAAAACAATAAATTCTAAGTGTTTACACATTTGTATTTTCCTTACACAAAAATATATATGCCACATTATTCATTAAAGTGGAAAATATTTTGGCAAATTGCAAAATGTGCATCATATTTTCAATGCTGAAAGGTGCATCGTGTGCATTAAATATCATGAAAACACTGCATAAATTAGAATCATAAATTGTTTTAGCTGCAAAAAAAAAATGTTTCTTATTTGTCATAAAGGACTGACAAGAATGCAAAGAAATGCTTTATATTTGTGAGAAAGTACAAAAAGTGAAATCAGAGTTGGAAGTATTATTGTGAGCATAACAAACTCTCTTAAGGTTTCTGAAACTAAACATTTCTCAAGAATTTGCCTAAGTGAAAATATCTGATCTACACATCCCCTGCCACTTCTGAATCCACATCTCTAATCTCGTGTGTAGGAAGTTTTTCCAGAAACCAAAGTATAAAGAGCATTTCTGAGATGCAGAAATTTTACAGATGTCACATTATGTAATGGAGAATATTGATTGAACAACATCCATATTCTAATATGTAGGAAAGTCATATATCGGTGAAATATGCAATGAAAGTTTTAAAACCAAGCTTCTGCTCTAATATTATTTTACAAACAATACATAAGACAACTAAATCTTCAGAAGCTTCAATAACATTTTCATGCACAGGAAAAGCAGAACAAAAATTGGGTATAGAAAGCTTTTCTTAAAATGTTTTATTTGGCACACGATAGAGGACATATATCAGTGAAGTATGAAACAAAGCCTGTGATATTTTTATTTTACTCTCGCAAAATACAGGCCTCGTACATCTGAAAAATGCAAAAATTCATTTAAAACAAAGCAGACATTTGAATACCATTTTCAATTCCACAAAAGAAAAAAAATCTCTGCTGTATATATAATAATAAATTAGCGAACAAAACTCATTTATGGTTTATTATCTATCACACGGAGGAAAGAAGACACATCTCTGTTAAATATGTAATGAAGAATTAACACAAAAACCTCACCTAAATAATTTTTTGGGACATATGACAGAGAAGATACATGAGTGTGAAATATATAACTAGGAATTGGATGATAAATGGTGTATTAAGGTTCATAATGTGATATGCAAAAATGGAAAACTACATATTTTAAATGTGTAAAAATAGATTTTCAAGTAAAGTATCGTTGAAATTTCATTATCAAACAGACACAGAAGAGAAACCACATATTCGTGAAATATATTACACGAAATTTCATGTGCAGATTTAATGACCACTTTCTGACTCACCAAGGAAAGAATGAGCACATTTTAAAAATGAGTGAAAAGGAATCATCAGAGAAATCTCATTCTAGATGTTACTTTCTTAAACACACAGAGAAAAAACCACATGTATGTGAAATATGTAATAAGAAATTTGCACTGAAATCTACCCTTAGGCAGCATTTTCTGACACACACAGGGGAAAAACAGCATGTCTGTGAAATATGTAATAAAAAATTTGCACGGATGTCTTCACTTGGGGAGCATTTTCTGACACACACAGGAGAAAAACCACATTTATGTGAAATATGTAATAAGAAATTTGGACGGAGGTCTACTCTTAGGGACCATGTTCTGACACACACACGGGAAAAATCGTATGTATGTGACATATGTGATAAGAAATTTGCAGTGAAGTCTACCCTTAAGAACCATGTTGAGACACACATAGGGGAAAAATCGCATGTATGTGAAATATGTAATAAGAAATTTGCAAAGTTGTCTACCCTTAGGAACCATGTTCTGACACACACAGGGGAAAAACCACATGTATGTGAAATATGTAATAAGAAATTTAGACAGATGTCTAATCTTAGAATGCATTTTCTAACACACACAGGGGAAAAACCGCATGTATGTGAAATATGTAAGAAGAAATTTGCAAAGATGACTATGCTTAGGAACCATGTTCTGACACACACAGGGGAAAAACTGCATGTATGTGAAATATGTAATAAGAAATTTGCACTGAAATCTACCCTTAGGAACCATGTTCTGACACACACAGGGGAAAAACCACATGTATGTGAAATATGCAATAAGAAATTTCGACAGATGTCTAATCTTAGAAGGCATTTTCTGACACACACAGGGGAAAAACCACATGTATGTGAAATATGTAAGAAGAAATTTGCAAAGATGACTACCCTTAGGAACCATGTTCTGACACACACACGGGAAAAACCGCATGTATGTGAAATATGTAATAAGAAATTTGCATTTATGAGTCAACTTAGGGTGCATTTTCTGACACATACAGGGGAAAAATCGCATGTATGTGAAATATGTAATAAGAAATTTGCAATGAAATCTACCCTTAGGAACCATGTTCTGACACACACAGGGGAAAAACCACATATATGTGAAGTATGTAATAAGAAATTTGCACTAATGTCTAATCTTATGGTTCATCGTCTGACCCACAGGGGAGAAACTGCATATATGTGAAATATGCAATAAGAAACTGCACTGAAAGCTAATGTTAAGGTTCAATGTCTGATCCTCACAGGGAAATACCGCATGAATCTGAAATATGTAATAAGAAATTTGGACGGATGTCTCATCTTGGGAGGTATGTTCTGACACACACAGGGTAAAACAGCATGTATGGGAAATATGTAATAAAAATTTGAACGGATGTCTTAGGGAGCATCTGACACACAGGAGAAAAACCACATTTATATGAAATATGTAATAAGATTATTTGCACTGAAATCTTATCTTAAAGTTCATTGTCTGATCCACATACGGGAAAAACTGCTTGAATGTGAAATATGTAATAAATTTACACAGAAAGCTACCATGCAAGACCATTTACTTACACACCCAGGGTAAAAGCCAAATGTATGTGATATATGTAATAAGAAATTTGCACTCAAATATGAACTTCAAAACCATTTTCCAAAACACAACGGAAATACCACATGTTTGTGATATATGTAATAAAGAATTTCCTTTGTATCTAACATTAGGAATCATTCTGTCACACACAATGCATAAATGTGAAATATGTAACAAGAAATTTGCACCCAAATCTACACTTCAGAACCATTATGTGACACAGGGGAAAAGCTGCATGTGTATGAAATATGTTAAACGAAATCTTTATTGAAGTCTGCCGTTACGAATCCTTTTTTAAAACACAGTTGAAAAACTGAATGTATGTAAAATATGTAATACAATATATCTAACCTTAGAATTAAGATTTTTCCACACATGGGATAAACTGGATGTATATGAAATATTTAATACGAAATTAGCACTGATATGTATATTTAGCAATCATTTTCTGACACACACTGAGTAAAATTAATAAATGCATCTATCCTAGGTAATCATTGTCTCATACAGAGAGGGCAAGAACTGTATGTGTGTAAAACATGTAATGAGAGAAATTTGCAGAAGAATATTTAATTAAAAATGATATTCTGACGTTTTTCCCTTTCGTATATATGTGAAATATGCAAAAAAAAAATTTCAAATATAGCATTGGAAGCATTTTCAGTTCATGTAGGGGCGGGGGTGGCTCAGTCGGTAGTGCGCCAGGCTCGTAATCTGTAGTTCCCAGGTTCGAGTCCCAGCTGGGTCAGCGTTGAGATTTATCTCCGCAAAATTCCCCGCCCTGCCCACGGTCAGTAGGGGACACCGATGGGCTTGGAAAGGCTGTCGGATGGGACGTTAAGCCATGGCCCCGTGTGCAGGAGAGCCATACCCTGTGCACGTTAAAGAACATGTTGGATGGCCTTGATGGGAGGCTACCATCTGTCTCCCAACAGCTGTTCCAGTGTTCCCCTCCCCCAACCTTTTCTGAGCCTTCGGGGTCCATGTGACCTGGCCATTTAGCCCATTGTGTGCAAAAAAGTGCCGCTCAGAGGTAAAACAATCCAATCAGTTCACGTAAAGGAGAAACCACTCTCTCAAAAATTAAAAAGAAAATGAAATCAAAGCTGAGCAAAAATCCATTATCTGATATGAATGATTACTGGTGTAACTATGTCCTCCATATAAAATTACAAAATGAAATCGGGGATAAAATATCTTTTACGAAAAGTGGACTGGTACGTGCGAAACGTGCAGCTAAGGTAAAAACTGAAAGAGGAATCTTTAATATCATTTTCAACCACATAGAAAGAAATGGCACATGTCGATGAAATATAGATATATAAAGAAATATTCGTAGAAAGCCTGTATTGATATTAATTTTTCTGTCGTGAATGATATGCCTCACGAAAGTGAAACATGAAATATGCACAAAAGTCGTAAGTGTTAATTCATTATCAGGCATGAAACCACATATCTAGAACATCCAACTAAATATTTTCAGAAATATAAACGTTCAAAGTTAACTTTTGAGGAACATAAAGGTAAAGCTATTCCAGTTGTGAAATGTGTAGCAAATGTTTGTAGTGAAACAGAGTACTTTATTGAGAAATTGTGTCATGGAAGACAGATGAATTTCCTGGGAATTATGTGCGAAAAAATTTACAGAGAGACTTCTTGATTCATTTTCTGACAAGCATGAAAGAAAAACTGCATAGGTATGAAATATGACAGGAGAAATTTCCCCTAAAAATTCAAGTAACATTTTCAGTTGGTGTAAAAGTAGAGCCTCGTATCTGAAATATGTAACCAAAAAATTACGGCGTAAAATTCATTTTATTTTCCAATAGCTAACACACACAAGGTAGATTACTGTAAGCTATTTATCATGGAATTTACCCAGAAAAATTGTTAAGAATTATGTGAATGCATGTGCATCTGAATTTTTTAAGAAAATCTTTCCAGAAGAAACTCAATGTACTATTTTCAGTTGAATGTGAAAAAATGCCATGGATTTCAAATTATGCACAAAACATTTTTACACACAGTGCCTCTCAGTTTGCATTATGTAATACACTTCTAACAGAGCTCATATATCTACTAAGTATGATCCAAAAGCCTGGGCTAAAATACTATATTTCTCACATAAAAAAAGTAACCTGATATATGTATAATACAGTATATAGATATAGATATACAGCTGTATCTCTCTTGCTATTTTCAGTCATAGAAAGAGAGCCACATATCGGTGAAATACGGGAGAAATTTTTACAGAAAGCTCGTTTAAATATCCATTTTCCCTCGCCTCAAAAAGAGAAGTCACAAGTATGAGAAATATTAACGAATAAATTTAGCAAAATTCAGTCCTCCGAAAGAATTTTGTGGCACACAGAAAAACTACCTTAATAAAATATCTAACTAAATTTGAATGAAAACTTACCTTCAGGTGACATTTTCCTCTGCACAGACAGTCTCTGAACTATGGAAAGAAAGTTTTAAGACAGTGCCTGGGTTTGAATATCAATAAGGGAAAGACAAACGGAGGAGCCTCATATATAATCAAAGACCACAGAATGTTAATTGCCATTTTTATTGCAGGAAAAGATATGCTATATTTCTGTGAAGTAGATAAAAGATTTCCTTTAAAATTTATTCTCAGGGGGCATTTTCTGCCCAGAGATAAAAGATAGGTGTCTGTGAAATAGTTGACAAGAAATTTGCATAAATGTTCACCATAAGAATTAGTACCTTATACAGAACAAAGAGAAGGCACGTGAAAGAGAAATATTTGAAAAACTAAATTTGCAGCAAATAACCATATTAAGAGACACAGTAAAAAGGAAGGCCAGTTTTTCGAAATATGTGGAAAACCTTTGTTTCTCTTTCTTCAGTGAAACGTGTGCTTTAATGACATGTTCTACCAAGAAGAGAAGACAAGCCATATCTGTGTGAAATATGTAACAAAAGATTATCAAAACAGAGGAGACTTAATGCTTAATGTCTGATACAAATAAAACAAGCATCCTATGTCAGCAATAAATGACTCTCCAAGAAATATGTAAATTGTGGTTGATTGCTTATTGAAATTTACCTGTCAGTGATGAGAAAAATCGAGTTTTCTGATTGAGATTTCCGATGTTGGCTTTCAGTTTAGCAATGATGCCAAAAAATGTTTGTATGTTTTAAATGTAATAATTTAAGAAATATAAATAAATAATTGACTGACAATCTAGTTATTTTTATAATGCAGCTGTACCATATAAATGTATTCCAAAAAAGGTTTTCAGTTTATAATTTTTATCAATTTCTTGAAAAGTATTTGAACACTTGCATGATATTGCTAGCAACAGTCAATGTTCTACAACTTTCAGAATAAGACTTTTACAGAAAAAGTGACACCATAGAATAATTAAAAAAATAATTATTTTTAACGAGAAAAGGAAAAAAAATCAATGGAGTCTTGATTTGTAAAAATTATTGAAGGAAATGATAATAGTGATGCATTGACAGGCAACACTGCAAATAAATGTCCATAATTTGAAAAGCACCAGTTTTCCATTCATCATTAAGGATACCTGAAGAAACTTTTATGTTATTTTAGTATGTTATTTTAGCTAACTATTTTGTGTGTCCACTTTTGTGGAAAATGTTTATGAATTGCAATTCTGGTATATAATGTTTAAGTTTTTATAAATGTTTAAATATGAATTGTCAACTGACCATTACATGTTACCTTATATAAATGGAAAGCAAAAATCGAAGATTTCCGAGTGTTTTAAAAAATTTTTATTTATAACTGTAAGGAAAAATAAAGTACTGGACAAAATCAAAGTCTCAAATTTCATCAATATTCTTATGTATTTAAATATAAAACATAAAAAAAATATAATACATCCTCAAGCAACTACTTGCCAAAGAGGTCTGGCAGGAGCCTGTCAGTTTACACAGTCATGAGGGGCAGGGTGGCTAAGTCTGGTAGCGCGCCAGGCTCGTAATCTATAGTTCCCAGGTTCGAGTTCCAGCTGGGTCAGCGTTTAGATTTATCTCCACAAAATTTCCTGCCCTGCCCACGGTCAGTAGGGGACACCGATGGGTTGGAAAGACCGCCGTCCGTCGGATGGGACGTTGAGCCATGGCCCCGTGTGTGGGAGAGCAATATCTTGTGCATGTTAAAGACACGCTGGATGGCCTTGACGGGAGGTTACCATCTCTCTCCCAACAGTTGTTCCAGTGGGTCTCCTCCCCCAACCTTCTCTGAGCCTTCAGGGTCAATGTGACCTGGCCATTTAGCCCATGGTGTGCAAAAAAGTGCCACTCAGAGGTAAAACAACCCAAATACACAGTCATATCAGAATAATATGACCACCCCCCATTCACATTATTAGGTAGGTGGTCATATTCTGATACGACTGTATATCCCATAATATAAGGTCTGTGCGGGTGCCAGGAACTCGCCAAAAAAACAAGGTTAGCGTCCATGTCTTGCCTGGGGCTTGACTCCAGGTCCCTTATATCTGTAGCCAAGCGGGCTTTCAATAATTTACAATAGTTTCAGTATTAATCGCGATATTTAATGACAAATAAATTGAAACTTAATAGGCATATTTTAATCATTATCAAAGATTTATTATAATATTTGAGTAAAATAAGTATATGTTTTAGAACCCCAAGTAAAGAACTGATTATTTGCGATTTTTGTACAACACACTGTTGTTATGTTCTAGTATATCCTTAAATTTTAAAACACCAGAATGAATAATATAAGTAATACTTGTGTTTCCGCCACCTGTTATCGGGCATATTGTGATGCCCCACCGTTCACTTTTGCTTTACCTTAACCAGTTTTGTTTAATTTATGTTATATTTATCTATTTTATTTCCTTTTTGGCATCACAGCGCTCGTTTCCAAGAGTTAGGAGTTGCGCATGCGCAACTCCGTTCTTCCGACTGTCACCCGCTAAAGCGCGTGCACAAGGACGCCCCCTCTTGCCCGGCCGGCTCTTGTTAAAAGCACATAGCTTAGCTTAGCAGTTAGTAAGTGAAGTTGTAGAGAGAGGAGGAGAAGAGAGTGCGTTGTACTTTATGTATCTTCATTGAAGTTTTGGTGGGTTGATTATTTGGAAATAAATTTGTTTGTTATTTAAACCTTTTGAATCTTTACAATTTTTTTCTCTTGAGCAACGCGAATTCAGATTTCATTATAGTTGGACATTTGACAATCATTTTTTGGATTCTTACTCATTAATGCTCGCTGGTATTTTGAACCCTAATTTAACTTATTCTATTTTTTGGCAATTTGTCAATTATTGCCTGGCGCCCGTCTCAGCTATCAGGAGCATAAAACTAATTGGATCAGGAAAAAGGTCCAACTTTAAGGTATTTTGCATATTCTTTGACCCGTTACAATATGAATATCGCCTTTAGAGTTCAGTGACAATGAATGCTACTTAAAGCCTTTGAATAGGAAAGGCGTGAGCTGACTTTCCAAATGCCTCTTTTTTTTTAAAATATGAAGCTGTAATATAAACATTTCTCTTTTTGAACATCAAGAACCACAAACACAAAAGAAGCACCTGACCCAAATGTCTCGTGACATTGTACTATACTAGTACAATGTCATACTCATGATACATGTATACTAGTATAATACACTAGATGCCGCCACGGGTTTTTAAAAAGGGGAGGAATTTTTAATGAACGTGTTTTTAATGAGGGTGGATTAAAAAATACAGGTCAACCAGTGTCTTCATGAATTATAAATTATCAATAACGGCATGGTTGGTGACGTCATATCACGTGACCAGAAGTACCAATTAAGGTGAAGTGGACACTACTTACCACTGTAGTTATCACAAGAATCGTAATCAAATTTAAAAAAAATAATTGTTGCATTAAAATCCACAGGTAAAATGTTTTTGCCAAAAAATAAATACCCCTTGAAGCAGCTGCTTTCCACAGAGTTATGACAGGAGCCTGTCAGTTTATATGCCATAGTAGAAGGTCTGAGAGAATAGCAGGACTTCAGCAGAAAGACGACACATATATCTATGCCTTACACTAGGCTGGAACCAGGTCCCTTAGATCAGTAGCCAAGAGCGCTAACCACTCGGTCATGGAACGGCTAAGATGTTGAAAATTTCCATCAGTTATGTGGTAAAAGAGAAACATTCCCAGCTTTAAGCATTTCAGTAGTAATTTCATCTACCACTGTAGATTGATGTAGTTTATGTTTAGAAATAGCCAAAATAACTTTACATTGTGATATAGGGCTATGATTAAAGCTGGTAATGGATATATCATAAGTAAAAACAATGGGAGTAGAACATTTCTGAAATGCTCAGTCTACCTAGTCATGAGCGCGTGTTCACTTCCAATAACATTATGATGCTCATCCTTTAATCCCTGTATACCTGCCTTTTCTTACCACACAAATAATTAAATATCTGTTCTGCTGATACGAAGTCTAGCTGCTTTCTCACAATTCCTCGACTTTTTCAGCCAAGCTATCAAGCTTAAGATTGTTATCTGTAAATTCTTTATACGTTTATTAAACTATGTTACAGAGCTTAAAAAAGGTATAATCTCTTACCGAAATATGCTCAATAACCTTATCACTCAAATAACTTTGCCTCCTCTGCTCCTTTTTAGTTAAAAGTACTGTTAGTTTCAAGAAAGGCCTGTTTAAAACGGTCCCATTCTTCGTCATCTTCGGTAGTAAAAAAAACCGTGACTGTCATAATGATCGAAAAATACATCATTGTAAGCTATGACTCTACCTAGGTCTATCACTGCTTCAGTGTTAAAGGTGAATTTTTTTAACCTTAGCACAACACTTTTTAGGTTGAAGTCGCAACACGTTTAACAAGGTAACCATCAGATCCATTTTGAACTCCCCTATATGATCTTGTACTCCTAACAGAACTAGCCCATTTGCTGTTAATTAATATGTAATCATATTTTTATGCAGCCCATTTGGTGAAACTCATGTATACTTATGATATTTATGCATGTTGTGGTGTTTGTAATTAGTTATTCTCGAACCATTAAGTTTAGTGATCTGTAGGAGACGTTGCCCAATGCCATTGCAGCTATCAATATCAAAGGGACCTATCACTCTTCCCCCAAATCTTTCATTAATGCACTCTTGTCCTAAAAGAGCATCAACCCAATCATTGTCCTAAATGACCACAAAGGTCAGAATCAACTTTAGCATTGAAGTAACCTTGAACAAGGGTAATATCTGCTTTCTTCACAGAATTCAAAATATAATAATAATTTATTTCCATATTCATTAATAAAAACATTACATCAAATATTTACCATCAAAGCTTGAATGGAAACTACTTGAACAAAATATTAAAAATGATGAAAAAATAAAAACGAAAACATAATTTTAGTATATCTCAAATATTACCAACGAGTACTCGTCTAGGTAATTAAATAAATTTTATAAAAATCAGCAGCTAACATTAGCTAAAAATACAAAAAAAAGTAATTTTAAATAATTACATTGAAAAAATATTCAAAACCATTTCTTTTAATAATTCTCTTAAGTTTGTGCTTAAATGCTGGGTTGTTTTACCTGTGAGCGGCACTTTTTTGCCCACCATGGGCTAAATGGCCAGGTCACATGGCCCCCGAAGGCTCAGAGAAGGTTGGGGGAGGGGACCCACTGGAACAGCTTTGGGAGACAGATGGTAGCCCCCTGTCAAGGCCATCCAGCGTGTTCTTTAACGTGCACAGGGTATGTCTCTCCCATACACGGGGCCACAGCTTTACGTCCTATCCAACGGACGGCGGCCTTTCCAAGCCCATCAGTGTCCCGTACTGACCGTGGGCAGGGAATTTTGTGGAGATAAATCTCTATGCTGACCCAGCTGGGACTCGAACCTGGGAACTACAGATTACGAGTGTGCTTAAATGTAATTCGATTGTTTAGGTTTCTGATATCATCTGGTAATAATGAATTGAACATTTTTGGAGTTATATAGAAAATCTGCTTTTGACACAGAGTTTTGTTAACTTTTGGGAGAACGTAAATTCTTCCCGATTCTCTACAATAATATGGCTTTACCATTAATTTGAAGAATTGACAGTTATGGACGAATATAAAAGTTATTCGAAACCATTTCTCCTAATTACTCTCAATTAGTTAATGGACGAATATAAAAGATTTTCTGAGTGTTAGAAGGGAAAAAATTAAAAGATGAAAACATTTTCATCGAGGTTTCATCTCTTATTTTAAATACACATGTTTACTATTTTATTTTGCAATCTAATGGCGGGTTTTATATTTGTAAAATAATCATTCTCCCCTAGACACAATACTGTACTGTATAGCAGAATAAACACAGACATAATAAAGAATCCTTAGAAGTTACCATCAACTTTATTTTTGCAAAAAAAAAAAGGTTCTGCAATATAAATCTTATTTCTTAACCAAACAAGTCATATGCGATTTCTATTTCAAATTATGATCAACTATAATACCAAGATATTTATAGCTAGGTACTTCTTCATTTTGACAGCTAATAAAAAATATAAATAAATATCCCCTCAAGCAGTTGCTTGCCACAGAGGTCTGACAGGAGCCTGTCAGTTTATATGCCATAGTAGAAGGTCTGTGATGATGGCAGGACCTCAGTAGAAAAACGACACAAACAGCCATGCCTTACCTGGGGCTCGAACCCAGGTCCCTTAGATCAGTAGCCAAGCGCGCTAACCACTCGGCCATGGGACGGTTTTGACAGCTACAATTATTAAAATTTTTGCATGTAACAGAATGAAATTTCATATTTAATTGTTGAAATTCCGTTTTAACTGAAAACTAAAAAGATTAGTTTTAGTAATATTTATAGTTAATTTAAACCATGTATTTAATCTGAAGAAATCCACTTCGATATTATTTTTAGTTCTGACAGATTTTTATCAACATATATTAAGGTAGTGTCATCAGCAAATTCAATGATATCTATATTTAAACAATGGCAAAAGAAATCATTTATATAAATAAAATATATCCCAAAACTTATCCCTGTTCAACATTGTAATTTATAAATTGAAAGTGACCCTGAACATTGTTTATTAATACTGCTTGGTTTCTGTTGTTTAAGATTTCGTAGGTATTTCAAATTTCACTCGTAGGTATTTTAAACAATAACAATTCTACGGTCAAATGTTTTTCCAACATCAATCAATAAATAAAGCGATACATTGCTTCCCTTATCTATATCTCAGTATAGATAAGGGAAAATTTTATTGTCAGAAAATTTTATTTTGAAATTTCAAAATAGCTTATTTTGTAATTTTATTTTTACGAAATACGAATAATCTAAAAATTAGGTTTTTCAAAAAAAAATTTTAATTCTTTTTTTCATGAGCTTTTCAATTACCTTAGAAAAAGATGGGTAGAATTCATATAAGCCTATAGTTAGAAAAACAATATCTCCCGTTTTAAAAATTGAAATTACAATTGGTTTTCCTAAAACTATTTGGAAAAACACCTGTTTTAAATGTCATATTTTCGATTTTTAGAGTATCCTGAAGTTGTTCGTAAAACTTCTTTCACATCCTCAGTGGGGCTGTAACAACAGAAAACGTTGAAGTTTTTAATATTTGTCTGAAATTTAGATGCAAGAAATCTTTCATTAATTCACTCTTGTCCTAAAAGAGCATCGATTCTTATCTCTCCTTCCTGAAAAGAGAAGGGGCGGGGGTGGCTCAGTCGGTAGCGCGCCAGGCTCGTAATCTGTAGTTCCCAGGTTCGAGTCCCAGCTGGGTCAGCGTTGAGATTTATCTCCACAAAATTTCCCTGCCCTGCCCACAGTCAGTAGGGGACACCGATGGGCTTGAAAAGGCCGCCGTCCGTCGGATGGGACGTTAAGCCGTGGCCCCGTGTGCGGGAGAGCCATACCCTGTGCACGTTAAAGAACACGCTGGATGGCCTTGACGGGAGGCTACCAGCTGTCTCCCAACAGCTGTTCCAGTGGGTCCCCTCCCCCAACCTTCTCTGAGACTTCGGGGTCCTTGTGACCTGGTCATTTAGCCCATGGTGTGCAAAAAAGTGCTGCTCAGAGGTAAAGCAACCCAACCCAACCCTGAAAAGAGAAATTTCAGATTATTTTTAAGTATCTGACCTTTATATGTCCATCTGCTCTCTTGCAGGTCGAAAATATCTATAGTGATTGAATACTTATGTGACAACATTAAGAAAATAATCTCT
The DNA here is from genome assembly GCA_038380435.1 of Ryuthela nishihirai. NCBI lineage: Eukaryota > Metazoa > Arthropoda > Arachnida > Araneae > Heptathelidae > Ryuthela > Ryuthela nishihirai. The sequence continues at coordinate 58,429 of JAWZYU010000059.1, forward strand.
GTGCAGAGTCCTCACATTCCAACTACCTGTGGAGGGAAAATGGGTTCGTGGCATGTTTACAGAAACTGTGTGTTGAGAGTGGAAATGCTGATAATATAAAAAAAAAAAACCCTAATTGCAGGCAAGGGGCAAAGACCTGTTCCCTCCCACAACTAAAGGCTGAAGCGATCTACATTGGAAGACTTCGTCAATGTAGGTTTGACGATGACTGTAGAAACGATAGTTGAAGTACCTGTGATGGTCTTTGATCAGGATTATCTACCAGATGATAAAATATATCCTGGGAATCTATTCACTTGGGGCTCTCAACCCACAAATAAAATGTGATCTGAAAGTGATCACTTTAATAGTCGTGAATTACATAACCAATTGAATAGTGAAAACACTTCCTTCAAAAAATTTATTACAAATTACGCAATATGTTGATTGTATCAATACCAAAAATTTATAACAAAATTTCTTGTTAACTTTTGGAAATTTGAAGCATATATAAACTGATGTCTAAAGTTACGATATTAGCAAATATTATTCAAAGGCATGTGAACTTCAAAGCTGTGTCTTCCAAAAATCAGCCATCTGTGAAATGCAGATTGCAATTACTAAACTGGAAAAATTTTTAATTATTTTCCGGTGTCACCTTTTCTGTAAAAGTCTTATTCTCAAAGTTGAAGAACTCTGAATGTTGCTCTGCAATATCATGCAAGTGTCCAAATACTTTTAAAGAAATTGATAAAAATTATAAACTGAAAACCTTTTTGGAATACATTTTTATGGTACAGCTGCGTTATAAAAATAAAGAGATCGTCAGTCACATCATTTCTTTATATTTCTTAAATTGTTGCATTTAAAATATACAAAGAATTTTTGGCATCATTGCTAAACTGAAAGCCAACATCGGAAATCTCAATCAGAAAAGTCGATTTTTTTCATCAGACAGGCAAATTTCAATACGCAATCAACCACAATTTACATATTTCATGGAGAGTCATTTATTTCCCACAAAGGATACTTCTGTTTCAATTGTATCAGACATTAACCATTAAGTCTCCTCTGCTTTGATAATCTTTTGTTACATATTTCACACACATATAGCTTGTCGTCTGCTGCTTGGTAGAACATGTCATTTAAGCACACGTTTCACTGAAGAAAGAGAAACAAAGGTTTTCCACATATTTCGAAAAACTGGCCTTCCTTTTTACTGTCTCTCTTAATATGGCTCTTTGCTGCAAATTTAATTTTTCAAATATTTCACTTTCATGTGGCTTCTCTTTCTTCTGTATAAGGTACTGATTGTTATGGTGAACATTTATGGAAATTCCTTGTCAACTGTTTCAGAGACACCTATTTTTTTTATCTCTGGGCAGAAAATGCCCCCCCCCCCCCGAGAAAAAATTTTAATGGAAACCTTTAGTTTATCTACTTCACAGAAACATAGCCTCTCTTTTCTTGCAGTACAAATGGCAATTAACATTCTGTGGTCTTTGATTATATATGAGGCTCCTTCGTTTGTCTTTCCCTTATTGATATTCAAACCCAGGCACTATCTTAAACTTTCTTTCCATAGTTCAGAGGAAAATGTCTCCTGAACGTAAGTTTACATTCAAATTTAGTTAGATATTTTATATTAAGGTAGTTTTTCTGTGTGCCACAAAATTCTTTCGGAGGACTGAATTTTCCCAAATTTAATTGTTAATATTTCTCATACTTGTGACTTCTGTTTTTGAGAGGAAGGAAAATGGATATTTAATCGAGCTTTCTGTGAAAAGTTCTCCTCACGTATTTCACGGTTATGTGGCTTCTCTTTCTATGACTGAAAGTAGCAAGAGAGATACAGCTGTATATCTGCATACTGTATACTACATATATCAAGTTACTTTTTTATGAGAGAAATATAGTATTTTAGCCCAGGCTTTTGCATCATACTTAGTAGATATATGTGCTCTGTTACAAGTGTATTACATAATGTAAACTGAAAAGAAATGTGTAGAAGTTTTTTGTGCATATTTTGAAATGCATGACCTTTTTTCACATTCAACTGAAAATAATACATTGAGTTTCGTGTGGGTTGGGTTGGGTTGTTTTACCTCTGAGCGGCACTTTTTTGCACACCATGGGCTAAATGGCCAGGTCACATTGACCCCGAAGGATCAGAGAAGATTGGGGGAGGGGACCCACTGGAACAGCTGTTGGGAGACAGATGGTAGCCTCCCGTCAAGGCCATCCAGCGTGTTCTTTAACGTGCACAGGGTATGGCTCTCCCGCACATGGGGACACGGCTTAACGTCCCATCCGACGGACGGCTGCCTTTCCAAGCCCATCGGTGTCCCCTGCTGACCGTGGGCAGGGCGGGGAATTTTGCGGAGATAAATCTCAACGCTGACCCAGCTGGGACTCGAACCTGGGAACTACAGATTACGAGCCTGGCGCGCTATCGACTGAGCCACCCCCGCCCCGAGTTTCGTCTGGAAAGATTTTCTTAAAAAATTCAGACACACCTGGGTTCACATAATTCTTAACCATTTTTTCTGGGTAAATTCCATGATAAATAGCTTACAGTAATCTACCTTGTGTGTTAGCTATTGGAAAATAAAATGAATTTTACGCCGTAATTTTTTGGTTACATATTTCAGATACGAGGCTCTACTTTTACACCCAACTGAAAATGTTACTTGAATTTTCAGGAGAAATTTCTCCTGTCGTATTTCATACCTATGCAGTTTTTCTTTCATGCTTGTCAGAAAATGAATCAAGAAGTCTCTCTGTAAATTTTTTCGAACATATCTCCCTGGAAATTCATTTTTCTTCCATGACACAATTTCTCAATAAAGTACTTTCTTTCACTACAAACATTTGCTACACATTTCACAACTGGAATAGCTTTACCTTTATGTTCCTCAAAAGTTAACTTTGAACGTTTATATTTCTGCAAATATTTAGTTGGATATTTCATATATATATATATTCCATGATAAATAGCTTACAATAATCTACCTTGTGTGTGATCATCATCATCATCCCCAAGCTGCCATGGGCTATGGAGGTCCAACCTGACCGTGCAATTTAGTGCTCCAAGCAAGTCTATCCTGAGCTACATCTACTGCATCTGGCCACTGCACACCAATTCTAACAAGGTCCTGTTTGACATTGTCTGCCCACCGCATCCTAGGTCTCCCCTTCTTTCTGAGGCCTTTAGGCACACTGTTCATAACCCTATTCGCCAATCTATAATTATTCATACGGGCAACATGGCCAAACCAATGGAGTCTCTAGCTGCACAATATGCTGCTTAAACGAGGTTGCTGACTCCTTTGCCTAATCTCATCATTATTTACAAAGTTGCACCACCTAATGCCCAAGATACTGCGTAAGCATCTGGAATCAAAAGCATCTAGTTTCCTGTTATCTTGTTTACAAAGTGTTCAAGTTTCACTACCATAACTAACCCTAGAAAGAACCGAACTATTATACAGTCTAATTTTAGTCTTCAGGTGTATACGCCTATTTCTCCACACTCTCCATAGATTCTTAAAAGTCCCATCAGGATTCTGAGTCAGTCTGTTAATTTCATGTCGCACATCACCATTATCTGTTACATAGCTCCCAAGATAATTAAACTGTGACACCTGCTCAAGACTGCAACCATTCATATGAACTGAATCACAACCTGCCTGACCAATTTTCATCACTTTAGTTTTCTCTCTGTTTATAACCAAACCTACTCTACTATCAGTTTCATCAACAGCTCGAATGAAAGAGTTCATCTCATCAATATCATTTGCGAAAAGGGCAAAATCATCAGCATAATCTAAATCAGAAATTTTTGTATCTCCACTCCATTTAAGGCCAAAATCTTTCCCTTCAAGTGAATTTCACATAACATAATCAATAACCAAGCTAAAGAGAAAAGGAGACAAAATGCATCCTTGTCGAACACCAGAAGTAATGCTAAACCAATTGCTACAAGCCTTACCAACTCTCACACATGACTCAGTGTTATTATAGAGAGCTTTCATAATGTTAACTAACTTGTCTGGTATACCATATGATTTCACAATCAACCACATATTATGCCGATCAACAGAGTCCAAAGCATTTTGAAATCAACAAAGCTAGCAACCAAATGTTTCTGAAACTCTAAATATTTCTCAAGAATCTGCCTAAGTGAAAATATCTGATCCACACATCCCCTACCATTTCTGAATGCACATTGCTCATCACGCAATTGCCTGTCAACCAGATTCTTAATTCTATTAAGCACAATCATGGAAAGAACTTTACCTGGAACAGAGAGTAGGCTGATACCCCTATAGTTATCACAAGAACTGCGATCACCTTTTTTGAAAATAGGGATAACAGTAGCTCTGGTAAAATCCTTAGGAACCATGCCTTTATCATAAAAGATATTCAGAATTTCAGTCATCCAAGTGGTAACTGAAACATTCCCAGCTCTAAGCATATCTGTAGTAATTTCATCTATCAATGGGGATTTATGAAGTTTAAGTTTAGAAACAGCCAAAATAACTTCAGATTGTGTTATAGGGCCAACATTAAAGCCACCAATGCATTTATGATCATTGCAAACAATGGAAATAGAACTAACCGTATTGTTTAGAATATCACTGAAATGCTTAGCCCACCTAGCCATGAGAGAATCCTCACCATCTATAACTTTTCCTTGTTTATCCTTCAAACCCTGTACTCCTGTTCGTTTTCTACCACACAAAACATTAACTATCTGGTACAGCTCTCTGCTGTTGTGCTATCTAAGTGCTTCCTCGGCTTTGTCATCAAGCCAAAGATTCTTATCAGCAGCTAACTGATCTTTTACACGTTTATTAAACTCTCTGTAATCCTTTCTATTAGGACTAGTAGGGTATTGATTAAGGACATTCCTGCAGTTCTTTCTTTTCGAAATAAGCTCAAGTGCTTTATCACTCAGAAAATTCTGTTTCTTCTGCTCCTTTTTTCCTAAAGAGTACTGTTAGTGTCCAAAAAAACCTGTTTAAAATGATCCCATTCTTCCTCAACTTCAGTAGTAAGCATACCATGACTGTCATAATGACTAAGTAACCTATCATGGTAAGCTTCGTCTATAACTGGGTCTTTCAGAGCTTCAGTATTAAAAGTAAATTTTTTAACCCTAGCACAACATTTTTTAAGTTTAAGTTGCAAGACACTTTTAACAAGGTAATGATCAGATCCAATTTCAGCTCCCCTATATGACCTGGTATTCCTAACAGAACTAGCCCATTTGCTGTTAATTAATATGTAATCAATCATATTCTTATGCAGCCCATCAGGTGAAACCCACGTGTACTTATGTATGCCGCGGTGTTTGTAATAAGTGTTAGTTATTCTGAATCCATTGAGTTTACTTACCTGTAGGAGACGTTGCCCATTGCCATTGCAGCTACCAATACCAAAAGGGCCTATTACTCCTCCCCAAAGGTCAGAGTCAGTACCAACTTTGGCATTGAAGTCACCAAGAACAAGGGTAATATCTCCTTTCTTGACAGAATTCAAAATATCCTGAAGTTGTCCATAAAACCTATCCTTCTCATCCTCATCGGCATCCTCAGTGGGGGCATAACAGCAGATAACATTCAAGTCTTTAACGCTTGTCTGAAATTTTGCTGTAAGAAACCTTTCATTAATGCACTAATATCCTAGAAGAGCATCGCTAGCGTGTCTGCTGACAAGCAGACCCACGCCTTGGTGATGCTTATTGTCGTCCCTCCCTGAAAAGAGAAATTTAAGACTATTTTTAAGAATCTGACCTTTATCTGTCCATCTGGTCTCTTGCAAGCCAAGAATATCTAAATTATAATGGTGGAATTCTTGTGTGAGGACATCAAGAGAAAAAGTTCTGTGCAGAGTCCTCACATTCCAACTACCTATGGAGAGAAAATGGTTAGTAGGATGTTTAAAGAAACTATGTTTATTGAGAGAAGGAATGCCAACAATATCAAACAGCCCCCTAATCACAGACATGGGGCAAAGACCCGTTCCCCTACCACTAAAGGCTGAAACCATATACACTGGAAGACTTCCTCCAATGTAGAATTAGTTCCTCCAATGTTAGCTATTGGAAAATAAAATGAATTTTACACTGTAATTTTTTGGTGACATATTTCAGATACGAGGCTTTACTTTTACCCCAATTTTCCTTGAATTTTCAGGGGAAATTTCTCCTGTCGTATTTCATACTTATGCAGTTTTTCTTTCATGCTCGTCAGAAAATGAATCAAGAAGTCTCTCTGTAAATTTTTTCGCATATATCTCCCAGGAAATTCAATAGTCTTCCATGACACAATTTTTCAATAAAGCACTTTGTTTCACTACAAACATTTGCTACACATTTCACAACTGGAATAGCTTTACTTTTATGTTCCTCAAAAGTTAACTTTGAACGTTTATATTTCTGCAAATATTTAGTTGGATATTCTACAGATATGTGGTTTCATGCATGATAATGAATTAACACTTTACTTATGACTTTTGTGCATATTTCATGTTTCACTTTCGTGAGGCGTATCATTCACGACAGAAAAATTAATATCAATACAGGCTTTCTACGAATATTTCTTTATATATCTATATTTCATCGACATGTGCCATTTCCTTTCTGCGTGGCTGAAAATGATATTAAAGATTCCTCTTTCAGTTTTTACCTTCGCTGCACGTTTTACAAATTTTTCTACAAATTTTTTAGAAATTTCTGTTATTCTTCAAAAGAAATCTCATTTCTAGCCACACACACCCTTAATATATTCTAGATCTAGGCCTATTTTTGATAATGCTCTTATTGTCTGTCTGAACAAGTTTGTTGAGAGTTAATGCAATTTTCTATATATGTTTCAGTATTGATAGGGACGAGATAGTTGATAGGGATAGGATTTCCTGCAGGATGGTTTTAACACTATTCCCTAAACTATTGTTATCCATAAGGGCAACATGGCCAAACCTACAGATTCCCACTCTGCACGATGCCTAGCCAAGGCCACCTTGATACACCAGATCTGGATAACCTTGAACAAAAGGAGGAAAGAAAGGAGTTTCCTGTTATTTTGTTTGCAAAAGGTACAAATTTCACTACCATAACTAAGTCGAGAAAAAAAAATAACCTCTTATATAGTCTCATTTTAATCTTTAGGTGTATGTGCCTATTTCTCCACACTCTGTATAGATTTTCAAAGGTCCTAACAGTAAGTATAGCTCCAATAATAATTTAATTGAGACAGCTGCTCAAGTGTGTGACCATTCAAATTAAATGAACCACAGACTGATCAATTTTAATCACTTTAGTTTTCTCTGTGTTTATCACCAAACCTACTCTACTAGCATTCTCATCAACAGCTCGAATGAAAGAGTTCATAATCATTTTCCAAAAGGGCAAAACCATCAGCATAATATAAATCAGAATTTTCAGATATGTAGACCATTTACCCCTAAAATCTTACCCTTGCAAAATTTCACATGACATAATCAATAACCAAACTAAAAAGGAAAGGATAAAAAAATGCACCTTGTTGAACACCAGTAGCAATCCTAAGCCAATTGCTACAAGCCTTACCAACTCTCACACATGACTCAGTGTGATTACAGAGAATTTTCATTATGTTAAATAACTTGTCTTGTATGCCATATGATCTCACAATCAATTGATGACAATCACCAGACTCAAAAGCCTTTTTGAAATTTACAATGCTAGTAACCACGGGTTCTAAAACTCTAAATATTTCTTAATAATCTGCTGGAGTAAAAATATCTGATCTGCACATCCCTACCACTTCAGAATCCACATTGCTCATCTCGCAATTGCCCATCAGTCAGAATCTTAAATCTATTAAGAAAAATCATGCAAACAAGTTTACCTGGAACAGAAAGTAGGCTGATACCACTATAGTTACCACAAGAACTGTGATCAAATTAAAAAAAAAAATTGTAATAATGATTGCTCTAGTAAAATCCTTAGCAACAATGCTTTTGTGATAAAAGATATTCAAAATTTCCATCCGCTATATAGTAACAGAAACATTGACAGCTGTAAGCATTTTAGTATTAATTTCATCTACCCCTGGGTATTTATGTAGTTTAAGTTTAGGAATAACGAAAGTAACTTTGTACTCCGATATAAGGTGGACATTACAGCCAATAATGCATCTATCATAATTACAAACAATGGGAGTTGAACTAAACACATTGTTTACAACTTCTCTGAAATGCTCAGTCCACCTAGCCATGATTGAATCCTCACCTTTAATAACCATATCTTAACAACACAAAACATTAACTATGTGTTACAGCTATCTGCTGTTATGCTGTCTAGGTGCTTCCACGGCTATGTCAGCTAAGGTACCTCAGAAGAGATTCTTATCAGATGCTACCTTATCCTTTATACGTTTATTAAGCTCTCTGTAACACTTTCTATTAGGAATAGTAGGGTATTGATTAAGGACATTTCTGCAGTTGTTTCCTTCCAAAATAAGCTCCAGTACCTTATCACTCAAATAATTTTGCCCTCTGCTCCTTTTTATCCAAAATAGTAGTGTTAGTTTCAAGAAAATCCTTTGTAAAATGATCCCATTCTTCAACTATAGTAAGCAAGCCATGACCATCATAATTAGTAAGTAATGCATCAAGGTGAGTTTTAGCTGTTACTGGGTCTTTTAGAGCCTCAGTTTTAAAGTTCAGTTTTTTTTAATCTTAGCACAACACTTCTTCAGTAAGCATTGCAACACACTTTTAATAAAAGTAATGGTCAGATTGAATTTCAGCTATATATGCAGGTGCTGAACTGATAAGTATGTTGAGTGCTGTAGGATCCTAGGTCCTGATGAGACCAGGATTTAAAAAAAAATAATAGTTATTTCTTCAAAACATTTTCACAGAAATGGAGGAAAACTCATTTTATGCTTAACGTACAAGCTCTCAAAATAATGACTATTAAAATCTCCTTTACTAGATGCTGTGTCTCTGAAAAAAAAAGCTAGTCTCTTATGCAGTCCACTGGTGAAAAACACGTGTACTTATGTATGTTGTTGAATTTATAAAAAGTGTTCATTTGCTCATACCATTAAGTTTACCTATCTGTAGGAGATGTTGCCCATTGCAGCTAAAAATTCCAAGTGACGTATCAGCCTTCCTCAAAGGTACGTTACAAACTTTAGCGTTGAAGTTGCCTAGAACAAAGGATAATATCTTCTTTCTTGACAGAATTGAAAACATCCTAAAGTTGACCATAAAAACTATCTTTCTAATTCTAGTCGGCACTTTCAGTAGGGGCAAAATAGATAGCATTCCACTTTTTAATGCTTGCTTGAAATTTTAACTGTGAGATACCTTTCATTAATGCATTCATATCCCATAAGTGCATCACTAGTGTTTCTTTTGAGTAGCAAACCTACGACTTAGAGATGCTTTCCATCATTCCTCACTGGAAAGAGAAATTTAAGATTATTTTCAGGTATCTGACCTTTCTGTCCATGTGGTCTCTTGCAAGCCGAAAATATTTAAGTTATAATGGTGAAATTCTAGTGTGAAACCATCAAGACAATAATCTATGTGTAGAGTACTCACATTCCTACTGCCTGTGGTGAAAAATGGTTTGTGGAATGTTTACAGAAACAATGTTTATGGAAAGTGGGAATGCCGATAATATCAAACAGCCCCCTAATCGCAGGCATGGGCAAAGACCTGTTCCATCAGTACTCAAAGCTGAACCCATCTACTCTGAAAGACTTCATTGAATGAAAGTTTGATAATGCCCATAGGAGCAAAAGTTCAGGTACCTGAGAAGGTTCTCTGACCAAGATTATCCACTACCTGATAAAATGTATCATATGAATCTATTCATTGAGATTGTCAACCCACAAACAAACAGAAAACACAGTGGAAGTTTTTCCCTCAACAGGAAACCAACAATGCAGCAAATTCAGGATCTATAAACAAGCTCAAAGCCATTATTCCATTCTGGTTGGTGTATATGACCAGGTCTGTGTGGTTGATTATTCCTCAACAGGCAAGAAAAAAGAAAGAAAAGTGACTATAAGAGTCCAAATCAATAGGCCAAACTAATTTGGCTGCCCTACTCTTCCGTTTGCCCACAAAAAGGGTGTGGCCCGATTAGGCAGACTCATCCTGGCACCTGAGAAGGTTCGCCGCAATTCTGTTATTGATGAACTCCCGGGAGGGCTGCGGATCGTCTTTATGGAGAGGTAGAAGTTGAAGGGTCCCGACTGGGAGTGGGCTCCCTGGTCGATGGAATTATCGATGGAGAAGCCAAACTAAGTCTCCACCCCGGGAGCCGAGTCAATTTGGTTCTATATACCATCTTTGTGGCTAACTGGGGAACAGATTAAATTTAGGTTTTGACCGATGGATGAACCTTCCTTCTATAGGATTGCTCGCCATAGGTAGCTGTCGATGAGATGTGTCCTTGTGGCACTGTCTTGCCCTGGCATAGGTAGTGGTATTTTCAGGCAAACTCCCCATAGTTGGTGTGCAGTCGATGTACTGCGGTACAACTGAGACTTGCCTTAATGTTAATTACATAATCAGTAACTAAACTAATGAGAAAAGGAGACAATCACGGGAAGAAGTACCAACTCTCACACACAACTCAGTGTTATTATAGGGAGCTCTTATTACACGAACTAACTTATCAGGTATTCCATATCATCTAACAATCAACCACAAATCATGTCGATCAACAGAGTCAAAAGCCATTTTGAAATCTATAAAGCCTAGCAACCTCAGGTTTCTGAACATTTCTCAAGAATCTGCATAAGTGAAAATATTTGATCAATACAACCACTACCACTTCTGAATTCTCACTGTTCATCGTGCAATTGTCCATCAACCAAAATTCTTAATTCTATTAATTATAATCATGCAAAGAACTTTACCTGGAACAGAAAATTAACTAATTCCCCTATAATTATCACAACAACTGCAATCATTAAAAAAAAAAAAAAACTGGAGACAACAATAGGTCTAGTAAAATTGTTAGGAACAACACTTCTATCATGGGTTGGGTTGTTTTACCTCTGAGCGGCACTTTTTTGCACACCATGGGCTAAATGGCCAGGCCACAAGGACCCCGAAGGCTCAGAGAAGGTTGGGGGAGGGGACCCACTGGAACAGCTGTTGGGAGACAGATGGTAGCCTCCCGTCAAGGCCATCCAGCGTGTTCTTTAACGTGCACAGGGTATGGCTCTCCCGCACACGGGGCCACGGCTTAACGTCCCATCCGACGGACGGCGGCTTTTCCAAGCCCATCGGTGTCCCCTACTGACCGTGGGCAGGGCAGGGAATTTTGCGGAGATAAATCTCAACGCTGACCCAGCTGGGACTCGAACCTGGGAACTACAGATTACGAGCCTGGCGCGCTACCGACTGAGCCACCCCCGCCCCAACACTTCTATCATAAAGAAATCATAATTTCGGTTGGCCATGTGACAACACAAGCCAGCAATGCATCTCTCATTGGTGGAAACAATGGGAGTAGAAATAATCACATTATTTAGAACATCTCTGAAATGATCAGACCACCAAGCTATCACAGAATGCTCACCTTAAACCACCTTGCTATGCTTATTGCTTAATCCATGTGTACCTGTCTGTTTCTTCCCACTTGAAACATTTATAATCTGGTACAACCCTCTGATGTTGTGCTGTCTAAACATTTATAATCTGGTACAACCTGAACATTTGAACTTGAAACATTTATAACCTGATGTTGTGCTGTCTAACTGCTTCCTCAGCTTTGTCAGCCAAGCTTTCAAGCCAAAGATACTTAACAGCTTTTAACTGATCTTTTACACGTTTATTAAGCATGTAGTAATGCCTTCTGTTAGGATTAGTAGGGTGTTGATTCTTAATAATCTTGTACCTCCTTCTTTCAGAAATAAGTTCCATAGCCTTACCAGTAAAATAATTTTGTTTCTTCTCTTCCCTTTTAACCAAAAAAGTACTATTGGTTTTAAGAAAAGCCTGTTTAAACTGATCCCATTCTTTCCCAACTTCAGCAGTAACCAAACCTCTATTTTCATATTGACTAAGTAGCCTGTCATGGTATGTTTGGATATTTCTGGATCTTTTAGGCATTCAGTGTTATAGCTAACTTTTTTTTACCTTAGCACAACATTTCTTACTGCTTAAACTTCAGCTGCAAAACACTTTTGAACAGATAATGATCTGACCCAATTTCGGCTACCCTGTATAATCTGGTATTCCTAACTGAACTTGCCTATTTGCTGTAAAAATATAAACTATCATATTCCTGTGCAATCCATCAGGTGAATTCCATGTATATTTATAAATGTCCCAGTGTTATAGTATGTGTTAGTTATTTGCAAACCATTAAGTTTACTTACCTGTAGGAGACATTCCCCATTGCCATTGGAACTACCAATGCCAAAAGCACCTAAAAGTGCTGCTCAAAGATTAGAGTTAGTACCAAGTTTAGCATTGAAGTGACCTAGCACAAGAGAATTACACCCTTTCTTCACAGAACTCAATATCTTGACACTGGCTGTAAAACATATCCTTCTCATTCTCATCAGAGTCCTGTCTGAGGGCATAGCAACAGATGTGACACTCAAGTTTTTAACTTTTGTTTCAAAATTTTCAGTAAGAAATCTATCATTAATGATGTATTTTCCTAGAAGAGCATCACTCGCGTTTCTGCTGAGAAACAATCTTACACCTGGGAGATGCTTTCCATAATCCCTGGCTGAAAAGAGAAATTTCGAGTTATTTTTAATCATCTCGCCTTTACTTGTCCGTCTGGTCTATTGCAAGTCTAGAATATCTAGGTATTAATGCTAGAATTCCTGTGTGAGGACATCAAAAGAATAAATTTTATGTAATGTTCAAACATTCCACAAACTTGCAGAGAGGAAATGATTAGTAGGATTTTTAAAGAAACTACATTTATTGAGAGAGGTAGGGCCAACAATATCAAACAGACTCCTGATCGATGGCATGGGGCAAAGACCTGTTCCTCTTCCACTAAAAGCTGAAGTCACCGATGCCTGTAGGAACTTCAGGCACCACATTTTCAAGTGGTGCTTTCGAAGAGCCATGTGGCCTGTCTGAGACACGTTATTTCACTTTAGAATTGACGATGCCCAACTTGCTAAGTGAGGGTTAAGGTACCTGCGATGGCCTCTGAGCCAGATTATCCACCATCTTTTATAAGATATCCCATGCCTCTGTTCACTTAGGGCTGGCAACCCAGAAACAAACAGAAAACATAGTGGCAGATTCTCCCTCAACAGAGGCACACCAATGCAGCAAGTCCAGGATCCATAATCAAGCTCAAATCCATAAACCAGTCCAGTCTAGTGGGTACAAATGATCAGCACCAGGACCCTGTGAAGTTGACCACCCCTCAGTAGGTTTGAAAAAAAGAAAAAGTTTCTGCAGATGACCAGATCAGTAGCCCACACTGAGTTGGCAACCTTCCTCTTCCATTCCCTTCCAAAAGAGAATATCTCTTCTGAAAGGTACTAACAGCTTGCACCATTAGAAGGTGAGGTCGGATATTAGTTCTGTGCATCAGTTCTATCATCATCATCAGTTCTGTGCATCATACTGCAGATTGGTACACAGTTCTCCTTCCAATTTTTGCCTAGCTACCCTTTACAAACCCGAATATTGCAACAATGTATTAATTATAGAAATATGAACTTTTGATGATGGAATGTGAACGTCATTAAGTTTCCTATGGAAACAATCAAACTGATAATTACAAAAAAAAATTGTGTGATTGGTACTAATGAAATATTATAATTTGCATTTTTCGAATATTTAGTAATTTCAATATAATATCTTTACAGATCACTAAAAATGAAAATCACAACTGTAACAAGTTTTACAAATAATATGTACAGAACAGAAATTATAAAAATTTCTGGTATCTCTTGAGGGATACCAGAAACTGACAGCAATAATATACCCACTTCTCTGAGAGAGGTGTGGGAAATGAAACTACTTCAATTTAAAAATTAACAAACAAATACTTTTATGTTGTATAATTACTAATAAAATACTATTTGCATTTTCCCACTCATTTATCTTGCTAAAATTAAAACTTTTAAGGAAAGAAACATTTGGGAAAGGGAAAACTTCATTCTCTTTGAAAACGAGATTCTCATTTGCACCACAGGCGATATTCGTTCTTCTACTTAAGAATATTTTTCTTTCTCTATTGGCTCTTAACGATATAGATTTCTATCTAGAGGCTTCGTAGGAATGTAAATTTTATGCCAGTGGCTCTTTAAAGATATAGGTTTGTTTTTCTCCTAGCTTTTAATAATGTAGTTCATTCTAGTGGCTATTTACGAATATATATTTTTTTTCTAGTGACTCTTTAAGAATATTTTTAATTTTTTTATTCTGGTTACTTTTCAGGACCTTTTTTTTTTCTAGTGACATTTTAAGGATAGAGTTTCCTTGATGGCTATTAAAAAAAATAAATACCCCCTCAAGCAGCTGCTTGCCACAGAGGTCTGACAGGAGCCTGTCAGTTTATATGCCACAGTAGGAGATCTGAGAGGATGGCAGGACCTCAGCAGAAAAACGACATCACATCCATGCCTAATCTGGGGCTCGAACCCGGGTCCCTTAGATCAGTAGCCAAGCGTGCTAATCACTCGGCCACGGGACGGCTATTAGCTAACAAAAAAGCCATCCCGTGGCTGAGTGGTTAGCACGCTTGGCTACTGATCTAAGGGACCAGGGTTCGAGCCCCAGATAAGGCATGGATATTCGTATTGTTTTCTGCTGAGGTCCTGCCATCCTCTCAGATCTTCTACTGTGGCATATAAACTGACAGGCTCCTGTCAGACCTCTGTCGCAAGCAGCTGCTTGAGGGGGTATTTATTTTTTATTTATTAGCTAACATTCATTGACCACCTCTCACTCTAGATGGTGTGATGGTGGCACATTCGATCAAAGAAAGAACACAGCAACGGACTTTCAAAGTCCATCACTCTCCGCTTTCTCACCCCAGCAGGGTAAGAGGGAAGGGGGAGAATCTAAATGTTTGTACAGTTGTGACTAGAGACTGCAAATGGCAGATTGCAAGCATGGCTTGCAATCTGCCACTAAGGAATTATTAAACAGTTTTCATCCTCTTTGTTTTAATTTTGTTCATTGTATATATTTTGCTTATTCATCTGTCTAATTACGTTATTTCATTTCTAGGTATATATAGCCAAGCACTTAAAACTCGGAAGCTTGCAATAAAGATACATAGTAAATGAACACTGACAGAAAGCAGAAAATTAGAGAAGTTGAAAAAAATTCATTTAAACATTTGGTTGACACTAATCTACAGTTCGAAATTCTATACGTTCAAAAGAATAAATTCTAAGTGTTTACACATTTATATTTTCCTTGCACAAAAATATGTATGCCTCATTATTCATTAAAATGGAACATATTTTGGCAAATTGACAAAATATGTGTCATGTTTTCAACACTAAAAGATATGCGTAAAATATCGTGAAAATGACACTGAATAAATTAAAATCTAAATTGCTATAGGTGGAACAAAAAAAAACGTTTCTTATTTGTCATAAAGGACTGACAAGAAGGCAGAGAAAACATATTCTGACACTATAAACCATGTTCCTCTTAGAAAACATATTCTGACACACACAGGGGAAAAACCACATGTATGTGAAATATGTAATAAGAAATTTGGACAGATGTCTAGTCTTAGAAGGCATTTTCTGACACACAGGGGAAAAATCGCATGTATGTGAAGTATGTAATGGGAAAATTACACTGAAGTCTCATCTTTGGGAGCATTTTATGACACATACAGGGGAAAAACCACATGTATATTAAATATGTAATAAGAAATTTGTACTAAAATCTACTCTTAGGAAGCATGTTCTGACACACAGGGAGAGAACTGCATATATGTGAGATATGTAATAAGCAATTTGCTGTAAAGTCTATTCTTGTGCCTCATTGTCTGACCCACACAGGGGTAAAACTGCAAGTATGTGAAATATGTAATAAGAAGTTTGCACTGAGATCTACCCTTAGGTGCCATGTTCTCACACACACACCGGGAGAAAACTGCGTATATGTGAAATATGCAATAAGCAATTTGCACTGAAATCTAATCATAAGGTTCATTGTGTGACCCATACAAGGGTAAAACTGCATGTATTTCAAATATGTAATAAGAAACTTGCATGCAAATATGATTTGGGTTGTTTTACCTCTGAGTGGCACATTTTTGCACACCATGGGCTAAATGGCCAGGCCATATGGATTCTGAAGGCTCAGAGAAAGTTGGAGGAAGGGACCCACTAGAAGAGCTGTTGGGAGACAGATGGTAGCATCCCGTCAAGACCATTCTGCATGTTCTTTAACGTGCACAGGTTATGACTCTCCCACACATGTAGCCACAACTTAACATCCCATCTAATGGAAGTCGGCCTTTCCAAGCCCATCTTTGTCCCCTACTGACAGTGGGCAGTGCGAGGAATTTTGCAGAGAAAAATCTCAACATTGACTCAGCTGGGACTTGAACCTGGGAACTACAGATTACAAGCCTGGCCCGCTACCGACTGAGCCACCCCTGCCCCATGCAAATATGAATTTCAGAACCATTTTCTAACAAACATGGGGAAAACCCATATGTATGTGATATACTAAAAGGAAATTTGCATGCAAATATCAACCTCAGAATCATTTTCTAACACAGTGGAAAACCCATATGTATGTTATATATGTAATAAGAGATTTGCATGCAAATTTGAACTTCACAACCATTTTCTTATACACAAAACGAAAACTCATATATGTGTGATCCTTCTGTGAGGTGACGCTATGTGGTGTCTACTTCAGTCACATACGGTATTCTCATAGTGTCTGTCTCAACTGATGAAGTCTCTGTGACTCACAGTGTCCATCTTCTTTCACCTTTTCACATAGAGTCACTTCACTGAAGAAGGAGCACTGTCCTTGCTCTGAAAAGCTTCTGAGTTTTCTCCTAAAACCTTTTAACCTGCAATTAGTTTGAACAAAAACTTAAAAAAATTATTGCTCAGTGACAAAGAATTTTAATTTGTTAATTTTTGAGCAAGAAGGTTTTTAATTGTGTATTTAAAGAGTGTTATTTAGTCCTCCAAATATCATTTGGCTACTGCAGATTAATTTTAATGAGGTTAGTTTGAAACTGCCCACCTCATTGTAAGCTAAGGAATTTAGGTACACTTCATTATCCTATATGCAAATCTACAGTTATGTATGTGGGCAACATAGCTGAACAAATGACCAATCTCTTGTACACTGCTACTTTAAGGGATTTCTGCCTAGCATCATCTTTGCTTAGTTCAAACTACATAAATGCCAAAATATTGTGTTGTAAGCATAAAAAATCAAGGGCAACAAGTGAGGACATTACATAGTGATTATTTTCTTGATGTCCTCACCCAGGAATTCCAGCACTATAACCTAGATATTCTAGGCTTGCAAGAGACCAGATGGACAGGTAAAGGTGACGTACTTAAAAATAACTTTAATTTTCTCTTTACACGGAGGGAGGATGGAAAGCATCACCAAGGCGTGGGTCTGCTGCTCAGCAGACATGCTAGTGATGCTCTTCTAGGATATGAGTGCATTAATGAAAGGTTTCTTACAGCAAAATTTCAGACAAACATTAAAGACTTGAATGTTATCTGCTGTTATGCCCCACTCAGGAAGCCAATGAGGATGAGAAGGATAGGTTTTATGAACAACTTCAGGATCTTTTGAATTCTGTCAAGAAAGGAGATATTACCCTTGTTCTTGGTGACTTCAATGCCAAAGTTGGTACTGACTCTGACCTTTGGGGAGGAGTAATAGGCCCTTTTGGTATTGGTAGATGCAATGGCAATGGGCAAGGTCTCCTACATGTAAGTAAACTCAATGGATTCAGAATAACTAACATTTATTACAAACACTGCGATATACATAAGTACACGTGGGTTTCACCTGATGGGCTGCATAAGAATATGATTGATTACATATTAATTAACAGCAAATGGGCTTGTTCTGTTAGGAATACCAGGGCATATAGGTGAGCTGAAATTGGATCTGACCATTATCTTGTTAAAAGTGTGTTGCAACTTAAACTTAAAAAGTGTTGTGCTAGGGTTAAAAAATTTACTTTTAACACTGAAGCTCTGAAAGATCCAGTTATAGCCAAAGCACCATGATAGGTTACTTAGTCATTATGACAGTCATGGTTTGCTTACTACTGAAGTTGAGGAAGAATGGTGCAGGCTTTTTAAGCAGGCTTTTTTGGAAACTAACAGTACTCTTTTAGGAAAAAAGGAGCAGAAGAGACAGAATTATTTAAGTGATAAAGCACTTGAGCTTATTTCAGAAAGAAGGAACTGCAGGAATGTCCTTAATCAGTACCCTACTAGTCCTAATAGAAAGGATTACAGAGATCTTAATAAACGTGTAAAGGATCAGTTAGCTACTTATAAGAATATTTGGCTTGATGGCTTGGCTGACAAAGCTGAGGAAGCAGTTAGGCAGCACAACAGCAGAGAGCTGTACCAGATAGTTAATATTTTGTGTGGTAGAAAATGGACAGGTGTACAGGGATTGAAGGATAAACAAGGTAAGGTTATAGAAAGTGTGGATTCTGTCATGGCTAGGTGGGCTGAGCATTTCAGTGATGTTCTAAACAATGTGGTTCGTTCTACTTCCATTGTTTGTAATGATGATAGATGAATTGGCGGCTTTAATGTTGGCCCTATAACACAATCTGAAGTTATTTTGGCTATTTCTAAACTTAAAATTTATAAATCCCCAGGAGTAGATTAAATTGCTACAGAAATGCTCAGAGTTGGGAATGTTTCGGTTACCATTTGGATGACTGAAATTTTGAATAACTTTTATGATAAAGGCATGGTTCCTAAAGATTTTACCAGAGCTATTATTATCCCTATTTTCAAAAAAGGTGATCGCATTTCTTGTGATAACTATAGGGGTATTAGCCTACTCTCTGTTCCAGGTAAAGTTCTTTCCATGATTGTGCTTAATAGAATTAAGAATCTGGTTGACAGTCAATTGCGTGATGAGCAATGTGGATTCAGAAGTGGTAGGGGATGTGTAGATCAGATATTTTCACTTAGGCAGATTCTTGAGAAATGTTTACAGTTTTGGAAAACTTTGGTTGCTAGCTTTGTTGATTTCAAAAAGGCTTTTAACTGTTGATCGTCATAATTTGTGGTTGATTGTGAGATCATGTAGTATACCAGACAAGTTAGTTAACATAATGAAAGCTCTCTATAATAACACTGAGTCGTGTGTGAGAGTTGGTAAGGCTTGTAGCCCTTTTGGCAAATGATGTTGATGAGATGAACTCTTTCATTCGATCTGTTGATGAAACTGGTACTAGAGTAGGTTTGGGTATAAACATAGAGAAAACTAAAGTGATGAAAATTGGTCAGACAGGTTGTGTGGTTCAGTTAATCTGAATGGTTGCAGTCTTGAGTAGGTGTCACAGTTTAATTACCTTGGGAGCTATGTAACAGATAATGGTGATGTGCGGCATGAGATTAACAGACGAATAGGGTTTGCTGCCGGTACTTTTAAGAACCTATGGAGAGTGTGGAGAAATAGGCGTATACACCTAAAGACTAAAAGTAGAGTGTATAATAGTTTGGTTCCTTCTAGGGTTAGTTATTGTAGTGAAACTTGGACGCTGTGTAAACAATGTAACAGGAAAGTAGATGCTTTTGATTCTAGATGCTTACATGGTATCTTGGATATTAGGTGGTTTAAATTTGTAACTAATGATGAGGTTAGGCAAAGGAGTCTGCAACCTCCATAAAGCAGCATATTCTGCAGAGAGAGACTCCGCTGGTTTGGCCATGTTGCCCATATGGATAATTATAGATTGACGAACAGGGTTATGAACAATGTGCCTAGAGGCCTCAGAAGGAGGAGGGGGGAGACCTAGGATGCGGTGGGCAGACAAAGTCAAACAGGACCTTGTTAGAATTGGTGTGCAGTGGCCGAATGCAGCAGATGTAGCTCAGGACAGATATGCTTGGAGAATTAAATTGCGCGGTGGTCTGGTTGGACCTCCGTAGCCCATGGCTGCTTGAGGATTATGATGATGATGTAGTAATAATTGATTTTTTCAACTTAGTAAGACTTGAATCAATAACCTCTTAGTTACAAACCATGTGCTCTAGCTATTGACACCCAAATTAATCCTGTCAGAAAAATCAAAATTAAAGCTATCATATTTGTTTTTTGATAAATTTTTTATTTGAAAGAGAGTATGAGGATTGTTTGATTGCTGAGAATCTTCATTTAAGGTGTGAGGTGTAATTTAATATATGAAAAGTAATAAAGTATACAAATTCAAAATTCTGAACCCACTGCATATAAATGTATTTACTGTTTATGAAAGTATTTTCTTTGGATTTAAATTTAATGAGACTTTATGTGAGAAATGAATTTTTTTCCTCAACTGATGTTTATATCTAAATAACTTCCCAATATAAATTTTTGTTTAAAAATAAAAATATTTGTTCATTAGTAATGTATATGTGATATTTCTATATTAATTTTAGCATAAAGTAAATATTAGTATTAAAGATATTTCCATTTCAATCTGGAATTGCAGAATATAGTACTTTCATATCCCATAGAAAAAATAATCTGATTACTTACATTCTGAATAAGATTTATATTTAAATTGACTGTACTTTTATTGTAATTAAGTTTTGGATTTTTTTATTTAAAACAGTTTATGAATGAGGCTTTTAAGTTGACAAATTTTGGAAGATTTAATAACAAATTCAATAAAAATAGGCTTATCCATTTAAAACGAAAATTTAGTACACTCATAGTGTCTTAATAGTGGGTGTCATAACTTATTAACATTTTTGGGAGTTGACTCTTTATTATTGTGAGAAATCACTGGAAAGCATTTTAATGTAGGTGTATTATACATGATTTCTCCACCAAAGTTTAAAGTGTTTTTAAAATCTACCATTCTGACTCCTACACTCTTGACTTTATTTGTTTTGTTAAGCAATTTTTTTATTTTTGTGGAATGAGAATTTTTTTAACGTAAAACAGCTATTTTCTGAACTCACAAATGCGTTTTTTTGCAGTTTAAATGCTGCTATTGCATATAATGTTTATTTTTCTATCCATAAAATGTTTTCTGTTATTTTCAGTGCAGTATAAATAAACTTTCAAAAACTTATAATTGTTTGTTATTGTCGTATTCAATGAAATACATAAGTTGTTCTGCTATACAGTAATTCTGTATGGTAATATTCATTACATTAAAAAAAAGCAATATAAATTCCAAATAGCTTAAATGGGCTTTCTCTTAGTTGTAAAAAAAATCTTTCCGTGTATAACGCACAGTGAAACAGTATAACACGTGAAAAGTAGACTTGATTGCAGCGGCAGACTGTTTTCTTTGGAAGCAACAACATGGCGACCGCCCTGCTGCGTCAGCATCATGACCTTCGATAGAGAAAGCCTGTCAGGGCGTTTTCTCTCATTTATGGTTTTTACACATTATAGGAAAATCCGACAAAAAAAGTGTTCGGTTAGCAGAAGTGATGTTCCGCCACCAAAGCGAGGCCATCAATTCTGTGCCTGCTGGGAGTATATGGTTAAAGTAATGGAGAATGCATTTGAGTGTGGGTCGGGGGTGGCTCAGTCGGTAGCGTGGCCGGCTCGTAATCTTTACTTCCCAGGTTCAAGTCCCAGCTGGGTCAGCATTGAGATTTATCTCCGCAAAATACCCGCCCTGCCCATGGTCAGTAGGGGACACCGATGGGCTTGAAAAGGCCACCGTCCGTTGGATGGGACGTTAAGCCGTAGCGCCGTGTGCTGGAGAGCCATACCCTGTGCACGTTAAAGGAACACGCTGGATGGCCTTGACGGGAGGCTACCATCTGTCTCCCAACAGTGTTCCAGTGGGTCCCCTCCCCCAACCTTCTCTGAGCCTTCAGGGTCCATGTGACCTGGCCATTTAGCCCATGATGTGCAAAAAAGTGCCGCTCAGAGGTAAAACAACCCAACCCAAAGCATTTGAGTGACTACGAGGTAAACATTTTTGGTAAAAATTAATAGTAAATGATATAACTGAAATCTTTCTATTTCTTATGGTAGTAATTTATCATATTGCCCAAAAGCCAAATAAATTTTTGTTTATTATGATACATATTTTTTTGTAAAAATTCTGATATTGTAATGGTAAAAGCAATTTCAAAATGAAATATGCTACAGCTTTAATAACATTAAAATGAAGACATAAATTATGAACTGAATTTCTAAAGGTGTGAAATAAAAATTATGAACAAGATTATAATTAAGAATTAACGATTTGCATCTTAAAGAGTCATTAATACAGACTTGCAGTTTACGTTGCTTATGAGCCATTTTTTCTAAGTAATGCAGGTGTGTCCAACACGTGGGTCACAGGCGACCCTGGACAGCTAGTAATGCTGCCCACAAAATCGTAACATAAGCTTTCAATATAATTGTGATTTTCAGCGAGTTTTTGATATCCCATTAGTTTTATGTTGCCCCTTTTTTATTTTATAATAAAAAACATAAGAAAATAAATGAAGTTTTATTATTCATATACATTAACTACATTATATATTTTATGTGCGGCCCAAAACAATTCATCTTCACTCAATGTGGTCCAGGGAAGTCAAAATGTTGGACACGCTTACAGTAATGTATAAATATAATAATCATATCATCTAGTGAGATGAGCGATTTAAACTGCAGAAGTACCACGTTGAATAGTTCCGTTTTTGTGTTTTATCGCATAGTAGCAATTTCCCCCCCCCCCCCATTAATATCAAGTACTCTGTATCTAGTACTTTTTTTTCTTTAATACCAAGTATTCTGTATCTAGTAGTAATTTTTGTTTTCATTTCTACCAAATAATCTGTATCAGTGATCTTTAATTGAAATGCTAATGTAAAATTGGCTTGCCTATTCTTTAACGAATGTGTTTCTAAATATTTGTAGTCATGCATGGTTCATTATGTGTTGCAACAGCATTATCTGTAAATTAAATTTCTTTTCTCTCTTTCTATAATTAGGCTGGTTTCACAGTGGAAGAGTAGTCAACACTCGCATTACTTTGCAAGTGGCATGTTCATAGACATTACCCCCATGCAAGGGGCGGGGGTGGCTCAGTCGGTAGCGCGCCAGGCTCGTAATCTGTAGTTCCCAGGTTCGAGTCCCAGCTGGGTCAGCGTTGAGATTTATTTCTGCAAAATTCCCCACCCTGCCCACGGTCAGTAGGGGACACCGCTGGGCTTGGAAAGGCCGCCGTCCGTCGGATGGGACGTTAAACCGTGGCCCCGTGTGCGAGAGAGCCATACCCTGTGCACGTTAAAGAACACACTGGATGGCCTTGATGGGAAGCTACGATCTGTCTCCCAACAGCTGTTCCAGTGGGTCCCCTCCCCCAACCTTCTCTGAGCCTTTGGGTCCACGTGACCTGGCCATTTAGCCCATGGTGTGCAAAAAAGTGCCGCTCAGAGGTAAAACAATCCAACGTTAAAGAACACGCTGGATGGCCTTGACGGAGGCTACCATCTGTCTCCCAACAGCTGTTTCAGTGGGTCCCCTCCCCCAACCTTCTCTGAGCCTTCGGGGTCCATGTGACCTGGCCATTTAGCCCATGGTGTGCAAAAAAGTGCCGCTCAGAGGTAAAACAACAACCCCCATGCAAATACAGGTACTAATATGTACTGTGAGTCTTTTCACAATAAATAAAAATATTTTGAGCAAAGGTTTAATTTTCACACAGCAAGCCTGTTGACACAGCTTTGCAAGTGGAAATTTATTACAATACTATGGGTACAAAATTTTGACAAAGGTCTGAAAATCAATTACCTTTTCTTCGTATAACAGGGATTAAGAATTTCTGATGTCTCTAACATAAGTTTACACAACTGGTATGTTAAATCTCGGACACATTTGTACTTGTAAATTATTGCAAGTGTCAGACTGACATACTAATTATGAAAAATATCAGAATATCATTCATTGTTTCTTTACAATTATTCGTGAAATGGTTCACTGTATGTAATACACTGTTTCTGATTTATTTCCTACAAAAAACCCATTATTTTCAAAAGAAAAAGAGGACAACAAAACTTCAGTTAACGTAATTAACATTACTTAAAAACAAAAATAAAACATAACCTTTTGGTAATTTTTTTCTTTTTTCTTCATATATGGAGGTGGAGGTGATTCAATTGGTAGCACACCAGGCTATGTAATCTGCAGTTCCCAGTTTAGAGAGGGGCGGGGGTGGCTCAGTCGGTAGCGCGCCAGGCTCGTAATCTGTAGTTCCCAGGTTCGAGTCCCAGCTGGGTCAGCGTTGAGATTTATCTCCGCAAAAATTCCCTGCCCTGCCCACGGTCAGTAGGGGACACCGATGGGATTGGAAAGGCCGCCGTCCGTCGGATGGGACGTTGAGCCGTGGCCCCGTGTGCGGGAGAGCCATACCCTGTGCATGTTAAAGAACACGCTGGATGGCCTTGACGGGAGGCTACCATCTGTCTCCCAACAGCTGTTCCAGTGGGTCCCCTCCCCCAACCTTCTCTGAGCCTTCGGGGTCCATGTGACCTGGCCATTTAGCCCATGGTGTGCAAAAAAGTCCCGCTCAGAGGTAAAACAACCCAACAACCCAACCCAGTTTAGAGTCTGATCTGGGCTAGCATTGAGATTTGTCTCTGCAAATCCCACCCTACTTTCAGTTAGGTACACCAATGGGTTTGGAAAGGTCATCCATTCAATGGAACACAAAGCAGTAGCCCAATGTGCATAAGAGCCATGCTCTGTGCATGTTAAATAACACGCTGGATGGCCTCCATGGGAGGCTACCATCTGTCGAGTGGATGGCCTTCATGGGAGGCTACCATCTGTCGAGTGGATGGCCTTCATGGGAGCCTACCATCTGTCGAGTGGATGGCCTTCATGGGAGCCTATCATCTGTCAAGTGGATGGCCTTCATGGGAGGCTACCATCTGTCGAGTGGATGGCCTTCATGGGAGCCTACCATCTGTCGAGTGGATGGCCTTCATGGGAGGCTACCATCTGTCGAGTGGATGGCCTTCATGGGAGGCTACTATCTGTCAAGTAGATGCCTTCATTGGAGGCTACCATCTGTCGAGTGGATGGCCTTCATGGGAGGCTACCATCTGTCGAGTGAATGGCCTTCATGGGAGGCTACTATCTGTCGAGTGGATGGCCTTCATGGGAGGCTACCATCTGTCGAGTGAATGGCCTTCATGGAAGGCTACCATCTGTCGAGTTGATGGCCTTCATGGTAGGCTACCATCTGTCGAGGGGATGGCCTTCATGGGAGGCTACCATCAGTTGAGTGGATGGCCTTCATGGGAGGCTACCATCTGTCGAGTGAATGGCCTTCATGGGAGGCTACCATCTGTCGAGTGGATGGCCTTCATGGGAGGCTACCATCTGTCAAGTGGATGACCTGGCCATTTAGCTTGTGTGCAAAAACATGCTCAAAGGTACCACAATGCAGCCTTTATTATATCATTTGGCATTTTTATGATATATATAAATAAAAAAAAAAATACCTCCTCAAGCAGCTGCTTGCCACAGAGGTCTGACAGGAGCCTGTCAGTTTATATGCCATAGTAGAAGGTCTGTGAGGATGGCAGGACCTCAGCAGAAAAACAACACACACAACCATGCCTTACCCGGGGCTCGAACCCAGGTCCCGTAGATCAGTAGCCAAGCGCGCTAACCACTCGGCCACGGGACGGCTAAAAAATAAATACCCCCTCAAGCAGCTGCTTGCCACAGAGATCTGACAGGAGCCTGTCAGTTTATATGCCAGAGTAGAAGGTCTGAGAGGGTGGCAGGACCTCAGGAGAAAAACGACACAAATAGCCATGCCTTACCCGGGACTCGAACCCAGGTCCCTTAGATCAGTAGCCAAGGGTTACATTTAAATGTTTTTATTTTGGTAGCCATCCCTTGGTCTAGTGGTTAGCGTACTTGGCTAAAGATCTGAGGAACCCGGGTAAGGGAGGGTTGTTTGTGTCGTTTTCTGCTGAGGTCCTGCCAACCTTTCACACCTTCTACTATTGCATATAAGGTGACAGGCTCCTGTAAGACCTTTGTGGCAAATACCTGCTTGAGGGGGGGCTTATATAAAGCTTGACTAATTATTCCACATATGAAAAATACCAATCCATATTGTAAACTACGTAATTATAATAAATGAAATATCTTCAAGCAGCTGCTTCCCACAGAGGTCTGACAGGAGGCTGTCTGTTTATATGCAGTAGGAGAAGGTCTGTGAGATCAGGCAGGGCCTCAGCAGAAAAACAACACGAACATCCATACCTTTCCCGTGGGTTCGAACCCAGGTTACTAAATGAAAAAAATATACACACCTCAAGCAGCTACTTTCCACGAACCTGTCACTTTAATATGTGATAGAGAAGTTCTGTGAAAATTGAAAGTCAATGATGGATCATTATTGAAATTTTTAATATGAAAAAAAAATGGATAGCTGTGTAATATTACTCTACAGTAATATGCATATTGAATGTCATAGTATCCTGTCAAAAATATACAGGAATGTATGAGAAGTGCTGCAATATTATAAATATTCTGCATATATATTTATCATAATCGTAGATTAACAAGGTTACATCTTCACCTAATGGAAACTAATGCACCTGACTACTACTGCTCTAAAGAGATACTCTTCTGTCTTCATTATGTAAAGGGCAGGTTGGTTTGTATACAAACATCTATTCTAAAATTTCATTTATTTATATGACTACAACTTATCTAAGATCCAATTATAGTAGTCATTGTGATTATATCATTTCTACTTATGTAGAAATGACTGTAAGCAAATAATACATTGAATTTATTGTAAACGTTTCAAAAGTTTGCTCGGCCATAGTAACATTTGCAATGAATGTACCAGAAAAAAAAATCGAGTTTTCTACAATGGAAACTGAATTTAAAAATGTTATTTTTTTTTATTTTCTATAGTATAAAATCCAAACCATTTTCATTTTCCCATAACATTTTCTTGGTAGTATTTCAAGTAGAGTTTTATTTTGGAAATAGGCCAGTTTGCTATATTATTATTTTTGCTATTATATATATATAATTTGCTACATATAAATTATTTTATATATAAATATGTGGGCTGATATATGATCCCATCTTGTGATACAAATAAATGAGTAAATCACATTATGATGCTAAGGTTAAGCATACTTTGGAAGAAAAAAAATTTTTTTAATTAAGTCTCCATTATAGAAAATTTCATTTTTTTCCCTAGTGTTTTACTTTACATTCATTGAAAATGTTATGGCCCATTAAACTTTTGAAACATTTACAACATATTCAATGTATTATTTGTTTACTGTCATCTCTACATAAGTAGAAATGATATAAACACAATGTCTACTATATTGGATCTTAGATAAGCTATAGTTATACATATAAGTAAAATTTTAGAATAAATGTTTGTATACAAACCAACCTACCCATTACATAATGCAGACAGAAGGGTATCTCTTTAAAGCAATATTTTTCAGGTGCATTAGTTTCCATTAGATGAAGATCTAATCATGTTGATCTAGGGTTATTATGATAAATATATATGCAGAATATTTAGAATATTGCAGCACTTCTCATACATTCCTGCACATTTTTGGCAGGATATTATGACATGCAATATGCATATTACTGTAGAGTATTACACAGCTATCCATTTTTTTCATGTTAAAAATTTCAACAATGATCCATTACTGACTTTAAATTTACAATTTTCACAGAACTTCTCTATTGCATATTAAAGTGACAGGCACTGTCAGACCTGTGTGACAAGCAACTTCTTGAGAGGTTTACATTTTTTTTCGTTTAGTAACCTGGGTTCGAATCCACAGGTAAAGCATAGATTGTTGATGTTGTTTTTCTGCTGATGTCATGCCATCCTCACAGACCTTCTGCTATGGCATATAAAACTGAGAAGCTCCTGTCAGACCTCTGTGGAAAGCAGCTCCTTGAAGGGATTTTATTATTATAATTATGTAGTTTGCAATATGGATATTGGTATTTTTGATATATGTTATAATTAGTCAAGCTTTTTACATATTTATATATACCAAAAGGTAAAAAAATATTTGATGTAACTTATATATCATAAAAATCGCAAAGGATGTAATGAAGGGTGCATTGTGCTAAATTTGAGCATATTTTTGCACAGGTTGAGTAAATGGCCAGGCCACCCACTAGACCAGTGTCTCGCAAACTGTGTGCCGTGAGAGATTCCAAGTGTGTCGAGAGAGATTTTCAAATTGACACTAGATATCCTGAATTCAATATCCTGATAACCTCAATATCCTGAATAGAGCACAAAAGCTATTCGAGCCTTGTTACCCTTCGGCTCGTCTTATCTTTGTGAATTTGGATTCTCATCATTGACTGAAATTAAATCTAAGAAGCGTGAGCGGCTTCAGATGATTGATGAAGAGATGCGAGTGTGTTTGTCTAACTTTGAGCCAAGAATAATGCAAATTTGTTCGCAGAAGCAAGCTCATACATCCCATTGAAATATGTTAATATCTAAATTTTAAATAAAATGCATTTAACGAAACTTCAATTTTCCTCTTTTTACGTAACCGTCAAAAATTCTTTTTTTAGGTGTGCCGCGGAAAAAAAAAATTAGATTCAGTGTGCAGCGGAAAAAAAAATAGATTCAGTGTGCTGCAGAGAAAAAAAGTTTGCGAGACACTGCACTAGACAGACGGTAGCCTCCCATGAAGGCCATCCAGTGTGTTCTTTAACATGCACAGGGTACGATGGCTCTCATGCACATTGGGCTACTGCTTTGTGTTCCGTCCAATGGATGACGACCTTTCCAAACCCTACCTAAACTGAAGGTAGGATGGGGGATTTGCAGAGATAAATCTCAAAGCTAGCCCAGATCAGACTCTAACCTGGAAACTGCAGATTATGAGTGCGGTGTGCTACCAATTGAATCACCTCTTCCCCTACATATGAAGGAAAAGAACTTTACCAAAAGAAATAGGACATATTTACATACAAGGTTTTTTTTTGTTACACTGTTAACTGATGATTTGTTGTTTTTTTGAAAATAATGGGTTTATTTGTAGGAAATAAATCAGAAACACTATTACATACAGTGAACCTTTTCACTCATAATTACTCTAACAGTTCTCACGTTTGCAATAATATATAAGTACAGTCGCTCAAAAAAATATCCGAACGCTATGGTTGATTACAACATTCAGCTAAAATACCTGACAACATATTTTTCAGAAATTAGTGATCTGGCATCCTTCGTGCACTCTGCACGAAGGATGCCAGATCACTAATTTCTAAAAAATATCATGCTAGATATTTTTTCTGAATTTTGTAATCAACCATAGCGTTCGGATACTTTTTTGAGCGACTGTACAACGGTATTTGGGACTACAGTGTCTGAGATTTTACAAACCAGTTGTCTGAACTTATGTTAGAGACATCAGAAATTCTTAATCTCTGTTATACGAAGAAAAGACCTTTGTCAAAATTTTGTACCTATAGTATTGTAATAAATTTCCACTTGCAAAGCTGTGTCAACAGGATTTCTGTCTGGAATTTAAACCTTTGCTCAAAATAATATATCAATTTCTTCTGAAAAGACTCACGGTACATTGGGGCGGGGGTGGCTTAGTCGGTAGCGCGCCAGGCTCGTAATCTGTAATTCCCAGGTTCGAGTCCCAGCTGGGTCAGCGTTGAGATTTATCTCCTTAAAATTCCCCGCCCTGCCCACTGTCAGTAGGGGACACCGATGGGCTTGGAAAGGCCGCCGTCCGTCGGATGGGACGTTAAGCCGTAGCTCCGTGTGCGGGAGAGCCATACCCTGTGCACGTTAAAGAACACGCTGGATGGCCTTGACGGGAGGCTACCATCTGTCTCCCAACAGCTGTTCCAGTGGGTTCCCTCCCCCAACCTTCTCTGAGCCTTCGGGGTCAATGTGACGTGGCCATTTAGCCCATGGTGTGCAAAAAAGTGCCGCTCAGAGGTAAAACAACCCAACCCAACCCAACTCACGGTACATGTTAGTACCTGCATTTGCATGGGGGAAATGCCTATGTGACATAGCCCAGATAGAAAAGCTACTTAAATGATAGCCTATAAATTTTTCAATAGAATCATATATTTTAGTGCATCTTTACTGATAAATTTGGATAGTGTCCAATAAAAGGTTACATTATTCTTCCATCAGAACTATTAAGGAGAAATACACTTCTTCCCGTAGATGCGAATGTGAAATTTTGGAGTTACCATTGCTAAGCCCAATGAAATGCTACTTGCAAAGTAGATGCCAGTGTTGACTACTTTTCCTACGTAAAAACACCTTAATTATAAAAAAAAGAAGAGAAATTTAATTTATAGATAATGTACGAATATTTAGAAACACATTCATTAAAGAATGGACAAACCAATTTTACATTAACACTTCAATTAGAAGTCACAGACACAGAATGCAGTTTAAATCGCTCAGCTCACTAAAACATATGGTTATATATTATTTCATATGAACGCATTACTGCTTTGCTTAAAAGAAATGGCGCATAAGCAACGTAAACTGCAAATCTGCATTAAATGTCTCCTTACGATTAAAATCGCTAATTCTTAATTATAATCTTGTTCATAATTTTTATTTCACATCTTTATAAATTCAGTTCACATTTTATGTCTTCATATTAATGTTATTAAAGATGTAGCGTATTTCAATTTGATATTGTTTTAACCATTACAATATGGGAATTTCTACGAAAATATACATAGAGTAATAAACAACTATTTATTTGTTTTTAGGACAATACAATAAATTACTACCATAACAAAAAACGAAAAGATTTCAGTTTTATCATTTACTATTAATTTTTACCAAAACATGATTACTCGTAGTCACTCAATTGCACTGTCCATTAAATTAAAAAAATAAATACTCCCTCAAGCAGCTGCTTGCCACAGAGTTCTGACAGAAGCCTGTCAGTTTATATGCCATAGTGAAAGGTCTGTAAGGATGGCAGGACCTCAGCAGAAAAACGACACAAACGTCCATGTCTTATCCGGGGCTCGAACCCAGGTCCCTTAGATCAGTAGCCAAGTGCGCTAAACCACAACTAGCACTGCACAACTTACATGTTCTACAAAAGCGTGAAATTAATTCTCTTTTGAGAGTTCTCTGTGTATTTGGAGCAATACAACAAAGCCTATATGGGTTCTGCTTTAATCAGGTACTGAATACAATCTATGGTCTATTTTACACGAGAAAAAGATTTTGAACTGTATCATTAAAGCAGCAAGTTATAAAACAAAATTGAATAAATATATACCTTATTATTTCAGCACTGGTCACCAATGTGTAGGTAAAAAAAAAAACACTGTAGGAAAATGTCCATTTTTTATGAATTGCTGAAAATTTTGGGAGATAAATACAAAATACAGACCAAAGCATTCAATAATTATTGAAAGTTATTAAAAATATTTATGTATGGATTATATTACAATGCACCGAAACTTTAAAATGAAATGCTATTCTCGCTTGTTTTATCGAGTAGACCGAAAGTAATTAGATATTAGAATGGTGAAAATTTAGATCAGAAGTTTATGATTTCCAAATATAAAGTAGATGAACTTTACCTAATAATATAGAGAAGTAAACAAAGTTCATTTAAAAAAAGAAGTAAACAACATTTACTCCCATCATGCACCGAGTTGATGGCCTCGCTTTGGTGGGCAAACGTCACTTCCACTAAAGGTACTTTTTGCGTCGCATTTTCCTGTAATGGGTTCCTTTCATTGAGGTAGTAATACTAGAGATATGTATCCCGTAACATTGACCGCCATGATCACAGACGGCTGTGTCTGCCGGCTGCTTAGTGAGGCAAGATACCCATGATGCCTTGCGAATTGGCTGCGAACAACGATGAAGGTTATTTAAAAATGCTTAACAAATGATTTAAATAAGGCAGAACTTTGCTGTTTTTTTATTTCAATGAGGTTATTGCAGTGTAGTAATTAAAGCAAAATAGGTTTAACAAATACACACTTGATTTATATCTGATGAAAAACGAAGACGCTGCAAACTGCTTCTCTTCCAAATCGAGTTTTGTATGAAAATTTAAAAAAATTTCGATGTTTCTTAATATGTGATTAAAGCTGAACTAAATTGAGTGTAAACTTAGCAGACTTTAATTTGAGCCCATTTTAAACAAGAACAATGGTAAACATATAAAAATCTAATACATGATCAAATCATTCAACTTAAAGCGAAAGCCCTCAAAATTTGTAGACCTTAATAGTGCAAATCCGCGCCTCATTTAAAAGAACAGGAAAAGTCACATTAATTTTCTTCTTTCATTAAAAAATATTAATTTTTATTAAAAATTGAAAGAAATAATCAGAGAATGCAAACTTTTTTTAATTCAGCTGAGGCAGGAAATCAAATCTCTCAATAAATGACAGAATTTAATTTCATGCTATAAAAAAAGCCAAATATTATAAGCTTGCACAATATATAATATGTTACCTAAATAATAATACACTTTGGCAAAATAAAAAATGCAAAGCAGACGTCTCATAAATTTAATGCCATATGCTTAATATTTCTTATTGTAATAAAATGTACCAAAATATTCATTTAATTTCATGTTAATTCAGATAGGACAAGAACAGTTTCATCTGATAGGACAAGACAGTGATTAATGGAAAAACATTTATTGGACATAATTATTACAAATGGCGTACTAGATGATACATTTCATAATGTTACAGCAGATGCTCGAAGTTTCCACCATGAGATGTGATGCATGTGTGACACCGACAGAGCATTGATTGCCGGACACAGTCGAACACACCTGGAGTTTGATAGTAGCAGCAGCGCAGACGAGCCTTAACATGAGATCCATGTCAGACTCCACACGCGATTCATACATGGTAGCTTTGAGGGCCCTCCACAGAAAGAAATCAATGCTCGTTAAATCAGGTGAGTGTGGGAGCCAGGCAACTGGTCCAGCACTCCCAATCCATCATTGCCCAAAAGACATGTTCAAATGAGCATAATGGGGAGGTGCCCCATCATGTTGAAACCACATGTTGCATCTCATTTGTTGGACCATGGGCAAGTAAGCCTGGTAGAACCTGTTCCAGAAAGATCAGATACTTCGCGTAGGTCATGCGGGATGGTAAAAGGTATGAACCGACTAAGCAGTCGCTGACCAAACCTGCCCACACATTTACTGCGAAACGATGTGCTGCATGGGTGTGCACACGTTGGATATTCTCGTGAGCCCACAAATGCGCATTGTGCTAATTGAATACGCCTTCCCGAGTGAAACTGGCCTCATCAGTAAACAAAACAAACTGGGAAATTCACATCTTGGGCACTTTCTTGGAGATACCACTGCACAAAACGCACACGTGCAGGATGAGATGCGGGGAGAAGTAACTGAACCCTTTGGATATGAAAGGCGTGTAAGGACTCGCGGTGCAAAACACGCTGTACACTGCAACGAGACACTCCTAAGGCAGAGGCAACGGCACGTGTTCTGGTACTAGGATTAGTCTCCACGGCATTCAACACACTTTCTTCCATGGCGGGAGTACACGTCAATCATGGCCTGCCCTCACTTCTGCTACCTTTTAATGACCCATAATCGCACAAATTTTGATGCGCACGCGCAAACAAACGGTAGCCTGGTACATGTCTGTGAGGGAAGCGTTCTTGATACATTCGTTGAGCGGCTCATCCGTTGCCCTCAGCTATTCCATACACTAAGTGCATGTCTGCCAGCTCCCTGTTCGAATACCTTTGCATGCCCTTCGTAAGCCGACTACCGCTCGAATGAGGAAATCCGAAATTTCCCCTCTAGCGCACTGATGAACAGCGCCGCCTATTGACTTAGGTGACGTTTCCGGTTATGGGTTCCTATGTAATTCTTTCCTTTAGATGTTATCTACCTCCCCTAAGTTTTTGTCTATATTTTTGAGACACCCTGTATATGTAATGATATTATTAACTTTAAATTATTTTTGAGCGCTTACTCGTTTCACAAAAGTTTCAGAGCACTTGGTTGAAAAAACAATTGACACGTTTTGATGCAGTGGAATGAAGTAGGATTGGTGTCATAGGATGTCTCCGTAAGCATGCTCTGCATAAATTAAGCTGAAATCTAAAGCTGGATCTACTGGGAACGAAAGATTTAGATATTACCCGAGCCCTGATTGTAACGCTCCAAACAATGCAAAATAATTAAAGTTTTATGCTCCGGATAGCTTTGAACGGGCGCCAGGCAATCATTAACAAATTGCCAAAAATGTAGAATAAGTTGATTTAGGGTTCCAGTGCCAGTGAGCGATCATAAGTGAGAGTCAAAATGCTTCTTAACAAATAAGAGTTAATGTAAAAAAAAAATTCTAAATTAGCGTTGCTCAAGATAAAAACTATAGACTCAAAAGTTTGTAACATAACAAAATAGATTTATTTCCAAAAATAAGTAACTCACCAAGACATCAATGAAGAAACTAAAATCTGTGCTACTCGCACGGTGCTACGCACCTTACTACATCTCTCTGCTCTCTCTACAACTCTCAAGTGACAAATCCTTCAAGTGCCTCGCAGGGCACGGTTTTGACAATTGGGCCGGTGCATGCCGGGAAAGACATTTGCATACAATGACGGACGCAAGCTATGACGCAAGAGGGGGCGTGTCCTTGGCACGCGCTTTAACGGTTACGGTCGGAAGTTCGGAGTTGCGCGTACGCAACTCCTAGAAACTTGAAAACGAGTGCTGTGATGCCGAAAAGGAAATAAAAATCCCCAAAATGATAAATATAACGTAAATTAAACAAAACTGGTTAAGGTAAAGCAAAAGTGAACGATGGGGCATCACAACTCCCCCTTCCAAAGGGAGTCAAAATGATTGACCTAACAAATTTTGACGAGCAAATTTTGAATAAAGGACACATCTTACGTCATTTACACATGGCTAAACATAAATAAGTAGAAGTATGCTAGCGCAAATTTGGATATGATGAACTATTCCTACTTTGACACAATTTTCCAGCACAACCAAAGGTACCTCCTCCCTTTTCCTCCTAACAAAAATATGTGTTTAACAGCTACCCTAGTGTACTTACGTACCAGTGGCTGTGACAGTTAACTGTATACTAGCATCATCGGTCTAACTAGTATCACATTCTGATACAAACTCGAAATTGGCATATCTTGAACTGTACAGAAAAACAGGTTAATAACTCCTAACTTCCTCTAAGTCTAATAAATGTTAAAAAGATGAAAAGAAAAAGTGATTCATTACATTTGTTGTTAGCGGGGTAATAACTTCCGCTTTTCCCCTAACCACAATAAAAATTCGTGAAAGCTAATTCTTCACCTAAATCACATAAAAAAACGGGTATTCGAACACCGTTATCTCCTCCTAATTACATTCAAATAAGCAAAGCTAAGAAAATTCAAAATTTACAAACAAGCGGGATTGTAATCATCCGCTAATTCTTCTCCTATTCACAGAAATCGCGATCTAGCTGAAATAAAAAATCATTAGTTACCTCCCCCTTCAGAGCTAACGTCCCCCTCCCAAAGGAGTTATGCTGATAACAACTCTGTTATCAGACTAGGCCATTTGGGGACAGCTCCAAAAAGGTACACAAAAAAAAAACAAAATTCTGCAGTCATCATCATGGTCATCATCTATATATATACCAATAAATACTGCCAATGTCATCCACAAAAATTACGTATCATTGACACATAAATATCACTGATGACACTGAACAGATTTAAACACATATACATAAATCGTATCTAAGAATAAAGAAAAAAGAGTGTAAATAATTTATAATATACGATGATCACATTTCATCCAATAACTTTTACATGAATCTCCTTTTTTTTTTCACATTAATTCACTTTGGAATGCACGTTATTTTACAATACAAATTCTTAAATCACTAATTCTCTTTCACTCTTCTCAGTCATATCCAGAAACATTTTACAATTTCTAAACTTTCCAATATCGACTTACAAAATTTTCAGCTATCAGTCAGCTGAAAAAAATCTACAAAAATACATTTTAACTCACGTAAATA
This sequence comes from Ryuthela nishihirai, assembly GCA_038380435.1. Classification (NCBI taxonomy): domain Eukaryota; kingdom Metazoa; phylum Arthropoda; class Arachnida; order Araneae; family Heptathelidae; genus Ryuthela; species Ryuthela nishihirai. Next base: position 94,651 of record JAWZYU010000059.1, read on the forward strand.
CAATAACTAGAACCTCGATGAACAAGAATGCAAAAAAAATTCTATTCACACAAGTATAAACTCGAACTACAACAATTTCACTTTTCAAAAATAAATATCGAACCCTAAAGTTTCGACAAGAAATTAAACATCGCTAACTATATAATTCACAATAAGGCTTCTTCTTCGTCTTCATCTATTCCAGAAAAAAAAACATTTTATAACTCAATCAAGTGCCAAGTGAAAGAAAAATATACTTAAATTTCATTGTTGGCACTCCGTGGCGATAAATCATCTAGTCCGTTTCCGATAACATCCTTCCGTCGTCGTTGGGTGGCTTCACGTAAAGTTGTTACTGAAGATCTCGTTCAAGTCAAGTCGTCGCTGTAGAGCTCTCTCGTGACGTCATCTTCCCGATGTTCGCTGCTTCGCTGCCGGTTGTCGCTCTGCAGGCTCTGGTCGTTTCGTCGGCTTTTCGTTGCTCCGTGCGGATTTTTGAAGAACCTTTTCTCGTACTTTCTAGGTCTATTGGTGTCCGCCTCCAAATGACGCTTTAATAGGTGATGACCTCCAGACTTGTCGGGAATACTTGCGGTCGGCACAACTTCTTGGTTGGTTTTTTCTTCACTTAAATCAGACTCAAAATTATATTCATTATTATTACTTTCTTTTAAAACTTCTACTTTAAAAACCTTTTCAAAAACGGCTTCCTCATACGATTCTTCTACTTCACAAACTTCGTTATTTAAACACTCATTATTTGCACTAACGGGACATTTTATAGGTGCTTCTGAAATAATCTGTTCTGGACCACAAGGTAAGTCAAAAAGTCCACTGGACCGCGGCTGCACTGTCAATTGACATTCGTCATTATTATCGTCGCAAACTTGTTCCTTAGCAAACTGAAGATCGACTTCTGTATCGTGTTGATCTGTTATTTTAGTTACTTCGTGGCAATCAGTAACAAAAGGTAAAGCCATAGTGGCAAGGCTTAACTCATGAGAGGGCTTTTCTTGAGGAACTTTGGCCTCTCGCTTCAAAGATCCCGATGAAAGTTTCCCGAATTTTCATTCCTTCGGTAGCAAAAATTTTCAGTATGTCCCAGTCGGCCACAAAAGTTACAAGTGATAGTTTGAGGTTGTTTAACCAAAGTTTTAGGTCTATGGTTTGAAGCTTGACGTGGCAAAAAGTCTCTACTTCGTTCATATTCTATAGTTCTTGGCGCGTTCGGCGCAAATTGTCGGGACCGTGTAAATTGCGGTCTTGCGGGAGTCATTCTACGCGACTCAACCTGATATTGCTGCTTTGGCGGGAATGGCATCCATTGTTGGTTATGTGTATTTGCTGCAGATTCTCTTCTTGCAGTGTATTGCCGAGCCAATTTGACTAACTCGGAAACGGAATTTATGTTTCGTACTTCTAGGAATTCTCCGATGGGCAAAAGTAATTGAGACAATATGCAATTTACAATATCAATTTCAGCGGCATCAGCATCGTACAGCTGGTATAGTTCTACTGTACCCCATATGAATTTTTCTATGTCATCTCTTTCCCTTTGTCTTCGTGAAAACAACTCTGTAGCTAGTTCTGTAAAATCATTATAAGCCGGATATATGTCCATGATTTCGTTTTTAAATTCTTCCCAAAGTTCTATGCCATGACGACATCCTACGTTATTCCACCATTGCTTAGCACATCCAATTAGGCAAGATACTGCTAAAACAACTTTTTTATTGCTTGGCACTTCATGTAAACGGAAGTGCTCCTCCATGGACTTGACAAATGTCCACGATGTCGGACGTTTCGAACCGTCGAACCTTATCTCAGGTAAAGGCCAATTTACATAAGGACTATAGTTAATGGATGGGTTGGCAAATTGTCGTTGTGGCGGTTGAAAATACTCTGTTCTATCGCTTGCTTCTGGCGGAACAGAAAATGGAACCTTACGTTCAAAGTTTCTTCGTTGGTGAACTAACGTAGCATTGTCAGCAAATTTAGGGGTTGTTGTCGTTCCCCTTTTCTCCCGATTATCATCAAGCAGATTCATTAGCACTTCTGCTTCCATCATTACCTCTTGCAATCTACCCTTTACTCTTTCTATGTCGGGAGTCATTATGGCGGAATCGGCCATATTATTAGCAGACATGTTTAGCGGTCTGCTGAAATTTGGAATTTTTGGAAATTTTGAAAACGTTTTATCTTGAGCAACGCTCAAAGGTACTGCTATACAACAATAATAAAGCTATAACTAAGCTTTACAAAAATATAAATTTGCTTGTAAAAAAAATTTTCTTATCATCCTACGTACTTGTGTGTCCGGACACTTCTAATCATTACATACAACAATCTTAAATATTCAGCAATATCAAAGCTGAAACTTCAGTACCTTTGAATAATCAACACAAATGTTAAGCTATTTGCTCAACAAAAATTCTCGGCTTAAGCTGCCGTTAAATCTACAACTAGTATATACCACTATTGAGCTCAAAAAAATTACTATCTTTAAATACTGGCGAGTCCCTGTTCGTTGCGCCACTTCTTTTATGTGACTCTGTAACGCTCCAAACAATGCAAAATAATTAAAGTTTTATGCTCCGGATAGCTTTGAACGGGAGCCAGGCAATCATTAACAAATTGCCAAAAATGTAGAATAAGTTGATTTAGGGTTCCAGTGCCAGTGAGCGTTCATAAGTGAGAGTCAAAATGCTTCTTAACAAATAAGAGTTAATGTAAAAAAAAAATTCTAAATTAGCGTTGCTCAAGATAAAAACTATAGACTCAAAAGTTTGTAACATAACAAAATAGATTTATTTCCAAAAATAAGTAACTCACCAAGACATCAATGAAGAAACTAAAATCTGTGCTACTCGCACGGTGCTATGCACCTTACTACATCTCTCTGCTCTCTCTACAACTCTCAAGTGACAAATCCTTCAAGTGCCTCGCAGGGCATGGTTTTGACAATTGGGCCGGCGCATGCCGGGAAAGACATTTGCATACAATGACGGACGCAAGCTATGACGCAAGAGGGGGCGTGTCCTTGGCACGCGCTTTAACGGTTACGGTCGGAAGTTCGGAGTTGCGCGTACGCAACTCCTAGAAACTTAAAAACGAGTGCTGTGATGCCGAAAAGGAAATAAAAATCCCCAAAATGATAAATATAACGTAAATTAAACAAAACTGGTTAAGGTAAAGCAAAAGTGAACGATGGGGCATCACATGATGAAAAAAAAAAAGAAATTTCTCTAACCAAAAAACAAAAAAATTCGAAATTGATTGCCATACCATTTTCCAATTCTTTTCATTAAAGGCTAATATAATGTTTAAATTAACAGGCCATTCCTAATCAGCTGGCTCTATAGAGGCCTTTCCTGTTCCAGATGCTTGAAACCGGTTTAATCCACAGAATAAGGAAGGTACAGATGAGTAACTCCCATAGGGCCCATGGTAACCGCGAGGCGATGGCAGCGCAATCACCGGTAGATTTTCGAACTACAATGCGGTTATAATCACTCTCTTCCTATGTTTTCTGTTATTTTGAGTTAATATGTACAAATGGGTGTGAACTAATTTGGTCTTTAGTGTATACTATTTTAAAATATAATTTTAAGTGTTGGATATATTTCATGCTTGGTTTGTCCAGAGTTTATACGATATAAGTTTGTTATTCCTAATCAGTGGTCTAAAGAAAATTTCATTGGTGTAAATTTTTTTTCTATTGAGATTTTTTTAAATGTTCGCGTATATTACCCAATTGTTGCAAACCTAACAGTTTCATATTAGTGTATTTCTCTCTTTGATCAGAAATTCATTCATATATATGTTACCGCTAAAGCTCGAAAGCCGTTATTGTGCACATTACCTAGCTAATCTGCAGATTAACTGATTTGCTCCGTTAACGTGTAGAATCAAGAGTTTTCCGCATTTTACCTAGGTAATGTGCACATTAATGGCTTCCGTATCGTTAAAGTTCAAAAGTTTGTTTCTCTCATAGTGGTGAATCTCCTGAATATGAATCTTCGTGTCACGTGATTCACTCCGCATTACAAAAAACGCCCCCGATGAGCGGAGGCCAAGTGAGAACGAATCGGTAAAGTGATTCATTCTTGAAAACGAATCACTAAAATGATTCGTTCTCACTTGGCCTGCTCATTTTGGGGGCGTTTTTTATAATTCGGACGACTGATTCATGTTGACAGAGGGATGACCCTGGTTTCAACTCTACTCTCGGACACTAGATAAATAACATTGTTAATTTAAGCGTACAGAAACGTTCCTGTTGTTCCAGCAAAGATCTTATTTTCATTTTAACGAGTGCCTAGTAGATAATGTGCAGATTATCCAGGTATTTTGCAGATTACCTAGGTAATTTGAGAAATGAAGCAATTTTCCGCACGTTAACGGATCACCCTAGTTAATCTGCACAATACTTAGATAATCTGTAGAATAACTGATTTCTGCACTTTAGCGGTAACATATATATGGTATTTTAGCAAAACACTAAATTTTTCAACTTTACACTTTTGCTATAAAACATATTGCATGAAAGATCAAATTTTCCCTAGTTTTTAAATAAAAAGTATTTCAACATAAATCGAAAATTAATTTTCCCAGGGGTCGGAACAAAAGGGCATGACCCCCCCCCCCCCACACACACACAAAAAAAAGTTATTAAAGGTAATAGAGGCAAATAATAAACATTTATATTTCACTTATTTTTCAAAATTTTACGTGCACTAAAACGGGGCTGAGGGGGGATTATATTGAATTGTAAGTCTAGTTTCTTGCTCCCTCTTACATTTTTATCAGCTCGACTGTTTCGTAGGCTCCTATCAACTCGACCCCCCCCCCCAGATCCACGCTTGCATTTTCCTATAAACATTATAATTCTGTTTTAATAAGTATTATGAAGTTATTAGAGAAATTAAAATCTCAGTATTCTGAAATCGTTTTATTTAAAGCAAATGCATTTGAATTTTTTAATAATTAAATTTTGCAGAAATAAAATAAGAATTGAAATGACACTCACAAATAATAGAACTTATTACTCAAAAAACAAACAATATCCAATGTACAGAAATGCAGGTACTAGACAAAAAGATGGAAGCAGATCCATGTTGCAATAAATACACCCTCAAGCAGCTGCTTGACACAGAGGTCTAACAAGAGCCTATCAGGTTAATGTGCCATAGCAGAAGGTCTGTGAGTATAGCAGGACTTCAGCAGAAAGACATCACAAACATCCATGCGTTACCGGGTTCGAAACCCAGAGCTCAATAACTTCTTTAGTATGATTTTTAGTGAAAAAATGCCTAAAGATAAATTAAAGATCTCAATCTCAAACAATATCTGTTTAGTTTTCAAAAAGTAATTAACATAGGAATCTCAATAAGCTACAAAAAATTTAATCTCAAAACTTAAGACAACCCAATCCTGTTTTAATTACCTCTAAATAATGGGTTAAATGACCATGTTACAAGGATCCCCACACAACTGGGGGAAGGGGACTCGCTAGACAGCATAAAGCATGTTCTTTGATGTGCACATAGTATGACTCTTCCATAGACAGGTCAATGGTTTAATGTCCCATTTGATGGACGGTGGCATTAAAGCAGATTAATTGATCATAGTTGACTGCAGTACAGTGTATTACACCCTGTGTTGATCTCTTAGCCAATTTCAATGTATTACATAAATTTCGAGGTTAATTTTTTCAGTCTTTTAAATATTCAGCATTTATCTCCCTGAATACTAAATAAAAATTGATCAAAATTGAGATATAGAAAGATTTCACTGCATTTATACCTTTAGACATATTTTTGTTAAAAATCATATTGTAGTTATTTACTCAGAATGTGATTTTCATTGAGATAACACGAATCTGTTTCCATGTTTCTGTCCAAAGCCTATATAATATATATTTTCTTACAAATGTGATATTAAATTAATCAATGACAACACATATATACTTTCTTATATGAGATAATAGGATATTAAATTCATAAAAATACAGTGTTCGATATAAATACAGGTAACCCCCGTTCATCGCGACCCCGGCGAATGCGGATTCGTTATATCGCGATCTTTTTTTATCTCGGCACTTGCGTGGCTTTGAAACATGCCAGGAAAAGTCAAAACCAATGTTGCACGTGCGTGCTAACTTTCTTTCTCGCTCAATCACATCATACACATGTACAGTCGCTCAAAAAAGTATCCGAACACTATGGTTGATTAAAAAAAATTCAGAAAAAATATCTAGCAACGTTTTTTAGAAATTAGTGATCTGCCAACCTTCGTGTCACGTGACACGAAGGTTGGCAGATCACTAATTTCTAAAAAAATCGTTGCCAGATATTTTTTCTGAATTCTGTAATCAACCATAGCGTTCGGATATTTTTTAATAGAATTAATAATATTTATTTTATTAACAAAGTGTTTTTTCGAATTTTAAAATATTTTTTTAAAAAACCCCGTTGATCGCGAAATTTCGCTTATCGCGACCATGTCCAGAACGTATCCTTTGCGATGAACGGGGGTTACCTGTATACCAAAGACATATGGAATCCATCTATACTCCTACAAACCTTTTAGTGAATTTGCATGTTATATCAATGAGAAACTTTGAATCTGTAAAATTTAAGCTTTTTTAGGGGGGGGGGGAAATGTTGCATATAATAAGTCTTTTTTATATTTCCCTATAACTTAGAAATTAAATAAGAAATCAATGATACATTCATATACATTTTTCTTTAAGAAAAAATATATAAACAGTGCAAAGTAATGTGTTTAGTGATAAATTATCACAGAAGCACATTATATCTATTTGCATATCATGAAATAAACAACTGTAACATAAAAATATAATTATTCAATGCAAAATTGCAACCACTGTGGTTTAGAAAGAGTACAGTAAATAATTCAGTTATTATGACGGATCGATTTGAAGATTTGGATTGTTTTACCCATGAGCAGCATCTTTATTTGACACAATGGGCTAAATGCCCAGGTCACAAGAACCCAATGGCTCAGAGATTGAGGGAGGACACCCACTGGACAGCTATTAGCCTCTCATCAAGGCCTCTGCAAAATTCCCTGCCCTGCCCACGGTCAGTAGGGGACACCAATGGGCTTGGAAAGGCCGCCGTCCATTGGATGGGACGTTAAGCCGTCGCCCCTTCTGCGGGAGAGCCATACCCTGTGCACGTTAAAGAACACGCTGGATGGCCTTGACGGGAGGCTACCATCTGTCTCCCAACAGCTGTTCCAGTGGGTCCCCTTCTCTGAGCCTTTGGGGTCCATGAGACCTGGCCATTTAGCCCATGGTGTGCAAAAAAGTGCCGCTCAGAGATAAAACAACCCAACCCAACTCATCAAGGCCATTCATGTTCCTTGACACGCACAAGGTGTCTCTCCCACACACAGAACCAAGGCCTAACATCCCATCTGATGGATGGTGTCCTTACTGAGCCCATTTGTGTCCCCTGCTGACTGAGGGCAGACCAGGAAGTTTTAGTGGATAAACAAAATATTACCAAAAAATTTTTCAAATCATTTGTCATTTTAAGAATAATGCCACAGAATGAACTAGATGCAACAGAAAGAGGATATATAAATATTACAGTGAGAGCTGTCCTGTATGGGAAGAATTATTAGACACAAGAAAAAAGCTATTCATTGTAAAAGAAAATGCAAAAATATAATATATATTTTCTTAGAAATGTGATATGATATATAAATTAATGACACATACATTATATGCTTTCCTATACAAGATAATGGGATAGTAAATATATGAAAAAACATTGTTTAATGCAAATATATCACCTATCTACCAACTTATTAGGAATTTGCATCTAATACCAATGAGAACTTTTGAAGTTCTATTACTCCTAACTTCAGATTTATATGAAAAAATGCCAATAAAATAAAATACTTCAAGCAGCTGCTTGCCACCAAGGTCTGAGAGTAGCCTGTCAGTTTATACCGGGTGATTCAAAACTTATCGTTCAAATTTCGTGGGGAGGTAGGGAATACGTCAGGAAACCGATTTCACATAGGAAAGTATGTCCGCAAATGTACGCATGCGTATGTAGAGGGCGCTGTGTGTACCCAACCAGTGTACAGCTCGCCCGATCACTCCCGCTGTCATCAGTGTACGAGCTGACTTACTAGTGATAAGATGAATCGTTTTACGCATCAAGAGCTAGCGGATATGCATCTCGCATATGGGGCAGCTGGCGAAAGCGGCCTCCGAGCTAGGCAAGTTTACGAAGACCGATACCCCAACAGAAGAATACCACAGCATCAAATGTTTGCACATGTGCATCGCAATCTGCGCGAACGTGGTTCACTGCGCAGCAACATGCAGGATACGGGGAGAAGACGACTGATGCGGACTGTCAGCATCGCAGAACAAGTCCTACAGTCCATCGAAGATAATCCGAATAACAGACACGAGCTGTTGCTCAGCAGCTTGGGGTCTCTCAGTCAGCAGTGTGGCGGATACTGCACGAGGAACGAGTGCATCCTTACCATCTGCAAAGGGTGCAGTTACTGCATCCTGACGATTATCCGAAGTGTGTGTAATTTGCACAATGGTTCATGCAGAAAGGTGCCGTGGATCCCAGTTTTCCAGCTTCTGTCCTTTTTACAGATGAAGCTTCATTCAGTCGTGAAGGTGTGTTCAATACACACAATTCACATGTGTGGGCTTACGACAACCTGCATGGTACGAGAAGTCACGCTGCGCAACATCGTTTTGCCGTAAATGTGTGGGCTGGAATCATTGGTGAATGTTTGTTGGGACCTTACTTGCTACTGCCCTGATTGGACGGCCGGAAATACCTAATATTTCTCGAGACAGTGTTACCGACTTCTCTGGGCGCTGTTCCTGCGCATATCCGCTGAGATATGTGGTATCAACATGACAGGGCTCCAGCCCATAGCACAATTGTTGCGCGTGATTACCTGAACCGAACATTCGGAGATCGGTAGAGGTGGACCGATCGCTTGGCCACCCAGGTCACCTGATTTATCGCCCATGGATTTCTTATTGTGGGGGGCCATGAAATACCATGTGTACGAGACCCCCGTCGACAGTGAAATGGACCTTGTTGCACGAATAGTGGCCGCCGCAGGCATTGTCCGTGATATGCCAGGCGTTTTTGAAAATGTTCGGCGGTCAATGCAACAGCGCTGTGAATCCTGTGTCCGTGTAAATGGTCGCAATTTTGAGCACCTACTGTGAACCATACTTTACCTTGTTGGAATAAAAGTCACATTCGTTACCACTTCACTGTACTGTTTCCTTGTGTTCACTTGTCCATTTTGTTCATGTAGATGACGTTTGCGGACATACTTTCCTATGTGAAATCGGTTTCCTGACGTATTCCCTACCTCCCCACGAAATTTGAACGATAAGTTTTGAATCACCCTGTATATCCTAGCAGAAGGTTTGTGCAGATGGCAAGACCTCAGCAGAAAAACAACACCAACATCCATTCCTTACTCAGGGCATGGACGATGTGATCAGTAACCTAGCACGCTAACCACACAGACAAATTATTTCCCAACAAATCAATTACTTATGCATGTACCTTTTTCTTCAGAAGTGAAGACTTATCAAAGAGAGAAAACATATTTTTGAAATCATTGCACAGAAAGCACCATATCTACCTGCATATAAAATAAATTATACAAATCTATGCTACTCAATGCAAAACTACACCCACTGAGGGGGCGGGGGTGGCTCAGTCGGTAGCACGCCAGGCTCGTAATCTGTAGTTCCCAGGTTCGATTCCCAGCTGGGTCAGTGTTGAGATTTATCTCCGCAAAATTCCCCGCCCTGCCCACGGTCAGTAGGGGACACCGATGGGCTTGGAAAGGCCGCCGTCCGTCGGATGGGACGTTAAGCCGTGGACCCGTGTGCGGGAGAGCCATACCCTGTGCACGTTAAAGAACATGCTGGATGGCCTTGACGGGAGGCTACCATCTGTCTCCCAACAGCTGTTCCAGTGGGTCCCCTCCCCCAACCTTCTCTGAGCCTTCGGGGGTCCATGTGACCTGGCCATTTAGCCCATGTTGTGCAAAAAAGTGCCGCTCGGAGGTAAAACAACCCAACCCAACACCCACTGAGGTTAGAAGGGTATAATAATTTTGAAAAAGTTTCATGGAATTGTGAAAACTATTTCTTAAACTAATTTCCTTTGGGGAGGAATAGTTGTTTAAATAAGGCAAACCACAAATGAGGTTTTATTTTCAACTATAATTAGGAGCAAAAATATTTGGCTAATTTTTTTCTTGCCCCCGACTCTATATAGTCAGGAAAGGCTTTCCGTTAACTTGGTAGTGCCGTGAGACGAACCGGGGATTGCTGTGGTTCTTGAACATCTGGCAACAAATAGTAACCATTTGGTCACGGGATGGCTGATTAGGAATGGCCTACTGATTTATAGATTATATTAGTCTCTAATAAAAGAACTGAAAATTCGTTTTTGGGAAATCAATTTCGAATATTTTTTTGGTTTTTTGTTAGGGATATTTCTTTTCCATCAGGGCTCGAGTAATATCGAAATTTTTCGTTCCAAGTAGAACCAGATTTAGAGATCAACTTAATCTGTGCAGAGTCTGCTTCCAAAGACATCCTATAGCACAGATTCTAATCCATTCCACTGCATCAAAACCTGACAAATTTTTTTTAAAAGAAATTTCTGAAAATTACTCAAAGTATATACCGAATACTCCGGAAGTTTGGTGAAACGAGTAAGCTCTCAAAAATGGTTCAAAGTTAATAACATTATTATATAAAATGATACCTCGGATCACGAATGTCTCGGTCCACGAACAAATCGGACTACGAACACCATTTGCGAACAAATTTTGCTTCGCCTCACGAACGATGCTTCAGTTCACGAACACGCATGCACGAAGCGCATAGAGCGCACGTGACTCGTGGCGCACAAAACTCTGCGCACAGCCGCGCCACAGCAACCCAGTTCTCCCATCTCGCGTGGGTGCAGTAAAGTCCAAACAACAAGTGTTGATATTTTAGTTTTTTCTTCATTTAATTAAATTTATCCCTGATTATGGCTCCCAAAAAAGTGAAAAGTGTTAGTGAAGGTGATGTTAAGAATCCTAAATGTATTACTGTTGATACAAAAAAGGAAATTATAGCTAAACATGGAAATGGTGTTCGTGTTTCGGATCTCGCCAAGGAGTACGACATGGCGAAATCGACGATCTGCACTATTCTAAAGAATAAAGATGCGCTGAACAAAGCTAATGTATCTAAAGGAGTGACTAAGTTAATGAAACAAAGGCCTCAAGTGTAACAAAAAGTAGAGAAATTGTTGTTAGTTTGGATTAATGAAAAGGGGCTTAAGGGAGATAGTGTGAGCGAGGCTTTGATATGTGCGAAGGCTTTAGAGCTTCAGCAATATTTATTGGTGAACCAGCCAAGTAGAAGTCATATTAGTGTCGAGGAATTTAAGGCAAGTAGAGGATGGTTCGAAAAATTTTGTCGACGAACTGGAATTCATAGTGTTGTTAGGCATGGAGAGGCAGCTAGTTCGGACCAAAAGGCAGCAGAGAAATATGTGCAGGACTTTGGTAAGTTTATAGACTTAGAAGGTTACATCCCGAATCAAGTTTTTAATTGCGATGAAACGGGGCTATTCTGAAAAAAAAAAAAATGCCAAAAAGGACATACATAACCAAGGGGGAAAAGTTACTACCTGTCCACAAACCAATGAAGGATAGGGTTACACTATTATTGTGTGCGAATGCAAGTGGAGATTTTAAAATTAAGCCCCTTTTAGTGTACCACACTGAAAATCTGCGTGTTTTTAAGCTTTTTAAGTTTTTATCTGCGTGTTTTAACAATAAAGTGATAAAAAGTAAGCTTCCAGTAATGTGGAGATCAAATTCTAAGGCTTGGGTTACCAGAATATATTTTAGGGAGTGGTGAATGATGTTTTTGCTCCTTCTGTTAAAACATATCTTGAGGAAAAGAAATTGCCCCTTAAATGTTTGCTGCTTATGGACAATGCTCCTGCTCATCCTCCAAATGTTGAAGAAGGCCTTGATCCTGCATACGACATTATTAAGATCAAATTTCTCCCTCCTAACACCCACACCTCTATTACAGCCAATGGATCAGCAAATAATTTCTATCTTTAAGAAAATATATACGAAAGCTCTTTTTTCAAGGTGTTTCCAGGTCACCAATGATACAAATTTGACCCTGCGAGATTTCTCGAAGGATCACCTTAATATCATCCACTGCATAAATCTCATTGATAAAGCCTGGAACAATGTCTCTTACTGCACATTGCATTTAGCATGGAGGAAACTTTGGCCAGCTTCTGTGCCTGACAGACATTTTAAAGGCTTTGAGGACGAGGCAGATGTGGTACAAGACAATGTAAGCATTAGCAAAAGTTTGGAGTTGGAAGTCAACGAGGATGATATGATGGAGCTGCTGGAGGATCAAAGCTAAGAACTCACCCCAGAAGAACTCATTGAATTGCAACTTGAGCAGGTGAAAGCAATGGAGGAGGAGCACTCAGCAGAAGAGCAAGAGGTGCCAGATGCTTCTTCTGCTGAAATAAAGGACATTTGCAGTAAGTGGAGTGAAGTGCAGGCTTTTATTGAGAAACATCACCCTGACGAAACTGTTACCAGCAGAGCAGTTGGAATTTTAAATGATAATGTAATATCCTATTTTCGCAAAATTCTCCAGCAAAGAAAAAGGCAAATTTCTCTTAATCGTTATCTTATGCAATTACCAACTGCCTCTCCTTCGAAGGAGTAACCTTCCCCCTCCCCCTCTCCACCTCCTCTGTCCCGTGTGCCAGCAATTATCAACCACAAAGGTAAATTGTATATGTACTGTAAAATTAGTTTTATTTTGGTAATTAAACTGCTTTCTTCTAATATTACTGTTATATTTATTTCCTTTCTGTATTATTTCCACTCATAAAGCCATAACATGTTTTAAAAAAATTTTCTAGGACAAAAAACGTATTATTTGGATTTACATTAATTGAAATGGGAAAAATTGATTCGGAGCACGAACTTTTCGGTTCATGAACAGGGTCAAGGAACGGATTATGTTCGTGAACCGAGGGATCACTGTATATGAATTACATTACAATACACTGGAACTTTAAAATTTAACGTTATTCTTGCCTGTTTTATGGAATAAAAATTTTCAAAATTTATTTTATACTTTCCAAATTAAATGATGAAACCAAGCGTACATAAAAATATCGAGAAGTAAACAATCACCTAGTTAAAAAGGAAGAAAGCCAAAAACTTTACTTCCGCTAAACGAACACCTTTCTGTTTGGTGTTCCACTTCCTAATAATGTAGCAGATTAAGAAAGCAGTATGTTACGCCTAGCCATTTTTCGAAATTACTCATTGCAACGAGGTTACTGATTCACTAACGGAGCCACTGAAACGGAACGTATTAAATAGCATAGGAAGTTCCAGGATTTGAAATTTCCCAACAAGTTATGTTTTGTTTGATACGAAACTATATTAGGATGGATTAATTTGATGGTGTATTATGAAACTAGAGTGTATGTAACCGTGTAACGATCCTTCAACTAGATGATATGATGACATAGAAGGTAAGTTTTTAATAAACTTTAATCTTTCATTTGAAATACAAAATCTCTGAAATGTGTAGGTTTTACTTGTGCTGCCATCTAATGACAGCACAATGAACTGATATCACACTAACTACGAGCATTGTGTTAGCGATCAGTTTCGTACTGATTTTCCTGCCCAAAATACTACAACTGAAACCCATTCAACTAAGTATTTCGTCATTACTGAGCAAGGATTAGGGAACGCGTGAAAAGATTAAAAATAAAATTCTGACAAAGTTGCCATAAATATAAGCAGGCAAAGGATTATTATTGTTTAAAAATATAAACATTGGGTAATAAAACTACTAGAAACAAGTTGTCAGAAAAAGATAATTCCAGGAAAAAATGATTTAAATATTGAAGTTTAATGTTTCTTATCAATTATGATTACCAAACGTGATAAAACGGGTTAAATTATGGACAGGAAACTTATATTCTTTTTTCACAGTTGTAAGAAATGCTCTCATTGATACAGCAATTTGTTCTTTTTCAAAGAGATCGACGTTTATTCAAAAACGTATTCACTGGCAATTTTCCCTATTACTATTCTTTGTTTCTCAATATTTTTCCTTAAACTGTTAATTTTATGCTGTGTTCTGCAGTGTCATCTTTAAAATATAATAAATATGTTACACCGGGAAAAGTAAAACAAATTATATGCACCCATTAATTTTATTTAAATTGAAAGAAGTAAAAGAGGTTTTCAATAAAACAACTTCTAATTTGTCAATGTTTCAAAATAATTGAAGAATCATTTAATAATTTAGTATATTTAAATAATGAATAGTTCTAAATGTGATAGTTACACATTATTATTTCCTTAATCACATAAACAAAAATTTGAAATATTTTTGAAAATTAGTTGGAGCACCAAATAGTTTTTATTTGATATAAAAAATATAACACTTTTAAAAGACATAATAAAAATCACAGAACAAAAACGAGTTTTGAATATTTTATAATTATACAATATTGGACGAATGGTTATGTAGATATTTATTCTTCTTTAATTCAATCTTCTACTGTGGCATATAAACTGACAGGCTCCTGTCAGACCTCTGTGGCAAGCAGCTGCTTGAGGGGGTATTTATTTATTTTTATTTATAATTCAATTTGCATGATGTAGCACAGAAGTGTTCTGGTAAAAATTTTCCGAAATATTTGCTCGCTTTGAAATAAATGGAATTGTTATACATTGCACCTCATTGAAAAACTTGGTCATAAAGCAAACTATCAATATATTTACTCCTGATCATTTTTTAAAAAATCTTCGACCAATTATTTTTAGATGCATAACTAAACAATTTCACCACTTCAGACAACTTATTTTTTTTATTTTTTTTCCCTCAATGTATTTTTGAGTTTCCAATCCTAACCCTTCCACACACCCCTTTCACAGAAGGAGTTGAAAATTTTTCGTTTTTTTTTTTGTTTGGGGGGGGGGGGGAACACCACCCACTTTGTTAATGGCTAACTCTGTACAAGGTTATTTCTGCACTTTATATCACTCATGTTATTAGATGGCACTACAAGTGCTGATCTAATAGCCAGATGCTGATCTAAATGCCAGATGCTTCTACTGCTGAAATAAAGTAATGAAAAAAATGAAGTAATGTAGATGAAAAGGTTAAAAGTGAAGTGTATGATGGTGGGTTTTCAAGGTATGGACAGTTATAGCCTAAAGTTCATAAAGATAATTTTTTAGGGGAGAAATTTGTATTGTGTAACTTGTGATTCAGATCTACTTCTTGATATATAACCATCATCATGCTCAAGCATCCAGGGGTTGCAATTTAGTTATCCAACCAGACCGTGCAATTTACTTCTCCAAACATATCTGTCCTGAGCTATATCTGCTGCATCTTTCCACTGCACACCAATTCTAACAAGATCCTGCTTTACATTGTCTACCACCACATCCTAGGTCTCCCCCTCTTTCTCAGGCATTTAGGCACACTGTTCATAACCCTATTCACTAATCTATAATTATCCATATGGGCAACATGGCTAAACCAATGGAATCTCTCTCTCTGCACAATATACTGCTAAGAGGAGACTGCCGACTCCTATGTCTAACCTCTTCATTACTTACAAAGTTGAACCACCTAATACCCAAGATTACTGCGTAACATCTAGAATCAAAAGCATCAAGTTTCCTGTTATCAAGTTTACAAAGTATCCAAGTTTCACTACCATAACTAACCCTACAAAGAACCAAAGTATTATACACCATAATTTTAGTCTTTAGGTGTATATGCCTATTTCTCCCCACTCTCCATAGATTCTTAAAGTCCCAGCAGCAGTCCCTATTCATCTGTTAATCTCATGCCACACATCACCAGTATCTGTAACATAGCTTCCAAGAAAATTAAACTGACACCTGCAGAAGACTGCAACCTTTCAGATTAACTGAATCCCAGCCTGCCTCACCAAGTTCCATCACTTTAGTTTTCTTTCTGTTTATAACCAAACCTTCTCTACTCTCAATAGCTCAAATAAAATAGTTTATCTCATCATCATCATTTGCCAACAAGGCCAAATTGTCTTCATAATCTAAATCAGAAACTTTAAAATCTCTACACCATTTAAGGCCAAAATCTTTCCCTTGCAAAGAATTTCATATAACATAAACAAGATCCAGACTAAAGGGAAAAGGGGGCAAAAATGCACCCTTGTTGAACATCAGAAGCAATGTTAAATTAATTGCTTACCGACTCTCACACACGACTCCATGTTATAGACAGCTTTCATTATGTAACCAACTTGTCTGGTATGCCATACGACCTCAAGATCAACCACAAATTAAGGTGATTAACATAGTTGAAAATCTTTTTAAAATCAACAAAGCTTGTAACTTTAAGATTCTGAAACTCTAAACATTTTTCAAGAACCTGCCTGAGTGAAAATATCTGATCTACACATCCCCTACCACTTCTGAATCCACATTGCTCATCGGACAATTGACTAACCAGATACTTAATTCTTTTAAGCACAATCATGCAAAGAACTTTACCTGGTACAGAGAGTAGGCTGATACCCCTATAGTTATCTCAAGAACTGGGATCACCTTTTTTAAAAATACGGATAATAGGTCTGGTAAAATCCTTAAAAACCATTCCTTTATAATAGGGTGGGGATGGCTCAGTTGGTAGCGTGCCAGACTTGTAATCTGTAGTTCCCAGGTTCGAGTCCCAGCTGGGTCAGCGTTGATATTTATCTCTGCAAAATTCCCCACCCTGCCCACGGACAGTAGGGGACACTGATGGGCTTGAAAAGTCTGCCGTCCATCAGATTGGATGTTAAGTCATGGCCCTGAGTGCGGGAGAGCCATTCCCTGTGCACATTAAAGAACACCCTTGATGGCCTTTACAGGAGGCTACTAACTGTCTCCCAACAGCTGTTCCAGTGGGTACCCTCCCCCAACTTTCTCTGAGCCTTCGGGGTCCATGTGACCTGGCCATTTAACCCATTGTGTGCAAAAAAGTGCTGCTCAGAGGTAAAACAATCCAACCCTTTATCATATAAAATATTCAAAATTCAGATCATAATTCAGATTTCTTTCTTCTTATGGAAAATACATGCTTAAATTTTGCACCTTGGGTGTATCATATCAGACAACATTTATCTAGTTTGATTTTATTTGCTTTAAAAATTAGTAATCATCATGGTATAATTTTCATTCATCATCATCCTCAAGCAGCCAAGGGCTACGGATGTCCAACCAGACAGTGCAGTTTAATTCTCCAAGCATATCTGTTCTGAACATCTGGCCACTGCACACCAATTCTAACAAGGTCCTGTTTGACATTGTCTGCCCACCACATCCTAGGTCTCCCCCTCTTTCCGAGGCCTTTATGCACACTGTTCATATCCCTATTCGCCAATCTATAGTTATCCATACGAGCAACATGACCAAACCAATGCAGTCTCTCTCCGCACAATATGCTGCTCAAAAGAGGTTGATGACCCCTTCTTCTAGCCTGATATTACTTGCAAAGTACAACCACCTAATGCCCAGGATACTGCGTAAACATCTAGAATCTAAGGCATCAAATTTCTTGTTATTCTGCTTACAAAGGATCCGTGTTTCACTACCATAACTAACCTTAGAAAGAACTAAACTATTATGCAACCTAATTTTAGTCTTTAGGTGTAAATGCGTAGTTTTCCGTACTCTCCATAGATTCTTAAAAGTCCCAGTGGCAATCCCTATTATTCTGTTTATCACATGCTGTACATCACCAGTATCTGTTACACAGCTCCCAAGATAATTCAACTGAGACACTTGCTCAATAGTACAGCCATTCAAAGCAACTGAAGCACCATCTGCCTGACCAGTTTTCATCACTTTAGTTTTTTCTTTGTTTATCACCAAACCTACTCTATTAACAGTCTCATTGACAGCCCTAATGAATAAATTCATCTCATTAGCATCAGTAGCCAACAGGGCCAAATCACCTGCATAATCTAAATCAGAAATTTTGCATCTCTAGAGCATTTAATGCCAAAATATTTCCCTTGCAAAGAATTTTGCATTACATAATCAATAACTAAAGAGAAAAGGAGACAACATGCACCCCTCTCTAACTCC
This sequence comes from Ryuthela nishihirai, assembly GCA_038380435.1. Lineage (NCBI taxonomy): Eukaryota > Metazoa > Arthropoda > Arachnida > Araneae > Heptathelidae > Ryuthela > Ryuthela nishihirai. The sequence continues at coordinate 112,876 of JAWZYU010000059.1, forward strand.
ACTAGCAATGCTAAACCAATCTCTGCAAGACATACCAACTCTCACACACGATTCAATGTTGTTATAGAGAGCTCTCATTACACTAACTAACTTATCAGGTATTCCATATGATCTAACAATCAACCACAAAGTATGTCGATCAATAGGGTCAAAAGCCTTTTTGAAATCTATAAAGCTAGCAACCACAGGTTTCTGAAACTAAACATTTCTCAAGAATCTGCCTAAGTGAAAATATTTGATCAATACATTTCCTACCACTCCTCAATTCCACACTGTTCATTACGCAGTTGTCCATCAACCAAATTCTTAATTCTAATAAGTATAATCATGCAAATAAATTTACCTGGAACAGAAAGTAAACTAATTCCACTATAATTATCACAAGAACTGCAATCACCTTTTTTGAAAATTGGGACAATGATAGCTGTAGTAAAATCCATAGGAACAATGCCTTTATCATAAAAAATATTCAAAATTTCAGTCAGCCATGTGACAACACAAATAATTTATTAATTTAATTTTTTTATTAATTTACTTTTAAGTTCCATTTTTTATGTAGGCAAGAAGTTGGCAGAAAAAACAATATCAAATTATCCATCCCTACACCTGGACTTGAACCCACATCCCTTTGACCAGTATCTAAGCACACTAACCACTCAGCGCCACTGAGACTATAGACTGGTTTATGTTTTTCTTTTTTAACTTGTTATTTCTAATGAGATTATTTTTCTGGGTAATTTTTATATTGCGAATTGGTGATGAATTGTAAAAATTAATTTTTTTGGCTTTTCCAATTTGTGTCCAGTGAGATTGCTTCATTCTGTGGTTGTTTAAAATTGTGGAACAGTACTCTGTTGTTCGGTGATATGAGCCTTTCAAAATAAATTTTTATAAGGTTTTTGAACACTGCTAAATGGCATTCTTTGGTAAGTGGTAATAGGCAGTTGGAAGGGGTGAAACAAAGGGACTGTGATTGTGGAGGGGTGGGGAGATGAAAATTTTTCAACTCTGAAATCAAATTTTTGCCAACTGACAAAATAAGTATTTTACATAAATTTAATTATGTCTCTGTCAGGGAAGTAACCAGGATTTTGTTATATAGGGGGAGGGGGGTGACATTGAGTTTGTTAACTCTCACTATTACCTATCTTTCTTTTGCTCTTATCTCTGACATTTGTTGGTTGGTCAATTTGTCAGTTTCTATGTTTGCCAGTTTGTGGATTTGATAAAATGTTGTTTACCATATTTTTCCAGCGCAATGGAGAAACTTAATGATTTATATGTCAAATGGAAGCCTGTTATGCGAGGAGTGTCATAGTCTTTAAAAAATTAACCCCCCATGCTTTTTCCCCCCTAAAAAAAGGGGTAATATCAACACTAAACTCCCACAATATCTGCAGAAAGTGAATAATGAAAACAACAAGTGATGGCTCAAATGAATGCTTCTAACGTGGCGAATGTCACAGGCTACAAAACAATTAACCCTCCCATGCTTTCTTCCCCCTAAGAGAGGGTGGAAATATGGAAATGATTGTTCTCTACATCTCCCAAACACAAGCTCTACATGTCAAATGAAAGCTTGTGAAGTAAAGAGTGTCCTATGCTTCAAAAAATTGACCAGACACTTTCTTCCCTCCTGAAAAGCTGGAAATATCGAAGTCATCTTACTATATCTTTGTAGTGTGAGAGCTTACAGCTAGGGTTAGGTGTCAAATGAAAGCTCAGGTAGTGAACGTCATAAACTATTACGAATTTTGTCCCATTATTCCCCCTGATTAATGGGTTATTGCAAATTTTTACATGGTTCACATAACAGGTCATATCTCAAATTATAATTTATAACGGCTACAATGTCATGGGTTAATTCAAACTCAAATCCAAAGTACAGGAAAATATGGTTGATGTTTATGAGTAAATATATCAAATGAAAGTTTTTGAAAGTAGGTTTATTTAGTGTCAAAAAAAAAGATATGAAGAAATTAAAAAATTCCTAACATACCTATCTTCCAATAGGACCCTAAAATGTAGAAAAAGAAATCAAAAGCATATTGATGATGCAATCAGTCACTGAGTTACTCTTCACTCCAAAGGAAGATAGGGCGACAATTTACCTACTCCACAAGACTGATGGTGCCCTATCTTCCCTTCAAATGAATACAAATTCAGTGACTGATTGCACCATTAATATGCTTTTAGGTTTGTTTTTCTACATTTTAGGGTCCTATAGGAAAATAGGTATGTTTGGAGTTTTATAATTTATTTGTATTTTTTAGAAAACAATTGCAATTTTTGCAACATATGTATTTTTCTAAGTGGTTTTGAATTTTTCAAATTCCCCAGATTTTACCAAGGTATATAGATTTTACCAATTCCCCAAGATGATTTTGCCAACTCTCCTTAATTTCAAAAACAATACAATTTTCACAACGACCCATATTTTAGCAAGTGGCATCGTCAAGTTGATTCAAATTCCCCCTTCCCCCTTTAATTTTACAAAAGATAAATAATCATAATATTCGCAACTCAGTGGATTTTACTGTCACTTCAAATTTTGACAACTGCAATTTAGTTTTGAGGGACCTTTCCCCTAACATGCTTCCTCCCCTGCTGCAATTGTGAGATTTTCTGACATCAAAATGGTGGTATCTTACAAGGTAATCTTGGAGTCATGGTTTTCTTCCCAATGTACTATCTAGTTCCCCATTATCATATATATTCGGTCCTACCAATCCCCAACAAAATTTTCTGGTTACTAGCTTCACACTTTTTCTTAGGTAAATAATTTTTTTACCAAAGAAATGTCTTTGTATGTTCTTCCTAAAGTTTAATCATTACCCTACTGCAAACGTCTGCTGTCCATTGCATGACAAAAAGTAAAATTTTCCCTTTTTTCAACTCCTATGTATAAAAGGGTTTAAAATAATTTAAAAATTCTCTGTCATTGAGCAATAAAATTTCAGAGTTTATCCTTCAAACTATTTGGATGTTGAAAGTTCTTAGGAGAAAAACTCTCAGAAGCTTTTCGGAGCAAAGACAGCGCTCCGTCTTCAGTGCAGTGATGTTATGTACTGACGTTGGGTCGGTTTAGACAAAGAGTCTCTTTCCACATGTCGTGTAGGGTGATTCCAGTGTCTCGGTTGCAGGTGGGGATGGACGAGGTCATTATTTCAATAGCCTCGCGGACTATGGTTCCGTAGAAAGTGGATGCGCGCGCAAGAAGTGTGGCGTGCTCCCAGTCTATTGTTGCCGTGTGTTGCACTGCTAGCTCAGAGGCGGCCGTCGTTAGCTTCTTTTGGCTGACATCAGCTTTGTGCTCCGCGAACCTTTCTTGCAAAGAGCGAATGGTTTTGCCGATGTAGTACACAACGGAATTATCCGTCAACTGTAGGGGAAATCGGTATACGCCCGATTTTTGAAGAAGGCTATATTTATCCCTGTCCCTTTTGACTAATTTCTTCAAATTTGGAGCGGGGCTGAAAACAATTTTTATACTATGGGCTCTGAGTAATTTGTGGACCGATTCACATAGGACAGGGACGTAAGAAATGGGTCCGGCAAAAATAGTACGCTCGGGGTCGGTGATTGGGATGAGAGCCGAATCTCTTCTGCTTTCGTTTCTATATTTGCTGATAATTTTGTCTATTGCTGTTGGGTTGTAGCCATGGGAAGCAGCGATGGAATGGATGTTTAAGATTTCTTTTTCAAGCAGTTGCTCATTTGAAGACACGGTGAATGCCCTATGTGTGAGGGAACGGAAGGCTGCAATTTTGTACGCCCACGGGGCACATGAGTCTGCACGTATGACAGAAGGGACGTAGGTAGGCTTCCGGTATACCGACGTCGTCAAGGCTCCTGTGTCATCTTTTTGGATGAAAACATCTAAATAGGGGATGGCATTTCTATTTTCCTCCTCCTTCGTAAAGCGTATCGTGGGATATATATTGTTGGCAGAGTCAATGAGGCTGTTTAATTGCTCATTGCTGCCATTCCAAATTAAAAATATATCGTCGACGTAGCGACACCAGAAGAAGGGTAAAATTGCAGCTGAGATTACTCCCTTTCTCTCTTCATTCTCCCCACCTTACATCTTGATCACTTTCTGTCTTCCTCCCTGTGGTTGTGAGCATTAAACATAGCTAAATTATCCCCTTTGAATCACGTTTCTGTTGCATGATGTATTGCCATCATTAAATCTTTTAAAAGCAGAAAAGAATGTGGCACATCTATGCCCTATTTTACATAAAGAACGGAGCAGCAAAACCTGAAGATCAACAAAGGTACCAACTGATAAAAAAATTGCCATACACGGAAAAGATAGCTTTTTTTTTACTGTGTCACCTTTGAAATTGTTTGTATGGGTAATAGAGGCAAAAAAAAATGAAATTTTGTGTATTTCATGCATTATTCAATAAATATTTTGAAAAACTCCAAAATGGAGAAGGAAATGTTATTTTTCAGAGGAAGTCCCTTCTCTTGCCACATACACCAAACCTTATTTTATTCTAGATCGGGTTGTTTTGGTAATGCTCTTATTGGCTATTTGAATGACTTTACTGCTCGGCTGAGAGTCGATGCAACTTTCTACATGATATTTGTTGATAGGGATATGATTTTCTCTAGGATAGTTAAAAACCGTATTCCCTAATCCATACGGGCAACATGGCCAAACGAGCAGACTCCCACTCTGCACAATATGTTGCTCAAAGGAGCTGCCAACTCCTTTGACTAACTTTGTCATTACAAACATGGCCTGATCTAGGGGGGGGGGGGGGGAGTCTATCCACCCTTTCAGGAGGTGAATAAGGGAAAGAGAGTAAAAAAAAAATTAAGTAATTTATATTTCATGCACTTTTAAAAATATATTTTTTAAACTGTAAAATGGAGGGGAACTGATATGCTGCATTCTATAGCAAGAGTCTGACCACCTCTTTCCCAACTCCTTTTACAATTTTTTGGCTCAAATGTGTTTTTTGCCCCCCTCTCTTGACTTTTTCCTAGATCTGGGCCAGCTTACAAAGGTGAAATACCTGGTCCCCAGGATACTGTGTAAGTATCTAAAATCAATGGTATCAAGTTTTCTGTTATTTTGTTTCCTAAGCGGCAAGTATAACTACCATAACTAAATCTAGAAAAAACAAACTCTTATAGTCTCACAAAAGTCGCAACAGTAATCCCTATATTTTTGTTTATCTCATGCTATACACATCATCAGTATCTCTGATATAGCTCCAAAAATAATTCAACTGAGACACCTGCACAACAGTGTGACCATTCAGATTAAATAAATCACAGCCTGCCTGACCAATTTTCATCACTTTATTTTTCTTTCTGTTTATCACCAATCCTACTCTATTACCAGTCTCATCAACAGCTTGAATGAAAGAGTTCATCATTATCATTTGCCACAAGGGCTAAATCACCAGCATACTATAACTCAGAAATTTTAGATCTGTAGACCATTTACCCCCAAAATCTTATTCTTACAGTAAATTTTGCATAACATAATCATTAACCAAACTAAAGAGGAAAGGAGACAAAATGCACCCTTATTGTACATCAGAAGCATTGCTAAGCCAATTGCTACATGCCTTATCAACTCTCACACATGACTTTTTGTCATTATAAAGAATTTTCATTATGTTAAATAACTTGTCTGGTATGCCATATGATCTCATGATCAACCACAAATTATGACGATAGATTCAAAATGCTTTCTGAAATCAACAAAGCTGGCAACCAAAGATTTCTGAAACTCTAAACATTTCTCAAGAATCTGCCAGAGTGAATATATCTGAACTACACATCCCCTACAACTTATGAATCCACATTTCTCATCACGCAATTGACTGGAACCATGTTCTTGATTCTATTAAACACAATCATGCAACTAACTTTTTCTGTGGAGAACATCAAGATAATAATCTCTGTGTAGAGTCCTCACATTCCAACTACCTGTGGTGAGAAATTGTTAGTGGTATGATTACAGAAAGCACATATGTTATCCACTAATAAATCAGCACTTTGAAGTCGATTCAAATTTTAGAGGAAAAATTGTCTTGAGCTGGGTGGGATACGAACCCACGACCTCCTGATAACATGTCAGGTGCTCTGGACCACTGAGCTACCTGCTGCTGATCAAGATCTCTAATTAACGCTATGAACATGGAACAAGGAGTAGGCTAATACAGAACAACTTTCACTGGAACAGAGAGTAGGCTAATACCCCTATAGTTATCATAAGAATTGCGATCACCTTTTTTGAAAATAGGGATAATAGTAACTCTGGTAAAATCCTTAGGAACCATGCCTTTATCATAAAAGATATTCAAAATTTCAGTCACCCAACTGGTAACCGAAACATTCCCAGCTCTAAGCATTTCTGTAGTAATTTCATCTACCCCTGGGGAATTATGAAGTTTAAGTTTAGAAATAGCCAGAATAACTTCAAATTGTGTTATAGGGCCAACATTAAAGCCACCAATGCATATATCATCACTGCAAACAATGGAAGTAGAACTAACCACATTGTTTAGAACATCACTGAAATGCTCAGCTCACTTAGCCATCACAGAATCCTCACCTTATCTTTTTTATCCTTCAATCCCTGTATACTTGTCTGTTTTCTACCACACAAAACATTAACTATCTGGTACAGCTCTCTGCTGTTCTGCTGTCTAACTGCTTCCTAATAGAAAGCATTACAGAGAGCTTAATAAACGTGTAAAGGATCAGTTAGCTGCAGATAAGAATCTTTGCTTTGATGACTTGGCTGACAAAGCCATCAAGCCAAAGATTCTTATCAGCAGCTAACTGATCCTTTAAACGTTTATTAAGCTCTCTGTAATGCTTTCTATTAGGACTAGAAGGGTACTGATTAAGAACATTCCTGCAGCTCCTTCTTTCTGAAATAAGCTCAAGTGCCTTATCTTTCAAATAATTCTGCTTCCTCTGTTCCTTTTTCCCTAAAATAGTACTGTTAGTATCCAAAAAAGCCTGTTTAAAATGGCCCATTCTTCCTCAACTTCAGTAGTAAGCAAACCATGACTGTCATAATGACTAAATAACCTATCATAGTAAGCTTTAGCTAAACTGGTTCTTTCAGAGCATCAGTATTAAAGGTAAATATTTTAACTTTAGCACAACACTTTTTAAGTGTAAATTGCAAGACACTTTTAACCAGGTAATGGTCTGATCCAATTTCAGCTCCCCTATATTCCCTGGTATTCCTAACAGAACTAGCCCATTTGCTGTTAATTAATATATAATCAATCATATTCTTATGCAGCCCATCTGATGAAACCCATGTGTACTTATGTATGTCGTGGTGTTTTTTTTAATAATGTTATTATTAAACAATTAAGTTTACTTACCTGCAGGAGAAGTTGCTCGTTTCAATTGCAACTATCAGTAACAAAAGGTCTTATTACCTCTCCTGAAATGTCAGAGTCAGTACCAACTTTGGCACTGAAGTCACCTAGAACAAGGAAATACTCCTTTCATGACAGAATTTAAAATTCCTGAAGTTGTCCATAAAACCTATCCTTCTCACCCTAATCCTCAGTGGGGGCATAACAGCAGATAACATTCAAGTCTTTAATGCTTGTCTGAAATTTTGCTGTAAGAAACCTTTCATTAATGCACTCATATCCTAGAAGAGCATCATTAGTGTGTCTGCTGAGAAGCAGACCCACGCTTTCGTGATGCTTATTATCTTCCCTCCCTGAAAAGAGAAATTTAAGATTATTTTTAAGAATCTGACCTTTATCTGTCCATCTGATCTTGTAAGCCCAGAGTATCTAAATTATAACAGTTGAATTATTGTCTGAAGAAATCAAGAGAATAAGCTCTGTGCAGAGTCCTCACATTCCAACTACCTATGGAGAGAAAATGGTTAGTGGGATATTTAAAGAAACTGTGTTTATTGAGAGATGGAATGCCGACAATATCAAACAGCCCCCTAATTGCTGGCATCGCGTTACCACACCACTGCTGAAGCCATCTATACTGGAAGATTTTCTCTAATATAGAATATGACGATGCCAGCAGAAGAAAAGATTTCAGGTGCCTGTGATGACTTTTGCTCAGGATTATCCGCCAGTGATAAAACATATCCTGTGAATCTATTAATTTGGGGCTGTCAACCCACAAACACACAGAAAACACAACGGTAGATTTTCCCTCCACAGAAGCCAAGCATTATAGCAAATTCAGGATCCACAATCAAGCTCAGTCTTATATCAGTCTAGTCCAGTAGGTTAATATGGTCAGCACCATAACCCTGTGTAGTTTACCACTCCTCAGCAGGGTAGGGAAAAAAATGTAGCCATAGTTGTCCAGATCAGCAGGCCACACTAATCTGACAGCCCTCCCATTCCATTCACTTCCACAAGAGAGTATTTCATTTGAAAGGTGAAACTACCAATGCCAAAGGGACCTAAAACTGCTGCCCAAAGATTAGAATCAGTACCAAGTCTAGCATTGAAATGACCTAGCACCAGAGAAATACCTCCTTTCTTCACAGAACTCAAAATATCTTGAAACAGGCTGCAAAATATATCCTTCTCATTCTCATCAGAGTCGTCTCTTTGGGCATAACAACAGATGACACTCGGATCTTTAATTTTTGTTTCAAATTTTGCTGTAAGAAATCTTTCATTAATGCCGTAATATCCTAGAAGAGCATCACCGGCATGTTTGTTGAGAAGCAAACGTACCCCTGGGAGATGCTTTCCATCCTCCCTGCTTGGAAAGAGAAATTTAAAGTTATTTTTAAGCATCTCACCTTTACCTGGCCAACTGGTCTCTTGCAAGCCTAGAATATCTAGGTTATAAATAATGCTGCAATTCCTGCATGAGGACATCAAGAAAATAACCTTTATGTAATGTCCTCACATTCCACAAACTTGCAGAGAGAAAATGATTAGCAGGATTTTTAAAGAAACTAGGTTTAATGAGAGAGGCCAACAACATCAAACAGCCCCCTGATTGCAGACATGGGGCAAAGACCTGTTCCTCCTCTACTAAAGGCTGAAGTCACTGATGCCTGTAGGAACTTCAGGCACCACATTTTCAAGTGGTCCTTTTGAAGAGCCATGTAGCCTGCCTGAGACACGTTACTTCAGTTTATGATTGACGATGCCGAACTAGCTAAGTGAAAGTTCAGGTACCTGCAATGGCCTCTGAGCAGGATTATCCACCAGCTGATATAAGGTATCCCATGTCTCTGTTCATTTAGGGCTGGCAACCCACAAACAGAAAACATAGTGGCAGAATCTCCTTCAACAGAGGCCCACCAAGCAAGTCCAGGATCCATAATAAAGCTCAAATCCGTAAACTGGTCCAGTCTAGGTGTGTACAAATGATCAGCACCAGGACACTGTAAAGTTGACCACTCCTCAGTAGGGTTGAAAAAAAGAAGTTGCTACGGATGACCAGATTAGTAGCCCACACTGAGTTGGCAACCTTCCCCTTCCATTCCCTTCCAAAAGAGAACATCTCTTTTGAAAGGTACTAACAGCCTGCACCATTAGAAGGTGAGGTCGGACATTAGGTGCTAGACCTGACAGTTCTGTGCATCATCACTCAGGATTGGCACACAGCTCTCCTTCCAGTTTTTGCCTAGCTACCCTTTACAATCCCGAATATTGAAACAATGTGTTAATTATAGAAATATGGACTTTTGATGGTGGAATGTGAATGTCAGGAAGTTTCCTTTGGAAACAATGAAACTGATAAATGGAAAACTTTTTAGTGTGATTGGTACTGATGAAATATTATAATTTGCATTTTTTGAATATTTAGTAATTTCAGTAAAATATCTTTACAGATCACTATATATGAAAATCACAACTGTAACGAGTTTTACAAATAATACATATAGAACAGAATTTTGAAAAAATTGTGGTAGCGTTTGAGGGATATTCCACTGACAGCAATAATATACCCATTTTTCTGACAGGTGTGGGAAATGCAATTACTTCAATTGAAGAATTAAAAGACGAATACTTTTATGTTGCCGCCCTGCCCACGGTCAGTAGGGGACACCGATGGGCTTGGAAAGGCCGCCGTCCGTTGGATGGGACGTTAAGCCGTGGCCCCGTGTGTGGGAGAGACATAACTTGTGCACGTTAAAGAACACGCTGGATGGCCTTGACGGGAGGCTACCATCTGTCTCCCAACAGCTGTTCCAGTGGGTGTCCCTCCCCCAACCTTCTCTGAGCCTTCGGGGTCCATGTGACCTGGCCATTTAGCCCATGGTGTGCAAAAAAGTGCCGCTCAGAGGTAAAACAACCCAACCCAAACAACTTTTATGTTGTATAAATACTAATAAAATATTATTTGCATTTATTCCCATCATCTGCTTGCTCAAATTAAAACTTTTAACGGAATGAAACATTAGGGAAGGGGAAAACTTCATTCTCTTTGAAAACGAGATACTCATATGTGCCAGAGGCGATATTTTTTCTTCTACTTAAGGATATTTTTCTTTTTCTATTGGCTATAGAATATAGATTTCTATCTAGAACCTTCTTAGGAATGTAAATTTTATGCCAGTGGCTCTCTAAAGATATAGGCTTGTTTTTTGTCTGGCTTTTAATAATAAGTTTTAACACTTATTATTAATAAGTTACTACATTAAATTACACATTAAATTACACATTAAATTAAGTTTTAATAATAGTTTTTTCTCGTGGCTATTTACGAATATAATTTTTTATTTGTAGTGACCTTTAAGAATATTTTTTTTTTCTGCTGACTTTTCAGGAATTTTTTTGGAATGACATTTTAAGGATACAGTTTTCTTGATGGCTATTAGCTGACATTCGTTGACCACCTCTCACTCTAGATGGTGTGATGGTGGCACATTCCATCAAAGAAAGAACACAGCAACGGACTTTCAAAGTCCATCACTCTCTGCTTTCTCACTCACCACAGCAGGGTAAGAGGGAAGGGGGAGAATCTAAATGTTTGTACAGTTGTGACTAGAGACTGCAAATGGCAGATTGCCAGCCTGGCTTGCAATCTGCCACTAGTTAATTGTATTACTGAACAGTTTTCATCCTCTTTGTTTTAATTTTGTTCATTGTATATATTATGTTTATTCTTGTGTCTGATTACATTATTTCATTTCTAGGTATATATAGCCAAGTACTTGAAACTTTGAAAAAAAGTAAAAAAAAAGCTTGCAATAAATAAAGATAAAGAAGTAAATTAACCCTGATAGAAAGCAGAAAATTACAGAACCTGAAAAAAATTCATTTAAACATTCAGTTGACACTAATCTACTCTTCGAAATTCTGTACATTCAAAAGAATAAATTCTAAGTGTTTACACATTTATATTTTCTATACAGAAATATATATATGCCTCATTATTCATTAAAGTGGAACATAGTTTGTCAAATTGACAAAATATGCGTCATGTTTTCAACACTAAAAAGGTGCTTCATGTGCATAAAATATCATGAAAACAACACTGATAAAACTAGAATCATAAATTGCTTTAGCTGGAACCAAAAAATAATGTTTCTTATTTGTCATAAAGGACTGACAAGAAGGCAAAGAAATGCTTTATATTTGTGAGAAAGTACAAAAAGTATCATAGTTGGAACTATTAGCGTGAGCAGAACAAACTCGTGTATAGGAAGTTATTCCAGAAGCAAAGATATAAAGAGCACTTCTGAGATAACATTCAGAAATTTTACAGCAGATGTCATTATATAATGGAAAATATTGATTGAACAGCACATATATTCTAATACATGGGAAAGTCTTGTATCGGTGAAATATGCAAAGAAAGTTTCATAACCAAGCTTCTGCTCTATTATCAGTATTTTACAAACACAATACATAAGACTCAACCAAACCTTCAGAGTCTTCAATAACATTTTCATGCACAGGAAAAGAAATAGGGTATAGAAAGTGTTTCTTAAAATCTTTTATTTGGCACACGATAACGAGAGGACATATATCAGTGAAGTACAAAACAAAAGTTTTGAAAGAAAGCTTGTGACATTTTTATTTTTCTCCTACAAAATACAGTCCACATATATGTGAAAAATGCAAATGTTCATTTAAAACAAAGCAGAATCTTGAATACCATTTTTCATTTCACAAAAGAAAAAAAACTGCGGTATGCATAATAATAAATTAGGTCTTATCTGTCACACAGAGGAAAGAAGACACATCTGTTAAATATGTAGCGTAGAATTTACACAAAAAGCTCATCTAAATAATTATTACTTTGCACATGTGAGAGAGAAGCTACATGAGTGTGAAATATATAACTAGGAATTTGCTGATAAATGGTACCTTAAGTTTCATAAAGTGATATGGAAAACGATATATTTTAAATGTGTAAGAATACATTTTCAAGTAAAAGATCATTAAAATTTCATTATCGAACAGATACAGAAGAGAAGCCACATACCCCCTGAAATATATAACAAGAAATTTCACATGCAGATTTAAGGACCACTCCTGACTCTCACCCAGGAAAGAATGAGCACATTTTAAAAATGAGTAAAAAAGGAATCGTCAGAGAAATCTCATTCTAGGTGTTATTTTCTTAAACACAGAGGAAAAACCATATGTATGCAAAATATGTAACGAGAAATTTGCACTGAAATCTACCCTTAGGAACCATGTACTGACACAGAGGGGAAAAATCGCATGTATCTGAAGTGTGCAATAAGAAATTTAGACAGATGTCTAATCTTTGAAAGCATTTTCTGAGATTACATTATTATTTACACAGGGGAAAAGCCACATGAATGTGAAATATGTAAAAAGAAATTTGCACAGATGTCTCAGCTTAGGACGCATTTTTTGACACAAACAGGAGAAAAACCACATTTATGTGAAATATGTAATAAGAAATTTGCACGGATGTCTGATCTTAAGAGGCATTTTCTGACACACACAGGGGAAAAACTGCATCTATGTAAAATATGTAATAAGAAATTTGCACGGATATCTTATCTTAGGGAGCATTTTCAGACACACACAGGGGAAAAACCACATTTATGTGGAATATGTAATAAAAAATTTGGACAGATGTCTGATCTTAGGAGGCATGTTCTGACACACACAGGGGAAAAACCACATGTATGTGAAATATGTAATAAGAAATTTGGACAGATGTCTCAGCTTAGGAGGCATGTTCTGACACACACAGGTGAAAAGCCACATGTATGTGAAATATGTAATAAGAATTTTGTACAGATGTCTAATCTTAGGAAGCACTTTCTGACACACACAGGGGAAAAACCACATGTATGTGAAATCTGTAATAAGAAATTTGCACACGTGTCTGATCTTAGGGAGCATTATCTGACACACACAGGAGAAAAACCGCATGTATGTGAAATATGTAATAAAAAATTTGCTCGGATATCTATTCTTAGGAAGCATGTTCTGACACACACAGGTGAAAAACAGCATGTATGTGAAATATGTAATAAGAAATTTCGACAGAAGTCTCATCTTAGGAAGCATTTTCTGACACACACAGGGGAAAAACGGCATGTATGTGAAATATGTAATAAAAAATTTGCACACATATCTCATCTTAGGGAGCATTTTCTGACACACACAGGAGAAAAACCGCATGAATGTGAAATATGCAATAAAAAATTTACACGGATATCTATTCTTAGGAAGCATTTTCTGACACATACAGGGGAAAAACTGCATGTATGTAAAGTATGTAATAAGAAATTTGCACTTATGTCTACTCTTAGGGTACATTTTCTGATACACACAGAGGAAAAACCACATGTATGTGAAATATGTAATAAGAAATTTGCACGGATGTCTTCTCTTAGGGAGCATTTTCTGACACACACAGGAGAAAAACCGCATCTATGTGAAATATGTAATAAAACATTTGCACAGATATGTACTCTTAGGGTACATTTTCTGACACACACAGGAGAAAAACCACATTTATGTGAAATATGTAATAAGAAATTTGCACTGAAATCTGCCCTTAGAAAGCATGTTCTGACACACACAGGGGAAAAACTGCATGTATGTGAAGTATGTAATAAGAAATTTGGACAGATGTTTCTTCTTAGGAAGCATGTTATGACACACACAGGGGAAAAACCACATGTATGTAAAATATGTAATAAAAAATTTGTACAGATGTCTAATCTTAGGCAGCATTTTATGATACACACAGGTGAAAAACCACATGTATGTGAAATATGTAATAAGAAATTTGGACAGATGTCTTCTCTTAAGGGGCATTTTCTTACACACACAGGAGAAAAACCACATTTATGTGAAATATGTAATAAGAAATTTGCACTGAAATCTACCCTGAGAAAACATGTTCTGACACACAGGGGAAAAACAGCATGTATGTGAAATATGTAATAAAAAATTTGCAAGGATGTCTTCTCTTAGGGAGCATTTTCTGACATACACAGGTTAAAAACAGCATTTATGTGAAATACGTAATAAAAAATTTTCACGGAGAGCTACCCTGCAAGACTATTTACTTACACACTCTGAATAAAAGCCACATGTTTGTTATATATGTAATAAGAAATTTACATGCAAAAATCAACTTCAGAAACATTGTCGAACACAGAGGGGAAAACCCATATGTGTGTGATATATGTAATAATGAATTTGTAAGTATGTCTACCCTTAGAAGACATTTTTTGATGCACAGAGGGGAAAAACTACATATATGTGAAATATATAATAAGAAATTTAGGTTGAAATGTAAACTTAGGCACCATTTCCTTACACACAAAGGAAATGCCACATGTATGTGAAATATGTAACAAGAAATTTGCACATTGAAATGTAGAAAGGCCAAATATATGTGATGTATGTAATAAAAATTTGTCTCTGTATCTCACCTTAGGAATCATTCTGTCACACAACACATAAATGTGAAATGTGTAACAAGAAATTTGCATGCAAATCTACATTTCAGAACTATTATCTGACACAGAGGAAATGCTGCATGAATATGAAATATGTAACAGGAAATCTTCATTAAAGTCTGCAGTTAAGAATCATTTTCTAACACACAGTTGAAAAACTGAATGTATGTAAAATATGTAATACAAAATTTGTCAATACAATATATCTAACCTTAGAATTAAGATTTTTCCAAACATGGGAAAAAGTGGATGTATATGAAATATGTAATATGAAAGTAACACTGATATCTATACTTAGAAATCACTTTCTGATGCACACTGAGGAAAATGGATAAATACATCTATCCTAGGAAATCATTGTCTCATACAGACAGGGGAAGAACCGTATGTGTGTAAAACATGTAAGGAGAAAAATTTGCAGTGGAATATACAATTGAAAATCATATCATCCTCAAGCAGCCATGGGCTATGGAGGTCCAACCAGACCAGGCAGTTTAATTCTCCAAGCATATCTGTCCTGAGCTACATCTGCTGCATCCGGCCACTGCACACCAATTCTAACAAGGTCCTGTTTGACATTGTCTGCCCACCGCATCCTAGGTCTCCCCCTCCTTCTGAGGCCTCTAGGCACACTGTTCATAACCCTATTCGCCAATCTATAATTATCCATACGGGCAACATGGCCAAACCAACGGAGTCTCTCTCTGCATAATATGCTGCTTAAAGGAAGTTGCAAACTCCTTTGCCTAACTTCATCATTAGTTACAAAGTTAAACCACCTAATACCCAAGATACTGCGTAAGCATCTAGAATCAAAAGCATCTAGTTTCCTGTTATCTTGTTTACACAGCGTCCAAGTTTCACTACCATAAGTAACCCTAGAAAGAACCAAACTATTATACAGTGTAATTTTAGTCTTTAAGTGTATACGCCTATTTCTCCACAATCTCCATAGATTCTTAAAAGTCCCGGTAGCAATCCCTATTCATCTGTTAATCTCATGCCGCACATCACCAGTGTCAGTTACATAGCTCCCAAGGTAATTAAACTGTGACACCTGCTCAAGACTACAACCATTCAGATTAACTGAATCACAACCTGCCTGACCAATTTTCATCACTTTAGTTTTCTCTCTGTTTATAACCAAACCTACTCTACTACCAGTCTCATCAACAGCTCGAATGAAAGAGTTCATCTCATGAACATCATTTGCCAAAAGGGCTAAATCATCAGCATAATCTAAGTCAGAAATTTTCGTATCTCCAGCCCATTTAAGGCCAAAATCTTTCCCTTGAAGTAAATTTCGCATAACATAATCAACAACCAAACTAAAGAGAAAAGGAGACAAAATGCACCCTTGTCGAACACCAGATGTAATGCTAAACCAATTGCTACAAGACTTACCAACTCTCACACATGACTCAGTGTTATTATAGAGAGCTTTCATTATGTTAACTAACTTGTCTGGTATACCATATGATCTCACAATCAACCACAAATTATGATGATCAACAGAGTCGAAAGCCTTTTTGAAATCAACAAAGCTAGCAACCAAAGGTTTCTGAAACTCTAAACATTTCTCCAGAATCTGCCTAAGTGAAAATATCTAATCCACACATCCCACACATCCCCACTTCTGAATCCACATTGCTCGTCATGCAATTGCCTGTCAACCAGATTCTTAATTCTATTAAGCACAAACATGGAAAGAACTTTACCTGGAACGGAGAGTAGGCTGATACCCCTATAGTTATCACAAAAACAGCGATTACCTTTTTTGAAAATGGGGATAATAATAGCTCTGGTAAAATCCTTAGGAACCATGCCTTTATCTTAAAAGGTATTCAAAATTTCAGTCATCCAAGTGGTAACCGAAACATTCCCAACTCTGAGCATTTCTGTAGTAATTTCATCTACCCCTGGGGATTTATGAAGTTTAAGTTTAGAGATAGCCGAACTAACTTCAGATTGTGTTATAGGGCCAACATTAAAGCCACCAATGCTCTATGATCATTGCAAACAATGGGAGTAGAACTAACCACATTGTTTAGAACATCACTGAAATGTTCAGCCCACGTAGCCATGACAGAATCCTCACCTTCTACAACCTTACCTTGTTTATCCTGCAATCCTTGTATGGCTGTCCATTTTCTACCACATAAAACATTAACTAACTGGTACAGCTCTCTGCTGTTGTGCTGCCTAACTGCTTCCTCAGCTTTCTCAGCCAAGCCATCAAGCCAAAGTTTCTTATCAGTAGCTAACTGATCCTTTACACGTTTATTAAGGTCTCTGTAATCCTTTCTATTAGGACTAGTAGGGTTCTGATTAAGGACATTCCTGCAGTTCCTTCTTTCTGAAATAAGCTCAAGTGCCTTATCACTTAAATAATTCTGTCTCTTCTGCTCCTTTTTCCCTAAAAGTGTACTGTTAGTGCCCAAAAAAGCCTGTTTAAAATGGCCCTATTTTTCTCAACTTCAGTATTAAGCAAACCATGACTGTCATAATGACTAAGTAACCTATCATGGTAAGCTTTGGCTATAACCGGGTCTTTCAGAGCTTCAGTATTAAAGGTAAATTTTTTAACCCTAGTACAACACTTTTTAAGTTCAAGTTGCAACACACTTTTAACAAGGTAATGGTCAGATCCAATTTCAGCGCCCCTACATGCCCTGGTATTTCTAACAGAACTACCCCATTTGCTGTTTGTTAATATATAATCAATCATATTGCTATGCAGCCCATCAGGTGAAACCCATGTGTATTTATGTATGTCACGGTGTTTGTAATATGTGTTAGTTATTCTGAAACCATTGAGTTTACTTACCTGTAGGAGACATTGCCCATTGCCATTGCAGCTACCAATACCAAAAGGGCCTATCACCCCTTCCCAAAGATCAGAGTCAGTACCAACTTTAGCATTGAAGTCACCAAGAACAAGGGTAATATCTCCTTTCTTGACAGAATTCAAAATATCCTGAAGTTGTCCATAAAACCTATCCTTATCCTCATCAGCATCCTCAGTGGGGGCATAACAGCAGATAACATTCAAGTTTTTAATGCTTGTCTGAAATTTTGCTGTAAGAAACCTTTCATTAATGCACTCATATCTTAGAAGAGCATCACTAGCATGTCTGCTGAGCAGCAGACCCACGCCTTGGTGATGCTTTCCATCCTCCCTGTAAAGAGAAATTTAAAGTTATTTTTAAGTATCTCACCTTTACCTGACCATCTGGTCTCTTGCAAGCCTAGAATATCTAGGTTATAACGCTGGAATTCCTGCATGAGGACATCAAGAGAATAATCTCTATGTAATGTCCTCACGTTCCTCCAGAGAGAAAATGATTAGTAGGATTTTTAAAGAAATTAGGTTTATTGAGATTGGTAGGGCCAACAATATCAAACAGCCCCCTGAGGCATGGGGCAAAGACCTGTTCCTCCTCCGCTAAAGGCTGAAGTCACCGATGCTGGTAGGAACTTCAGGCACCATCTTTTCAAGAGGACTTTTTCAAGAGCCACATGGCCTGCCTGAGACACATTACTCCAGTTTAGGCTTGACGATGCCCAACTAGCTAAGTAAGGTTCAGGTACCTGCGATGGCCTCTGATTAGGATTATCCACCAGCTGATATAAGGTATCCCATGCCTCTGTTCACTTAGAGCTGGCAACCCAGAAGCAAACAGAAAACGCAGCGGCAGACTCTCCCTCAACAGAGGCCCACCAGAGTGCAGCAAGTCCAGGATCAATAATCAAGCTCAAATCCATTAACAAGTCCAGTCTAGAAGGTATAAATGGTCAGCACCAGGACCCTGTGAAGTTGACCACTCCTCAGCAGGGTTGAAAAAAAAGAAAAAAGTGGACATAGATGACCAGATCAGTAGGCCATACTGAACTGGCAGCCCTCCCCTTCCGTTCCCTTCCAAAAGAGAATATCTCTTTTGAAAGGTACTAATGGCCTGCACCAGGAGAAGACAGGGTTGGACATTAGGTGCTAGAACTGGCCGGTTCTGTGCATCATCACTAGGGATTGGTACACAGCTCTCCTTCCAGTTTACATCTAGCTACCATTTACAGGTCCAAACAAATATTCGAACACTATATTTCAGAAAGAGTATCTGGCAACGAGGTTTTTAGAAATCAGGGATCTGGCAACCTTCGTGTACAGTCGCTCAAACAAATATCCGCTCAAACAAATATCCGAACACTATATTTCAGAAAGAGTATCTGGCAACGAGGTTTTTTTTTAGAAATTAGGGATCTGGCAACCTTCGTGTACAGTCGCTCAAACAAAACGACGTTTTTAGTAATCAGGGATATGGCAGCCTTCGTGTACAGTCGCTCAAACAAATATCCGAACACTATATTTCAGAAAGAGTATCTGGCAACGTGATTTTTTAGAAATCAGGGATCTGGCAACCTTCGTGTACAGTCGCTCAAACAAATATTCGAACACTATATTTCAGAAAGAGTGTCTGGCAACGACGATTTTAGAAATCGGATCTGGTAAACTTCGTGTACAGTCGCTCAAACAAATATTCGAACACTATATTTCAGAAAAAGTATCTGGCAACGACGTTTTTAGAAATCAGGGATCTGGCAAACTTCGTGTACAGTCGCTCAAACAAATATTCAAACACTATATTTCAGAAAGAGTATCTGGCACCAAAGTTTTTAGAAATTAGGGATCTGGCAACCTTTGTCTACAGTCGCTGAAACAAATATTCTTGAACACTATATTTCAGAAAGAGTATCTGGCAACGATGTTTTTAGAAATCATGGATCTGGCAACCTTCGTGTACAGTGGCTCAAACAAACATTCGAAAACTATATTTCAGAAAGAGTATCTGGCAACGACGTTTTTAGAAATAAGGGATCTGGCAACCTTTGTGTGCAGTCGCTGAAACAAACATTCGAAAATTATATTTCAGAAAGAGTATCTGGCAACGACGTTTTTAGAAATTAGGGATCTGGCAACCGTGTGCAGCCGCTGAAACAAAGATTCGAACATTATATTTCAGAAAGAGTATCTGGCAACGACGTTTTTAGAAATTAGGGATCTGGCAACCATCATCTACAGTCGCTCAAACAAATATTCGAACACTATATATCAGAAAAAGTATCTGGCAACGATGTTTTTATTAATCAGGGGTCTGGCAACCTCCGTCTACAGTGTCTCAAACAAATCGAACACTATATTTCAAAAAAAGTTTCTGGCAACGACATTTTTAGAAATCAGGGATCTGGCAACCTTCGTCTACAATGGCTCAAACAAATATTCAAACAATATATTTCAGAAAAAGTATCTGGCAACGACATTTTTAGAAATAAGGGATCTGGCAACGTTCGTCTACAGTGCTTAAACAAATATTCGAACACTATATTTCAGAAAAAGTATCTGACAAAGACGTTTTTAGAAATCAGGCATCTGTCAACATTCGTCTACAGTCGCTCAAACAAATATTCGAACACTATATTTCAGAAAAAATATCTGGCAAAGACGTTTTTAGAAATCAGGGTCTGGCAACTTTCGTGTACTGTACACGAAATTTGTTAGATCACTAATTTCTGAAAAAAAAATCGTTGCCGGATATTTTTTCTCTATTCTGTAATCAACCATATTGTTTGGATATTTTTTTGAGTGACTGTACACATTAAACAACACGCTGGATGATTTTGATCAGAGACTACCATCTGTCTCCCAACAGTTGTCCAGTGGGTCCCTTTTCCCCAAACTTCTTTGAGGTCTCGGAGTGCTTGTGACCTGGCCATTTAGCCCATTGTGTACAAAACATGTCCTCACAGGTAAAACAACCCAACTCCCTTTGTTTGATTAACTATTATTCATTTTTAATCTCTATTTTATAAATATAAATTATTTTTTTACCTCTTATTTACTAAAATGATCCAAACGATTGCTCTCTATGATATGAGCCAGATCTTCAGAATATTCTTAATAGAAAAGCTTTTTAAACACTTGTAAATGAAAAAAAAATTTTTTTAAAGCCCATTTTAAAACTTTCAAGCTGTGGGCGATCACTGAATCCATCAGTATTTTGAACTGTAAGGGCAATTATTTTCAAATGATCAGACGAAAGAACGGTCTTTGGAATAAAATAAATGAATTTTCATCTGCATAGTTTGTTGGCGAGATCTGGCAACGAAAACAGACTTCTAAACGATGTACAGGTAGTTCAGCTTCCATAGAGTCAATGTAAAATCAAGTCATTGGTGTACAGATGGAAATTAGTTTTAAATGCTTCTGTAATTACTTATTATTATTCATTTATATTAATATAATTTACATTCTGTTAGAATTAGCTATTAATGGTTTTCATCATAAATTGGCATCTAATCATTTATTGAAGAAAATGTCGTAAAACGGTTTATTTTTTAATAATTCAGTATTTAATGATTTTAAAAATTTGTAATATTTACTCTTTGGCCTATTTTAAGTGTTTTTTCTCCTTGTTTTACTTATAGAAGTTGATTCAAAAAAATAATTTCAAATGATCAAGTATTAAAATTATTCTTCAAATGCGAAATTCAATTTAATTTTTTTCTTGAAATATCAATTTCTCTAGCTTCGTGTACAGGAGTTATACCTGTCCCCTAGGGTTAAGTTATTATCTTAGCCCTAGGTCCATTTATCCCATTCTCTGCAATAAAATACCGATCAGACGAAACTTTTCTAATAAAATTAATGAATTATCGTCTGCATAACATGTTAGCGAGATCTGGCAACGAAAACAGAGTTTGCTAAATAATGTAGAAGTAGCAGATTAACTTGTGATGTCAATTCGAAAGTACTTTTCAAAATTTTGCCTCGAAATAGGTAAAATGGAAAAGTTTTAAATGTTATTTGGGAAGAATTAAGCTTTTGCAATAAATTCCAGAGATTTTAAGGGTATCCCTCTACCTGTCTAGAAGTATTGAAACGCCTTCTTCGTTCCTACAATAAACATTTGCATTTAGAAATTGAAATGAATTAATGCACTGATTAATAATAATAATGGATTTGAAAAACACTCTATTATAAGGTGACTCAAATGTGAGATTGCGAGAAAAACGCTGCTATTGATGAATAAAACTTTCTACCTCATCCCTAAAGCTGACAAACCGAAATCAATATCTGGTTCTTATTGCGAAAATGTATTTCTTATAAAACCGTGAAACTATACTACGCATGAAATTGAAGAAAAATATTCGGAAAGTATACGAATCCTTTGCGGAGTGTTATATAAAAAAGAATAGAGTGAAATTCTCATCGAAAAGGCTCTAGAATTGTTTAAAAGAGATGTGAAAATTCTTACATTGCTCTGCCCCGTAGGCATCCATGCTTTTAAAGACATGAAGAATGTCATATCCTTATAACTGCAGAATAACCGTAGTCGAAATATAAATAAATAATTAATTCATTATTTCTGATGGCTAGAGTGAAGGACCGTTTGACCCAGATTACCCATTGATTAACATGTGAAGAGTTCAAGTGAGGAGGCCCATAGAGAAAGCATGGTGCACTCTCAGGGGTGGGTTGCTGTTCTTAAAAAAAAAAAAAATTGTATATAGAGTGATGTCATGATTAAGGTTTGAATTGATTGGTTGTCATAAATTATGTTAATGAGGTCTGTCATCTGCGCAGATCTCATGTGCAATGTGATCGCGATGTCACAGAGTGTAGAATAGAGTATTTCCGAGGAGAAATTAAGTATCCAATCGAATCCGTTGACATCTTAAGATTTAAATGTGATTGGTTAAAATAATTATTAAATTATCTACCTAGACCATGTATTATTTAAAATGTTTAAAAAGTTTCCGAATTTCGTGTTCCGAATTATCATGAGACACCCTTACTTTTTTAAAGCCAAGTGAGAAGGAAAAAGTAAAGTTATTTTCATTGGTCCTTTATCTGTGACCTCATTGATTTCTGCTTCTATGGCTATTGATGTGTGACGTCATGCGCAGATCGAATGCACCATGAGATTTCTACTACTACCTTATTCCATATTGGTATGAAAAGTTTAAATCTCCGAGTCACGTGACATTTCAGAATCTGTTTTTTGAACTTTTCTCTCTTCCTATTGGACCTTTGGTTTGGAGACTTTGTGGTCACTTTGGGGCACCCCATTTACGCACTACCCCACCGCTAGGGGGATTTTGCGCACTATCTCACCGCTAGGGGGATTTTAAGCACTATCCCACCGCTAGGGGGATTTTACGCACTATCCCACCGCTAGTGTGCTTTTTAGGTCGAAAGTGGACCATTTCGGCACCGTTTTATACCAAGTGGGAGGGGTTTGGGGACTGACCCATGGGGTCAGTGTGTAGTACTCTTGGGGGGACATCTGGTGGTTACTTTGGATTGGTCAGTTTCCCGCTCTTTCTTGGTGAAAAATGGGTCTGAAGTTTTCAACTTTTTAAAACGATGACGTCATCTACTACATCTACACGATTCTCCCATGATGCATTCTGGGAAAAGTGCGAACCTCTCCGAACATCGTTTAACATGGTTGCTGTTTCCCGCTCTTTCTTGGTGAAAAATGGGTCTGAAGTTTTCAACTTTTTAAAACGATGACGTCATCTACTACATCTACATGATTCTCCCATGATGCATTCTGGGAAAAGTGCGAACCTCTCCGAACATCGTTTAACGTGGTTGCTGTTTCCCGCTCTTTCTTGGTGAAAAATGGGTCTGAAGTTTTCAACTTTTTAAAACGATGACGTCATCTACTACATCTACACGATTCTCCCATGATGCATTCTGGGAAAAGTGCGAACCTCTCCGAACATCGTTTAACATGGTTGCTGTTTCCCTTTGGAAAGGTTGTCCGCCCTCGGTTTCTCTTAGTGTTCGGATGGTTTCCTTCATGTTATTTCTATGGGGCCTTTGAATGCCTTTAAAAAAAACTTCACCAATCTTCATGAAATTTGCTATTTGATTAGATCGCGATGACCTCTAACGGACGACCCCTGATCAGATTTTTTGCATTGCCAGATTCCTTAATATTGACGACGAAACTTTGAAAATATTAGCTGCCGCTAATTTCTTAAGGTTCCAATTACCTACTATATAAGCAAATTGCCTGTTAGGTGGATTTGTAAACCTTTCCCACGACCCGCGTTTCGTTCTCTGCCCCAAGGCGGAAACAGGCGGAATTCGTCGTATTTGGGGGGTAGGGGGGGGGGACTCGCGATCACTATGCTACGGCCACAGAGCATAGTGAGCTATCCCCCGAAGTCACCAGTGGTGCCTGCGCAGGTCTCTGGGCTTTTGGCAGCCTGGGATCCAGCCGTAACACGATCCAGCGCAGTGCAACACAGGTGGGCGCTGGTCGAAGTGTGGCCCTTAGCAAGTATACTTTTTCGTTTTTTAGCTATCCTATTATTCAGATAATATATCTTCGTACTCAGGAGACTTAGTACCTCAATGTATTGAATGGCTTTGTTACCAGATTCCGTGTCACTCTTTTTCCCCTGGCGGAATGCAAATTAGCGATCTGGCAACCTTCGTGTACAATACATGTACAGTTGCTGAAAAAAATATCCGAACATTGTGGTTGATTACAGAAATCAGAAGAAATATCTGGCAACGATTTTTTTTTACAAATTAGTGATCTGGCAACCTTCGTGCCACGCGACACGAAGGATGCCAGATCACTAATTTCTAAAAAAAAAATCGTTGTCAGATATTTTTCTGAATTCTCTAATAAATCATATTCTTCGGATATTTTTTTTCACCGACTGTACGTGTGACTTGCCCTTTTGGTAATCTGACCTCTTTTATTTCTAAGGACATTTTTCTGGGGTGGTTTTTTAGGTTGCCAGTGGGTCAGCTCCCCAGCCTGTGAACCTTTTGGGTCCTTGTGATCTTGCCATTTAGACCATTGTGTGCAAAAAATGTACCGCTCGGAAGTAAATCAACCCAGTAGAGATTGTTAGAAACAACTCCACTATTTCCCATAAAGAAAATCCCTATGTTAGGTCAAATGGAAAGCTAACGTCGAAGCTCTATAACTGCTAAAATAAGTTTTTTTTTGTTTTGAAAAATGCGATTGCAGATAAAGATCTCAATTAAATCAATATCTCGATTTTCAACAATATTCGTTCAGTATTTAATGAGTTATTTGAATATTTAGCGATAAGAATGCCAACCAGAAAAATTGACTTCAGAAGAATCTTAGTAACAAGTATTATTGTATCAAAGTGTTTAAAAAAAATAAGTTTGTATTTTAGAACTTTGTGTAAAGAATTCTTTCACTATTCTTCAGTTTTGCTGAAGTTTCTTAAGACGGTTCGAATCCCCCTACGTCGGAAATGATATTTTTTTTTGACATCTAAGGATTGGTTGAATCAGAAAAGATGCGTCTCAGCCTTATCGCAATCAAGTAGACCAGGCATGGCCAACTGTTTTTGCCCCCGGGCCGGATTGGAAAAAAAAATATTTTCACGGGCCGGACGAAATATTAAAATTGAAAAATGTTAAGCAAAACACTTATTTCTTTTAATAAACAAAATTTTATTATGAAATTTGTTTATGAATAATTGTAAGTAAATCAATACAACAAATTAACATAATAACTAATGCGACGTGTTGAGGCGGTTTGCATCGCTTATTATTTTTTTAATATCTGGTTCTATACTTGTAGTAGCTATTCTTAACACAGCCTCCAAACGTAAATGATTCAATCATCAAACAGATCATATCGAGTACAGATGAGTATAAAATTTTTAATTCTTTATAACGGAATCTTTTATAAAAAATATAGAAGTATCGAGAATTCATTCGATTAATTACTAGAAGTTAAATGCTAATATTGAAAAATTGTTCGCGGGCCACATAAATTCATTACGCGGGCCGTATGTTGGCCATGCCTGAACTGGACAATTGGGGATCAAAAGCATTTTAATCTCGGAAACGTACATCGGATCGGACCGATGGCAGAAATAGGACGAATGAACCGAAACGGAAAATTGTCAATCTGACAACAAAGGACAACTCCAATACCTATATAGGTGACGCAACAGTGCTTTCTGAACACTTTCGTATCGTATACTGTTTTCGCTACCCACAAATTGAAATCGAAAAAAATAACTGTTGTTCCTCCATTGTTATCGGTTGGCTTCTAAAAACGATCCCCGGATGTACCCAATGCAAATTCATGTCTCTTTCGGTCATCGGGCATGTTCACTTACAATTCTGCAAACAACAGAACGGTGAAAACGATTCTTTCATAAATGCGGATTCTTTACTGTATTGAACTGCCAAGGAGGTTCTTGTTGTTTGTTACAAAACATACCCCCATTAAATGAATGTGGGGTCACTTTCGGTCGCCTATGCTGCGATTGGTTCCTTAACCAACCACCTAGAGTGGTTGCATCATTCGCATTCAGGGTTTCCATACCTGCAATGACTTTTGGTACATTGTAAACTCCCATGGTGCTTGGAAAGGCCGCCTTCCGTCGGATGGGACGTTAAGCCGCGAGTTGGAGAGCCATACCCTCTGCACGTTAGAGAACACGCTGGATGGCCTTGACGGTAGGCTATCATTTGTCTCCCAACAGCTGCTCCAGTGGTTCCCCAACCTTCTCCGAGCCTTCGGGGTACTTGTGACCTGGCCACTTAGTCCATGGTGTGCAAAAAAGTGCCGCTCAGTGTTAAAACAATCCAAATGCACCTATGATTGGTTTATTGCGTACTACTCCTTAACAGAGATTCAGAAGATGTTTTTGTGGGTGTTGTAATGAAACGATTAAATGCAGTGTTGCCAACCTCGAAAGATGAAATGATGCCTAAGCTTCAGAATATGACGGCAATGGATTTGCAGCGATTTTGGTTCCAACGTAGGATTGGTTGGTTGTTTTACCTCTGAGCGGCACTTTTTTGCACACCATGGGCTAAATGGCCAAGTCACATGGACCCCGAAGGCTCAGAGAAGGTTAGGGGACCCACTGGAAAACCTGTTGGGAGACAGATGGTAGCCTCCCGTCAAGGCCATCCAGTGTGTTCTTTAACGTTGGCTTGTTTTACCTCTGAGCGGCACTTTTTTGAACACCATGGGCTAAATTTCAGAAAAAGTATCTGGTGACGACATTTTTAGAAATCAGGGATCTGGCAACCTTCGTGTACAGTCGCTCAAACAAATATTCGAACAGAATATTTCAGAAAGAGTATCTGGCAACGACGTTTTTAGAAATTAGGGATCTGGCAACCTTCGTGTACAGTCGCTCAAACAAATATTCGAACACTATATTTCAGAAAGAGTATCTGGCAAGGACAATTTTAGAAATCAGAGATCTGTCAACCTTCGTCTACAGTCGCTCAAACAAATATCCCATCGCCTTTGCTTCGAAGATGCTCTCGGAACCCAGCAGAAATGTGGGGTGGGGGTGGCTCAGTCGGTAGCGCGCCAGGTTCGTAATCTGTAGTTCCCAGGGTTGAGTCCCAGCTGGGTCAGCGTTGAGATTCATCTCCGCAAAAGTCCTTGCCCACGATCAGTAGGGGACACCGATGGGCTTAGAAGGCCGCCGTCCGTCGGATGGGACGTTAAGCCGTAGCCCCGTGTGCGGGAGAGCCATACCCTGTGCACGTTAAAGAACACGCTGGATGGCCTTGACGGGAAGCTACCATCTGTCTCCCAATAGCTGTTCCAGTGGGTCCCCTCTCCCAACCTTCTCTGAACCTTCGGGTCCATGTGACCTGGCCATTTATCCCATGGTGTGCAAAAAAAGGACCGCTCAGAGGTAAAACAACCCAACCCAGAAGAAATGTGGTGGTGGTTGTCAGTGTGATGGGGCTAGAAAAGTTTTTGACCTGGTTATATGGATCCCAGATCGAGATTTCTTCAGACCATAACCTGCTGAGGTACCTCATAGGTGTCGCAACATTGAGCAGCAAATTGTAGAGATTGGCCTTTGTCATTAGTATGATGCAACAGTGCCTTATAGAAAAGGTGCTTCCCACCGAATCGTGGAGGCCCTATCGAGGCTCACTGAGCCTGAGGTTTCGGATTAGTAAGGGAAATATTTGGGAAGGCGGACTGACACAAGCGCAGTGTACTTGAATGTATTGGTGTACCATGGAAGGGAGAAAAACATTGATTAAGTTCGTATCACTTTTTATTTCAAATTAAAATGGGTAGCATTAGGCGTAGGATAATTGAAAAATCCCCAAATGCTAGATGCCAGCTCAATAATCTTCTGAGTAGGATTTTAAAATTATTTGCAAAATAAAAATATCAAATGCCTGTAAACAAATCAGGAATGTTCATATTAATAGGGGATAAAGTTTAGCATTTGAAACTAATCGAAGAGTCAGGAAAAGCAAATGACAATATTAAATATGTCACTACCAATCCATCTAAAATCTGCATTTTCCTAATTTTTATTTAAATATAATTATACGCAATTATTGAAAATCTATTCACTTTATTAACCAACATCTCTCCTTTCCATTTCACTCTGTAGACTTCGTGATTTGCACGACTGAAATTTCACACATTTAATTCAAGTTTTTTACGCAACAGCCGAGTAATTTTTTCAACTTGTTTGCTCTGTCAGCAGAAAGATCGATTCATTTCTATAAAATAATTTTTTCTTTTAATTCGTGACTTTATCCAAGTGCATTTTTTTTTCTCTTTAAAATATCATCACTGAATTTTCAAAATAGCTTTTTCTCATGATCGAAAGTCATTTTTTCCTTTGGTGTCATCTATCAATAATGCAGTAATGTTTGCAGATGTTTCTACAGATTTTATTTGGGGACGGGGGTGGCTCAGTCGGTAGCGCGTCAGGCTCGTAATCTGTAGTTCCCAGGTTCGAGTCCCAGCTGCGTCAGCGTTGAGATTTATCTCCGCAAAATTCCCCGCCCTGCCCACGGTCAGTAGGGGACACCGATGGGCTTGGAAAGGCCGCCGTCCGTCGGATGGGACGTTAAGCCGTGGCCCCGTGTGCGGGAGAGCCATACCCTGCGCACGTTAAAGAACACGCTGGATGGCCTAGGCGGGAAGCTACCATCTGTCTCCCAACAGCTATTCCAGTGGGTCCCCTCCCCCAACCTTCTCTGAGCCTTCGGGGTACATGTGACCTGGCCATTTAGCCAATTGTGTGCAAAAAAGTGCCGATCAGAAGTAAAACAATCCAATGTTAAACAACACGCTGGATGGCTTGACGGGAGGCTACCATCTGTCTCCCTGGGTCCCCTCCCCCAACTTTCTCTGAGCCTTCGGGGTACATGTGACTTGACCATTTAGCCCATTGTGTGCAAAAAAAGTGCCGATCAGAGGTAAAAAACCCAACACAACCAACAGATTTTATCTACTGTCCGTGGTAATATAAATATTTTATCCGAGGCTTAAGGGACCAGCACGCACACCCTTTCAGAAAACTAGTAAGAGTAAGAGAGTATCTAAAAATATTTAACATATTTAGCAAATTTTAAAGACTTGTAAAACGGAGGGGGATGTGTTATACTACATTAATCCAGTCTTTTGCGACCCCCCCCTTGCATTTTTCTGGTTCGATGGTGTTTCTTGCCCCCATCCCCTCCCCTTCGATGTTTTGTAGATATATACCCGGTCACTATTATTCTGACATCTTATAATGCATCCCATGTTACTCTATATGTAACACGATAGGATATATTAGAGATTCCATCCATTATCCGACGGAAATAAACATTTTTTTCAAGGGATTTTATTCTTGACTTCCTGTGGATGCGTTTCGGACATTTGTCAAAGAATATTTAACCTTTATAGACTAAACGAAACATTTATTATTTGTAATTAACCGCTTTGAAAGAATAGTGGTAGTTAGAGAAGGAGTAAAAATACCTTTGGGTTGATTGGCGTAGTCACTGTATCAAGTCTAAACAGACCGAAAGGCTTTGGGTTGGGTTGTTTTACCTCTGAGCGGCACTTTTTTGCACACCATGGGCTAAATGGCCAGGTCACATGGACCCCGAAGGCTCAGAGAAGGTTGGGGGAGGGGACCCACTGGAACAGCTGTTGGGAGACAGATGGTAGCCTCCCGTCAAGGCCATCCAGTGTGTTCTTTAACGTGCACAGGGTATGGCTCTCACACACACGGGACCATGGCTTAACGTCCCATCCGACGGACGGCGGCCTTTCCAAGTCTATCGGTGTCCCCTACTGACCGTGGGCAGGGCGGGGAATTTTGCGGAGATAAATCTCAACGCTGACCCAGCTGGGACTCGAACCTGGGAACTACAGATTACGAGCCTGGCCCGCTACCGACTGAGCCACCCCCGCCCCTAGATCGAAAGGCCGTTCACCAATATGAATATCAGCAAGTGGGTTTGGATTGGATTGTTTTACCTCTGAGCGGCACTTTTTTGCACACCATGGGCTGAATGGCCAGGCCACAAGGACCCTGAAGGCTCAGAGAAGTTTGGGGAAGGTGACCCACTGGAACAGCTGTTGGGAGACAGATAGTAGCCTCCTGTCAAGGCTATCGAGCGTGTTCTTTAACGTGCACAGGTACGACTCTCCCGCACACGGGACCACGGCTTAACGTCCCATCCGAAGACGGCGGCCTTTCCAAGCCCATCGGTGTTCCCTACTGACCGTGGGCAGGGCGGGGAAATTTTGCGGAGATAAATCTCAACGCTGACCCAGCTGGGCACAAAAGGATCGACTAACGGACACGACGATGCATAAGACTACCGGTATTCCCTTTAGTCAATAAAATAAATATTTTAAAGATCCTTTATTTCTGATAGAAAAAATTGGAAATTTATGAAAAGTATTACCGAAAATGTAAACAGGCGTTATTGAGAATTATTCTCGCTTATCCATCCTCAGTTATAACGTACTTTTTTATTCTTTCCTGCAACTAAATGAAGCAGAGTGAAACCTAATTACGCAGTACAAGAAAATGAAACAGAAAAAAAATCAGCATGCTCACTAAACCCGACATTTAATGGAACGATTTTGGATCATCATCATCATCATCATCATCATCATCATCATCGTCGTCGTCGTCGTCGTCGTCAAGTAGCCATGGGGTACACAGGTTCGACCAGACTGTGCAGTTTAATTCTCCAAGCATATCTGTCCTGAGCAACATCTGCTGCATCCAGCCACTGCACACCAATTCTAACAAGGTCCTGTTTGACATTGTCTGTTCACCGCATCCTAGGTCTCCCCTTCTTTCTGAGACCTTCAGGCACACTGTTCATCATCATCATCATCATCATCATCATCATCATCATCATCATCATCATCATCATCATCATCATCATCATCATCATCATCATCATCATCAAGCATCCATGGGATACGGAGGTCCAACCAGACCGCACAGTTTAATTCTCCAAGCATATCTGTCCTGAGCTACATCTGCTGCATCCGGCCACTGCACACCAATTCTAACAAGGTCCTGTTTGACATTGTCTGCTCACCGCATCCTAGGTCTCCCCCTCCTTCTGAGGCCTCTAGGCACACTGTTCATAACCCTATTCGCCAATCCATAATTATTCATACGGGCAACATGGCCAAACCAGCGGAGTCTCTCTCTGCACAGTATGCTGCTTAAAGGAGGTTGCAGACTCCTTTGCCTAACCTCATCATTAGTTAGTAAGTTGAACCACCTAATGCCCATGAAACTGCGTAAGCATCTAGAATCAAAAGCATCTAGTTTCCTGTTACTTTACTTCCAATGAATCTCCTTTCTTCATTGAATCTTTCATTGAAACCTTTCTAAACATAATTTTTTTTCTCAGAAAAAGGAAAGGAAATCAAGGGATGTCAGGCAGGAAATTGAAACAGCCAATATATACACACGGTCCACTGAATTAAAAACCTTTATGCAGATGTACGTAAACGTCACTCGCGCAGCATATGTGCAAAATACGTGATCACGTGCATCGCCACGTGATCTAGGCAGCTATTCAAGACTTCTGCTCCTCAGTAGTGTGATGTTTCGCTTAAAAGGAGTAGAAATGGAAAAATGTCGTCCAAACAAGTTTTGTCAGAGTAAACAATTGTTAAGCATCGGCTGTTCCGCATCTTGTAATGTTTTCGTCCGATTTCTGAGGGTTCGATTCACAAAATATGCTTTAAAAATATCGATTGCTTTGTTATATCGGAACAGAAAGAATTGATTCAAAGCGTTATTAAAATTGCAGTAAGAAAAAATAGGTGTTATACAGGATGTTTAAAATCCCCTGTACATTTCTAATTGTTTCATTACAAGGAAAGAAAAAATCATTATATTGAATGTCGTACTAGTGAGAGTATACACAGTTCTAGTCTCTTTGGTTGCCTCTGGTGCCATCTTATGATATCCCTATTATTTTTTGTTCAGAAAATTGTCTGTGGAAAATAAAATTAATTTCAATCAAATTCAGTTTAGAGAAAGTGAAAATTATCGTTCGTGTCGTGAAATGGGTAAAATATAATATCAGATAGATTCATTCAAACGAGTTTTCAAAAAATTCGATATATTGGAATATTAGATTAGAGAGAGTAGATGTAAATGCTTTAATGAGTAAAAGACCAGATGGAATAAATGTTGTTCTTTGCAATTTCTTTCCTGGTTTCCTTCGATTACAAATAATCAATTAATATATTTTAATCAATGTCGTATTATAGAGACAAATGCATCATTACTCATGGATTAGCTAAAATACTTTTAAATGACGGTTGGTTTAGTTTCCCGAAGGCATTCGTTTGATATTCGATTGGTTAGTTAAGAAAGGAAAGGATTTTTCGTTTTATTCAATGTAGGATTTGTGAGAATACAAAATTCTTATTCTGATTACGTTCCTGCAGCTCCTTTCCTTTGACTTAAAATTGTTCCGTTTAGAAGAAACATAATGAAATTGATTCGTTAAAATCCGTTTCGAGCAAAGCCTAATTAGCGAGAATAATAATATTGGTGTATGTTATCATTTGTTTTCACATGTTTTTTGATTTACGCCTGTATCTGTAAGAAGAAAAGAACCTTTAAAATATGAATAGTAATTGTTTTACGAAGTTTGGGTGTATAGGGTACGTTATTTTTACTCCAGATCGTTTTACTTGGAACGAACAGGATGGAACAGAAATGTAATATTCCGTTGTATCGAAAGTCGGATTGGCGAGAATAATTCTCAATCTCATTTGCTATGATTTCCAGTAATACTTCGACTGATCTCCAATCGTTTCCTTTATAAAAAAAGTATCTTTTAAACATTCATTGTATTGAGTGTCAGATTATTCAGAATAATGGCAGTCTTACGCATTTTCGTTTCCTGTAGTCGTTCCCTTTATTTGAGATTGCTTCACTTAGAACGGAAAGAATAGAATAGAAATATCATAATCCGCTGTATCGAAAGTCGGATTAGCGACAAAATTCTCAATATGAGTTGTTTTGATATTCTCTAATGCATTTGATTGTTTTCTGATTGTTTCTTTCAGAAAATTTCGTTTTATTGAGTGTCGTATTTTGGGAAAGCAGATTAGTCTACGAAACTTTGTTTTGCAGTAGCGCATTTCTTTCATCTTCCTTTTACTGCGTTTAGAAAGAACAGACTTCATAAAATATCCGCCGTAGTGCGTTGCCGGATTAAAGGGGATAGATGCAAATCATTTTCCGAAAAATGGATTACAGAAAATACATACAAATACTGCATTGCGTTCGTGTAATTTAGAATTGTATCGGTCAGAAAGAATACATTTGCAAAAATATTCGCTGCATTCAAAGTCGGATTAAAGAGAATAGAAGAAGTTGCCCACTATGTAGTAGAAATCTAAGGAAATTCATTTTATTTTCTTTCCAATGCTGTGCAAATTCAAGAACATCTTCGTTAGTTTATCGTCTGGGAAGGAGATTCAATCAGCTCAGTAAGATCTTAGGTTCTACTTCTAGTTCAGCTTCTCCCTGTCTACAATATTTGTATTAACTTCCTAAAAAAGATTTTCAAATGCTTCGAAATCATCAATAAATTGAGGACACAACTGTTCAGTGTTTGAATGGTAATCAATTTTATCATTCAAACATCTTTCGATACATATTTCATAGAAGACACCTTTAAACTCTTTTACTTCATTCCATGATTCCTATGATATTCTTGATTCCATTAAAGATTGTGAAGCCTCTGCAGAATTCTTTACTTCTATTTTGTCCACTTCCAGAAGCTTTGGTTGATCAGTACAAGTCATGTCGCTAAAACCTTCGTATGAGCGAATGCGTTCTCGTCATAATTGAAAATCGTCTTATGAGCGGATCGTCATAAAGTGAAACGTCGTAAAGCTGGGAATTACTGTAAGAAGTTGAAATCAACACAAGTACTGAAAGGATGAATTTTGGCAGCAGATATTAATGTGTGCTCAATAACTGTAAGAGGAAAATTCCTAGAAATTGGATTGAGATATTTCTTACAGTTAATGTTTCGGTGCAAATGAAAGTTTAAGTGATGGAAATAAGCTTTTCTTTACTGTATATCAGTGTCCACATTACGAAAATGATCTCATAAGGCATTCAGCACTTAGTCTGTTACTGTTATTGTGAACATTCAACGAAAGTCATTGTATGGTCTTCCATGTTCTGTCAGGATGTTGGAAAGCTACATATTGTAAAAAAAATAGCGAAAGCTAAGAACTACTTAAAAATACGGGAAACAAAATTATTACCAAGGGTCTTTGTTCTTATTTTCGGATGGACGTAGGTCTTAATAACGTTTTAATTAACTAGACGAAATGCACTTTGTCAGTGTGAACAGGTTCTTCAGAAGTGGTTGGCAGATAGCAAGATTGAAAAAATGGAATCGACTGGACAGTCTCCACACTTTAAGACTATACAGAGCTTGTACTGCAGAATAGGTAAGGAAATTTCCGAGCAGAGACGTCCAAATAAGCGAGTAAATTAAGGCTTTCCTCTTACTTCTTAATAAATATTTTTATTACAGACGAACTTAAATTAGTGCATTCCATGCCAAAATCACATAAAACATTTATTTAAATACAGGGCTAACCTATGAAATATCGAATTTAAAATGATAGTATTCTGAAAAATGTGTTTAACAACTGTTATAGAATGTTTAAAACAGGGATCAATATAAATATTTCACGAATTTTAAAGTTTCTTGTAATTCATATCTATGCTATATCATATTATAATATATAATTAATTGCGTTTGGGCAATTATACTTCAACAATTATTTTCGATACGAAAAAACTAAAAAATACATCAATTAAATGAAAAATAATTTATATATATAATTTTCTAATTAATAATTTATATAATATTCAAATAACAAGTCCTAACGATCTAGGATCGAAGTCAGACTCTGTTCTTTAAATGTGGAAAATCCAAAAATTTAAAACGAATGTTTCAAATAATATATCATGAGAGATATTTAGAATTTAGTTGATGGAAAGTGATGATAAAAATATTTATTTCATTTCTTCTCTTTAACTGCAAAGGGATGGGAAAGTAAAAGATTTCATTTTAAGAGATATATGAGAGAATGATTTCTATTTTGTGTTTTGTTTGTACCAGTACATTATTGCGATTCTTTTTTTTTTATAAATCATCCATTAGTTTGTATTTCCAGTATCAGATGGGGAAAAAATTGGAAACCGAAAAATCTTCATTTTCTTTGAAAAGAAGCAACTTATTATCACCAGAGATGATTAGCTATTCTTTTAATTGTTCGTTACATCTTGTTTGAAGGCTTTCTTGTTTTATCCGAATTGGTATTTCTAACTTTAACTCAGTTAATCGAAATTTCATCCTACATAGCAACAGAAAAATATTTGAAAAAGGAAAAATGACAAAGTCTTCAATTTAAATCCACTCTTCTTTTGTAGCAAATTATGATACATAAAATATTCTTTACGTGTGGACTCAAAATCGATTATTAGATAACCACATTTCTTTAAGGTTTATCAAAATTTTCTGCCCAAAACGATTTGGATTCACCCTACCTAGTATCATCCTAACTCCCACGTTCTCCTCATTTATAATCAGTTAACCAACAAATGTAATAGATTTGACCCTTATTTCAAATAAAACAAAAAAATCATATCCAACCAATGCTTGGGTTGGGTTGTTTTACCTCTGAGCGGCACTTTTTGCACACCATGGGCTAAATGGCCAGGTCACATGGACCCCAAAGGCTCAGAGAAGGTTGGGGGAGGGGACCCACTGGAACAGCTGTTGGGAGACAGATGGTAGCCTCCCGTCAAGGCCATCCAGCGTGTTCTTTAACGTGCACAGGGTATGGCTCTTCCGCGCACGGGGCAACGGCTTAACGTCCCATACAACGGACGGCGGCCTTTCCAAGCCATTCGGTGTCCCCTACTGACCGTGGGCATGGCAGGGAAGTTTGCGGAGATAAATCTCAATGCTGACCCAGCTGGGACTCGAACCTGGGAACTACAAATTACGAGCCAGGCGCGATATCGACTGAGCCACCCCCGCCCCGCCAACCAATGCTCCTTGATTTTAATTGCACAAAAGCGCTGTCATTTGACTTATTATCGTGCTCTTTGAAAATTCGATTATTATGGTTTTCAATGGCTAAACTTCTGAAATTTAACTTAACGTGACCGGATGCATGATAATTGCTTTGGATACTAAGAAGCAATATCGATGATACAATTGTATATTCAGTATCAAGACATGCAAGGAATGCATGAGCATATCACTTGCCTTTCGCAGTAAAATATAATTTTCTTAAATATTGGATATATCGTTGAGATACATCCGTGATATACCTGTGCAATATCATAAACAAATTTCGGATTGAACGAATGATATTTATTTGTATTAAACTATTTTATTAATGTAATGCTAGTTATTGCGAATTTTCTATTAATTTCTACCTACTTTCCAATTGCTTTTGCCACGTCATTTGTTGCGTTTCTCAATTTATGTGGGTGTTAAAGCGACTGTTCCAGTATATATTTACAACATTTTGACCCATCACAACAAGTTTTCTATACACACTCTAGAACATTTATCATACCTCCTTTTTCCCCTCCCAAAAAGTGGGGAATAGCATAAACGATTGTTTTCCATATCCATGGGATTCTCATCAGTAGTGAATGAAAAGTGCTTTGGACACTACTCTAAGATATAGGGGAGACTTCTCTAATATATGAGGAGTTAGTGAAGATATTCACTTGAAATTGCCTTGCATCAACTTAAATATAGTGCAGGATATTATGAGGCAAGTTTTAAAATGTGCCGTAATAACTGATTATAAACAATTATGCCACGTATATATCTGTAATAAGATGGATCCAATTTCAATTGTCGAAAATGTGTATGCATGTCATTACTATATCGCGATTTTTCTTTTTATAAGAGGCTGAATTTCTCTTTATTTCACTGGTAATTGTTGCACAAATTCCTAAATATATTTCGGTAATGCATAGATATACTGTATATATATATATAGTAAGATTCTGTTATTGTTAATATTTATTCCATGCAGGTCGATTACGGTAAAGCCATTGTACAGGTATTTTAGGTATTAAGTGTTCAAGTGGCTTGTTGCTCCAAATATTAAATCGATCATTTTAATTTTGTTATGGAAAATATTGTTCTCCACATTCATGCATTAGGATTCAAACGTGTCAAAAGCTATAATATTTGCTCGGTAATTGCAGCACAGGTAAAAAATGCGTAAAATGATTTAAATAACCTTTAAACTATTAAAATTCGCATTTAAATATTATAAATAAAGACAATCTTGTAATATGCTTTAATGACGAACAGATATTTTGAAGAGGATTTTATTATAATTGTAGTAAAGAGTTGTTTTTTAGAGAGGTAAAGGTCGATAAAGAAAAACTTTTATGGCTAATCATTATTTATGAATTTAAGAAAACTGTTGTAACGAATTCTTTTTATGGTAGAATACTATTAATTCGATGCCTAGTCTACGGACCTGTGTTCTGTTTAGGAGTTGTAGGCGGATGGATATTTCCAGCTTGCGGACTGATACAGTTGCTTGAGTTGTAATGTTTCTAACGGAATTCTGTAAATTTGTGTTCTTTGTTTGTAATGACAAAAGCATTAATTTGTTAAAATTGTTCGTTCCAATAAATCGTTAATAAGGTTTAAGTCACTGATCATTTAGTTTCAGTTGTTTTCTTAACCGGGGTAAGTGTCTTGTTAAAGAATTTCCATCGCTTGAAGTAGTTCTCTGTGACTGGATTATTCTGTAATGATGTTGTCTCAAGACAGCTCCGTTCAGTACTAAAAATGAAATACCGAGTCTAATTTAATATTTAGATTTAATTAACGATTTCCTGTAATAAACTATAGCAATGAATAAATGTTCTTCAAGTCATTACAGACGACCAATCTTAATTTACATTGATCATCTGTAACGACTATCCTTAGCAGTATTACTAATTCAACCAACACTATGTATATCGCCGTCTCTTTGCACAGTTGTATCGCGTTCGCTTGCAGTGACATTGCTTCTGCCGATGTCGGAGTCAGAATCCTAGGATGGCACAGTCGTTTGTTCAA
Source organism: Ryuthela nishihirai (assembly GCA_038380435.1). Classification (NCBI taxonomy): domain Eukaryota; kingdom Metazoa; phylum Arthropoda; class Arachnida; order Araneae; family Heptathelidae; genus Ryuthela; species Ryuthela nishihirai. The sequence continues at coordinate 151,263 of JAWZYU010000059.1, forward strand.
TCATTTACGTTGCGATTGTCTCTCATTAACCAGTTCAGTTCCAGATAGGTACAGTCGCTCAGAAAAGTATCCGAACGCTATGGTTGATTACAGAATTCAGAAAAATATATCTGGCAACAATTTTTTTAGAAATTAGTGATTTAGCAACGTTCGTGTACGTACATGAAAATTGCCAGATCACTAATTTCAAAAAAACTCTACCAGATATTTTTTCTGAATTCTGAAATCAATCATAGTGTTCGGATATTTATTTAAACGACTGTACCTTGAATTTCTAAGTATCTCACATTACTTTCCTGTTCCAAATCATTTACCCTTTTGATAAATTTTCGATCGTACTTTCTAATTTTCGATTCTTAGCAAATAATTTTTTATTTTCATGTCTGCAGAGAACCAAGTCCTGAGTCACATTTTCAACCTTATCTGGAAATTCATCATATTTTTCTGATAAAAAAATCTAATGAATTGGTAAATCCCTCGATGTTGTTGTTCAGGTCATCTATGCATTCATTCATTCATTGCTTGTTTAACTGACTGGTATATTAAAGATTTTATTGATGCCATTTGTTCGGAGCTGAAGAAACATCTGACATCATATTCAATATCGTGCGACCTGGCAGGGAAGCATAAAAAAAGTTTAAAATTCATACACTTCTATTATTTCCTGCGTTCTGCAGAAATTTACGGTAATTATCTTCTGTAATATTTGCGCAATAGTAATGAAATTGGCTTCTACAGGCACCTTTACATCTGACGGAACATCTGATGGCACCTTTACATCTGATGGAATCTGAGAGTTTGTCAGTAGTCTCTAGAACTTCATTCCCACGAATATCATACAAGCCTTCCATTGCTGAGCAATATAGAGTGGAAAAACTGCAACTTACCAAGAGAGTGTCGTTGTCCTACAGCGTGGGTACTTGAACAGTCCCTTTACGGAATTTCTTATGCGCATGCGCGTGAAAGGGTCAGTACGAGGCAAGAGGCACGCCGAGCTGACCAAAGTTAAAAAAATAAATAAATACCCCCTCAAGCAGCTGCTTGCCACAGAGGTCTGACAGGAGCCTGTCAGTTTATATGCCAAAGTAGAAGGTCTGTGAGGATGGCAGGACCTCAGCAGAAAAACAACACAAAGGTCCATGCCTTATCTGGGGCTCGAACCCAACGTTAGGCTTAACTAAATGACCATTTCAAAGTTGCAAAGATTTAATGAGGTAGTTCTCGAAATGGGCAAGAAAGATATCTAAGGAAATAAGCAAATCTTGAAAACATTAAATATAAAGGTTTAAACTCACAGAACGACGAATGATCATGCTATTAAGCGATATAAGAGTCATCAGAACCACATCCTTCTCCTATTACAGTTGCCACTCCGTTGTGGATTTCTCAGAAATCGTAGCCAATTTTGCATTTTCATTATCATATTCGTGTTCAGCACCTGGGAATCTTTAAGAAATGGCTACTTTTATCTCAGAGGCATCACTTTTAAGAAAATGTGTTGCGCAGTGTTATTTGTTAATGTAGTAACAAGAAACTAACGATCAAACCTTTCCATGGCTTCGATAAATATCACTTTTCGGATCAATGATTATATCGCACTTTTTATTTTGATTCACTCTACTTACCAGCTTGTGAAGTTATGCAGTAGACGTTTAGGACATTCTGTTTTACATTAGATTAATTGTCTGGTTATTAATATTAAATAATTTTAGTTTTCTAATTGTGGTAAACTACAATTTATCACAAGAAAGGTTTCGGGATCATGTCGAATTATTACTCAAGTAATATGGCATCAGCCAAACAGTGACGTAACAAACACATACGTTTATTATTTGAAATCCGCAATAATTAAACGAATATGAAAAGTGAAAGAGGAAAAGTGAAAAGTTAATTTCAAATACTTCGATCGAAGATTTCGCATTAAATAATTTCCTTTTGCTCTTTAAAGTCTAGAGTTTGAACAAGAGGAGAGACTTGGGATGTCAGAGAGATTTTTGGAAGAATTGTGGCGACAAACTGAGTCAGAAAGGTAAGTCTCACAAATTAATTGCGAAACCTTTGATAGGCGAAATTTTTATTATATTTATTTAAGGTACGAAATATTGCATGCTTATAAAATTAGGCAAAAATAAGAGTCAATATGATAGCTCTTTTCATTTGCTTTCTTGACATAATTGTGCTTCATAGTATATTTTTTTAAATGGTAGGAGGCGCTTCCATATACAAAGAATGAGTTGGGTTATTTTACCTCTCAGCGGCATTTTTTGCACACAGTGGGCTAAATGGCCAGGTCATATGGACCCCGAAGGCTCAGAGAAAGTTGGGGAGGCGGACCCACTGGAACAGCTGTTGGGAGACAGATGATAGCCTCCCGTCAAGGCAATCCAGCGTGTTCTTTAACGTGCACAGGGAATGGCTCTCCACGGCTTAACGTCCCATCCAACGGACGGCGACCTTACCAAGCCCATCGGTGTCCCCTACTGACAGTGGGCAGGGCGCGGAGTTTTGCGGGGATAAATCTCAATGCTGACCCAGATGAGACTCGAACCTGGGAACTACAGATTACGAGCCTGGCGCGCTACCGACTGAGCCACCCCCCGCCCCACAAAGAATGGAGATAGCCTAGAAGCTATATTAGGCTTATCCTTGTTTCTCATATAACATACAAACAAAGGTCATGCCCGCTAGGTTAGTAGTCATGTGTGCTAACCACTAGACCAGATATGGGCTAAACTAGAATTAAACATCTTCACGTATAGATTGATATGATCTATACTGTACAGAACATGATTGAACTGATTGGTTCCTTTTGGAACTTGCATTGCAGTTGAATAATCTTTTGTCATAATATGAAAGAGATAAGGTTTAGAGTGAAAAAATATGTTGATATAGAAATTTTGTGCGATTTTTCCATCCAGATAAAAGTAGAGGCCTCTGAGATGATTATTTCAATTCTGATATTCATTTTCTGCAGAAATGATATCCGAACAATTATATAACCAGGAAAGTAGTACAGTCGCTCAATAAAGTATCCGAACACTATGGTTGATTACAGAATTCACAAAATATCTGGCAACGATTTTTTTAGAAATTAGTGATCTGGCAACCTTTATGGTTGGTTACAGTATTCAGAAAAACTATCTGATAACGATTTTTTTAGTAATTAATGATCTGGCAACCTTTATGGATGATTTGAGAATTCAGAAAAAATATCTGGCAACGATTTTTTTTTGAAATTACTCGTCTGGCAACCTTCGTGTACGTACACGAAGGTTGTGAGATCACTAATTTCTAAAAAAATCGATTTTTACCAGATATTTTTTCTGATTTCTCTAATCAACAATAGTGTTTCGATACTTCTTTGAGGGAATGTACATGAATTCAGTAATTGGCATTTTATAAATGAGAATGATTTCATTCAAAACTCTAAATAGGTTTCTAAGGGAAAAAATCGAGGTCTTTGAAATTTAACAGCATTTTCTCTTAATGATTTACTATATGAAACAATGTAAGCATAAAAATTGTCTTCTTTATACTAATCTCGTTCTCGCATCTCTTAGGGGCGGGGGTGGCTCAGTCGTTGGCGCGCCAGGCTCGTAATCTGCAGTTCCCATGTTCGAGTCCCAGCTGGGTCAGCGTTGAGATTTTTCTCCGCAAAATTCCCCGCCTTACCCATGATCAGTAGGGGAAAACAATGGTCTCTAGAACGGCCGCCGTCCGTCGGATGGGACGTTAAGTCGTTTCCCTCTGTGCGGGAGAGCCACACCCTGTGCACGTTAAAGAAAACAGCTGTCCTAGAAATTTCGGACACTTTTCGAGGGATCACTCCCGACCATGGCAACCAGAAATCAAATCTGTTATCCCAACAAGGCTAAAACTCAGTGGTACCAGGGCCATCAAATTAAGATCGATCAAGTAGCTGCGGAACTGGAAGAGAACTGCTGATTTCTGTCGCCATGACGTCACACCTCTGCCCGACTGTTCGCCGGAAACTTCAATTACGTAATATGATCATTCCTAGGTTTAGAGGAATATTTTTTACAAGTTTCGAAAATTTTCCAAAGATGGAATTTTGCATATTAGGGAAATGGAGTTTCCATTGTTAAGGCTCTAAAGTTGAAAAAAATACGTTTATTAACCATTTATTAAATATTCCTCTTCTACTTGCTTAATTGAAGAGAGGAATAATATTTTTTTTTGTTTTAATCATAGTAATTAAAGTATTTTTCAATTATTTCAAAATTCCTTAGCTTATATTCTTAAAATGTTTAAATTATAGTACATATAAGTAAAATATATGTAATATATATATATAACTTCAATTATAGTTTTCCCCAAATTCTATAGACACAGATCTAAATGGTTCCTGCATAAGCAGTAGCTGAAATGTTGGTATTCCTCGAATTAGAAAAGATAATGCAATTCCAGAATAGTATATGAAATTATGAACAAAAATATTACAGAACATATTTACGTAATCTGGCAACGATTTTTTTTTTAGAAATTAGTCATCTGGCAACCTTTGTGTACGTACACGAAGGTTGCCAGACAACTAATTTCTAAAAAAATCGTCGCCAGATATTTTTTCTGAAATCTGTAATCAACCACAGTGTTCGGATATTTATTTGAGTGACTGTACGTACACGAAGGTTGCCAGATAATTAATTTCTAAAAAAATCGTTGCCAGATATTTTTTCTGAAATCTGTAATCAACCATAGTGTTCGGATATTTATTTGAACGACTGTATGTACACGGTGGTTACCAGATCACTAATTTCTAAAAAAGACTGTCAGATATTATTTCTGAAATCTGTAATCAACCATATTGTTCGGATATTTATTTGAGCGACTGTACGTAGACGAAGGTTGCCAGATCACTAATTTCTAAAAAAATTGCTGCCAGATATTTTTTCTGAATGCTGTAATCAATCATATATCTATAAATATATATATTTCTATTCATCCACCGCTTATACAGGGCTAAAGGCGAAAGTTTGACTCCAGAGGTTACGTTCGAGGTTCATCCGTGAGCAATAGTGATTACGTCTCTTTTAAGGAAAAACATCAATAGTTGCTGCTTTCCTGGTTGTATTTTCCCTCTTGCTGATATTCATATTGGTAAACGGACTTTCGATCTGTTTAGACTCGATACAGTGATTATGCCAATCGAGCCTAAAGGTTTTTTTTCTTTAGGTTTTTTTTTTTCTAAAGGTTTTTTTTTCTTCTTTCCTCCTGTGCCAACCACCACTATTCTTTCAAACTCGATTATTAGAAAAAAGAAATGTTTCGTTCAATCTAATGTGTATCATTTCGGCACATTATAAGTAACCGGAACGCATACCTAGGATGCATCATAAGAGTCAAAAGACATATATGGACGTATATTGTAAACAGGACACCTACAATAAATGGACAAACGCTGTACAGTTCCTGTGAGGAAAGATGGAAGCTTCCCTGTAAAGGTACCAAGAATATTCTCTAAAGTATCGCTCTCCTGCCCACGGCTTAACCGATCTACGACAGCCTTTCAAATTCATTCATGTCTTCTTTCTCACCAACAGAACGATGGGGTTCACAGGGGATATGTTTCTTCGCTGACATAATTGGGACTGGAACCTGGGAACTGAAGATTACGAGTCTGGCACGCTGCCCACTAAGCTAACTCTCGTCTCTCATTCAAATGAGCTATATATTTCATTCAATATTCTTTTACAAAACACAAAGAATGGAGATAGAAGCTCTCTTAAGCCATCCCAGGCTTCTCTTACAACATCAAACACCGCCTACTCTATAACACTGCCTCTCCATTCGCCCTCACAATATGAAAAAAAGATATATCAATTTCAGCCTAGTTTAAGCTTTGGACACTAGATGGCAGCATCTGCCTGAAAAACATTTAAATATGGGAAATGCTGATACTGAATAATTTTCTATATAATCAGCAAATAATATTACAGTTATTAAACCAGTATAGAAATAAATCTGCGTGGTATTGCTTCCGTTACAGCTCAAATATAGGAAAAACATATATATATATATTCTGTCCGTTATCCTAATTGCTAATAGATAGTTTCAGATGTTTGAGTCCTACTTTTCATGACTTTCAAAATTGAACAAATAAATTGAACCCTAAATAAACTGCTCTACCAAAATATTACAGAATTTTCATGTTCTAACAATGGGAATTTCACTTCGAAGCTCTATAATTTCTATAAGACGCATTCAATGTCTTTTTTCTAAGTGATAAATATCATTCATACATGCGTACAGGTCCAATGAATGTAACATCCAGCAGATCTGTGGCTTCACTTATAACCTCAGGTGAAGAGAAATTGTTCGGGAATTACCACACCAGTCTGCGACAACAACGTTGGCGTTTAATTCTTCCATTTCTAGCTGTAAAATAAATTAAAAGAACTTTACCGAAAAATTTACGTCCTGCAGAAATTTTGCCGTGCAACGAAACTGAGTAGTGAAATAAAATTTCCGTAAGTGAGATATTAGTAAGTGAGTAAGTGTTCCTAAGTGAGAAATTTTATTACAGCAGTCCCCGATTTACGGAAATTCTGTAAATAATTTCCGTAAATCTATCTATGTAAATAATTTTCGTAAATCGGAGACTACTTTAATAATAAAATAATAGGAGTTGTGGTTAGTTTCGCTGCACCGTAATTATAAATTATAGTCAGAAAGCAATCGGGAAAGCTTGTATCCAAACACATGAATAGTTAATATAAAAACATCTGTGAGTTCCTCAGTGGAAATTGTTTATTGCAAGTGTCACATTAGAAATATTTCCTGTTTCGTGAAGCACTGAATGATAAATTGAGTTGGATATAATGTTGGAACTCTTTGGATGATGTTCTGTGATGCTTTTTAGACGACATCATATGACACAAATGTATCGCATTCATAAACTTCTTCAGTTAAAGTCCTTCGATCATAAGACACAGATGTGTTGCATTCATAAACTCCAACAGTTGAAGTCCTTCGATTGTTCCTTGGGAATCCTTTTCCTGTCTCTAGACTGATAGGAGACTTAGGAATTCGAATCGTGATTTAAAACATGAAAATCTCTCAAATTGATCGTCATAATCGCGGTGATTCATGACACGTGGAGATTATTTAAAGGACTCCTTTTATTTCTAGTGATGTACAGAACTTTGCATGCCATTTGGAAAAAACCTCTTCTAATGAATATGCATTCTTTCTTTCCACTGTTTTTATATATTAAATTGAAAGTAATACAAACATGTTATTATAACCCTCTGATAAGCTTGCTACGTGGCAGTATTGAGATGTAAATGATTGTGTTTCAAAATTATATCCAACTAATTTTCCTTTCGATTTTCTCTTAGTAATCCTCCCTCAGTATAAAAATGGGGGCGGGGGTAGCTCAGTAGGTAGCGCGCCAGGCTCGTAATCTGTAGTTCCCAGGTTCGAGTCCCAGCTAGGTCAGCATTGAGATTTTTCTCCGCAAAATTCCCCGCCCTGCCCACGGTCAGTAGGGGACACCGATGGGCTTGGAAAGTCCGCCGTCCATTGGATGGAACGTTAAGCCGTGGCCTCGTGTGCGGGAGAGCCATACCCTGTGCACGTTAAAGAACACGCTGGATGGCCTTGACGGGGGGCTACCATCTGTCTCCCAACAGCTCTTCCAGTGGGTCCCCTCTCCCAACCTTCTCTGAGCCTTCGGGGTCCATGTGACCTGGCCATTTAGCCCATGGTGTGCAAAAAACTGCCGCTCAGAGGTAAAACAACCCAACCTTCTGATAAGCTTGCTACGTGGCAGTATTAGATGTAAATGATTGTGTTTCAAAATTATAGCCAACTAATTTTTCTTTCGATTTTCTCTTAGTGATCCTCCCTCACTATGAAAATGAACACTGATGACCTTGAAAAATTCAATGCCCATTTAATGGGATCATTAGGAATGGCTCTAGGTGAGGAGAGACAAAATACATTCGATTGTTTACTTCTCAAACACTTGCCAAGAGGATACAGGAATACTTTCTTATAAAGGACTGAGTGGAGAAATCAGCTCACTAGAAATCTATTAGGTTTCATACTGAGGGAGGACCAAGGAGAGCAAAGAAATTTAAATAATAAAAAACTCAATAGTTGCATCTTTCCTGCTTGTATTTTCATTCTTGCAAATATTCATATTGGTGAACTGACTTTCGATCTGTTTAGACTCGATACAGTGACTATGCCAAACGGCCTCAAATGATTTTCTTTACTCCTTTTCTAATCACCACTATTGTTCCAATCACCGTTTTGTTTTTCATATTTCGTTTATTATACAATTCTTCTTTGTCCATAAATGTCCGGAACGCATCCATAGGATGCATTATAAGAAGTCGAGAATCGGAGCAATCACTTGAAAAAGACGTTTATTACTGGTGGACAATGGATTGAGTCTAACATATTCTACCATGTTACAGTTAGGGTAACATGGGGTGCATTAAAAGACGTCACAATAACAGTGACCGGGTTCGGATCCACAAAACATCGAAGGGGAGGGAGGGGGGGCAAGAAACACCATCGAACCAGAAAAATGCAAGGGAGGGGTTGCAAAAGACAGGATTAATGTAGTTTAACACAACACCCTCCGTTTTACAGGTCTTTAAAATTTGCTAAATACATTAGATATTTTGAGACACTCTCTTACACTTACTAGTATTCTGAAAGGGTGTGCGTGCTGGTCCCTTAAGCCTCGAATAAAATGTTTATATTACCACGGACAGTAGATAAAATCTGTAGAAACGTGTGCAAACATTACTGCATTTTTGATAGATGACCAAAGGGGAAAATGACTTTCGATAATGAGAAAAAGGTAATTTGAAAATTCGATGATGTTATTTTAAAGAGAAAAAAAATGCACTTTGATAAAGTCACAAATTAAAAAAAAAATTAATTTACGAAAATGAAGCGATCATTCTGCTGACAGAGCAATCCATTTCAAAAAATTACTCGGCTGTTGGGTAAAAAATTTGAATTAAATGTGTGAAATTTCAGTCGTGCAAATCTCGAAGTCTACAGAGTGAAATGGAAAGGAGAGATGTTGGGTAATAAAGTGAACAGAGGTTCAGCAATAGCGTATAATTATATTTAAATAAAAAATTAGGAAAATGCAGATTTTAGATGGATTGTAGTAACATATTTAAGAAGTGTGTTGAAGATCTCGACATGCATCTGCAGAGCAAAAACCATTGTAGTTACCTCAACCAAGCTTTTATTGTCCTTCAAAGTACTTCCCTCCAGCTTCTGTGGAAAGTTGCAAACGTCTACGCCAATTCTGGAAAGATTGGTGGTACTCCTGTTGGGAAAAATACTTCACAACTCTGTATAAACGCATTTTGTACCTTGAACCATTGCACCCTTGAAAATGTTTTCTCAGCAAATTCCTTTTAATTTTTTAGAGAAAAAGAAAAACAATAATCGTACGGTGCAAAATTGAGTAAATATGCTAGATGGGGTAGCTATTTGATTTTTTTACTCTTCCAGATAGGTCTTATCTTTCCGAGTTTTGTGAGCACTTTATTTTACCTCTGAGTGGCACTTTATTGCACACCATGGGCTAAATGGCCAGGTCACATGGACCCCGAAGGCTAAGAGAAGGTTGGGGGAAGGGACCCACTGGAACAGCTGTTGGGAGTCAGAGAGTAGTCTCCCGTCAAGGCCATCCAGCGTGTTCTTTAACGTGCACAGGATATAGGTCTCAGGCACACGGGCTATGGCTTAAGTAAGTATCCGAACACTATGGCTGATTACAGAATTCAGAAAAAATATCTAGCAACGATTTTTTTAGAAATTAGTGATCTGGCAACCTTCGTGTTACGTACACGAAGGTTGCTAGATCACTACTTTCTAAAAAAAATTGGTTGGCAGATATTTCTTTCTGAATTCTGTAATCAACCATAGTGTTCGAATATTCTTTTGAGCGACTGTACGTATGTATTTATGAATGTATGTATCCCAAGAATTTTTTTGGGGAGAGGGTGGTCCGAGAATTTTGTTTCGTGGGGTCGGAGGTCTTCGAGAATAATTTAGTTTCAAGAGGTAAGACTTGAGTAATTATATTACACCGAACACCAAAAGTTAAAATATTATTCTATATGGCATGAAATTTTATAGCGTTTTTCGACGTATTTTAATTCGGACATAAAATATGGTGCTAGAATAAGTTTAAGCAAAGACAAATATTTTGGATTTCAAAGCAGGTAGACAACTTTCAGATTTTGTATGAGATAACCGAATTTTTTTTGGGGGGGTCCCGTCTCTCTCCTGGGTATATCCCTGTGTGTGTGTATGTATGTATGTATGTATGTATGTATGTCCACGACCGAATCTAGAAAAAGATGGAAGTGGAGGGAAGAGACTGGATATATTCAAATATTATTTTTATACACATTTAGTCATAAAAAAAGAACTAAAGCGAAAGTGAAGACATCAACCGCTGTGAAGCATTTTGAAGGGGAAATCCTGTCCGAAAAGAGAAATCCTACCGAAAGGGGAAATCCTATCTCCAGAACGGTCCTAACACTCAATCAAAAGATATCCGATAACATAATAATTAGATTTAAAGAATACAAAGAGAGTTGAATATTTAAGGCTACCTCCAATTTGTCCTAATTGCCAATCTCTTTGGACATTTCACAGCTTACTGATATAAGCAGAAATCGATGCGAAGGATGCAAGAGGCATCATAATTATAAAGAATGTAATAACACTTTGTTATGCTTCCTAAGAGTGGAGGACAACACCCTTCGACTTATGCAGGATGACAAGTGAGACTGTAATGATCAGGAATAGTTTACCATGGTCACAGGCTCTCAATATGATACAAGAGGACCTACATTACTAAAGGAACTTTACAAATCGATACTAGTGAAACTTGTAATTATCTTTCAGATCATGACAGTGGATCGCATGGTATTTTACACAGGGAATCAAGAAATGTAGTGAAAAATCAACTTTCATCGAATCCGTTCAAAAATCTACTGCGAGAAAACAGGATCCGATCAAAAATCCAATCCCTAGGCACAAAAAAACTTATGAAGAAACTGAAGCTTAAATCATCCTCCTGAAAATTAATGATGTTGTGGAATGCCAAACAGATCTCCTAAACTTTCTAAAATATTCATCGAAGAATATATAACATAAATAAATTTATAAACAAGCAGAAAATTTATCAGATACTTGATGATTATGAGTAATATTATTTTTAGTAAAAATGATAAAAAATATGTTTATGGACTTTAATCACAATCCTAATAACTTCTTATTTCAGTGGAACTATAGAGGTTTGAAAAATAAAATTCTTGAGAAATGCTCTTCTTGGAGAAAAACATTTTGCAATTCAAGTTTTGATTGAAAAATATGTGAAAAAAACTCCTATGTTATCTAAGTTTGTTTCTTATCTAAAAACCTAGAAACGATGGATCTAACGGGGGGGGGGGGGGTATTATTTGCATTTCAAATTCCCCCAATTTCCTATTGAGATCTCCTGTCGGAATCAGTTCCCCTTAATTGCAGCAGTATAAGTGAAAATTAAAGAGTTTTCCTTCAGCATTTTCTCACTGTATAATCCAGTATATCTATATATGTCGTTGTAGGATTTTAGAAATATTTTGCACTAAGAGACTGGAAAGCACATAGTAATACTTGAGGATGCCCGCTGCAGACAGAAGAAGAAATATCGTAGTAGATCTGTCCTTGGATATAAACCTGGTTGTTCTCAATGAAGGCTCTCCTACGTTTCTCAAACTTCCAGGAAAAGAAAGTGCTACTGATCTCTCTATTGTCTCACCTCCCTTTGTCAAGCATTTTACATCGATAACAAACCATGATTCTCTTGGGAGCGATCATCTATCGGTCATTATTTCAGCTAACGTTTTTTCAGCATTATTTCAGCTAACGTTTTCTCTAAAATATAAGTCTCAATTGAAAGTCACTAATTGGGTTTATTTCAAGAAAAATATCTCCTATGAAAAGCAATATATCAACAACCAGCTGGGGCGGGTGTGGCTCAGTCGGTAGCGCGCCAGGCTCGTAATCTGTAGTTCCCAGGTTCGAGTCCCAGCTGGGTCAGCATTGAGATTTATCGCATCAAAATTCCCCCGCCCTGCCCACGGTCAGTAGTGGACACCGATGGGCTTGGAAAGGACGCCGTCCGTCGGATGGGACGTTAAGTCGTGGCCCCGTGTGCGGGAAAGCCATACCCTGTTCACGTTAAAGAACACGATGAGTGGCCTTGACGGGGGCTATCATCAGTCTCCGAACAGCTGTTCCAGTGGGTCCCTTCCCCCAACATTCTCTGAGCTTTCGGGGTCCATGTGACCTGGCCACTTAGCCCATAGTGTGCAAAAAAGTGCCGTTCAGAGGTAAAATAACCCAACTAACTCATAACTATATGATCTCGAGTTCGGAAGATATAGTAGAATGACTTTCACATTACCCATTTTTCTGGGGGGAAGAAAACAAGAGGGTGAATTTATATAGACTATGACACTTCCGACGTCACAGTCTTTCATTTGACACAAAGGTTGTTACTGTTCGCACTCACATTGAGAAGATACAGGAGGATAATCATTTTCATATTTCGTCCTTTTTTCGGGGAAAAAAAAGCAGGGGGAGTCACGTTTTCGTAGCCTACGTCTTCCAGTGCTTCAGAAGGATTCATTTGATGTATAGCTTGTTGCTTTCTGCATTCGTGTTCTGGAGATATAGCCAAGAACATTTGTCCTATTTCTTCTCTTTTGAGTGGGAAGAAAACATGGGGAGTTAATTTGATACAGCCTCTGACACTCCCCGCGTCACAAGATTTGATTTGACATATAAATCATCAATCTTCTCATCACGTTCCAAAGATATGGTGTAATAATCTTTTGTCAAATCCTCAAATAGACAAATCGACAAATTGTCAAAGCCAAAAGCAAGAGGAAGATAGTTAAAATCGACTTGATCCGAAAGGGATACAAACCTAAGAACTCCTAAAGGTGAGTCATGTTCTCTGACAGTTTCACTACCATCCGCCGACTGAGATCTCTTCTATTGATGGCTTTTTCATACCACGGAGTCAGTCATTGGAAGTTGCTTAAATGCAATTGAAGATGGCGGTCGAAAAATCAATTTCCAGATATAACAGCTGAGCTAGTTACAATGAGTTTCATGTTCACAGAAGATTTTCCGAGTTTTTCTAATATTGAAAATTAAATAAAAAAAAAAATAAATACCCCACAGAGGTCTGACAGGAGCCTGTCAGTTTATATGCCAGAGTAGAAGTTCTAAACTACTTCGATTTCTTTATCATGATGCCTACCGTTTTATGTGTTGTTTCAGTTATGATCTGAAATGTGCAAATATCAAATATTACTTAGAGCCACTGAGTTATTTCAAAAACCTTACTAGGGAATTGTCAGTTTAATTTGAGTAACCTCGTATATAAACATTAAGACACATAGTTTAGCAAAAATATAATAATTTATTTTATTCTGAAAGCAGTCAGTGTAATAATGAAGATATTATTTCAACGAAACACTGAAACATCATTTTTTATCATATTTTTTAACTAGATAAAAGTATTCAAAGGAAGAGTGGAAACAACTACCACTATAAATTACAGTATCTTTTAGTGTAGTATTTTGCATTCGTTTAATCACAAAGTCGTTAATTGCAGTCAAGGATTTAAGTTCAGTGACTTGCAGTGTAAGTCGCTAAAAATTAACATCAAAAGAGTACAACCTATTTACATTTCAACCGGTCGTCTATAATTTATATAACGTATCAGAAGGATTTAACACTTCACCCTATACGCAGTGCATAGCGAGACCGCCAGCTCATTTTACGAAACGTATTTTGTGTAGGAATCTTTACTTTTGTACGAGTGTCAACATACCAAGTGAGTGTTAACTGTAGTAGTATTTCATTACAAGGGGGTCATACATAAAATATCTCATGTTTGTAATCGAAAAACGCTACAAATTACTAATCACAAGCGTAAATATACCATTTTAATGTCATAACATACTAGGTCGGTGGTTTGTTTAATAAGATCGTTAATAGTATGTTATTTAATACTGTTTTAAAACATCCTAACCTTACCCTCTCCTCAGATCGTCATGGAATTTATGGAGGAGACCCCCCAGCGTGCATGTGCGTAAAGCGACCCCTTCATTAATTAATACAGTTCTATGTTATATCAATAGCAACTCAGGTATAGAACTCAGTAATTTATTAAATAAAAGATTTATGAAATATGCGTGGTGTGGTTCACTACAGTGAACCGCACCATCATTCGGAATGTTTGGCTCGAATTTCCTGCTGCCCTAAATGCGGTGGCAGGTTGGGTTGTTTTACCTCTGAGAGGAACTTTTTTGCACACCATGAGCTAAATGGCAAGGTCACATGGACCCCGAAGGCTCAGAGAAGGTTGGGGGAGGGGACCCACTGGAACAGCTGTTGGGAGACAGATGGTAGCCTCCCGTCAAGGCCATCCAGCGTGTTCTTTAATGTGCACAGGGTATGGCTTTCCCGCACACGGGCCACGGCCTAATGTCCCATCCGACGGACGGTGGCCTTTCCAAGCCATTCGGTGTACCCTACTGACCGTGGGCAGGGCGTGGAATTTTGCGGATATAAATCTCAACGCTGACCCAGCTGGGACTCGAACCTGGGAACTACAGATTACAAGCCTGGCGCGCTACCGACTGAGCCACCCCCGCCCCAAAATAACAAAGTTGAAACAGCAAAGTGGATCGAGATTAAATTTGCCAGGTGCTCTAACCACTTCGCTATCTCAACGGTGCGGTGGCAGGCATCCGGCCACTTTCAAAGGGTGTCCTACCAGATCAGAGATATGAAGGTCAGAAAAATACAAGTGGAAATGAATGTCACATGGATGGAAGCATTTAAAATAAAAAGAGTGAAACTGTCTACTATATCACGTAATCCCATATTCGTCCCCAATTTTGTGGTCCTTTCCGCCACCCCCGTCGTAACGAAGTCAGAGAGTCTTCACTCCAGAAATCTAGAATCGCCATTTCAGCAAAAATTATCGTAGCATCCCAAAGAATTTCCTGCCTTAAACAGACCTTCAAATTACAATCGCAAGTCCAGCAGCCAGAAGTTCTACCTCCAGCCACCGGTCTCATCTTTCTGAAAGTGTAAATGATCAGGAAATATTACAATTCCTCGTGAAAAAAGTCCAATCCCATATAAATAACATCTTGCAAGAATTCACCAACGATCGAATGTCAGTCATTGCACCGGCGATTACTGAAAGAGAGGTCACAGGTCAAGGCAATCAGAATCAGAGAGCCACAGCCCATCGCCAGAGGCTATAGTTGAAACTGAATATTAACATTTTCTCCATTCTACGGGATCTCATTTGCTAACCTTCCATTGCCTTCTTGTCTTAAATTATTCAGTGCAATGCTAGATCCCTTTCAAATAAGAAAATTGTGCTCCTGGACTTTCTCAAATATAAATCATTGGCAGCTCCGAAAACATTGACCATTTTAAAATACCAGGACATGTAAACTTTTTCATTAGAAAAGATATTTGCTATCAAGGGGTTGGTCTACTTATACACAGTGGTATCAGAATAATATGACCACCTACCATAGATATAATATGGTAGGTGGTCATATTATTCAGATAAGACTGTGTACATCGCACCATATCCACAGCTTAATCAAGGTACCTGAAAACGATACAAGATTAGAAATCACAGCTGTCCATATCAAGGTTAAACATCTGGAATTTTCCCCCATAACTTCTATAACCCAGAAGAGGACATTCCTGAGATTATAACTGAAGAGATTATAGATGCTCCCCCCCCCCACCTCCTTGGATCATTTGCGGAGATTTCAACGCCCACAGCATCAATTGGGGAAATTCCTTTACTGACCCATGAAGCAGAGTTATCGAGAATATCATTATTGACAGATTGGATCTAGCTTTATTTAACAACGGACGACATACGTTTTTTGGACACAACTTTAATTTATCAGCTATCGATCTGACTCTTGCATCACCTGAGCTGGAATATTTTTTAAATTGGTCCACTCAGCGGATCTGCTCACAAGCGACCACACGCACATCATTATTAAGGGATTCCCGTTATTAGCCAAAAAAAAAAAGCTTCCAACAAAGGAAAAATAGTTTAATTGCAAGACTTCATCCTAGATTTAAACAACATTATCAACACCGAAACTCAAATAAATGATCAATTGTTACTAAAATTCCTAAACCAAGTTACGAACAATCATTAAGCTAACTCTATTGAAATTCAAACACAACTATATTAATTATCTAGCATTATGAAGAGGATCGCTATCCGAAGAAGAGCGGAAAGAAAGGCCAGAAGAACTAGAATGGTGGAAGACATAATAAGAGCACACAAAAGACGGACTGCAGTTAATAAAAAAATTAAAATACGCGAGATAGATGGAGTGGCAAAAAATTGCCAACGAAAAAAATACAGTGGACCTTCGTTATAGCGCTGCTCGCTATACCGCGCACTCAGTTATAGCGCGGGCGATGTTCGCGATAAGTTCAAACATGTTTATACAGGTCCGTGCGGCGTTAGTGAGTATCGCATTTTATTGTTATTGCGTATTCAGTAATTGTGTATGTATTGAGTTCCTGCATGTATTTTTAATAGTGTTTAATTATTGTGTGCATGATGAGTAAAAGAAAAGCTTAGTGTGAAATTTATTGTGTCTCCACCACGCCGCTCGGTATAACGCGGTTCACCTTATAACGCGGGTGTTGATTCCCGCCCGACATGCGCGTTATATCGGGGGTCCACTGTATATATACCCCCACATCTACAGCATGGAAATTAAGTTAAAATTTTGGAAAGCCAGTAACACCAGAAACTCCATTGAAAAATATATTTGTGAAGCAAAATATTGACACTGAAACGGCGGCTAACAAGTTTGCTCAACAATTCCAAAACATAGGAGAAAATCCCGCCACTGAAGCATTTCTAGAAAACCAAGACAGGATTAAAAACTGGAAAACAAAAAAAAGCAAACAAGAAGACATTACTGATGAAGACAGAATAAACGATAAATTTAAAATAGAAGAATTATTAAATGCCATGCGCTTCTCTAAAACTAGTTAATCAGCAGACCCAGATCAATTAACAAATAAAATGCTAAAACATCTACCGAATAAAGCAGTCAATCAGTTACCTAACATCATTTACTACTTCTGAACCACAGAAAAACTGCCCCAGCAATGGTGTGAAGCATTTTTCGCATCCATTCTCAAACCGAACAAAGATCAGAACACCTTTGAACGATATCGACCCATCATGATCTCCGCGACCGTACTAAAAATAATAGAAAAAAATGATAAAATCTAGTGCCGACTGGATGCTACAAGAGAAAAATGTGCTTTGCGACAATCAAACCGGCTTCAATCTGGTCGTTCTCCATGTTAAGAGACGTCGAGATTCAGATCGTAGACTCAATCTGGACTCATCAGTAAATATTAGATTGAACATTTCTCCAAGTTTTAGTTTCCATGCTCACGACAACAGTTGAAACCATTCCTTACTGCATTGATTTGTTGCGGATAGAATTCTCGGTTAGTCTTGCATACCTCTCTTCTACAACCTTCCAACGAGATATGATTCGATGTGGGACAGTTAATTCATTTATGGCATCTGCCACTCAGAACCAGATAATGGTCATCTGCTTGTGTTATTCTTTCATCCAAAATTACACGTGTTGTTTTTCGGCATGCATCCCTTGTTTCCATATAACATTACGTTACCATTTAGACATCGTTAACCTACCACCACCGACGTACCGTTAAACGCTCACCACCATAATGAATCATTCATATGGTGTCCCTGTCGATTTTACTATCAAACATTCTTCGTGCTTGCATAATTTCCGTGGTACAACGAACTGGATTCAGCCAGGGTCACCAAAATACAACAGGGATATGACTAGAGTTGCTAACCGCCCTGTTTCCAACTGAAATGTTCAGTGTCCAGGTTATGACTTCGACCAGACACAACTTTGCGGTTTCTCTATCTTCGGATTTAAATAATGCGCATTTTGGAAGCAGGCGGGATTGGTGATATATTACATCTAGACCGGCGAGATGCATGAAAGATAAGATAAAGATAAGACTTCTAAGAAAGATGGTCGACAAATAAGCATATAACACTGTTTATTACCACGATAGTTTCAACAACTTCATGCGATACAGTCTCTTCTCTTACAATAAGAGTACTAATGAAATAGAAAGGGATACAACCTGCTTGCTCCTAGGATGAAGAGTACTTGGTCCTCCTTCTTAAATCCGTTGCAGTGATTCATCGAAGGCAATTCATCGAAGGCAACGAAATCATTAGACTTCCTTCGTCGAAGTAAGTTAAGACGTTGGCGTTCAAATCATAATAGGTTACCTATGTTGTATTATTTAAACGGGTTTAAATCTGTTAAAAATTGCACTATGTATAAACTTGAATCAAGTACTGCAATTAACAAACAGCATAGATATTACAAATAACAGCGTAATTACAAAAAGCTACCAGACTACACGAAGTGCTAAACGAAAATACAGAACAATTGTTTGAGTGTCTGCAAAGGTCTGCTAATATCCCCTAAAGGAGAAAATAAATATAAGTTGAAGAAACACGTTTGAAGAAAGGTTTAAATGAGTTTCTTTTGTTGTAGACTACTAAATTGGTAGTGATATGCAATGTTTGATTGTTCAATAATTAATAATTCTGGAAAAAATAAAATATAATTAAATTTTTGAATTAATATAACTAAAGAATTGATAAATATCATATTGCTTTCGGTATATCGATAAATAGCCTTACGCTTATAATATTAGATTGACTATAAATATTAAATATATAAGGTGAAAGATGCTAATATACAGCTGTATTCAGTTCTAATCAGTCGATGTATTGTTTGGAAAATCATATGCAAGGATTAAGTTCAGCACTATTCTAAATTTCCAAAAAACTTTTACAATTTCCTTGTTTCTTTCCCAAAACCGAAAGCCTCTTTTTACTACGTCACACACTGTCGTTGTCACATGACATATGTCCTTCTCCATATGTCATGTATGTGTAAAGAGGCTTTGTATGATGGCACAACCGTTTTCAGAAACACCCAAACTGAAAAATAAAGAGGGAAAAACAATAAAATACTAGATAAAAGTGGGCAAAAAAATTTTAATAGCTACCACTTGCTTTATATAAGGATGATATTAAAATAAATATCTTTTCTTCAATTAGATATTCTGGGATTTCATTATGCAAATGATACATTACGGATGTACTCAGTGGTATGTCCAAGATTTACGAAAAAGAGATTTTTTTTGGCGAAATACACAAATTTTTATCCTTCTGCATCTATTGGATGTCTGAGTACTCAAATGTGCAATTGTATCATCACTATAGTTTCCTATAATATTATCGGACTAATTTAGCCTTTAAAATGCCTATTAAATGTAAGTTTCAACCTCTCTACCTATATACGTGATATTCAACCTATATACATCGAATGATACGTAACGTAACATAAAAAGAACAGTAAAAACTAATTTTCGTATACAGCATTTGTCCAAATTTCGTTTTTGAGCAAACCAATACATATAGTCGAAATGAGTTATGAATATCTTGAACCCACTACGCTCATCTTAGTGTTGCCAACTTTACATTACAGGAAAAGCAGACATTTCGTTTGAGGGAGATTTCTCTCTCTCTTTTTTACTTCTTTCCATCAAATGTTTAGGGGAAACGTATATAAATAAATATGCAAAACTGTTTTACAGATTTTATCAGACTAAATACAAACACCCTTCACTCCCAAAATTTGAATCTATCAGCCATTGTTATTAAGCATGGTCATTTCCAGAACTATTCTATCTCACAATCGATTAATGACTTAAAACATGGGTGCCAATACTCTATCGTGTTCAATATACCAGCTTCTAAACAACAAGTAGAGACTTTTCCATCTGGGAGTCCCCACAGAGAAGTTAAAGGATGTTTAAAAATAAAAAAATATATATATATTCTTTCAAAAATAAAACTTTATTTAATAAAAAATAAAAAATAATTTTTTTTGAAAATATTTAAACCTTTCTTCAAACATGTTTCTTGAACTTATATTTATTTTCTCCTTTAGGGGATATTAGCAGACCTTTGCAGACACTCATGCAATTGTTCTGTATTTTCGTTAAGCACTTCGTGTAGTCTGGTAGCAGCTTTTTATAATTACGCTGACACTTGTAATATCTATGCTGTTTGTTAATTGTAGTACTTGACTCAAGTTTATATATAGTGCAATTTTTAATAAATTTAGACCCGTTTAAATAACACAACATAGGTAAGTTTTTATGATTTGAACGCCAACTTCTTAACTCACTTCAACGAATTGGGTCTAATGGTTTCGTTGCCTTCGATGAATAGTTATCACTGCAACGGATTTAAGAAGGAGGACCAAGTACTCTTCATCCTAAGAGCAAGCAGGTTGTATCCCTTTCTATTTCATTAGTACTCTTACTGTAAAAGATGAGACTGTATCGCACGAAGTTGTCGAAACTATTGAGGTAATAAACAGTGCTATATGCTTATTTGTGGACCATCTTTCTTAGATGCCTTAGCTTTATTTTATCTTCCACTGCATCTCGCCGGTCTAGATGTATAACCATTCAGTCGCTCAAAAAAGTATCCGAACGCTATGGTTGATTACAGAATTCAGAAAAATATATCTGGCAACGATTTTTTTCGAAATTAGTGATCTGGCAACCTTTGTGTGTTCTACTGCAAAATACAACCATAGTGTTCGGATATTTTTTGAGCGACTGTACCATAGTGTCCATTGTAAAATTTTTCAAATAAATTCTAATCCTCGCATTATTTTTTATCGTTCGTTAAATTAGGTTATTGATATATTCGCTCATTATTAAAATTGTTTTTGTTAAGTTCCTTAATTTTTTTCAGTTTCATTATTAGCTCATGTGGCACGAAGTCTTCCCTGTTTCGTAATGACACGGAAAGATATTCCTGACAATGTGTTGCAGAATTGCGACATCGTTCAAGAAGTGACGCTTTTTGGAACAGACGGTTAAAAAATTTCAGACATTTTAAGGAGTAAACTCTAATACATGGTAAATTTTTTTCGTGATGATTATTTTGCAATATGTGACCATCCTACCAATTTTTTTATTCCATTTCAATATAAGGAATATGTTTCGGTGAACTTCACGATTATACTGGCATTTCACCGTATTAAAAACTGAAAAACAGAAAGAAAATATATTTATATAAATATTACACATATTATTCAGCTCTGAGCTTGATTATGGATCCTGAATTTGCTGCACTGGTGAGCTTCTATGGAGGGAAAATCTTCCGCTGTGTTTACTGTTTGTTTGTGGGTTGACAGCCCCAAGTGAATAGATTCACAGGATATGTTTATCAGCTGGTGGATAATCCTGAGCAGAAGTCATCGCAGGCACCTGAACTCTTTGCTTCTATTGGCATCGTCAAATTCTACATTGGAGGAAGTCTTCCAGTGTAGATGGCTTCAGCCTTTAGTGGTGGGGGAATGGGGCTTTGCCCCATGTCTGCGATTAGGGGGCTGTTTGATATTGTTGGCATTCCCTCTCCCAATAAACATAGTTTCTTTAAACATCCCATTAACCATTTTCTCTCCATAGGTTGTTGGAATGTGAGGACTCTGCACAGAGATTTTTCTCTTGATGTCCTCACACAAGAATTCCACCATTATAATTTAGATATTCTCGGCTTGCAAGAGACCAGATGGACAGATAAAGGTCAGATTCTTAAAAATAATTTTAAATATCTCTTTTCAGGGAGGGACGACAATAAGCATCACCAAGGCATCGGTCTGCTTCTCAGCAGACACGCTAGTGATGCTCTTCTAGGATATGAGTGCATTAATGAAAGGTTTCTTACAGCAAAATTTCAGACAAGCGTTAAAGACTTGAATGTTATCTGTTGTTATGCCCCCACTCTAGGATGCCGATAAGGATGGGAACGATAGGTTTTACAGACAACTTCAGGATATTTTGAATTCTGTCAAGAAAGGAGATATTACCCTTGTTCTTGGTGACTTCAATGCCAAAGTTGGTACTGACTCTGACCTTTGGGGAGGGGTGATAGACCCTTTTGGTATTGGTAGCTGCAATGGGAAACGTCTCCTATAGGTTAGTAAACTCAATGGATTCAGAATAACTAACGATTATTACAAACACCGCGACATACATAAGTACACATGGGTTTCACCCGATGGGCTGCATAAGAATATGATTGATTATATATTAATTAACAGCAAATGGGCTAGTTCTGTTAGGAATACCAGGTCATATAGGGGAGCTGAAATTGGATCTGACCATTATCTTGTTAAAAGTGTCTTGCAACTTAAACTTAAAAAGTGTTGTGCTAAGGTTAAAAGATTTACTTTTAATACTGAAGCTCTGAAAGATCCTGTTATAGCCAAAGCTTACCATGATAGGTTACTTAATCATTATGACAGTCATGGTATGCTTACTACTGAAGTTGAGGAAGAATGGGATCATTTTAAACAGGCTTTTTTGGACACTAACAGTACTCTTTTAGGAAAAAAGGAGCAGAAGAGACAGGATTATCTGAGTGATAAGGCACTTGAGCTTATTTCGGAAAGAAAGAACTACAGGAATGTCCTTAATCAACACCCTACTAGTCCTAATAGAAAGCATTACAGAGAACTTCATAAACGTGTAAAAGGATAAGAATCTTTGGCTTGGATGTTTGGCTGACAAAGCCGAGGAAGCAGTTAGATAGCACAACAGCAGAGAGCTGTATCGGATAGTTAATGTTTTGTGTGGTAGAAAACGGACAGGTATACAGGGATTGAAGGATAAACAAGGTAAGGTTATAGAAGGTGAGGATTCTGTCATGGCTAGGTGGGCTGAGCATTTCAGTGTTGTTCTAAACAATATAGTTAGTTCTACTCCCATTGTTTGCAATGATGATAGATGCATTGGTGGCTTTAATGTTGGCCCTATAACACAATCTGAAGTTATTTTGGCTGTTTCTAAACTTAAACTACATAAATCCCCAGGGGTATATGAAATTACTACGGAAATGCTTAGACTGGGAATGTTTCGGTAACCACTTGGATGACTGAAATTCTGATTATGTTTTATGATAAAGGCATGGTTCCTAAGGATTCTACCAGAGCTATGGTTATCCCTATTTTCAAAAAAGGTGATCGCAGTTCTTGTGATTACTATAAGGGTATCAGCCTACTCTCTGTTCCAGGTAAAGTTCTTTCCATGATTGTACTTAATAGAAATAAGAATCTGGTTGACAGTCAATTGCGTGATGAGCAATGTGGATTCAGAAGTGGTAGGGGATGTGTGGATCAAATATTTTCACTTAGGCAGATTCTTGAGAAATGTTTAGAGTTTCAGAAACCTTTATTTGCTAGCTTTGTTGATTTCAAAAAGGCTTTTGATTCTGTTGATCGTTATAATTTGTGGTTGATTGTGAGATCATATGGTATACCAGACAAGTTAGTTAACATAATGAAAGCTCTCTATAATAACACTGAGTCGTGTGTGAGAGTTGGTAAGGCTTGTAGCAATTGGTTTAGCATTACTTCTGGTGTTCGACAAGGGTGCATTTTGTCTCCTTTTCTCTTTAACTTGGTTATTGATTATGTTATGTGAAATTCACTTCAAGGGAAAGATTTTGGCCTTAAATGGGCTGGAGATACATACATATCTGATTTAGATTATGCTGATGATTTAGCCCTTTTGGCAAATGATGTTGATGAGATGAACTCTTTCATTCGAGCTGTTGATGAGACTGCTAGTAGAGTAGGTTTGGTTATAAAAAGAGAGAAAATTAAAGTGATGAAAATTGGTCAGGCAGGCTGTGATTCAGTTAATCTGAATGATTGCAGTCTTGAGCGGGTGTCTCAGTTTAATTATCTTGGGAGCTATGTAACAGATAATGGTGATGTGCAGCATGAGATTAACAGACGAATAGGGATTGCTGTCGGGACTTTTAAGAATCTATGGAGAGTGTAGAGAAATAGGCGTATACACCTAAAGACTAAAATTAGACTGTGTAATAATTTGGTTCTTCCTAGGGTTAGTTATGGTAGTGAAACTTTGGACACTTTGTAAACAAGGTAACAGGAAACTAGATGCTTTTGATTCCAGATGCTTACGCAGTATCTTGAGCATTAGGTGGTTCACTTTGCAACTAATGATGAGGTTAGGCAAAGGAGTCTGCAACCTCCTTTAAGCAGCATATTGTGCAGAGAGAGACTCCATTTGTTTGGCCTAGTTGACCGTATGAATAATTATAGATTGGCGAATAGGGTTATGAACAGTGTGCCTAAAGGAATGGGAGACCTAGGATGCGGTGGGCAGACAATGTCAAACAGGACCTTGTTAGAATTGGTGTGCAGTAGCCAGATGTAGCAGATGTAGCTCAGGATAGACTTGCTTAGAGAACTAAATTGCACGGTCTGGTTGGACCTCCGTAGTCCATGGCTGCTTGAGGATGATGATGACATATTTTATGAACTCATTATCGCTACACAATTCGAATGAAATGTAATTAGCTGCACTACTCTCTAAATCGTCACTTGTCCATATTAAGTTATTATTCGTATTATTGAACGCATTTCTAGCCATTTTTAATTCAGCATTCTTGATTCTAATTATTCTCGTGTTTTAATCTTTTGTAATGAAAACTTTCCCATCTTTTGTCCATAGAAATTTACAATGTTGCTTTTGCTTGTATTGTTTCGTTTCGTAGAGTAGTTCTTTATTTTAATGGTGTCAAATGTTCTTTGATATATATTTTTGCCCTCGTGAATCTTCAAAATAGACATTCTGAGGAAGTAAACGTTTTCTTCTTTGCCACCAGCAAATGATCAGGACCCACGTGTCATGTCCCTCTAATTTACTTTGTTGTATTTTATGGTTTTTGCTTATATCTATGTTAACTATATTTTCTGAAGTGTCCGAAATGGGAATGCAAGTCATTAGTTTGCATTCAGGACGAGGTAGACTGTGATCCACATGTCCTGTAATGGAGCGTAAGTGAAAACGCTTTTAAAGTTCTGACATCACCAACTGGAGACCCTAGGGCTTGTTGTCGGGTCGTTTTACCTCCGAACGGCACTTTTTATAACACCATGGGCTAAATGGATAGGTCACATGGACCCCGAAGGCTCAGAGAATGTCGCGGAAGGGACCCACTGGATCAGCTATTGCGAGACAGATGGTAGCCTCCCATCAAGGCCATCCAGCGTGTTTTTTAACGTTGTTTGTTTTACCACTTAGCGGCACTTTTTTGCACACCATGGGCTAAATGGCGAGGTCACAAGGACCCCGAAGGCTCAGAGAAGGTTGGGGAGGGGACCCACTGGAACAGCTGTTGGGAGACAGATGGTAGCCTCCCGTCAAGGCCATTCAGCGTGTTCTTTAACGTGCATAGGGTATGGCTATCCCACACACGGGGCTAAGACTTAACATCCCATCCGATGGACGGCGGCCTTTCCAAGCCCATCGGTGTCCCCTACTGACCGTGGGCAGAGCGAGGAGTTTTGCGGAGATAAATCTCAACGCTGACCCAGCTGGGACTCGAACCTGGGAACTACAGATTACGAGCCTGGCGCGCTACCGACTGAGCCACCCCCGCCCCAAGACCCTAGTGCGTTTGATGGAGAGGAGCGAGCAAACAATAAACTTCAGACCGAGAGTTGCTGACAAACAGGAAAAAACATTTTTTAAGCACGTCAAAGGGTCTTAGCTCTATCTCTAAAGGACCAGGATTCGGTTCTGTGTGAATCAAGTGGTTTAGGCAAGGATTAAATATCCTCTCACCCGAGTTTTGAGGTCGATAAGGAGATTTCTGTACAGATTTCCACCTCATGATCTGAATGCTTGCTGTAGCAAAGTGCATTCGGATTAAAGAAAGCTGAGAGGAGGAAGTCTACCAAGACCACCAGTAAAGTCATTTCATTGTGATCTTGAGCGCAGCTAAGGCCCACGGAATTGAGCATATTCCCATATGTGTGAATGTAAATAAACTATGTCCTCCGTAATCTACTGGGGCGGGGGTGGCTCAGTCGGTAGCGCGCCAGGCTCGTAATCTGTAGTTCCCAGGTTCGAGTCCCAGCTGGGTCAGCGTTGAGATTTATCTCCGCAAAATTCCCCGACCTGCCCACGGTAAGTAGGGGACACCGATGGGCTTGGAAAGGCAGCCGTCTGTAGGATGGGACGTTAAGCCGTGGCTCCGTGTGTGGGAGAGCCATACCCTGTGCACGTTAAAGAACACGATGAATGGCCTTGACGGGAGGTTACCATCTGTCTCCCAAGAGCTGTTCCAGTGGGTCCCCTCCCCCAACCTTCTCTGAACCTTCGGGGTCCATGTGACCTGGCCATTTAGCCCACGGTGTGCAAAAAAATGCCACTCAGAGGTAAAACAATCCAACGTTAAAGAACACGATGGATGACCTTTACGGGAGGCTACCATCTGTCTCCCAACAGCTATTCCAGTGGGTCTCCTCCCCCAACATTCTCTGAGCCTTCGTGGTCTTTCTAACCTGGTCATTTAGCCCATTTTGTGCAAAAAAGTACCGCTCAGAGGTAAAACAACCCAACGTTAAAGAACACGCTGGATGGCCTTGACGGTAGGCTACCATCTGTCTCCCATCAGCTGTTCCAGTGGGTCCCCTCTCCCAACCTTCTCTGAGCCTTCGGGGTCCAAGTGACCTGGCCATTTAGCCCATGGTGTGCAAAAAAGTGCCGCTCAGAGGTAAAACAACCCAACCCAACCGTAATCTACTCTGGTGCATTAGTTTATTTAATCTTTGTACACATTTACCACAGCACATCTGAGGCACACCTAAGCCCGGGCATAAAAATCTGCGAACCAGTGGTTTCACCTAGGATAATGGTGAATATTAATGAAGTTGATTAATTGATTGACCCTTACGATGCCTCCGAAGATTTTTACTTCTTTTGTTTCTCGCTTCTTCCCCTCGGCGCACAGACCATGCCAGATCAAAGAATTTATGATCTCTAGAGAGACACTTACAGATACGTAAATAGACTTTCTCAAAAAACGTATCTGAGAACTAATGTTGAAAAAAAAGTCTCAAGTACGGATGCTCTGGACTGAGAATGACGGGTTTAGTGATAATTCGTTAACCTTTTTCAGATTCACAAAGCCAACTGTTAAAATCAAAATTAATGAGGAATTTCTTAATATGTTATAAAATATTAAGCGTAATGATATTTTTACTTAGCATTGAACAAAAACTATGAGAAAAAATAAACTTTTTACTCAAAAAAGAAAAAGAAAAAAACCCTGCTACATAATATTTGCTTCCACTTACTTTCACTTACAAATAGCAAGCAGCGTAACCTAGATTTATAGGATACGCTGCTTGCTATTTTTAAGCATTGGAGCAGCAAAGTTTAAGCCAATTTTTAGCTACTACTCCTTTCAAAAAATGGTTTATGCCATTTTAAGGTTGTTCATAGTATCAGTCAGTTCTAACATAATGGCAGACATTGACATTTCTGTTGAATAATTAGAGAATAAAGCACGATACTACGATGCTTTGATAGACAATTAAAATTCAAAAGAATTCTAGACGAAGAAATTGACATTTTCCTGGCTTCCTATCCTTTCTGTTCACAGCCTATCGTTATATCATTGAAATCATTTAGTGTTGAACAAGGCTTAAAAATTCATTCATACAGTTTCTTTAATATTTGAATTAGCGAAGTCATTTTTCACGTGAACAAGGTGATGCAACATTTTCTGCCTTTATGTGAAAATCTATTGTTACATATTTTAAAAATATTAATTTCCTCTTTTATTTGAAGAAGAAAATGAGATTTTTATCTGGCACCCTGAGAAAATCCTTTGATGCATTCACTGATTGGACAAATCAGTACATACACATCAATAACAATGTGCAAAGCAGAAGTATCTTGTCCAGTCGCGTGGGACTCTGAAACTGGCAATGCCTATAAATAGAGCAGGTCTCTGCGCATTGGAAACCAGTTGCAGAGAAGTAATCACGGGTAAAGGCAGTGACGTAACTCTCTTACGTCACTGTCTTTA
The DNA here is from genome assembly GCA_038380435.1 of Ryuthela nishihirai. Lineage (NCBI taxonomy): Eukaryota > Metazoa > Arthropoda > Arachnida > Araneae > Heptathelidae > Ryuthela > Ryuthela nishihirai. The sequence continues at coordinate 179,416 of JAWZYU010000059.1, forward strand.
ACGGTGATTATAGCGATCCAGTTACTATGCTTGATAGCAGCCAGATAGTAGGTGCGAGGGAGGCCGGTTGTTCAAACACCGCCACTACTGAATTGTTGGGATTTTCACTTCAGACAGTCGCACAAGTGTACCACGACTACGAGAAATGTGGCGAAACTTCCAACCAGCGGGAGAAACGTGGATGTAAACGTGCAATTGATTCTTGAGGTGAGCGCAGACTGTACTGCATCATTAATAGCAATCGCATGGTTGCCATGGAGCAGATACCATAGGATTTGAACGAGGGCACATCCACAAGCTTATGCACAAAGACTATTCATTGTACCATAGAAAAAATTAGCTATGACACTCGACGTCCACATTGTGTCTCCTTGTTGACTGCAAGACAACAAAAGATTGGGCTGCAAATTGCAGACATCATCTGGTGTGACGAATAATGCCGATGGGAGGGTGGGTGTGGGGCGCAAACCACAAGTGATGGACCGAGCTGCCAGGTTGGAGTCAAACAGGCAGGTGGAACTGGTGTAACAGTTTGGGGTGTGTTTATCTGTGCTTCCTTGCGGCTTCTTGCAGCTGTCGAAACCTCTGTCACTGGCAAAAGGTATGTGAACATCCTCGCCGACCATCTCCACCCATTCGTAACGATTCTCTATCCACACCATGATGCCATCTATCAACAGGAGAGCTCCACACCACATACTTTCCGAGTGGCGACCAATTGGCTGCAGGATCATCAAATTTAGTTTACCACACTCGAATGGCCTGCTGGATAGCCTGACCTCAACCCCATTGAAAATTTGTGGGACGAATTGGAAAGATCTGTTCGAGACTGCCAAACCCCACCGGTTGGGTTGGGTTGTTTTACCTCTGAGGGGCACTTTTTTGCACACCATGGGCTAAATGGCCAAGTCACATGGACCCCAAAGGCTCAGAGAAGGTTGGGGGAGGGGACCCACTGGAACAGCTGTTGGGAGACAGATGGTAGCCTCCCGTCAAGGCCATCCAGCGTGTTCTTTAATGTGCACACGAGGCCATGGCTTATTGTCCCATCCGATGGACGGCGGCCTTTCCAAGCCCATCGATGTCCCCTACTGATCGTGGGCAGGGCGGGGAATTTTGTGGAGATAAATCTCAATGCTGACCCAGCTGGGACTCGAACCTGGGAACTACAGATTACGAGCCTGACGCGCTACCTACTGAGCCACCCACACCCCCACCGGCAACTGCGAATGCTGTATAACAGGCGATCTTCGTATTATGGGTAGCAATACCCCCTCTCTGTTTGCAACACCTCATTGTGTCCTTACGAAGATGTCTGTCTGTTCTTGTGAGGGTGTGCAGCTGCAGGAAATTATGTAGGTATATATAATAATTTGTCCAATCAGTTTACATTAAGTTTCAAATTTCTGTGGATAGAATGATAGGGTTTTAAATTAACGTTTTTAATTAACGTTGATAATGAAATATTTTTGTTCAAAATCATAGATATCAGGTTTGGACTTTTCAGGTATAAGCTTCTTCTGAATGAAAATCCTGTTAGATTTTTTGTGATATAATTTGCGAATTTAAGTTTCTACAGCTGGAAAACCCTGTTATATATTTCATATATATGAGGAATCTTTTTTGTCAGCATAACACAATATAATTTAATGTGGCCACTCAATGAAAGTGATTTGTTTTATGTTTCAGAGATATGAGGTTTTTCTAAGTGCAGTTCCATAGCATGTGAAATTCCGTTGTTATATATTTCTTAGCTATTAGATTCCTATTTTGTAAGTGTAAAATGATGCAGTATCAAATAAATATATTAGGAAAATTCCTTGTTTCATAATCAATAGATATGAGTACCCTCATTTGGATTATTACTTGGAGAAAACTTTGCATATTTGAAAGACTTATTATTCTCCTTTGTGCAGGTATGAGGATGCGATTTAAATTGCCAATACCTAAAAAATTATTTGCTACAAATTTAAGAAAGATCAGGTTTCACTTTTGTATGGGAAATCCAATAGAGGTTTAGGTTGCTGCTCTATGAAACTCCTGTATTACATATCTCACAGTTGTGAAGTTTCTTATTTATTTGGATAATTTCAAATTACTACACTTGGAAACGCTTTCTTGCATATTTCAGTGGCACGAGGTTTCGGTTTTGTGTGGATAAAATAGGAGGAATTATGATTTATATAAAATGAATTTCTTTACTTTTCATTTTTAAGTTCTATTTTTCGTCTCTTACATTACGCTTCTACAAAGGAAAATTTTTTCGATATACATTTCAGGATATGAGTTTCTATTTGATATGGATAAGAAGATAAAGCTTTAAATTCCCATGCTATCAAATTCATTTGTTAAATATTCACAGGATGTGGTTGCTCTGTTTTATGAGTTAAAATGTGTACATTTAAATGGATCCTCTGTGTGAACCCTTTGTTACATATTTCACAGACAAGGTTTCTCTCCCGTGTGGATAATACGGTGCGATTTTAAATTGCTACTATGTAAAAATCCTTTGTTGTATATTTCACAGTGGTAAGGTTTCTCTTCTTTGTGAATAAAACGATGTAGCTTTAAATAACTCTTACTTGTAAATCCTTTGGTACATATTTCTCAAATGTGTGGTTTTGTTTTTGTATGGATATGGAGGTGCCTCTTTAAATAACTAAACAGTGTAAACCTTTGTTACATACTTCACAGATGTGTGATTTTGTTTTTGAATGGATATGGAGGTGAGTCTTTAAATTATTAATCTGTGTGAACCCTTTGTGACATATTTCACAGATGTGAGGCTTCTATTTTGTATGGATACGATGATGCAACCTTAAATGACTAATCACTGTAAACCCTTTGTTACATATTTCACAAATGTGTGGTTTTGTTTTTGAATGGATATGGAGGTGCGTCTTTAAATGACTACTCTGTGTGAACCCTTTGTTACATATTTCACAGATGTGAGGCTTCTCTTTTGTATGGATACGCAGGTGCCTCTTTAAATTACTAATATGTGTGAACCCTCTGTTACATATTTCACAGATGTGAGGCTTCTCTTTTGTATGGATACGATGATGCAACCTTAAATTACTAATCAGTGTAAACCCTTTGTTACATATTTCACAGATGTGAAGCTTCACTTTAGTATGGATACGATGATGCAACCTTAAATTACTAATCTTTGTAAATCCTTTGTTACATATTTCACAGACATAAGGTTTCTCTCCTGTGTGGATAATACGGTGCAATTTTAAAATGCTACTAAATATAAATCCTTTGTTACATATTTCACAGTGATAAGGTTTCTCTTCTTTGTGAATAAAACGATGTATCATTAAATAACTCTTACTTGTAAATCCTTTGTTACATATTTCACAGATGTATGGTTTTGTCTTTGAATGGATATGGAGGTGCATCTTTAAATTACTAATCTGTGTGAACCCTTTGTTACATATTTCACAGATGTGTGGTTTTGTTTTTGAATGGATATGGAGGTGCGTCTTTAAATTACTAATCTGTGTGAACCCTTTGTTACATATTTCACAGATGTGAGGCTTCTCTTTTGTATGGATACGATGATGCAACCTTAAATGACTAATCAGTGTAAACCCTTTGTTACATATTTCACAAATGTGTGGTTTTGTTTTTGAATGGATATGGAGGTGCGCCTTTAAATAACTACTCTGTGTGAACCCTTTGTTACATATTTCACAGATGTGTGGTTTTGTTTTTGAATGGATATGGAGGTGTGTCTTTAAATTACTAATATGTGTGAACCCTTTGTTACATATTTCACAGATGTGAGGCTTCTCTTTTGTATGGATACGGCGATGCAACTTTAAATAAGTACTACTTGAATATTCTTTGTTGCAAACTTCACAAATATGAAGTTTCCTTTTTGTGTGCACATTATGCATTTTTTGGCTGCTTTTAATTGAAACGCCCTCATTGCATATTTCAGAAACAGAAAGTTTCTCTTCGCTCTTGCTAAGATGATTTACGTTTAGGGTGTTACTCTCAGAAATCATTTCGTTATAAACTTCAGCTTTCTTTCTTGTGTGGTTAAAATGATGCAGTGCTAATCGATCACTTTGTGAAAATCTTTCGCTACATATTTCACACATATAAGGTATCTCTTCTGTGTTAATAATTGGATCAGGTTTTACACAGTTCTCCTCTGAAACTTTGTCGTTGCAAATTTGAGAAATATGGAGTTTCTCTTCTTCCTGGGTGAGATGATGTGCTTTTAAGTTGTCATCGTGGTAAAATGTTTGGTTACCTACTGCAGAGTTGTGAGATTTCTTTTGTGTGGGGATAAAATGATGCAGTGTTAACTGATTTTTATGTGAAAAACGTTTCTTACTCATTTCATAGATGTAATGTTTTTGTTTGTTGTGTTTTACCTGATGTTGCTTTAACAACTTTTTATGGGAAAATTCCTGGTTGAAAATATCAAAAATATAGGTTTTCTCTTTCATATGGATAAGACGGTGAGATTTTCAAGAACTACTCAGCCGAAATCCTTTGTTGCATATTTCACAGGGGTAGGGTTTCTTTTCCTGGTGGATAAAGCGATGGGAATGTAAGCTAGCATGCAATGCAACTCTTTTGTCACATATTTCACAGATACAAGGTTTCTCTCCCGTGTGGATACGATGATGTGTCTTTAGGTTGGAAGATTTTGAAAATCCTTTTTTGCGTATTTCAGAGATTGCAGATTTTTCTTCTGTTAGCACTGATGCGATTTTGCACTGTTTTTTTTTCCTGAAACTCCACGTTGTTTTTTTCAAGAACCGTCAATCGTCTTTTTCGGTTGAAGACTTACAATATATAGAGTTAATATGAAAATCACTTACTATATATTTAAGAAAATATGAAGTATATTCCTTCAAATAATCAGTTTAAAATTTTTTATCTAGTAAATCTTTCTAAAAAGTTTTTTTGAAATACTAGACTTTGTGAAATCTTGGGATATTTGTGATTTATACGACACCAATCTTTTATAAGAATTATTTCCTTAAACATATCATTAATATAAATTTTCTCTTTTAAGTATGTGAGATCATTATCTTCAAGAACAATTTTTATGAATTTTTGGTACAAGTTAAAGTAAAATATTTTCTCTTCTTTATGTGAAAATTATCATTTTTAAAATTCTGTATGAGTTCATTCCGTTTTCTGAAATCTTTGTTTACATTCTTTCAGAGATCAAATGTGTTCCTGATACAAATCAGATATTTTTTTTTAATGCAATTCCTTATTAAAACTCATATACCAGATATTTAATACCTATGGTTTTTCTGATTTGCTGTGGAAAACGGCCACACTGGTCTTAAAATCCTTTCAGTGAATTCGCAAAGATTTTAGTATCAGTTATCAATATATCGTAAAGCATTTAGAAGGGAAGTATTTTTGTTAATCCTTTGCTCTAAGTTACATTGATATACAACTCGTACTTTTCGTCAGCTTTCTCTTGTATACAGAGTATTATTTTCCAAAGACGAAGACGAAACCTTATCTTCCAAAATTAAACTCTCATTTTCAAATACATTTTTGGATTAACAAAGTGATTATTTGCACCTAACATAAATTGATATAGGTCCACAGAAGAATAATTTGGATTCTTTCTTTTGCAATCTAGAAATGAAAATATTAGGTCAGGCATTAAAATATAGATAATAACATAAAAAATTTTAAACCAAAAACGAAATGAATAAAGTTTAATAACACTGGACAATAAATTGGAACTTCTTTTATATATAAATATATAAATAAATAAATACCCCCTCAAGCAGCTTCTTGCCACAGAGGTCTGACAGGGGCCTGTCAGTTTATATGCTACAGTAGAAGATCTGATAGGATGGCAGGGCCTCAGCAGAAAACAACACGAACATCCATGCCGTACCCGGGGCTCGAACCCAGGTCCCATAGATCAGTAGCCAAGCACGCTAACCAATCGGCCACGGAACGTCAAATAGGATGTTTTTAACTAATTTTGGGGTGCTGAATTCAAATATGGTTGTGAAAAATCTGCACCACGTACTCTTATTTTTTAATTATGGATTGATGTATTTCTAATTTCAGTGGTCTGTAAATGGTAGCTAGACATACTCTGGAAAGAGAGCTGTGTACCTATCCCTAGTGATGATGCACAGAACTGGCCACGTCTAGCACCTAATGTCCCACCCCGCCTTCTCGTGGTGCAGGCCGTTAGTACCTTTCAAAAGAGATATTCTCTTTTGGGAGGAAACGGAAGAGGAGGGTTGCCAGTTCAGTATGGCCTACTGATCTGGTCATCTATGGCCAATTTTTCGCTTTTTTCAACCCTGCTGAGGAGTGTTCAACATCACAGGGTCTTGGTGCTGACCATTTACACCTACTAGACCTGACATGTTTATGGATTTGAGCTTGATTATTGATCCCGGACTTGCTGCACTGGTGGGCCTCTGTTGAGAGAGAATCTGCCACTGTGTTTTCTGTTTGCTTCTGGGTTGCCAGCCCAAAGTAAACAGAGGCATGGGATACCTTATATCAGCTGGTGGATAATCCTAATCAGAGGCCATTGCAGGTACCTGAACCTCACTTAGCTAATTGGGCATCGTCAATCATCGCAGTAATTTGCAGTCATTCAGCCTGCAAATGACTGCGATGATGCACAGTCATTGCATCATCGCAGTCATCAGCAGTCATTTGCAGTCATCTGGAGTAATGTATCTAAGACAGGCCATATGGCTCTTAAAAAAGCCCACTTGAAAAGGTGGTGCCTGAAGTTTCTACCAACATTGGTGACTTCGGCCTTTAGCGGAGGAGGAACAGGATTTTGACCCATGCCTGTGATTAGGGGGCTGTTTGATATTGTTGGCCCTACCTATCTCAATACACCTAGTTTCTTTAAAAATCCTACTAATCATTTTCTCTCTGCAGTAATGTGGAACGTGAGGACATTACATAGAGATTATTCTCTTGAGTCCTCACGCAGGAATTCGAGCGCTATAACCTAGATATTTTAGGCTTGCAAGAGACCAGACGGACAGGTAAAGGTGAGATAATTAAAAATAACTTTAAATTTCTCTTTACAGGGAGGGAGGATGGAAAGAATCACCAAGGCCTGGGTGTGCTTCTCAGCAGACACACTAGTAATGCTCTTCTAGGATATGTGTGCATTTATGAAAGGTTTCTTAAGGCAAAACTACAGATAAGCATTAAAGACGTGAATGTTATCCACTGTTTTGCCCCCATTGAGAATGCCGACGAGGATGAGGATAGGTTTTATGAACAACTTCAGGATATTTTGAATTCTGTCAAGAAAGGAGATATTACCCTTGTTCTAGGTGACTTCAATGCAAACGTTGGTACTGACTATGACATTTGGGGAGGAGTGATAGGCCCTTTTGGTATTGGTAGCTGCAATGGGCAACGTCTACAGGTAAGTAAACTTAATGGTTTGAAAATAACTAGCACTTATTACAAACACCGCGACATACATAAGTACACATGGGTTTCACCCGATGGGCTGCATAAGAATATGATTGGTTACATATTAATTAACAGCAAATGGGCTAGTTCTGTTAGGAATACCAGGTCATATAGGGGAGCTGAAATTGGATCTGACCATTACCTTGTTAAAAGTATCTTGAAACTTAAACTTAGGAAGTGTTGTGTTAAGGTTAAAAATTTTACCTTTAATACTGAAGCTCTGAAAGACCCAGTTATAGCTAAAGCTTACCATGATAGGTTACTTAGTCTTTATGACAGTCATGGTTTCCTTACTTACTGAAATTGTGGAAAAATGGGATCATTTTAAACAGGCTTTTTTGGAAACTAACAGTACTCTTTTAGGAAAAATGAGCAGAGGAGACAGAATTATTTGAGTGGTAAGGCATTTGAGCTTATTTCGGAAAGAAAGAACTGCAGGAATGTCCTTAATCAATACCCTACTAGTCCTAATAGAAAGCATTACAAAGAGCTTAATAAAGGTGTAAATGACCAGTTATCTGCTGATAAGAATCTTTGTCTTGATGGCTTGGCTGACGAAGTCGAGGAAGCAGTTAGACAGCACAACAGCAGAGAGCTGTACCAGATAGTTAATATTTTGTGTGGTAGAAAACGAACAGGTATACAGGGATTGAAGGATAAACAAGGTAATGTCATAGAAGGTGAAGATTCTGTCATGTCTAGGTGGGCTGAGCATTTCAGTGATGTTTTGAACAATGTGGCTAGTTCTACTCCCATTATTTGCAATGATGATAGATGCATTGGTGGCTTTAATGTTGTCCCTATAACACAATCAGAAGTTATATTTGTTGTCTCGTAACTTAAACTTCATAAAACCCCAGTTGTAGATGAAATTACTACGGAAATGCTTAGAGCTGGGAATGTTTCTGTTACCACTTGGATGACTGAAATTCTGAATATCTTTTATGATAAAGGCATGGTTACTAAGGATTTTACCAGAGCTATTGTTATCCTTATTTTCAAAAAAGTTGATCGCAGTTCTTGTGATAACTATATGGGGTATCAGCCTACTCTCTGTTCCAGGTAAATTTCTTTCCATGATTGTGCTTAATAGATTTAAGAATCTGGTTGACAGAATGAAGTTATTTCAAAAATTTATTTCTTTGGTCCCGGTATCTAAATTGTGCAATAGTAGGTTTAATTTTATTTCCAATCGTTGTAGGCACTCTGTGAATAGCAGAGAGTTCGATTTTTTATGTAATGTTTAATCGCTTGCTTATATTTTTAACTATATCTGTTAAATCCTCTTCTTTATCTTCTGGAATGCCAACAAACTCAAGGTTCCAGTTTCCTGAATATTGTTCGATATTATTCATTTGAGTCTTAAGAAGTTCTATTTCTTGTAAAAGATTGCTGTTATTATGATTTAAATATTGAGTTTCTTTCCTAAGATGTTCAATTTCTTGTTTCATTAAGTCAATAGTGCTCATTAACTGTTGTAAATATCTGAGTTGAAGTTAAGAGACTCTTTTATCTGGGACAATTCACTAAACATTTGCTTATTAAAAACTTCTAATTCTTCTTGTATACATTTGTTTATCATACATGGGAGAGAAGATTCAGTCACATTAAAAAGAAAGTTTTCCGATTCTCCAGCCTCTTTATTTATTTAAACATTAGATGTCATATGTATATTAGGTATCATGGTTTCAGAACAAGATAATGCACTGCACTTATAATATCTCCAAATATTTTTCTTTTCTCGAGTAAATCTCTTATAACTCTTTTTGATATGCTAGTACAATAATTATGGAATTTATTATCATATAGCAAGTAAAAAAATCTTTATCTGCTAAAATTGATTCAGAACATCTATAGAACTTCATATTGAAAGCAAATTAATACTTTTGAAACAGGGAATTAAAAAAACAGATAAACTGCATAAATTTCAATCAATTATCTCACAATATTTCAATAAACAGCAAACAGCATTCACGTGGTATCACTCCAGAATACGTAATAATAATATAGAATTGATGCTCAAGTTTCAGATTCGAATGTCAGTTATAAATCTACAACGCATTCAATGTCTTATTAATTTCTATTTCAAAGAAATTTACCAAATACTGCAACTCTGTAATTCCTGATTTCGATATGAAAATGAATAAGCGTTGAAGACTAAAAGAAAAAGCTAATGAGAAAATGATAGGATATTAAAAAATCAAAATAAACTTACAAGAGCAATAAAATACACAACATAGCTCGTGGCAAACGATGTTGCCAACATCGTTTGAATTCAATGAAATGAAAAACATTATAAAAAAATGAAACCCACATCAAATGAAAACATATGATGCGAGAAATGTCCTAAGCTATGAAAAATTGACCCCAGTGCTTTCGTCCCCCCTAAAAAGGGGAAATGTGAACACTATTCTTAAGCTACATCTGCAGAACGCCTAGGCCGAAACTAACAAGCTATAAGTGAAATGAAAACATTTGATGCGTGAAATGCCCTAAGCTATATAAAATTGACCCCCGTTCTTTCTTTGTACAAAAAAAGGGGGAAAACAAGAAAATAATTGTTTCCATATATCTCCTCAACTCGAGTGCATTAGTAATGACCTATGTGTCAGATGAAAGAAGGGGACTGTTCAGGCTGTGAAAAACTGACCTCTCATGCATTCTTCCCCCTCTAAAATAGGGGAAATACTAAACTATTGTTCCGTTATATTGGAGATATAACGGAACAATAGTTTAGTATTCTCAGTTTATAATAAGGCGGAACAATAGTTTAGTATTCTCTTCTAGTAAGGCTCAGAGAAGTTTGGGGGAGGGGACCCACTGGAACAGCTGTTGGGAGACAGATGGTAGCCTCCCGTCAAGGCCATCCAGCATGTTCTTTAACGTGCACAGGGTATGGCTCTCCCGCATACGAGGCCACGGCTTAACGTCCCATCCGACAGACGGCGGCCTTTCCAAGCCCATCGGTGTCCCCTACTGACCGTGGGCAGGGTGGGGAATTTTGCGGAGATAAATCTCCACGCTGACCCAGCTGGGACTCGAACTGGGAACTATAGACTACGAGCCTGGAGCGCTACCGACTGAGCCACCCCCGCCCATCGACTTTAACGAGTTGTGTCTCAAATTAAAGCTTGTGACGTCTCCAATGTCGTGAGCTGTCTCAAGCATGACTTCAAAAGGTGGGTAAATGTGTTCGATAGTTATAGGTCGTTTATCAAATGAAGGTTTTTGAATTGATTTAGTGAAAACAGAAAAAAATATAATTTGAAAATTTTAAATAATACCAATCTTCCTATAGGGCTCTAAAAAGTAGAAAATAAACCTAAAGCATATCGATGGTGTAATCCGTCACAGAATTCGTATTCGCTTTAAAGGAAGATAGGGCGCCAATTTATCTACCTGACCTATCTTCCTTTGAAGCGATTACGAACTCAGTGACTGATTGCACCATTCATATGCTTTAGTTTATTTTTTACTTTTTAGAGCCCTATACAAAGACAGTAATTTTTAAATTTAAAATTTATATTTTTTAATAAATATGTTTAAAATAGTAATAAGCTATATCATATTACGGCCATACCAATTTTTGGTTCTTATTTCTACTTTGCTATTACTGCTGTGGAAATTTGCATATCCAGCCTTAAGGATATAAGCCTGTTTACAGCAGATGGGCTTATAAGCAGTGGTTTTATTCCACTAGTTATGTCAAACTAAATGCTAAAAAAATCAATTTACCCGAAAATATTGATAATGAATGAAATATATGCATATATAAGAATGGTTGCAGAAAAGGTCATATGCCAATAAATTTCCGTTTTTTTTAATTCATATTTCATTTTAAAAATACTTCATAAAATAAAGCCAATAGAAAACTATAAAATTAAAAAAATAGCACAGTATAAATTAAAGAGTTTCAAGCAGTAGTCGGTGCAAAGTAGAAAATATGTTTCATTAGTTTAAATTCTCAGTCAATTCTGATTGGTTAGTGCTCCATGATGAGTGCTATATGATGTCTATTGTAAGGCTTGCAACTGAATTTGTATGTTAACAAATGCATAAAGAGCAAACAGAACAACTCAAATTTAACCATGTGATTCTTATTTCCTTCTAATGCATGGTTAACTAGCAGGCTTTTCTTTTGCTGTACTGTTACATAATGATAATTTGTCGACCATTATAGGATAGGGTAAATTGTACTTGGTTGGCATACATCAGTGTCTCGCAAACGTTTTTACTCTGCGGCACACTGAATCTAATTTTTTTTCCGCGGCACACTCAATCTAATTTTTTTTCCGCGGCACACCTAAAAAAGAATAAAAGCAAACTCTATATATTCGTCATTATATTTGCGCTTTGTTGAAGTCATCAGCCTGGTTTTACTTGAAGATTTGCTCTCGTTCTTTAATTCATAACTCGGTGTTTGTTTTAAATATTTGTCCATTCTATGGCTTGAAATAATCAAAAATTAATACCAAAATTTGGAAAAAGCTTGATAAATATTTACAAGATCCCAGTTGATAAAATCAGAAAGATTTTTATTAAAGCACGTCGATAACACAAGACAAGTCAAAATGAAATCTTTGGAATATCTAGTGTCAATTTGAAAATCTCTCGCGGCACACAGTTTGCGAGACACTGGCATACATGATCAAAAGGTTATTTAGTTCTAGTCCTAAATTTTAAATAACTGTTAAAGTAAAAATCAAGTAATGTTTAAACTTTTTCAATGTCGAACTTTTGTGGTTTTATATACACTCCGAATTTTGTTACAATTAACCTAGTTTCAAATTATATTTTACATTCAAATATCGTAATATTTTATTGAATTTTAAGAGAAATATTGCTTCTGAAAAAAAAAAAATTCAGATATTACAAATGAATTGTAAAAAATATAGTTATGAACAAATAAAAGTTAAAAATAGAGTTAAGTAAAAAAAAGTTATGATTTTAATATAAATAATGTAGTCTTTAGTAAAAATGACTTAAAAATATTTTAACCATAGATTGTTTTACCTCTGAGTGGCATTAAGTTTGGACACCTAATGGCTAAATCGCCACGCCACAAAGATCAATGGCAGAAAAAAGATTGGGAAAGGAGATCCATTGTATACAGGGATGTACGAAGGAAATTCAAACAATATTTTTGGGGCTCAATCTCTTTGGTATGACTAGGATACTTTTACAAATAAGTATAATATAAAAGCAGATGTTTTCAAGGGGTAATCATATCATAATATAATAGGAAATAAAAATTTAACTAAGAGTAACATATATGTAACAAATCATTCAAGAAACGAGACAGAATTACAGCCAAAAGGGCACTTGAAAATCCTGCGGCCCTATTGATTAATCTGGACTCTAGCATTCATCGTTGAGCACTAACCAATCAGAATCGATTGAGAATTGGAAGTAATGAAACATTTCTCCTACTATGTCCTGACTACTAATGACCATTCGTGATTGGAACTTTCTTTTATACTGTGTTTACAAGTCAGGCTCAACAGCAGGGCCGGACTTTGACCTTCTGAGACTCTCAGCTATGGTAAGCTTAAGTGGCACCAAAAATTTCGAAAGTTGAGATATAAAATTGTTATTCTTATTGAAGGGAGCATTGAAAGCTAAACACGAAATTAATATGGGAAAAACATTGGTATGCAATGGTAACCGTGTAAAAGTGAGATGAACAATGTTTGCACAACAGATTAATCTAAATATAAAAAATATCGTGCCAGAAAACTTCGTACCCAATTTTTTAGACCCCTCTAATTGTGAGGCCCTAAGTTAGAGCTTAGTTAGCTTATGCGTAAGTCCTGTCCTGCTCTCCAGTCTAGAACTTAATGTCCATCCAAGTGAATGTTGGGCTTTCCAAGCTGTTCAATTTTCCTATTATATATATTTTCCTATTATATAATATTGTTGTGTTCTGATTTGCATCACGCTTAAGGATTCTTTTTTCAGTTTGTCACTTAATTGAGATTTTTACCAATACAGAGGGAACAGACAAACAGGGTGCCACGTTAGTTACACTTTAGGAGGGAAAGACGGAATTCACAGCTGCAGACGAAAGTCCACACACACATTACACCAAGTGCTCATTTTTTCACATCCAGGGAACCCTTTCCGATAAAGAACACGGCACTCAGACACCTCGAAACTAGCTCCCCGTGGAGAGAATGACATGCAGAACCTCAATTTATTCCCTTACAGTGTAAGGTCAGACACGGAATTGTATGGTGGTGCGAGTAAATGCAGACAACTAAAATGCGTCTTGACACGGAAAACGCCACCACGAAATCGTATCCATGCGCAAATTTAGACTTAGAACTGGACAACATCGTCCTCTGTTTAACCCACCAACGAGAAATCCCCTTCTCCCAAGCGTCGATGTCAACATCTAGCGCAGAGGCAGACCTCCTGGGTGGTTTTTTATGACTGTTAAGTTCGTTATTATTATTATATTTATATAACTATATAATATAAATATAAACTAATATAATAAACTAAAGGGTGAAGGAGCCTGGGAAATAGCTAGCGAAGTAGAGGAGGACGTCAATTAGATCCGAGATTTTGGGCATAGCAGATAGCGTTAGTTACTCTCGGAACGAGTAGAAGCATGGGGCAGCCATAACTTTGGATTGCCCCAGGCAGATCAAGTATCGGGAATGTATCGAAATATAGGAATCATCGGAAGTGAGTGATAGACCGTAATGAATGAGGCCAATTTGAGACTGTTTAATGCTCAAATCGAATTCGATAATAACTTAGTGCATTCCGAGCAGACAGAAGAAGTATAGCATGCATGGGCACGTGGGACTTAATGCATCGAGGCAAGGGAATCTCTGTCAATGAGTGGTTTTGTGAACGGTGTTGAACTGAGTTTGTGATACCTCACTGTCTGATCGTCTTGAAGAGCGAACTCTGACCTGCAGCTAAGCGACCGTCCCACCCATTAGGAGATAACCCTAGGAAACTCCCATTGCCGCTGAGGGACCGTCCCCACATCAATATCTCTTCGACGAAGAAATTCCCCTTCTTCGGCAAAAGGCGCCATAAGATGACCCCCCCCCCCCCCACAATAAGTACTGAAGCGTCGCTGACCACAACCTATATCTCCTGATCCTATGCAGCTCTCGGACGAACTAAGGACGACATATAAACACGGTACGCCAATCCTTACTTTCATTTAAAGATTGCCATCCTAAATTTTACGGGGCGGGGGTGGCTCAGTCAGTAGCGCGCTAGGCTCGTAATCTGTAGTTCCCGGGTTCGAGTCCCAGCTGAGTCAGCGTTGAGATTTATCTCCGCAAAATTCCCCGCCCTGCCCACGGTCAGTAGGGTACACCGATGGGCGTGGAACGGCCGCCATCCATCGGATGGGACGTTAAGCCGTGGACCCGTGTGCGGGAGAGCCATACCCTGTGCACGTTAAAGAACACGCTGGATGGCCTTGACGGGAGGCTACCATTTGTCTCCCAACAGCTGTTCCACTGGGTCCCCTCCCCCAACCTTCTCTGAGCCTTCGGGGTCCATGTGACCTGGCCATTTAGCCCATGGTGTGCAAAAAAGTGCTGCTCAGAGGTAAAACAACCCAACCCTAAATTTTACTTTAAAGATTTAAATTTAAAGGGGTTCGATAGTTCATTTGGTTGCATTTTAATCTTATGTTCCTTTGGTTTTGAAAAATTAATTGTTTACTACCAGTAATTTTAGATTACATTTGTCTCATTAAATAATCTTTTTACTGTTTTTTCATAAACCTGAGTTTTTTTTCGTCATTGGAATTCATCATAAAATGTCTTTCCCTAAGGAGACGGCCTGGGAATTTATAGCGGATTTATTTTCTAATTAAGGGAATGATCCGTAATTTGGTTATGCTGGAAACACAACGCAACACAAACATGCATTTAAGCTTTTATATTTTTCCATACAAGTACAAAAGTGCTTGGAACAGCGAGGTGCGCAGAACAGTTACCAAAGAAAAATCTCGACATGGGTACATTTGGGATTTCACTGTTTCAATTTTAATGAATTGCTTTCTGAAATGCATTGAACATTAATGAGGGTTGATTATCACACTGTAATAGCAATATACGTATATCTATATTAACAATAAATGCATTTCATATTAATCTAATTGTATGAGTCTTTGGCAGATTTAATATGCAAAATTCCTCGACATTTAATAATGAAATTGTTATATAGAACATAAGGATTTTTATATAGAAAAGGTTTTAATTTAATCCCAATTCTTGATCTAAGTATTTAGTTACTGAAAGCATTAAAAAAATTAATAATACAAAAAGTAATGCAGCAGATTTGTTTACGTTGTATAATTTGCAGTTAATATTATATATAGAAATAAATTAATAGAAATGAAATTGGCAGTAGATTGAGTATGGGTTTTATATGCATAATCCATATAGCATAAAGTATATTTATTGGTTATGAAAGAACCTGTATCAAATATCAGTTGGGGTGTTTTTTAAATATGCAGAAATACGCTGGAATTAAATTTTTATCATCCAAAGAAATTTCAGTTGTCAATTGTTCCTGGATGACGTGTACTACTGTATACTCTTGAATAGTGGTAAGCAGTTGTTTCAGTTTTTTTTTTTAATTGGTGAAGTGTTAGATAATTACTATAGTGATATTTGCCTTTTTGAATAATAAATTGACATTCAAAATCCCATAAAATGATTTGAAAGAAGATGCAAATAGTGAAGGTTGTGCAACGCAACATTGATGAAGTATTGACGTTTCATCCATCATATTAAGATATGATGGATGATATATCCATCATATCTTAATAGTAGTATCATTCAGTAATTAGTATCATCATTATCTGTTAAGTAGAGCTGAAGAACTGGAATTTGATTTCCGTATCCTGGGTTGGAACTTCGGGTAAGGCTATTTCTGTTGTTTTTCTGCTGAGGTCCTGCCATCCTCACAGACCTTCTACTATGGCGTATAACTGACAGGCTCCTGTCAGACCTCTGTGGCAAGCAGCTGCTTGAGGGAATTTTTATTTTTATTTTTCTAAGGTACTTAATGATGCTTAAAATATTTCATAATTTACCTTTACAGTATGAAGGTAAATTAAAACTAATGACGAGTAATATATGCATGATACATGTATAAATAATGATTTATAACCCTTTGGGAACAAACGAATTGTCTCCCTTAGACAATCGGTTTCACAGTCGCTCAAAAAAATATCCGAACACTATGGTTGATTACAGAATTCAGAAAAAATATCTGGTAACGATTTTTTAGAAATCTGGCAACCAGATTTTCGCTAGTCCACTGGCGAAAAAATAGATTTCACAAGTTTAGTAGGCCTTTAGGCAGGAAAATAACCTGTTCTTTTCCTAAATTCTTTTTCTTTTGGACACAAAAGCAATTTAGTAAAATAATTTTTCCCGCAATAATAAAATCGATTTCATATAAAATAACAAATAATTTTAACAAAATAGATTTAATGTATAATATTTCCCCGTTCTTCTTCGGGCTCTACGCGGGTGGGGGGATCAACCAATCAGACCTTTGGACCAATCGGCATTAGACGAATCGTCCGGGACCGGGTTTTTTTGTTATTTTGATGGTATTATTTAGTTCCAGGAACTTTTTATAATACGGAGGGGTGGTGCACTGTTTCCGATATTCCTGTTTTTCGGTATGTGTTGTCTCCGATGAGTTTATTTAGTTTCGGGGCTTTTTTCTAATGCAGATCGGCGTGGAATTCCCGAATTTCACGTTTTTAAGATTCGAGTTTGAGATTAATTTTGATGTTCTATTTATGGTAATTTTTCTATGAGTGATTCCTTTAAGGAGTTTGTTTACGGAAATATATTTATGTTGCGTTTTAAATATTAAGAAAAGCGTAGGGGGGAGATGATTGGAAGGATTTGTAATAAGTTGGAAGGCAATTGTTGGTTTGTGTCTTTATGGGGATTATTTTCCCCATGATTTTATTTCTTTTTTGCTATTCATGGCGGTGACGAATGTTTTTTTAATGGGGGAAAGGAATTCGCGAATTTTTTCGCTACGTTGCGTTTGACGTAAACGCGAGTTATCGTTACTATGGTAACGGAAAAAAATAATCTTTTTTCTAGATACCCCTGTTTGGGTTAGGGTCTGAGGTGTCGTGGAAAACATCGTAAAGGACTGTTTCTTACGTTGCTTAAAAAAAAAAAAAGACTGCCGAGGACCGTGAAGTGCACTCTTGCCAAAAACCTTATTTTTGCCTTGAGTATGAAACACACCTATTGCCAAAATAACATCTCAGGTGCTTTGTCCACTGAGTCATGTACCATGGGATATCATCCCAAGGAGTATAAAGCCTTTCTCCTTACATAAAAAGAAATTCCATCTTTTATGAAATCAAACTTGTTTACCTTCTTTGAAATCCAAAACAAGTATCTTTGTATAATTTTATTTTAGCCCCTATTTCAACACTAGAAATAGATTTAAAAAAAAAAAAATACAATCCTTGTTCCATATAGAATATCGTTTGACCTCTCTGTGGAATATTTTAGTAATTGAGAAACCCCACTTGTCTCATCCTCATTAGTGCACTAGGCTCGTAATCTCTAGCTCCCATGTTTGAACTTGACCTGTGTCAGTACTGATATTAATTTCTGCTCAACTTATATTTAGTTAGAAAAGGATACTAATGGATTTGGAATGGTTATCATCCATTAGCTGAGAAGCAAAGTTGTGGTCCCATGTACAGGAGGGACATAACCTCTGCATTTTAAAGAAAACACACTAACAACTGCCCCTTTCCTAACCTCAGCCCTTATGAACTGACCTTTTAAATTAGGTTCTGTTTTGTGATGTTGTTTCTACACTACTACATGAAGTAGGTGGTGTAAATTTCGGAAATGGATAGAGAAAAAATTGACAGGAACTGGTACCAAATTCAGTTAATTAGGGAACAAAGCTAAAGGGTCATTTTACAGATGTTTAACATGTTGATTGCCGTAGGAATCGTATGATTTGCACTTGTTCCAGACTACTATGGCACTCAAATCATATTTGCTTCGCATCTAGGTTTTTTTAAATGGGGCTGTATAGGTCAACCATGATTCATGCTATAATGAATGGCTTATGGGCGATAGGAGAGTGTTGCCCCATAAACAAAGCAGCAAAATTCCATCTGCAATGCAATACGTTACCTTATTACTAGGGGGGCGGGGGTGGCTCAGTCGGTAGTGCGCCAGGCTCGTAATCTGTAGTTCCCAGGTTCGAGTCCCAGCTGAGGCAGCGTTGAGATTTATCTGCGCAAAATTCCCCGCCATGCCCACTGTCAGTAGGGGACACCAATGGGCTTGGAAAGGCCGCCGTCCGTCGAATGGGACGTTAAGCCGTGGCCCCGTGTGCGGGAGAGCCATACGCTGTGCATGTTAAAGAACACGCTGGATGGCCTTGACGGGAGGCTACCATCTGTCTCCCAACAGCTGTTCCAGTGGGTCCCCTCCACCCCCCCTTCTCTGAGGCTTCGGGGTCCTTGTGACCTGGCCATTTAGCCCATGGTGTGCAAAAAAGTGCCGCTCAGAGGTAAAACAACCCAACCCAACCCTTATTACTAGGCTTAAATTTTTATGCCTAATGCAGTGCGAATCATGTTTATGTATTCACCACATAGCCCAGTATGAAAATTTTTGTCCTATAGGCGACGCTGTAAACACATGAATCACGTTTAAAAGATGGTGTTTTTTTCTTTTTAAATGTTTTTTTACGTATTTTAATTATTAAATATTCGTGGTATTTTGAGCTAAATACAAGAAAATGGCATGGCCTAGAAGACCCAAATTTTCTTAGCATTGTGGCAGTGAACATGACAAAGCTATATTCGGCATTTTCAGAATAACATGCTGTGTGTTGGGAACTGCTAAGGAAAAGTCATTTCGATTTTTTTTTGTTTGAACATAAAGTGGACGTAAAGTATGTATTAATTGTTTTAGTTCAATCAGTTTTTTAATGAAACACATTGTCTTAGGACAGTACTGTGAATTTGCTATGGTACTTGCTTAGGTAAGAATTTCAAATCTTTGCATGTGATAATTTGTGAATAGTAATAGTTGAATGAAAAAAACAAAGAATGATCCAAATATGTGATAAAATAGTTTTAGAAGTTTAATAATTAGCAATATTTACGTTTAATGTTATTTTACAGCTACTAAAAAAAATGTGCTGCAAAAATAACTCAGTTGAAATATAAATGATTAAGAACTTAGAATCATTAGTTTTCATATGATTTTTGTGAATATGACAGTTGCAATAGTTTAATTTCCATCACTCATTTGTATATCTATATATGATAAAGTAGTTTATTATTATTAGTAATAGTTTAAAAATATGTGGCAGCTGCTACAAGAAGAAATTTGCCAGAAGAAGTAATCGAAATAGAAATGACTATAAGTTTGTGTAGCTGAGGACAGACATTCTGTCCCTCTAGCTTATAAAGCACTAAGCTAAAATACATTTGATTTAACCTTCTGCATTATTTATAATATGTGATATTAGGCTCCCCCCTACCCTCATCGTAAACTTTACCCTAATCTATAATATTTATACCATTAATTACCCATTTAAATACCTTCAATGCCATCAGTACTATATAATACTAGTTCCACATTTCAATCATATCATTATTCAACTCAACATCCAAAATTACTTTTAGTTAAACTTTTGTGTTATCTGTAAAAGGAGATATCTGGTCCCCCTCTCTCCACCCCCACAACACCACCACCACCCTCCATCAGAATATCAATGTGCTACTACTTAGCTTGTAATATTCATACCTCTAATTATTTAATTAAAATTTCAATCTGTGCTACCAATGCTATATGATACTTGGCTCCCCACTACCCAAACCATACCGCCCTGCACACGGTCAGTAGGGGACACCGTTGGGCTTGGAAAGGCCGCAGTCCGTCGGATGGGATGTTAAGCCGTGGCCCCGTGTGTGGGAGAGGCTAAACTGTGCACGTTAAAGAACACGATGGATGGCCTTGACGGCAGGCTACAGTCTGTCTCCCAACAGCTGTTCCAGTGGGTCCCCTCCAGCAACCTTCTCTGAGACTTCGGGGTCCATGTGACCTGGCCATTTAGCCCGATGCATGCAAAAAAGTGCCGCTGAGAGGTAAAATATCCCAACGTTAAAGAACACGCTTGATGGCCTTGACGGGAGGCTACCAACTGTCTCCCAAATGCTGTTCCAGTGGGTCCCCTCCGACAACTTTCTCTGAGCGTTCGGAGTCCATGTGACCTGGCCATTTAGCCCATGGTGTGCAAAACAGTGCCGTTCAGAAGTAAAACAACCCAAAGTTAAAGAACACGCCGGATGGCCTTGAGGGGAGGCTAACATCTGTCTCTCAACATCGGTCCCAGTGGGTCCCCTTCCCCAACCTTCTCTGAAACTTCGGGGTTCTTGTGACCTGGCCATTTAGCCCATTGTGTGCAAGAAAGAGCCGATCAGAGGTAAAACAATCCAAAGTTAAAGAACAGGCTGGATGGCTTGAAGGGAGGCTACCATCTATCTCCCAACATCTGTTCCAGTGGGTCCCCTCCCCCAACTTTCTCTGAGCCTTCGGGGTCCATGTGACCTGGCCATTTAGCCCATGGTGTGCAAAAAAGGGCCGCTCAGAGGAAAAACAACCCAACGTTAAAGAACACGCTGGATGGCCTTGACGGGAGTCTACCATCTTCCTCCCAACAGCTCTTGCAGTGAGCCCCTAACCCAACCTTCTCTGAGCCTTCGGGGTCCTTGTGACCTGGCCATTTAGCCCATGGTGTGAAAAAAAGTGCCGCTCAGAGGTAAAACAACCCAACGTTAAAGAACAGGCTGGATGGCTTTGAAGGGAGGCTACCATCTGTCTCCCAACATCTGTTCCAGTGGGTAGCCTCCCCCAACCTTCTCTGAGCCTTCGGGGTCCTTGTGACCTGGCCATTTAGCCCATGGTGTGCAAAAAAGAGCCGCTCAGAGGTAAAACAATCCAACGTGAGAGAACATGCTGGATGGCCTTGACGGGAGGCTACCATCTGTCTCCCAACATCTGTCCCAGTGGGTCCCCTCCCCCAACCTTCTCTGAGCCTTCGGGGTCCTTGTGACCTGGCCATTTAGCCCATGGTGTGCAAAAAAGTGCCGCTCAGAGGTAAAACACCCCAACGTTAAAGAACACGCTGGATGGCCTTGATGGGAGGCTACCATCTGTCTCCCAACATCTGTCCCAGTGGGTCCCCTCCCCCAACTTTCTCTGAGCCTTCGGGGTCCTTGTGACCTGGCCATTTAGCCCATGGTGTGCAAAAAAGTGCCGCTTAGAGGTAAAATAATCCCACGTTAAAAAACACGCTTGGCCTTGACGGGAGGCTACCATCTGTCTGCAAACAGCTGTTCCAGTGAGCCCCTCCCCCAACCTTCTCTGAGACTTCGGGGTCCTTGTGAACTGGCCATTTAGCCCATGGTGTGAAAAAAAGGGGCCGCTCAGAGGTAAAACAACCCAACGTTAAAGAACAGGCTGGATGGCTTTGAAGGGAGGCTACCATCTGTCTCCCAACATCTGTTCCAGTGGGTCCCCTCCCCCAACATTCTCTGAGCCTTCGGGCTCCATGTGACCTGGCCATTTAGCCCATGGTGTGCAAAAAAGTGCCGCTTAGAGGTAAAACAATCCAACGTTAAAGAACACGCTGGATGGCCTTGACGGTAGGCTACCATCTGTCTCGCAACATCTGTTCCAGTGAGTACCCACCACCAACCTTCTCTGAGCCTTCGGGGTCCTTGTGACCTGGCCATTTAGCCCATGGTGTGAAAAAAAGTGCCGCTCAGAGGTAAAACAACCCAACGTTAAAGAACACCCTGGATGGCCTTGATGCGAGGCTACCATCTGTCTCCCAACATCTGTCCCAGTGGGTCCCCTCCCTCAACCGTCTCTGAGCCTTCGGGGTCCTTGTGACCTGGCCATTTAGCCCATGGTGTGCAAAAAAGTGCCGCTTAGAGGTAAAACAATCCAACGTTAAAGAACACGATGGATGGCCTTGACGGTAGGCTACCATCTGTCTCCCAAAAGCTGTTCCAGTGAGTCCCCTCCCCCAACCTTCTCTGAGCCTTCGGGGTCCTTGTGACCTGGCCATTTAGCCCATGGTGTGAAAAAAAGTGCCGCTCAGAGGTAAAACAATCCAACGTTAAAGATCACGCTGGATGGCCTTGACGGGAGGCTACCATCTGTCTCCCAACATCTGTTCCAGTAAGTCCCCTCCCCCAACCTTCTCTGAGCCTTCGGGGTCCTTGTGACCTGGCCATTTAGCCCATGGTGTGCAAAAAAGAGCCGCTTAGAGGTAAAACAATCCAACGTTAAAAACACTCTTGGCTTTGACGGGAGGCTATCATCTGTCTCCAAACAGCTGTTCCAATGGGTCCCCTCCCCCAACCTTCTCTCAGCCTTCGGGGTTCTTGTGACCTGGACATTTAGCTCATGATGTGCAAAAAAGGGCCGCTCAGAGTTAAACAACCCAACGTTAAAGAACACGCTGGATGGCCTTGAAGGGAGGCTACCTTCTGTCTCCCAACATCTGTTCCAGTGAGTCAACTCCCCCAACTTTCTCTGAGACTTCGGGGTCCTTGTGACCTGGCCATTTAGCCCATGGTGTGCAAAAAAGAGCCGCTCAGAGGTAAAACAATCCAACGTGAAAGAACATACTGGATGGCCTTGACGGGAGGCTACCATCTGTCTACTAACATCTGTTCCAGTGAGTCCCCTCCCCCAAATTTCTCTGAGCCTTCGCGGTCCTTGTGAATTGGCCATTTAGCCCATGGTGTGCAAAAAAGAGCCGCTCAGAGGTAAAACATCCCAACGTTAAAGAACACGCTGAATGGCCTTGACGGGGGCTACCATCTGTCTCCCAACAGCTCTTCCAATGAGTCCCCTCCCCCAAACTTTTCTGAGCCTTCGGGGTCCTTTTGACGTGGCCATTTAGCCCATGGTGTGCAAAAAAGTGCCGCTCAGAGGTAAAAAACCCAACGTTAAAGAACATGCTGGATGGCCTTGACGGGAGGCTACCATCTGTCTCCCAACATCTGTTCCAATGAGTCCCCTCCCCCAACCTTCTCTGAGCCTTCGGGATCCTTGTGAGCTGGTCATTTAGCCCATGGTGTGCAAAAAAGAGCGGCTCAGAGCTAAAACAACCCAACGATAAAGAACACTCTGGATGGCATTGACGGGAGGCTACCATCTGTCTCCCAACAGCTGTTCCAGTGAGTCCCCTCCCCCAACCTTCTCTGAGCCCTCGGGGTCCTTGTGACCTGGCCATTTAGCCCAGGGTGTGCAAAAAAAGTGTCGCTCAGAGGTAAAACAACCCAACGTTAAAGATCACGCTGGATGGCCTTGACGGGAGGCTACCATCTCTCTCCCAACATCTCTTCCAGTGAGACCCCTCCCCCAACTTTCTCTGAGCCTTCGGGGTCCTTGTGACCTGGCCATTTAGCCCATGGTGTGCAAAAAAGAGCGGCTCAGAGGTAAAACAACCCAACGATAAAGAACACTCTGGATGGCCTTGACGGGAGGCTACCATCTGTCTCCCAACAGCTGTTCCATTGAGTCCCCTCCCCCAACCTTCTCTGAGCCTTCGGGGTCCTTGTGACCTGGCCATTTAGGCCAGGGTGTGCAAAAAAAGTGCCGCTCAGAGGAAAACAACCCAACTTAAAGATCACGCTGGATGGCCTTGACGGGAGGCTACCATCTGTCTCCCAACATCTGTTCCAGTGAGTCCCCTCCCCCAACTTTCTCTGAGCCTTCGGGGTCCTTGTGACCTGGCCATTTAGCCCATGGTGTGCAAAAAAGAGCCGCTCAGAGGTAAAACAATCCAACGTGAAAGAACATGCTGGATGGCCTTGACGGGAGGCTACCATCTGTCTCCCAACATCTGTCCCAGTGGGTCCCCTCCCCCAACCTTCTCTGAGCCTTCGGGGTCCTTGTGACCTGGCCATTTAGCCCATGGTGTGCAAAAAAGTGCCGCTTAGAGGTAAAATAATCCCACGTTAAAAAACACGCTTGGCCTTGACGGGAGGCTACCATCGGTCTCCAAACAGCTTTTCCGGTGAGTCCCCTCCCCCAACCTTCTCTGTGCCTTCGGGGCCCTTGTGACCTGGCCATTTAGCCCATGGTGTGCAAAAAAGTGCCGCTCAGAGGTAAAACAACCCAACGTTAAAGAACACGCTGGATGGCCTTGACGGGAGACTATCATCTGTCTCCCAACAGCTGTTCCAGTGAGCCCCTCCCCCAACCTTCTCTGAGACTTCGGGGTCCTTGTAACCTGGCCATTTAGCCCACGGTGTGAAAAAAAGTGCCGCTCAGAGGTAAAACAACCCAACGTTAAAGAACAGGCTGGATGGCTTTGAAGGGAGGCTACCATCTGTCTCCCAACATCTCTTCCAGTGGGTCCCCTCCCCCAACATTCTCTGAGCCTTCGGGCTCCGTGTGACCTGGCCATTTAGCCCATGGTGTGCAAAAAAGTGCCGCTTAGAGGTAAAACAATCCAACGATAAAAAACACGCTGGATGGCCTTGACGGTGGGCTACCATCTGTCTCCCAACAGCTGTTCCAGTGAGTCCCCACCCCGAAACTTCTCTGAGCCTTCGGGGTCCTTGTGACCTGGCCATTTAGCCCATGGTGTGAAAAAAAGTGCCGCTCAGAGGTAAAACAACCCAACGTTAATGAACACGCTGGATGGCCTTGATGGGAGGCTACCATCTGTCTCCTAACATCTGTCCCAGTGGGTCCCCTCCCCCAACCTTCTCTGAGCCTTCGGGGTCCTTGTGACCTGGCCATTTCGCCCATGGTGTGCAAAAAAGTGCCGCTTAGAGGTAAAATAATACCACGTTAAAAAACACGCTTGGCCTTGACTGGAGGCTACCATCTGTCTCCAAACAGCTGTTCCAGTGAGCCCCTCCCCCAAACTTCTCTGAACCTTCGCGGTCCTTGTGACCTGGCCATTTAGCCCATGGTGTGAAAAAAAGTGCCGCTCAGAGGTAAAACAACCCAACGTTAAAGAACAGGCTGGATGGCTTTGAATGGAGGCTACCATCTGTCTCCAAACATCTGTCCCAGTAGGTCCCCTCTTCCAACCTTCTCTGAGCTTTCGGGGTCCTTGTGACCTGGCCATTTAGCCCATGGTGTGCAAAAAAGAGCCGCTCAGAGGTAAAACAACCCAACGTTAAAGAACACGCTGGATGGCCTTGATGGGAGGCTACCATCTGTCTCCCAACATCTGTCCCAGTGGGTCCCCTCTCCCAACCTTCTCTGAACCTTCGGGGTCCTTGTGACCTGCCCATTTAGCCCATGGTGTGCAAAAAAGTGCCGCTTAGAGGTAAAATAATACCACGTTAAAAAACACGCTTGGCCTTGACTGGAGGCTACCATCTGTCTCCAAACAGCTGTTCCAGTGAGCCCCTCCCCCAAACTTCTCTGAACCTTCGCGGTCCTTGTGACCTGGCCATTTAGCCCATGGTGTGAAAAAAAGTGCCGCTCAGAGGTAAAACAACCCAACGTTAAAGAACAGGCTGGATGGCTTTGAATGGAGGCTACCATCTGTCTCCAAACATCTGTCCCAGTAGGTCCCCTCTTCCAACCTTCTCTGAGCTTTCGGGGTCCTTGTGACCTGGCCATTTAGCCCATGGTGTGCAAAAAAGAGCCGCTCAGAGGTAAAACAACCCAACGTTAAAGAACACGCTGGATGGCCTTGATGGGAGGCTACCATCTGTCTCCCAACATCTGTCCCAGTGGGTCCCCTCTCCCAACCTTCTCTGAACCTTCGGGGTCCTTGTGACCTGCCCATTTAGCCCATGGTGTGCAAAAATGTGCCGCTTAGAGGTAAAATAATCCCACGTTAAAAAACACGCTTGGCCTTGACGGGAGGCTACCATCTGTCTCCAAACAGCTGTTCCAGTGAGCCCCTCCCCCAACCTTCTCTGAGACTTCGGGGTCCTTGTGACCTGGCCATTTAGCCCATGGTGTGAAAAAAAGTGCCGCTCAGAGGTAAAACAACCCAACGTTAAAGAACAGGCTGGATGGCTTTGAAGGGAGGCTACCATCTGTCTCCCAACATCTGTTCCAGTGTGTCCCCTCCCCCAACGTTCTCTGAGCCTTCGGGCTGCATGTGACCTGGCCATTTAGCCCATGGTGTGCAAAAAAGTGCCGCTTAGAGGTAAAACAATCCAACGTTAAAGAACACGCTGGATGGCCTTGACGGTAGGCTACCACCTGTCTCCAAACAGCTGTTCCAGTGAGTCCCCTCCCCCAACCTTCTCTGAGCCTTCGGGGTCCTTGTGACCTGGCCATTTAGCCCAGGGTGTGCAAAAAAGAGCCGCTCAGAGGTAAAACAATCCAACGTGAAAGAACATGCTGGATGGCCTTGACGGGAGGCTACCATCTGTCTCCCAACATCTGTCCCAGTGGGTCCCCTCCCCCAACCTTCTCTGAGCCTTCGGGGTCCTTGTGACCTGGCCATTTAGCCCATGGTGTGGAAAAAAGTGCCGCTCAGAGGTAAAACATCCCAACGTTAAAGAACACGCTGGATGGCCTTGATGGGAGGCTACCATCTGTCTCCCAACATCTGTCCCAGTGGGTCCCCTCCCCCAACCTTCTCTGAGCCTTCGGGGTCCTTGTGACCTGGCCATTTAGCCAATGGTGTGCAAAAAAGTGCCGCTTAGAGGTAAAATAATCCCACGTTAAAAAACACGCTTGGCCTTGACGGGAGGCTACCATCTGTCTCCCAACATCTGTTCCAGTGAGTCCCCTCCCCCAACCTTCTCTGAGCCTTCGGGGTCCTTGTGACCTGGCCATTTAGCCCATGGTGTGCAAAAAAGAGCCGCTCAGAGGTAAAACAATCCAACGTGAGAGAACATGCTGGATGGCCTTGACGGGAGGCTACCATCTGTCTCCCAACATCTGTCCCAGTGGGTCCCCTCCCCCAACCTTCTCTGAGCCTTCGGGGTCCTTGTGACCTGGCCATTTAGCCCATGGTGTGCAAAAAAGTGCCGCTCAGAGGTAAAACACCCCAACGTTAAAGAACACGCTGGATGGCCTTGATGGGAGGCTACCATCTGTCTCCCAACATCTGTCCCAGTGGGTCCCCTCCCCCAACTTTCTCTGAGCCTTCGGGGTCCTTGTGACCTGGCCATTTAGCCCATGGTGTGCAAAAAAGTGCCGCTTAGAGGTAAAATAATCCCACGTTAAAAAACACGCTTGGCCTTGACGGGAGGCTACCATCTGTCTGCAAACAGCTGTTCCAGTGAGCCCCTCCCCCAACCTTCTCTGAGACTTCGGGGTCCTTGTGAACTGGCCATTTAGCCCATGGTGTGAAAAAAAGGGGCCGCTCAGAGGTAAAACAACCCAACGTTAAAGAACAGGCTGGATGGCTTTGAAGGGAGGCTACCATCTGTCTCCCAACATCTGTTCCAGTGGGTCCCCTCCCCCAACATTCTCTGAGCCTTCGGGCTCCATGTGACCTGGCCATTTAGCCCATGGTGTGCAAAAAAGTGCCGCTTAGAGGTAAAACAATCCAACGTTAAAGAACACGCTGGATGGCCTTGACGGTAGGCTACCATCTGTCTCGCAACATCTGTTCCAGTGAGTACCCACCACCAACCTTCTCTGAGCCTTCGGGGTCCTTGTGACCTGGCCATTTAGCCCATGGTGTGAAAAAAAGTGCCGCTCAGAGGTAAAACAACCCAACGTTAAAGAACACCCTGGATGGCCTTGATGCGAGGCTACCATCTGTCTCCCAACATCTGTCCCAGTGGGTCCCCTCCCTCAACCGTCTCTGAGCCTTCGGGGTCCTTGTGACCTGGCCATTTAGCCCATGGTGTGCAAAAAAGTGCCGCTTAGAGGTAAAACAATCCAACGTTAAAGAACACGATGGATGGCCTTGACGGTAGGCTACCATCTGTCTCCCAAAAGCTGTTCCAGTGAGTCCCCTCCCCCAACCTTCTCTGAGCCTTCGGGGTCCTTGTGACCTGGCCATTTAGCCCATGGTGTGAAAAAAAGTGCCGCTCAGAGGTAAAACAATCCAACGTTAAAGATCACGCTGGATGGCCTTGACGGGAGGCTACCATCTGTCTCCCAACATCTGTTCCAGTAAGTCCCCTCCCCCAACCTTCTCTGAGCCTTCGGGGTCCTTGTGACCTGGCCATTTAGCCCATGGTGTGCAAAAAAGAGCCGCTTAGAGGTAAAACAATCCAACGTTAAAAACACTCTTGGCTTTGACGGGAGGCTATCATCTGTCTCCAAACAGCTGTTCCAATGGGTCCCCTCCCCCAACCTTCTCTCAGCCTTCGGGGTTCTTGTGACCTGGACATTTAGCTCATGATGTGCAAAAAAGGGCCGCTCAGAGTTAAACAACCCAACGTTAAAGAACACGCTGGATGGCCTTGAAGGGAGGCTACCTTCTGTCTCCCAACATCTGTTCCAGTGAGTCAACTCCCCCAACTTTCTCTGAGACTTCGGGGTCCTTGTGACCTGGCCATTTAGCCCATGGTGTGCAAAAAAGAGCCGCTCAGAGGTAAAACAATCCAACGTGAAAGAACATACTGGATGGCCTTGACGGGAGGCTACCATCTGTCTACTAACATCTGTTCCAGTGAGTCCCCTCCCCCAAATTTCTCTGAGCCTTCGCGGTCCTTGTGAATTGGCCATTTAGCCCATGGTGTGCAAAAAAGAGCCGCTCAGAGGTAAAACATCCCAACGTTAAAGAACACGCTGAATGGCCTTGACGGGGGCTACCATCTGTCTCCCAACAGCTCTTCCAATGAGTCCCCTCCCCCAAACTTTTCTGAGCCTTCGGGGTCCTTTTGACGTGGCCATTTAGCCCATGGTGTGCAAAAAAGTGCCGCTCAGAGGTAAAAAACCCAACGTTAAAGAACATGCTGGATGGCCTTGACGGGAGGCTACCATCTGTCTCCCAACATCTGTTCCAATGAGTCCCCTCCCCCAACCTTCTCTGAGCCTTCGGGATCCTTGTGAGCTGGTCATTTAGCCCATGGTGTGCAAAAAAGAGCGGCTCAGAGCTAAAACAACCCAACGATAAAGAACACTCTGGATGGCATTGACGGGAGGCTACCATCTGTCTCCCAACAGCTGTTCCAGTGAGTCCCCTCCCCCAACCTTCTCTGAGCCCTCGGGGTCCTTGTGACCTGGCCATTTAGCCCAGGGTGTGCAAAAAAAGTGTCGCTCAGAGGTAAAACAACCCAACGTTAAAGATCACGCTGGATGGCCTTGACGGGAGGCTACCATCTCTCTCCCAACATCTCTTCCAGTGAGACCCCTCCCCCAACTTTCTCTGAGCCTTCGGGGTCCTTGTGACCTGGCCATTTAGCCCATGGTGTGCAAAAAAGAGCGGCTCAGAGGTAAAACAACCCAACGATAAAGAACACTCTGGATGGCCTTGACGGGAGGCTACCATCTGTCTCCCAACAGCTGTTCCATTGAGTCCCCTCCCCCAACCTTCTCTGAGCCTTCGGGGTCCTTGTGACCTGGCCATTTAGGCCAGGGTGTGCAAAAAAAGTGCCGCTCAGAGGAAAACAACCCAACTTAAAGATCACGCTGGATGGCCTTGACGGGAGGCTACCATCTGTCTCCCAACATCTGTTCCAGTGAGTCCCCTCCCCCAACTTTCTCTGAGCCTTCGGGGTCCTTGTGACCTGGCCATTTAGCCCATGGTGTGCAAAAAAGAGCCGCTCAGAGGTAAAACAATCCAACGTGAAAGAACATGCTGGATGGCCTTGACGGGAGGCTACCATCTGTCTCCCAACATCTGTCCCAGTGGGTCCCCTCCCCCAACCTTCTCTGAGCCTTCGGGGTCCTTGTGACCTGGCCATTTAGCCCATGGTGTGCAAAAAAGTGCCGCTTAGAGGTAAAATAATCCCACGTTAAAAAACACGCTTGGCCTTGACGGGAGGCTACCATCGGTCTCCAAACAGCTTTTCCGGTGAGTCCCCTCCCCCAACCTTCTCTGTGCCTTCGGGGCCCTTGTGACCTGGCCATTTAGCCCATGGTGTGCAAAAAAGTGCCGCTCAGAGGTAAAACAACCCAACGTTAAAGAACACGCTGGATGGCCTTGACGGGAGACTATCATCTGTCTCCCAACAGCTGTTCCAGTGAGCCCCTCCCCCAACCTTCTCTGAGACTTCGGGGTCCTTGTAACCTGGCCATTTAGCCCACGGTGTGAAAAAAAGTGCCGCTCAGAGGTAAAACAACCCAACGTTAAAGAACAGGCTGGATGGCTTTGAAGGGAGGCTACCATCTGTCTCCCAACATCTCTTCCAGTGGGTCCCCTCCCCCAACATTCTCTGAGCCTTCGGGCTCCGTGTGACCTGGCCATTTAGCCCATGGTGTGCAAAAAAGTGCCGCTTAGAGGTAAAACAATCCAACGATAAAAAACACGCTGGATGGCCTTGACGGTGGGCTACCATCTGTCTCCCAACAGCTGTTCCAGTGAGTCCCCACCCCGAAACTTCTCTGAGCCTTCGGGGTCCTTGTGACCTGGCCATTTAGCCCATGGTGTGAAAAAAAGTGCCGCTCAGAGGTAAAACAACCCAACGTTAATGAACACGCTGGATGGCCTTGATGGGAGGCTACCATCTGTCTCCTAACATCTGTCCCAGTGGGTCCCCTCCCCCAACCTTCTCTGAGCCTTCGGGGTCCTTGTGACCTGGCCATTTCGCCCATGGTGTGCAAAAAAGTGCCGCTTAGAGGTAAAATAATACCACGTTAAAAAACACGCTTGGCCTTGACTGGAGGCTACCATCTGTCTCCAAACAGCTGTTCCAGTGAGCCCCTCCCCCAAACTTCTCTGAACCTTCGCGGTCCTTGTGACCTGGCCATTTAGCCCATGGTGTGAAAAAAAGTGCCGCTCAGAGGTAAAACAACCCAACGTTAAAGAACAGGCTGGATGGCTTTGAATGGAGGCTACCATCTGTCTCCAAACATCTGTCCCAGTAGGTCCCCTCTTCCAACCTTCTCTGAGCTTTCGGGGTCCTTGTGACCTGGCCATTTAGCCCATGGTGTGCAAAAAAGAGCCGCTCAGAGGTAAAACAACCCAACGTTAAAGAACACGCTGGATGGCCTTGATGGGAGGCTACCATCTGTCTCCCAACATCTGTCCCAGTGGGTCCCCTCTCCCAACCTTCTCTGAACCTTCGGGGTCCTTGTGACCTGCCCATTTAGCCCATGGTGTGCAAAAATGTGCCGCTTAGAGGTAAAATAATCCCACGTTAAAAAACACGCTTGGCCTTGACGGGAGGCTACCATCTGTCTCCAAACAGCTGTTCCAGTGAGCCCCTCCCCCAACCTTCTCTGAGACTTCGGGGTCCTTGTGACCTGGCCATTTAGCCCATGGTGTGAAAAAAAGTGCCGCTCAGAGGTAAAACAACCCAACGTTAAAGAACAGGCTGGATGGCTTTGAAGGGAGGCTACCATCTGTCTCCCAACATCTGTTCCAGTGTGTCCCCTCCCCCAACGTTCTCTGAGCCTTCGGGCTGCATGTGACCTGGCCATTTAGCCCATGGTGTGCAAAAAAGTGCCGCTTAGAGGTAAAACAATCCAACGTTAAAGAACACGCTGGATGGCCTTGACGGTAGGCTACCACCTGTCTCCAAACAGCTGTTCCAGTGAGTCCCCTCCCCCAACCTTCTCTGAGCCTTCGGGGTCCTTGTGACCTGGCCATTTAGCCCAGGGTGTGCAAAAAAGAGCCGCTCAGAGGTAAAACAATCCAACGTGAAAGAACATGCTGGATGGCCTTGACGGGAGGCTACCATCTGTCTCCCAACATCTGTCCCAGTGGGTCCCCTCCCCCAACCTTCTCTGAGCCTTCGGGGTCCTTGTGACCTGGCCATTTAGCCCATGGTGTGGAAAAAAGTGCCGCTCAGAGGTAAAACATCCCAACGTTAAAGAACACGCTGGATGGCCTTGATGGGAGGCTACCATCTGTCTCCCAACATCTGTCCCAGTGGGTCCCCTCCCCCAACCTTCTCTGAGCCTTCGGGGTCCTTGTGACCTGGCCATTTAGCCAATGGTGTGCAAAAAAGTGCCGCTTAGAGGTAAAATAATCCCACGTTAAAAAACACGCTTGGCCTTGACGGGAGGCTACCATCTGTCTCCCAACATCTGTTCCAGTGAGTCCCCTCCCCCAACCTTCTCTGAGCCTTCGGGGTCCTTGTGACCTGGCCATTTAGCCCATGGTGTGCAAAAAAGAGCCGCTCAGAGGTAAAACAATCCAACGTGAGAGAACATGCTGGATGGCCTTGACGGGAGGCTACCATCTGTCTCCCAACATCTGTCCCAGTGGGTCCCCTCCCCCAACCTTCTCTGAGCCTTCGGGGTCCTTGTGACCTGGCCATTTAGCCCATGGTGTGCAAAAAAGTGCCGCTCAGAGGTAAAACACCCCAACGTTAAAGAACACGCTGGATGGCCTTGATGGGAGGCTACCATCTGTCTCCCAACATCTGTCCCAGTGGGTCCCCTCCCCCAACTTTCTCTGAGCCTTCGGGGTCCTTGTGACCTGGCCATTTAGCCCATGGTGTGCAAAAAAGTGCCGCTTAGAGGTAAAATAATCCCACGTTAAAAAACACGCTTGGCCTTGACGGGAGGCTACCATCTGTCTGCAAACAGCTGTTCCAGTGAGCCCCTCCCCCAACCTTCTCTGAGACTTCGGGGTCCTTGTGAACTGGCCATTTAGCCCATGGTGTGAAAAAAAGGGGCCGCTCAGAGGTAAAACAACCCAACGTTAAAGAACAGGCTGGATGGCTTTGAAGGGAGGCTACCATCTGTCTCCCAACATCTGTTCCAGTGGGTCCCCTCCCCCAACATTCTCTGAGCCTTCGGGCTCCATGTGACCTGGCCATTTAGCCCATGGTGTGCAAAAAAGTGCCGCTTAGAGGTAAAACAATCCAACGTTAAAGAACACGCTGGATGGCCTTGACGGTAGGCTACCATCTGTCTCGCAACATCTGTTCCAGTGAGTACCCACCACCAACCTTCTCTGAGCCTTCGGGGTCCTTGTGACCTGGCCATTTAGCCCATGGTGTGAAAAAAAGTGCCGCTCAGAGGTAAAACAACCCAACGTTAAAGAACACCCTGGATGGCCTTGATGCGAGGCTACCATCTGTCTCCCAACATCTGTCCCAGTGGGTCCCCTCCCTCAACCGTCTCTGAGCCTTCGGGGTCCTTGTGACCTGGCCATTTAGCCCATGGTGTGCAAAAAAGAGCCGCTTAGAGGTAAAATAATCCCACGTTAAAAAACACGCTTGGCCTTGACGGGAGGCTACCATCTGTCTCCAAACTGCTGTTCCAGTGAGTCCCTCCCCCAACCTTCTCTGAGACTTCGGGGTCCTTGTGACCTGGCCATTTAGCTCATGGTGTGAAAAAAAGTGCCGCTCAGAGGTAAAACAACCCAACGTTAAAGAACAGGCTGGATGGCTTTGAAGGGAGGCTACCATCTGTCTCCCAACATCTGTTCCAGTGGGTCCCCTCCCCCAACATTCTCTGAGCCTTCGGGCTCCATGTGACCTGGCCATTTAGCCCATGGTGTACAAAAAAGTGCCGCTTAGAGGTAAAACAATCCAACGTTAAAGAACACACTGGATGGCCTAGACGGTAGGCTACCATCTGTCTCCCAACAGCTGTTCCAGTGAGTCCCCTCCCCCAAACTTCTCTGAGACTTCGGGGTCCTTGTGAACTGGCCATTTAGCCCATATTGTTCAAAAAAGAGCCGCTCAGAGGTAAAAAACCCAACGTTAAAGATCAAGCTGGATGGCCTTGACGGGAGGTTACCATCTGTCTCCCAACATCTGTTCCAGTAAGTCCCCTCCCCCAACCTTCTCTGAGCCTTCGGGGTCCTTGTGACCTGGCCATTTAGCCCATGGTGTGCAAAAAAGAGCCGCTTAGAGGTAAAACAATGCAACGTTAAAAAACACTCTTGGCTTTGACGGGAGGCTTACCATCTGTCTCCAAACAGCTGTACCAATGGGTCCCCTCATCCAACCTTCTCTAAGCCTTCGGGGTCCTTGTGACCTGGACATTTAGCCCATGATGTGCAAAAAAGTTCCGCTCAGAGTTAAACAACACAACGTTAAAGAACACGCTGGATGGACTTGACGGGAGGCTACCATATGTCTCCCAACATCTGTCCCAGTGGGTCCCCTCCCCCAACCTTCTCTGAGCCTTCGGGGTCCTTGTGACCTGGCCATTTAGCCCATGGTGTTCAAAAAAGTGCGGCTTAGAGGTAAAACAATCCAACGTTACAAAACACTCTTGGCTTTGACGGGAGGCTACCATCTGTCTCCAAACAGCTGTTCCAATGGGTCCCCTCCCCCAAACTTCTCTCAGAATTCGGGGTCCTTGTGACCTGGACATTTAGCCCATGATGTGCAAAAAAGTGCCGCTCAGAGTTAAACAACACAACGTTAAAGAACACGCTGAATGGCCTTGACGGGAGGCTACCATCTGTCTCCCAACAGCTCTTCCAGTGAGTCCCCTCCCCCAACCTTTTCTGAGCCTTCGGGGTCCTTGTGACGTGGCCATTTAGCCCATGGTGTGCAAAAAAGTGCCGCTCAGAGGTAAAACAACCCAAAGTTAAAGATCACGCTGGATGGCCTTGACGGGAGGCTACCATCTGTCTCCCAACATCTGTTCCAGTGAGTCCCCTCCCCCAACTTTCTCTGAGCCTTCGGGGTCCTTGTGACCTGGCCATTTAGCCCATAGTGTGCAAAAAAGAGTCGCTCAGAGGTAAAAGAATATAACGTGAAAGAACATGCTGATGGCCTTGACGGGAGGCTACCATCTATCTCCCAACATCTGTCCCAGTGGGTCCCCTCCCTCAACCTTCTCTGAGCCTTTGGGGTCCTTGTGACCTGGCCATTTAGCCCATGGTGTGCAAAAAAGTGGTGCTTAGAGGTAAAATAATCCCACGTTAAAAAACACGCTTGGCCTTGACGGGAGGCTACCATCTGTCTCCAAACAGCTGTTCCAGTGAGTCCCCTCCCCCAACCTTCTCTGTGCCTTCGGGGCCCTTGTGACCTGGCCATTTAGCCCATGGTGTGCAAAAAAGTGCCGCTCAGAGGTAAAACAACACAACGTTAAAGAACACGCTGGATGGCTTTGACGGGAGGCTATCATCTGTCTCCCAACAGCTGTTGCAGTTGGTCCCCTCCCCCAATCTTCTCTGAGCCTTCGGGGACCTTGTAACCTGGCCATTTAGCCCATGGTGTTCAAAAAAGTGCGGCTTAGAGGTAAAACAATCCAACGTTACAAAACACTCTTGGCTTTGACGGGAGGCTACCATCTGTCTCCCAACAGCTGTTGCAGTTGGTCCCCTCCCCCAATCTTCTCTGAGCCTTCGGGGACCTTGTAACCTGGCCATTTAGGCCATGGTGTTCAAAAAAGTGCGGCTTAGAGGTAAAACAATCCAACGTTACAAAACACTCTTGGCCTTGACGGGAGGCTACCATCTGTCTCCCAACAGCTGTTCCAGTGAGTCCCCTCCCCCAACCTTCTCTGAGCCTTCGGGGTCCTTGTGACCTGGCCATTTAGCCCATGGTGTGCAAAAAAGTGCCGCTCAGAGGTAAAACAACCCAACGTTAAAGATCACGCTGGATGGCCTTGACGGGAGGCTACCATCTGTCTCCCAACATCTGTTCCAGTGAGTCCCCTCCCCCAACTTTCTCTGAGCCTTCGGGGTCCTTGTGACCTGGCCATTTAGCCCATAGTGTGCAAAAAAGAGTCGCTCAGAGGTAAAAGAATATAACGTGAAAGAACATGCTGATGGCCTTGACGGGAGGCTATCATCTGTCTCCCAACAGCTGTTGCAGTTGGTCCCCTCCCCCAACCTTCTCTGTGCCTTCGGGGCCCTTGTGACCTGGCCATTTAGCCCATGGTGTGCAAAAAAGTGCCGCTCAGAGGTAAAACAACACAACGTTAAAGAACACGCTGGATGGACTTGACTGGAGGCTGCTATATGTCTCCCAACATCTGTCCCAGTGGGTCCCCTCCCCCAACTTTCTCTGAGCCTTCGGGGTCCTTGTGACCTGGCCATTTAGCCCATGGTGTTCAAAAAAGTGCGGCTTAGAGGTAAAACAATCCAACGTTACAAAACACTCTTGGCTTTGACGGGAGGCTACCATCTGTCTCCAAACAGCTGTTATAATGGGTCCCCTCCCCCAACCTTCTCTCAGAATTCGGGGTCCTTGTGACCTGGACATTTAGCCCATGATGTGCAAAAAAGTGCCGCTCAGAGTTAAACAACACAACGTTAAAGAACACGCTGAATGGCCTTGACGGGAGGCTACCATCTGTCTCCCAACAGCTCTTCCAGTGAGTCCCCTCCCCCAACCTTTTCTGAGCCTTCGGGGTCCTTGTGACGTAGCCATTTAGCCCATGGTGTGCAAAAAAGTGCCGCTCAGAGGTAAAACAACCCAAAGTTAAAGAACACTCTGGATGGCCTTGACGGGAGGCTACCATCTGTCTCCCAACAGCTGTTCCAGTGAGTCCCCTCCCCCAACCTTCTCTGAGCCTTCGGGGTCCTTGTGACCTGGCCATTTAGCCCATGGTGTGCAAAAAAGTGCCGCTCAGAGGTAAAACAACCCAACGTTAAAGATCACGCTGGATGGCCTTGACGGGAGGCTACCATCTGTCTCCCAACATCTGTTCCAGTGAGTCCCCTCCCCCAACTTTCTCTGAGCCTTCGGG
The DNA here is from genome assembly GCA_038380435.1 of Ryuthela nishihirai. Lineage (NCBI taxonomy): Eukaryota > Metazoa > Arthropoda > Arachnida > Araneae > Heptathelidae > Ryuthela > Ryuthela nishihirai. The sequence continues at coordinate 216,618 of JAWZYU010000059.1, forward strand.
GTCCTTGTGACCTGGCCATTTAGCCCATAGTGTGCAAAAAAGAGTCGCTCAGAGGTAAAAGAATATAACGTGAAAGAACATGCTGATGGCCTTGACGGGAGGCTACCATCTATCTCCCAACATCTGTCCCAGTGGGTCCCCTCCCTCAACCTTCTCTGAGCCTTTGGGGTCCTTGTGACCTGGCCATTTAGCCCATGGTGTGCAAAAAAGTGGTGCTTAGAGGTAAAACAATCCCATGTTAAAAAACACGCTTGGCCTTGACGGGAGGCTACCATCTGTGTCCAAACAGCTGTTCCAGTGAGTCCCCTCCCCCAACCTTCTCTGTGCCTTCGGGGCCCTTGTGACCTGGCCATTTAGCCCATGGTGTGCAAAAAAGTGCCGCTCAGAGGTAAAACAACACAACGTTAAAGAACACGCTGGATGGCCTTGACGGGAGGCTATCATCTGTCTCCCAACAGCTGTTCCAGTGGGTCCCCTCCCCCAATCTTCTCTGAGCCTTCGGGGATCTTGTGACCTAGCCATTTAGCCCATGGTGTGCAAAAAAGTGCCGCTCAGAGGTAAAACAATCCAACGTTAAAGAACACGCTGGATGGCCTTGATGGGAGGCTACCATCTGTCTCGCAACAACTGATCCATTGTGACCCCTCCCCCAAACTTCTCTGAACCTTCGGGGTCCTTGTGACCTGGCCATTTAGCCCATGGTGTGCAAAAAAGAGCCGCTCAGCGGTAAAACGACCCAAAGTTAAAGAACATGCTGGATGGCCTTGACGGGAGACTACCATCTGTCTCTCAACAGCTGTCCCAGTGTTCCCCTCCCCCAACATTCTCTGAGCCTTCGTGGTCATTTAGCCCATGGTGTGGAAAAAAGTGCAGCTCAGAGGTAAACCAAACCAACGTTAAAGAACACGTTGGATGGCCTTGACCGGAGGTTTCCATCTGTCTCCCAACATCTGTCCCAATGGGTCCCCTCTTCCAACCTTCTCTGAGCCTTCGGGGTCCTTTTGACCTGTCCATTTAGCTCATGGTGTGCAAAAAAGTGCCGCTTAGAGGTAAAACAATCCAACGTTAAAAAACACGCTTGGTCTAGACGGGAGGCTACCATCTGTCTCCAAACAGCTGTTCCAGTGAGTCCCCTCCCCCAACATTCTCTGAGACTTTGGGGCCCTTTTGACCTGGCCATTTAGCCCATGGTGTGCAAAAAAGTGCCGCTCAGAGGTAAAACAACCCAACGTTAAAGAACACGCTGGATGGCCTTGACGGGAGGCTACCATCTGTCTCCCAACAGCTGTTCCAGTGGGTCCCCTCCCCCAACCTTCTCTGAGCCTTCGGGGTCCTTGTGACCTGGCCATTTAGCCCATGGTGTGCAAAAAAGTGCCGCTCAGAGGTAAAACAACCCAACGTTAAAGAACACGCTGGATGGCCTTGACGGGAGTCTACCATCTGTCTCCCAACAGCTGTTCCAGTGCGTCCCCTCCCCCAACCTTCTCTGAGCCTTCGGTGTCCTTGTGACCTGGCCATTTAGCCCATGGTGTGCAAAAAAGGGCCGCTCAGAGGTAAAACAGTCCAACGTTAAAAAACACGCTGGATGGCCTTGACGGGAGGCTACCATCTGTCTCCCAACAGCTGTTCCAGTGGGTCCCCTCCCCCAAACTTCTCTGAGCCTTCGTGGTCCTTGTGACGTGGCCATTTAGCCTATGGTGTACAAAAAAGTGCCGCTCAGAGGTAAAACAATCCAACGTTAAAGAACACGCTGGATGGCCTTGACGGGAGGCTACCATCTGTCTCCCAACAGCTGTTCCAGTGGGTCCTCTCCCCCAAACTTCTCTGAGACTTCGGGGTCCTTGTGACCTGGCCATTTAGCACATGGTGTGCCAAAAAGTGCCGCTCATAGGTGAAACATTCCAACGTTAAAGAACACGCTGGATGGCCTTGACCGGAGGCTACCATCTGTCTCCCAACAGCTGTTCCAGTGGGTTCCCTCCCCCAACCTTCTCTGAGCCTTCGGGGTCCTTGTGACCTGGACATTTAGCCCATGGTGTGCAAAAAATTGCCGCTCAGAGGTAAAACAACTCAACGTTAAGGAACACGCTGGATGGCCTTGACGGAAGGCTACCATCTGTCTCGCAACATCTGTCGCAGTAGGTCCCCTTCCCCAAACTTCGGGGTTCTTGTGACCTGGCCATTTAGCCCATGGTGTGCAAAAATGTGCCGCTCAGATGTAAAACATTCCAACGTTAAAGAAGACTCTGGATGGCCTGGATGGGAGGCTACCATATGTCTCCCAACAGCTGTTCCAGTGGGTCCCCTCCCCGAAACTTCTCTGAGCCTTCGGGGTCCTTGTGACCTAGCCCTTTAGCCCATGGTGTGCAGAAAAGTGCCGCTCATAGGTAAAACAATCCAACGTTAAAGAGCACGCTGGATGGCTTTGACGGGAGGCTACCATCTGTCTCCCAACAGTTGTTCCAGTGGGTCCCCTCCCCCAAATTTCTCTGTGCCTTCGGGGTCCTTTTGACCTGGCCATTTAGCCCATGGTGTGAAAAAAAAGTGTCGCTCAGAAGTAAAACAATCCAACGATAAAGAACACGCTGGATGGCCTTGACGGGAGGCTACCATCTGTCTCCCAACAGCTGTTCCATTGGGTCTCCTCCCCCAAACTTCTCTGAGCCTTCGGGGTCCTTGTGACTTGGCCATTTAGCCCATGGTGTGCATAAAAGTGTCGCTCAGAGGTAAAACAATCCAACGTTAAAGAACACGCTGGATGGCCTTGACGGGATGCTACCATCTGTCTCCCAACAGCTGTTCCAATGGGTCCCCTCCCCCAAACTTCTCTGAGCCTTCAGGGTCCTTGTGACCTGGCCATTTAGCCCATGGTGTGAAAAAAATTGCCGCTCAGAGGTAAAACAATCCAATGTTAAAGAACACGCTGGATGTCCTTGACGGGAGGCTACCATCTGTCTCCGAACAGCTGTTCCAGTGGGTCCCCTACCCCAACCTTCTCTGAGCCTTCGGGGTCCTTGTGACCTGGCGATTTAGCCCATGATGTGAAAAAAAATGCCGCTCAGAGGTAAAACAATCCAACGTTAAAGAACACGCTGGATGGCCTTGATGGGAGGCTACCATCTGTCTCCCAACAGCTGTTCCAGTGGGTCCCCTCCCCCAACCTTCTCTGAGCATTCGGGGTCCTTGTGACCTGGCCATTTAGCCCGTGGTGTGCAAAAAGTGCCGCTCAGAGGTAAAACAATCCAACGTTAAAGAACACGCTGGATGGCCTTGACGGGAGGCTTCCATCTGTCTCCCAATAGCTATCCCAGTGGGTCCCCTCCCCCAACCTTCTCTAAGCCTTCGGGGTCCTTGTGACCTGGCCATTTAACCCATGGTGTGCAAAAAAATGCTGCTCAGAGGTAAAACAACCCAACCCAAACCATATCACTAGTCAACTCGACCAACCCATACCCCATTCCCTCCCTCAAGCATGTGAAGCTTAAAACAAAATTATTTTTAAAACAGCTTTATATGTTGTCTAAAACAGGTGACACTAGGTTCCCTTTACATCAGAACTCATCCCCCCCCCCATATGCCTATATATTCGATTGTCATAACCTGTAAATTTCATACCATTAATTATTTAGTTTAAATATCATTCTGTGCTATCAATACTATGTAATATTTGGTCCTTTATTATCCGTTTCATATCACTAGTCTACCTTCCCACCCCATAAACCGTTCCCTACTTCCAGCATCCAAATCATATACCGTCATTAATTTAGATGTCTGGCATAGTGGACCAACACCAGACCACGTAAAAGAGGGTGTGGAGACGACCGCCGGTCCATTGCTGTGGGTTTGGATTGGGTTGATTTACCTCTGAGCGGCCCCTTTTTGCACACCATGGGCTAAATGGCCAGGTCACATGGACCTCGAAGGCATAGAAAAGGTTGGGGAGGGGTTCCCACTGGAACAGCTGTTGCGAGACAGATGGTAGCCTCCCGTCAAGACCATCCAGCATGTTCTTTAACGTGCACAGGGTATGGCTCTCCCGCACACGGGGCCATGGCTTAACGTCCCATCCGACGGACGGAAGTCTTTCCAAGCCCATCGGTGTGCCCTACTGGCCGTGGGCAGGGCGGGGAATTTTGCGGAGATAAATCTCAACGCTGACCCAGCTGGCACTCGAACCTGGGAACTACAGATTACGAGCCTGGCGCGCTACCGACTGAGCCACCCCCGCCAAACTTGGTTTGGTGAGACTCGATAGCCTTAACGACAGTATGTGTATATGTCCTTGCCAGCCCAGTGGGGTCAGAGTCTAGTGTATACATTGTAGCATTTCCTGTTTTATCTCCGGTTGAAGCGGATTAACTTATTTCCGCTGGGTAGAAGAGGCTATTAGCCTGGGTTGCAAGCCGGGGAGAATGGGAGGCAGTAGGGGGGAAGGAATACAAGCTGGCTGTGTATGTATAAGGAATCAGGGTTGGGTTGGGTTGTTTTACCTCTGAGCGGCACTTTTTTGCACACCATGGGCTAAATGGCCAGGTCACATGGACCCCGAAGGCTCAGAGCACGTTGGGGAGGGGACCCATTGGAACAGCTGTTGGGAGACAGATGGTAGCCTCCCGTCAAAGCCATTCAGAGTGATCTTTAACGTGCACAGGGTATGGCTCTCCCACACACGGGGCCACGGCTTAACGTCCCATCCCATGGACGGCGGCCTTTCGAAGCCCATCGGTGTCCCCTACTGACCATGGGCAGGGCGGGGAATTTTCCGGAGATAAATCTCAACGCTGACCCAGCTGGGACTCGAACGTGGGAACTACAGATTACGAGCCTGCCGCGCTACCGACTGAGCCACCCTAAGGGGTTGGGGAATTGTTTCCGTAGGTAACAATGCTCTTCTTTCATGTTATTAGAACACCATTCACATTAGTAGAGACAGATGGGGGAAAAAATGTTTTATATTTTTCATGGGTGGGATAAAATTTCTCAAAGGTCGGAGTTCATGTATGACTGCTTTAGCAGAAAAGTGCCTGTGATGATAAACTGCAGCTGAAACTGTGATCTGCATTTGCAAATAATGGTCATAATTTTTAGCTCGTTTTCAGGAAAAAAAACAACAAGATAATGTTTTCATTTTGTCGCCCTCTAATTGCCGAGAAGATATTTCATTGGTGGTACAAGTTTAGTCAGCACGGAAATACAACATTGATTAAAATGAGAAATGCATTTTTTTCGTAGAGTTCATAGTTGCATGTAATGAAAACCAGAAGAATAACATCTCACCTCTGGCAAATATCGGATTCTAAGAGACTAACGGATTATTCAGAAAACTTAAATAGTAATTTTCTTAATACTTTTTCATCCACCTCCTACATGAGACCACAAATATTACTGAAACTATAAAGTCGTTGACCTGCACTCAGGGATATGGTTTAATGATCAATGCCATGGACGGCTGCCTTTGCAAGCTAATCGATGAATCCTTTCCCTTCGATGGCAGGGTGGGACAAATTCTCAAACACCGAAATTTCAAATTTCTACCATAATTAATTCTTTTATAATATTAGCTTAGAGATTTGGTATTTTCAAAAAATTTTCCAATGTTGGAGGACTAAAGTTAACCAGTTTTGGCAGATTTGAAAATAATTTATAAATACATATCCAAATCAAAATGAATTTATAATAATATCTTAAAAATAAAAAGTTGAATATTAAATAGACAGTCAGATGACAAAAATAAAAGTATTACTTGTTTAAAAAAACAAACAAATTAGAATCTACAAATTATAACAAGTTAATTCATATAGTATTTCTTTTCCCGAAATGGACCTGCTTTAGAATATGTGGATAGTATAGATATCTAAGAGATGTCTGAAAAAACATCTGTTCAAAACACTGTAACACAAAAATCAACTGAAATCACTGTAAGAATTAATAATCAGTAGTAAAATTACCTGAATTAGAAAACCGAAGGCCTTGTTAATCAACTTCTGATTCTTTCAAGGTATTTTAAATCGTGATGAAATTCGACTTCAGTAAGGGGCTCCACAACTGAAATGCACTCCACACAGACACAAAGTACACATCGCCCTGCTGTTCAAGCAGCGAAGAAGATTTTGCAAGTAGCCCGCCAAAATGAGTCGGTGAAGAGAGTGTGTCTGACTTCCTCCAATGGGAGACGCCTTACGCTCTCACAGCTTTCCGATCACGTGGCTCAAGTCAAGAGAAACAGGTTGCTGATTACGGTCTCGTGTCGCTTCGTTCTCTCAAGGTTATTCAGCTCCATCGAGTCACGTGGGGCAGTTGTAACGTGCGGAAGTCGGAGAGATTTCTCACGGCAGACAAGTCAGCCACCAATCCGTAATTGATTTCTTTTGCGTCTTGTGAATGTTCTGCTATTAATTAAAATTGGCAAAATATTATAAAAAAAATTATTTTCATCTGTTTTGGCATTTGGTGAAAATGGACTTTCACAGTTTTAGGGTGGACAGGCTTAGAGATGGGTGAGGGAAGGTGGGCTTCCCGTAGGGCTGCAGGGGATAGCGTTCATTCCCTTGTTTGTCATAGGGCAGTTCTGTGTGGGAGAGTCCATCGATGACTTTTTACAATCGATAGATATAGATGTTTTCGAAAGAAAAAACAATCGATACATCGATTGTACTATCGATAGAGTTTTAATGTTGCCAACTTATAGATATGATATTTTTGTTATGTTTAGCTGCAAAAAAGAAACAATAAAACTTGTAAAAGATAATATATTCCAGTAACTTGGGCTTTTAAAAAATATTTTGGATTGAAAAATTGTTTTTTTTTTATTTAAAAATATTAAAAGCGAATATTACATTCAGTAAACTGTTAATACGTATCAATTCAATGTTATGCGTCTGGAATCATTTTTCTTTCCTGATTGGGACTAAAGTTATCACTGGGAAAGTTTGCGAAAACATTCTTTTCGACAAAAACAGCCGAAGTAGATAATCTGATGAACTACGACAACACTTGTGAGCAAATACACAAGCGTCCACGCTCGATATTATAATGAGCTATGTAATGCAACCTTCGGTTTCTGGACTATTCCAGCTTACCTAGGAGTAGCTTAATACTGTGATATATGTGATGCACAACACTGCCTAATTCACGATGAAGCAGGATACGGACAAGAATTTTGTTCGGTACATAGAAAATCTAGTTATGATCTCTGAACTCTGGATCGAACCACAGCCATAGGTTGCAGCTGGCTACTTTCTGACGACTCGCGAACCATCACTTTGAGAAGCACGGTTTGGAAAGGTTTGCACAAACAAATGAGTTGGGTTGTTTTACCTCTGAGCGGCACTTTTTTGCTAAATGGCCAGGTCACATGGACCCCGAAGGCTCAGAGAAGGTTGGGGGAGGGGACCCCCTGGAACAACTGTTGGGAGACAGATGGTAGCCTCTCGTCAAGGCCATCCAGCGTGATCTTTAAAGTTGGGTTGTTTTACATCTGAGCGGCACTTTTTTGCACACCATGGGCAAAACGGCCAGGTCACAATGACCCCGAAGGCTCAAAGAAGATTGGGGGAGGTGACCCACTGGAATAGCTGTTGGGAGACAGATAGTAGCCTTGCGTCAAGGCCATCCAACGTGTTCTTTAACGTGCACAGGGTATGGCTATCCCACACAAGGGGCCACGGCTTAACATTCCATCAGACGGACGGCGGCCTTTCCAAGCCCATCGGTGTCCGCTACTGACCGTGGGCAGGGCGGGGAATTTTTGCGGAGATAAATCTCAACGTTCACTCAGCTGGGACTCCAACCTGGGAACTACAGATTACGAGCCTGGCGCGCTACCGACTGAGCCACCCCCGCTCCACACAAACAAATGATTTCTGGTGGTACGGTAAAGAGCGAGTACGATTCCTACTAACGATAGAGAAAAGAAAATACAGTGTTAATATAATCTTTATTTACACGTGTTTCACTCTCTTTGCTCGGACGAAATCTCGTGGCTTGAAAGGAGAAAGGACTAGCAACTTCGGAACTTTCTGTTGTGTAACTTAATCATCTTAATCCCATCATACTTAGAACTTTTATTGTGCGTTTTAAGTAAAAAAAAATGGCTCACCCGCAAAAAATTGCTTTGAATACAGTCAAAGTTATTCATTCTGGTGTCTACTATCTCGATGCAGTTGAAGCGCTATGGAAATTAGGGGGCCAAAGAGATTCTGTGGAATGTGCCCAATCAATAAACCCAGGCATGATCAGAGTGCTGTTTAAATCAAATGACTTGATTCAGAAAGCGGTTGCTGAACCAATCAAGTCGGCGGTAAAACCATCTATTGCGAGTTGATGATGGATCACATGGCTAGAGTTTATATTAAAAAATTGTCACCATGCCTCACTAACGGGAGCGGGGTCGGTAGCGCGCCTGGCTCGTAATCTGTAGTTCCCAGGTTCGAGTCCCAGCTGGGTCAGCGTTGAGATTTATCTCCGCAAAATTCCCCGCCCTGCCCACGGTCAGTAGGGGACACCGATGGGTTTGGAAAGGCCGTCGTCCGTAGGATGGGACGTTAAGCCGTGGCCCCGTGTGCGGGAGAACCATACCTTGTGCACGTTAAAGAACACGCTGGATGGCCTTGACGGGAGGCTACCATATGCCTCCCAACAGCTGTTCCAGTGGGTCCCCTCCCCCAACCTTCTCTGAGCCTTCGGGGTCCATGTGACCTGGACATTTAGCTCATGGTGTGCAAAAAAGTGCCGCTCAGAGGTAAAACAACCCAACCCGAGTATCGGCGAACATCATCACTTTAGCCGATTGGATAATAGAGGGAGCCAAGAACCCCCCCCCCCCCCCCACACACACACAGGTCACCCGGAGCCCGAATCACTGAGATTACTGATACTGCCGTCACCAACCCTCCCCACTATTGGGCACTCAGGAACCCTTAACGAACCTCTTTTCCACCATCGAAGAGGCCGAAATCATCGAGATGAGGCAAAGGCGGCCGGAAAACGAAGAAAACTCCATTTAAATTACCCTAGACGCAGCCCTAAGGGAAAAAAAATTCCCTCCCCTCCGTCTAGAGCTTTGTTTCCCAAAGTGGGCGAAACCGCCCCTGGGGGACGCTGGAACGATCCAGGGAGTCGGTAGTAGCCTCAGGTTCAATTGGGGGGCGGGATGGAACCATAAAGGAAGAAGGGAAGATAAAATTTTAAAAAACCGTTCGTACATGTTTCATCTGTTGTGTAACATAGAGTAAAAGTCGTAGTGATTACTTTATTATCCAAATAAACACCTAAAATTATCCTTCGTTATCTTAATTTTCTGTGTGTAATGCCAATGTTACTATGGTTGATTTTAATAAATAATTTTATAATTTCAAGCTTCAAGGTGTCTTATTTACAACAACATCTTTCTTTACCATGTTGTAGGACATAGGTAGAAATATAGATACATAAAAGAACGCAAATTTGTCACTGCATTTTTCTGTTCTTTTTTCGCTTAAAGGTAGATTTCCAGGGGAGCGATGAGTATTTTTTTTTTGTGAATAGGGGGCGGTAGGACAAATAAATTTGGGAACCTCTGATCTAGAGACAGCTGCACTGTAGACAGCAGCCATAGCTGCAGACGGTCAGGTGACCTGATGACCTAGAGCCCCACTCTGGTCATCTGCTATGTTACTTGTTAGGTAAACAAGTGTCCTCGGCTATGTCAAACCCACACGTCGTTAGAATAATTGACACTGATAATTACGACAAGAGTTACGCGCTATGTTCGCTCAAAGCTATTGCACAGTCGTTAAGATAGGGGTTCTCAACGTGGGGTACGCGGTAAAATTTTTTGGGGTACGCCGTGAGAGGTCAAAAGTCGCTAGATCTATTAATAAAGTCACTAAGTTGGCAATACTGTTGTGCAAAAATGTCATTTTTTGTGTTTATCGATATATGAAATTTATCAATACAAAATTTAATGTGTGTGTGTATGTATATATGTTTTATTTTATTTCCATTGTTATGGGTTGGGTTGTTTTACCTCTGAGCGGCACTTTTTTGCACACCATAGGCTAAATGGCCAGGTCACATGGACCCCGAAGGCTCAGAGAAGGTTGGAGGAGGGGACCCACTGGAACAGCTGTTGGAAGATAGATGGTAGCTTCCCGTCAAGGCCATCCAGCGTGTTCTTTAACGTGCACAGGGTATGGCTCTCCCGCACACGGGCCATGGCTTAACGTCCCATCCGACGGACGACGGCCTTTCCAAGCCCATCGGTGTCCCCTACTGACCGTGGGCAGGGCGGGGAATTTTGCGGAGATAAATCTCAACGCTGACCCAGCTGGGACTCGAACCTGGGAACTACAGATTACGAGCCTGGCGCGCTACCGACTGAGCCACCCCCGCCCCATTTCCATTGTTATACTATAACTATAGTTTTATCTATCTATACAAGGGATACTCCAGTTACATACATATTTCCAGGGGGTACTCGAAGCATAAAAGGTTGAGAACAACTGGTCTAAGAAATTACGTGAGTTCGCATCATTGTTGCAGTTCTTTTGTCATTTCATGTGTGGTCTGAAGTCTGTCAAAAAGAACACGAGCCAGGAGTTCACTAAGAGTTCATTAAGAGTGAGAGAGAAGAACAGATGAAAATTAGAAAGTTTTGAAGAAATAATGTCGAAAGTAAAAGAATGGGAGTTACTTTCCAGTTAAAGGTCGTACGAAAATCAAAAACACAAAAATTTGAATATCATCATTCAACTATACTCCGTTTCAGATAAAGAATGAAGAGGCAAAATCTGAAGATCGGAGACGAGAATCAACCAATGAAAAGAGGCCACATCCACGTGAGTTCTAGGCTCGCAGATGTAACACTCGTTCATAGCAAACAGTTCCACAGCTTATGAGAGAAAGAAGTGCTTTTCTCTAATGTACATAATTAATATGCATACTTTATTGCGGTAAGTGATTAAAAATGATATTCCTAATAATAGAGTATTACATATACACTATAAAGCATAATTTCTTTTACTCTGGTGTATTAGCGAATAGAAAAATTGAGCGCTGTTCTTGAGAAGCGTTGTCCATGTGAGCTCTCATAGCCCGTTGCTTCGATTTTATTTCCATTTGGAGAAATCTTCGTCCCCTTCCATTCCCTAAACACTTTACTAATGGTGTCAAATTTCTCACACGTTGGATCCCCCTGTCTCAACCTATATTGGGTGAAAAAATCAGGTTCCTACCTGACATGGGACACCTTACTATAATAATTAATAATATAATAATTATTTTAATAAATTATAATTATTATTATTATAATTAATGTAACATTAAAATGTATTTATAAATAAAGAAATGTTTATTGGTCAGAGAAGTATGAATAAGGTATTAATAAAGAAATAATCCCTCAAGCAACTACTTGCCACAGGTTGGGTTGGGTTGTTTTACCTGTGAGCGGTACTTTTTTGTACACCATGGACTAAATGGCCAGGTCACATGGACCCCGTAGGCTCAGAGACGGTTAGGGGAGGGGACCCACTGGAACAGCAGTAGTATCATCACAACCTACCGATTCCCCTTTGCACAGTGCTTTCCCCCCCTATGTCGCAATCGTTTACGTTGTCTTCTTGACTTGGACCCCCTATGTCGCAATCGACCGGAAATTGACCTGTGCTGGGCCACGTTGCCTTCTGAACTTTGATCCCTATGTTGCAATCAACAGGAAATTGACCCTGGCGTAGCAACTGTCGTGGTATTAATAATTCATAATTCATAATTAATAATTCATAATTAAAAATTCCTCCCCCTTTTAACCCCTTGTGCTATCTAGTTTTTAACTCTAATTTTAAGTCCTCCTTCTCGAATAATCTCGATTTTTCTTTATTTCAGACTTACCTTTTATTTTAAAACCTCGATTTTGCAAACCCCCATGGTTGAGCTATATTTTAAGCCCTCCTTCTCGAATAGTCTCGTTTTTTCTTTATTTCAGGCCCCAATGGTTGACTTATATTTTAAATCCTCCACTTGCAAACCCCCTGGCTGACCTATATTTTAAGCCCTACCTATATTTTAAACCCCCCTCCTTCCCTCGGAACGGCTGATGCAAGCCTCAGAATAATTGCACAGAAAAGGATGATACAAGTATCAATTGTAAAAACACCTCCAAAAAGACCCACCATGGTTGACCTATATTTTAAACCCTACCTATATTTTAAGCCATGGATTTTGCATACCTCCTGGTTGACATATATTTTAAGCCCTGGATTTTGCATATCTGCTGGTTGACATATATTTTAAGCCCTGGATTTTGCAGACCCCACTGATTGACCTATATTTTAAGACCCCTCCTTCCCTCGGATTACAAGTCTCAGAATAATTCCACAGAAAAGGATGACACAAGTCTCAATTGTAAAAATCAACTCTCAAAGTTGTATTCTTATTAATTAAAACCCTTTCTATTAAAAGTTACCTCTATTAAAAATCTTTCGCTATTCGTTTTGCCAGGACTGCTAAACGATTCCCTTTTATTAAAACTCTGGTATTTGGCGCTACTTATTAATAATTCATAATTAATAATTCATAATTAATTCCTCCCCCTTTTAACCCCTGGTGCTATCTAGTTTTTAACTCTAATTTTAAACGCCCCTTCACGAATAGTCTCGATTTTTCTTTATTTCAGACTCGCCTTTTATTTTAAAACCTCGATTTTGCAAAACACCTGGTTGCCCTATATTTTAAGCCCTACCTATATTTTAAGTCATGGATTTTGCAAACCACCTGGTTGACCTATATTTCAGATTCACCTTTTATTTTAAAACCTCGATTTTGCAAACCCCCTGGTTGAGCTATATTTTAAGCTCCCCTTCTTGAATAGTCTCGATTTTTCTTTATTTCAGACTCACCTATATTTTAAGCCATGGATTTTGCAAACCCCCCGGTTGACCTATATTTTAAACCCTACCTATATTTTAAACCCCCCCCCCCTCCTTCCCTCGGAACGGCTGATGCAGGCCTCAGAATAATTGCACAGAAAAGGATGATACATGTCTCAATTGTAAAAACACCTCCAAAAAGACCCACCATGGCTGACCTATATTTTAAACCCTACCTATATTTTAAGCCCTGGATTTTGCATACCTCCTGGTTGACATATATTTTAAGCCCTGGATTTTGCAGACCCTCCTGGTTGACCTATATTTTAAGCCCCCTCCTTCCCTCGGATTTCAAGTCTCAGAATAATTCCACAGAAAAGGATGACACAAGTCTCAATTGTAAAAATCAACTCTCAAAGTTGTATTCTTATTAATTAAAACCCTTTCTATTAAAAATCTTTTGGTGTTCATTTTGCCAGGACTGTTAAACGATTCCCGTTTATTAAAACTCCAGTATATATTTTTTCCAACCCGTTAATCGATCCCCTAGTAAATAAAAACTCTCACTTACCTTTATTAAAAATCATCCAGCGCTCGTAATAAATCAGTTTACTCTAGTTGCGTTTAATCGGAAAAAAAAAAATCATTCCCTCGCTAGCGTACCTCCACGTTAATTTCGGGAAAAAGCCTCATCGGATCCAAGGTTCACGTGTTTTACTAGAAGAATGACACAGTAACTGTTTCACAGAAAAATTAATAAAATTTGGTTTAAATTATTCGTAGGACTTGTATATAAGATCTACCTTGCAATAGACGTTCAACAGGCTAAAAGTTTTCCAAGTCCGTTATCGGTGTATCGGAAATCGTACGTTTCCTGTAGACATCCTTCAGATCGCTTATTAGGGGGTAGCAACAGCACTTTCGCCACATCACACGATATGGTGCAATCCTTTATAAGCTGGAAGGTCAAAAGGTCAAATGTCCAGCGCTTCACTGTGTCTGCATTTGACACTGATAAGGTTTAAAAATAGATGTTTCCTAGAATCCACATTGCCTTCTCAGATTGGACTTTGACCCCTATGTCGCAACCGACCATATTTTAAGTCCTCTTCATAGACCCCATGGTTGACCTATATTTTAAGTCCCCTTCTCGAATTTTCTTGTTTTTCCCCGTGTTTAACTCATATTTTAAGCCCTCCCCTCTTCATAGACCCACCTATTGATCCACCTATATTTTAAGCCCTCCCCTCTTTAAACCAAATCAGTTTTTGCGCATTTAATCGGTGTCATCCAACGTCCATACTATTTTTAGTACGTCTCCTGTATTTAAAAAAAAAAAAAAAAAAATATTAGCTTTCGTCGCCGTATTTGAACGCGCTACCTCAGTGCCGATAGCTGAAGCGTCATCGCCAGGGCGCGGATTTTTGCGGTGATAAATCTCAACTCTGGCCCTGCTATCCGCTCGACAATATTTGCTACTGGTAAAACGATTTCCTTCATTAAAAATAAAAACTAATTAAATAATGGGGTATCACTGGGAAAATACTGGGTAGAACCCAAACTGATTTCGTGCTAAAACATCTCCAGATTTCAGCTTACTTGAAAAACTATTTTTAGAAATGAACCAGTGACTTGAATCACTCAACTTCCATAAGAATACACAATTATGGTACAGTGTCGGGAAAAAATATGTTTCAACGAAATTCAATTGCATGTATTACGATCAGAAAAATAATTTAGTGGACAAAGTTTAAAATAGTTATTAAATGGTACCTTACAGTGCAAGTGCGCTTCAGGCGAAAAGCCTCCCCTTCGAACACTGCACCCCGTTTTTCCGAAGCAACTGTGTCACAAGTCTTCCTACATCATCCCTAAACAGAGAATCGGATTCAATGTGCAAGAAGATCAAGACCTCATTTGAAGGAGCACATAGTGGATACTGTACTCCATAGTGAAATGAACATTGGCCTCTTGCGGGACCTAGTTATATCTCCAAGAGAATTACTAATGAAAACGTGCTATTGTTAATGTATGCAATTCCGACAAAAAATGTTTTGTCTGTTTTAGCCACTTTGTATCCTGCAATAGGAAACACTGAACACCTTAACAACTATATACATTTAGAAGAAAACACATCAGGTCTAATTTTCCCTTTAACAATAAATCAAATATCTAAATTCGAAAAAATTAACATTTCTGTCTGGATACGAGAAAGAGATGTTCCCACTCTACATCGCACCATTCAGATTTAAAGCGCATGCAAATCTCCTACTGTTGTCAGACGATGAAAAGCAGCATTATTATTCCATTAAGAATTTGTTTCTATGAAATTCAAAGGGAGAAGGCTGTTTTCCATATTATAGGGAATGCAATTAATACATTCCTTGCAGATGGATGTCCTTTAGGTTATGAAATAATCTTATTAGAACGCTTAAAATTGAGATGACACACATTAGCTCCTCCGAGAAGCGCTAGGGGGTAGAAGAATATACCCGTGTAATGAAAATATTCATTCGTAATAAAAAAAAAACCTACGCCGATATCGCGTACACTGACGTGCTCCTCTTAGCTGATGTGTTTGGTGGCAGATACTGACCCCTGCTATGTTTACACAGCTCCTGCCTTCATACCTGAAGATGACAAATACTAGAGTTGATAACCTACAATGTACCTTTTTGGAAGCCATACGAGGAGGAATTTCGGTGATATGCAGACAACGAGCATTTAGAATGAAAAACTGATTGCAAGTTTGCTTTACTGTCATACAAACCTGAAAAGAGATGAAATGGGTAGTACTTTACCCATGATACAGCCTGTGACTAGGTCGTTAAATCAAATTACATGCATAAACGAAAATTAGAAAAACAACGAAATGGTTGGTAAATTCAATGATAATCACTAAAATGTAAAGAGTGTTGGAATATCTGTAAATGCACACACATTTCAGTGGATAGGTGAATATTTTCACAATTCTTTGGAAGTGGAAGGCACAATAACTGTAAAACATACTGTGACGAGAGAGAAAGTATAAAAATGTAGTGGGATGGTTGTAAAAAATCGCTTCAAAACAGAAAATTACAACGCAAATACTGTAAGATAGAAAAAAAACGACTATTCGACGGTTATTCCAAGCCGCTATCTCACGCTCTTTTCAGATTTCCTGGTTCTATAGTTCCCTGGTACGTAGCGCATAAGTGTGGGTGTAGTTGGCTATTTTTCGTTGCAAACACAAGTTGTTTTCACTATTAGTTATTTTTCCTGCATGAGAATACACATTTCTATACTACATTGCGTACACACGGATGGACGAATATCACAAAATACTTTGCATATAGAAAACATCAGTAAAGAACCACAGAAGTTTGGAAATTTAAAATCTGAAAACTCAGTGTTTATAAGAAAACAACAATATTTTCAGTATTTTCATGAAAAGTTCGGGCCCAGAATCGATCCGCTAGACCTAACTTTGCATTCTCTGACTTCAACCACCGATAAAACGTAATGTAAGCTCTCTCGTCGGTTATCCCAAGCCGCTATCTCTTTTCAGAGTTTCTGGTCCCCCTCGGTACGTTTGAATAAGCGCATAAGTGTGGGTGAAAATGGCTATTTTTCGCTGCAAACACAAGTTTTTCGACAAAGATAGGGTGTTTCACTACAATCTAAAATGGGATTTCATGTGTGTTTAGTTATTTTTCCTGCATGAGAATATTTCTAACCTATCTAATAGACAGCAGGTTAGTTACTTCGGATCTAACAAAGCCAAGGTTTGAGATCCATAGTAAGACATGAACGTCTGTGTTGTTTTTCTACCAAGATCCCGACATCCTCTCACCCCCTTCTACTGGGTCGTATGAAAAAATCCTGTAACTGTGGCGGCAATTAGCTGCGTGAAGGTGTATTTATTTTTAAAGCAAAGACACACTAATTTTGGACTCGCTAGCTAGAGAACGATATAGTAATTTGCTAAAATTTGATTTTAACGATCAGATAGTGTATACATCACCACTTTTTTAGTTCATACTAATAACTTCTAACTTTTAAAGGAAATATTGTCTCATTATAAGCGATTTCATACAAAGAGATACGCACTCTATGTTTCACATCTAAATCTATAGAGATAACGATCACTACCCATGGAACACATCTGTGAAAAAACACGCTATGATAGGGTTTGAGAAAGATTTTTAGTCCATGGGGGGTGTTGCACTGCAGGAAAGCACATTATCTTTGATATCAGAACCGACATGAAAGTTATACTGTTTGGGTTTGAGAAAGATTCTTTAGTTCACGGGGCACCACATGAATAAATGCATAAGTACGGGTGAAGATGGCTATTTTTCGCTGCAAACACAAGTTTTTCGACAAAGATAGGGTGTTTCACTACAATCTAACACGGGATTTCATGTGTGTTTAGTTATTTTTCCTGCATGAGAATATTTCTAACCTATCTCATAGACAGCAGGTTAGTTACTTCGGATCTAACAAAGCCAAGGTTTGAGATCCATAGTAAGACGAACGTCTGTGTTGTTTCCCTACCAAGATCCCGACATCCTCTCACCCCCTTTACTGGGTCGTATGAAAAAATCCTGTAACTGTTGCGGCAATTAGCTGCGTGAAGGTGTATTTATTTTTAAAGCAAAGACACACTAATTTTGGACTCGCTAGCTAGAGAACGATATAGTAATTTGCTAAAATTTGATTTTAACGATCAGATAGTGTATACATCACCACTTTTTTAGTTCATACTAATAACTTCTAACTTTTAAAGGAAATATTGTCTCATTATAAGCGATTTCATACAAAGAGATACGCACTCTATGTTTCACATTTAAATCTATAGAAATAACGATCACTACCCATGGAACACATCTGTGAAAAAACACGGTATGATAGGGTTTGAGAAAGATTTTTACCCTATGGGGTGGTTCACTGCAGGAAAGCACATTATCTTTGATATCAGAACCTACGTGAAAGTTATACTGTTTGGGTTTGAGAAAGATTCTTTAGTTCACAGGGCACCGCATGAATAAGCGCATAAGTGTGGGTGAAGATGGCTATTTTTCGCTGCAAACACAAGTTTTTCGACAAAGATAGGGTGTTTCACTACAATCTAACACGGGATTTCATATTTGTTTAGTTATTTTTCCCTGCATATTTCTATACTAGTGTGGAATTCTTAGAACAAGTGGTACTATGTTCGTGTGAAAGTGGTTCTGGCAAGCACACGTTTTTTGATAATGTCATGCACCCTGTTTGGGAAGAACACTGTCTATGGAGCATTACTCCTGTAAATTCCATAAGCATAATGATTTCAGCTGTATGTGAACCAAACATTCACTTGAGAAGAATATTTAAAAAACATCAGTGTGAACTCATGGATACATAAAACGTGTCTCTTTCTTGTGTCTCTTCATATCTATATACTATTCTCACGAACACAAAAGATAGAACTTTCGAAGGAAGATGATCAGTGCAACAGTTAAGAAACTGATTTTCTGTGTTTTGGGGCTTTTCACCAATGCCATCTAGGGGCAAATATGTTGACTGTCTGATTCGAGTAAAAACAAGATTATTACTTTTAAGCAGTCGGTTTATGAATATGTAGGAGAATGTTTTTCTGATCTTATGCAAAATATATTCTTGTGTGGTGTATGGTATTATTCAACGGATGTCTTTCTAAGTGTATGCATATATCCGTGCAATAGACTAAGTTTTTTCTCACACACTTGTTTCGTCTCTGTAATTGTATGTTTGTGCGTGCGTATGCTTTCATGTTTGTGTGTGTGTGTATGTTTCTGTGTGCGGATGAGTGTGTGCGTGCGTATGTTTTCATGTGTGTGTATACGTCTTCATGGCTCTCTCTGTGTGTGTGTGTGTCTTTCATCTTTATGTGTATATGTTATCGTATGTGTGTTTTGTTCACATGCAAGAATAAACATATTGTCTTACGGACACTTGCTTGCTACAGAAGAAGCTAACAATTTAAAACGAGACTAGTGGTTACACAAAATATTTCATCACAGATCTTAACTTCAATACTCATATTTCAGGAGATGTAAGGATTTTTCTTCAACACGTTCGAATATTTTTTAAACACGACTGTCTTACGTTACGTCTTACGTTACGTTTCCTATCAGATGTCTCGTAACGAACAAAGCGTGTGTGTGTGTGTGTTTTGCTAATACAGAAGAGGACATTCAACCGAGAATATTTCAAACTTAGAATAATACAACATCCTGATGCGTTAAGAACGAAGTGGAGGGATACTAACAGCTGAAACATGACCTGAAGCGATCGAAATCCTGTTTCAAAAAAGAGACCTCTTTTTTGAAACAAGGATTTTTTCAGTAGTATTACGATTTATCACCCTTCGTCCCCTTGCGCGAAACAACAGGATTTCGATCGCTTCAGGTCATGTTTCAGCTGTTAGTATCCCTCCACTTCGTTCTTAACGCATCAGGATGTTGTGTTATTCTAAGTTTGAAATATTCTCGGTTGAATGTCCTCTTCTGTATTAGCAAAACACACACACACACACGCTTTGTTCGTTACGAGACATCTGACAGGAAACGTAACGTAAGACGTAACGTAAGACAGTCGTGTTCAAAAAATATTCGAACGTGTTGAAGAAAAATCCTTACATCTCCTGAAATATGAGTATTGAAGTTAAGATCTGTGATGAAATATTTTGCGTAACCACTAGTCTCGTTTTAAATTGTTAGCTTCTTCTGTAGCAAGCAAGTGTCCGTAAGACAATATGTTTATTCTTGCATGTGAACAAAACACACATACGATAACATATACACATAAAGATGAAAGACACACACACACACAGAGAGAGCCATGAAGACGTATACACACACATGAAAACATACGCACGCACACACTCATCCGCACACAGAAACATACACACACACACAAACATGAAAGCATACGCACGCACAAACATACAATTACAGAGACGAAACAAGTGTGTGAGAAAAAACTTAGTCTATTGCACGGATATATGCATACACTTAGAAAGACATCCGTTGAATAATACCATACACCACACAAGAATATATTTTGCATAAGATCAGAAAAACATTCTCCTACATATTCATAAACCGACTGCTTAAAAGTAATAATCTTGTTTTTACTCGAATCAGACAGTCAACATATTTGCCCCTAGATGGCATTGGTGAAAAGCCCCAAAACACAGAAAATCAGTTTCTTAACTGTTGCACTGATCATCTTCCTTCGAAAGTTCTATCTTTTGTGTTCGTGAGAATAGTATATAGATATGAAGAGACACAAGAAAGAGACACGTTTTATGTATCCATGAGTTCACACTGATGTTTTTTAAATATTCTTCTCAAGTGAATGTTTGGTTCACATACAGCTGAAATCATTATGCTTATGGAATTTACAGGAGTAATGCTCCATAGACAGTGTTCTTCCCAAACAGGGTGCATGACATTATCAAAAAACGTGTGCTTGCCAGAACCACTTTCACACGAACATAGTACCACTTGTTCTAAGAATTCCACACTAGTATAGAAATATGCAGGGAAAAATAACTAAACAAATATGAAATCCCGTGTTAGATTGTAGTGAAACACCCTATCTTTGTCGAAAAACTTGTGTTTGCAGCGAAAAATAGCCATCTTCACCCACACTTATGCGCTTATTCATGCGGTGCCCTGTGAACTAAAGAATCTTTCTCAAACCCAAACAGTATAACTTTCACGTAGGTTCTGATATCAAAGATAATGTGCTTTCCTGCAGTGAACCACCCCATAGGGTAAAAATCTTTCTCAAACCCTATCATACCGTGTTTTTTCACAGATGTGTTCCATGGGTAGTGATCGTTATTTCTATAGATTTAAATGTGAAACATAGAGTGCGTATCTCTTTGTATGAAATCGCTTATAATGAGACAATATTTCCTTTAAAAGTTAGAAGTTATTAGTATGAACTAAAAAAGTGGTGATGTATACACTATCTGATCGTTAAAATCAAATTTTAGCAAATTACTATATCGTTCTCTAGCTAGCGAGTCCAAAATTAGTGTGTCTTTGCTTTAAAAATAAATACACCTTCACGCAGCTAATTGCCGCAACAGTTACAGGATTTTTTCATACGACCCAGTAAAGGGGGTGAGAGGATGTCGGGATCTTGGTAGGGAAACAACACAGACGTTCGTCTTACTATGGATCTCAAACCTTGGCTTTGTTAGATCCGAAGTAACTAACCTGCTGTCTATGAGATAGGTTAGAAATATTCTCATGCAGGAAAAATAACTAAACACACATGAAATCCCGTGTTAGATTGTAGTGAAACACCCTATCTTTGTCGAAAAACTTGTGTTTGCAGCGAAAAATAGCCATCTTCACCCGTACTTATGCATTTATTCATGTGGTGCCCCGTGAACTAAAGAATCTTTCTCAAACCCAAACAGTATAACTTTCATGTCGGTTCTGATATCAAAGATAATGTGCTTTCCTGCAGTGCAACACCCCCCATGGACTAAAAATCTTTCTCAAACCCTATCATAGCGTGTTTTTTCACAGATGTGTTCCATGGGTAGTGATCGTTATCTCTATAGATTTAGATGTGAAACATAGAGTGCGTATCTCTTTGTATGAAATCGCTTATAATGAGACAATATTTCCTTTAAAAGTTAGAAGTTATTAGTATGAACTAAAAAAGTGGTGATGTATACACTATCTGATCGTTAAAATCAAATTTTAGCAAATTACTATATCGTTCTCTAGCTAGCGAGTCCAAAATTAGTGTGTCTTTGCTTTAAAAATAAATACACCTTCACGCAGCTAATTGCCGCCACAGTTACAGGATTTTTTCATACGACCCAGTAGAAGGGGGTGAGAGGATGTCGGGATCTTGGTAGAAAAACAACACAGACGTTCATGTCTTACTATGGATCTCAAACCTTGGCTTTGTTAGATCCGAAGTAACTAACCTGCTATCTATTAGATAGGTTAGAAATATTCTCATGCAGGAAAAATAACTAAACACACATGAAATCCCATTTTAGATTGTAGTGAAACACCCTATCTTTGTCGAAAAACTTGTGTTTGCAGCGAAAAATAGCCATTTTCACCCACACTTATGCGCTTATTCAAACGTACCGAGGGGGACCAGAAACTCTGAAAAGAGATAGCGGCTTGGGATAACCGACGAGAGAGCTTACATTACGTTTTATCGGTGGTTGAAGTCAGAGAATGCAAAGTTAGGTCTAGCGGATCGATTCTGGGCCCGAACTTTTCATGAAAATACTGAAAATATTGTTGTTTTCTTATAAACACTGAGTTTTCAGATTTTAAATTTCCAAACTTCTGTGGTTCTTTACTGATGTTTTCTATATGCAAAGTATTTTGTGATATTCGTCCATCCGTGTGTACGCAATGTAGTATAGAAATGTGTATTCTCATGCAGGAAAAATAACTAATAGTGAAAACAACTTGTGTTTGCAACGAAAAATAGCCAACTACACCCACACTTATGCGCTACGTACCAGGGAACTATAGAACCAGGAAATCTGAAAAGAGCGTGAGATAGCGGCTTGGAATAACCGTCGAATAGTCGTTTTTTTTCTATCTTACAGTATTTGCGTTGTAATTTTCTGTTTTGAAGCGATTTTTTACAACCATCCCACTACATTTTTATACTTTCTCTCTCGTCACAGTATGTTTTACAGTTATTGTGCCTTCCACTTCCAAAGAATTGTGAAAATATTCACCTATCCACTGAAATGTGTGTGCATTTACAGATATTCCAACACTCTTTACATTTTAGTGATTATCATTGAATTTACCAACCATTTCGTTGTTTTTCTAATTTTCGTTTATGCATGTAATTTGATTTAACGACCTAGTCACAGGCTGTATCATGGGTAAAGTACTACCCATTTCATCTCTTTTCAGGTTTGTATGACAGTAAAGCAAACTTGCAATCAGTTTTTCATTCTAAATGCTCGTTGTCTGCATATCACCGAAATTCCTCCTCGTATGGCTTCCAAAAAGGTACATTTTAGGTTATCAACTCTAGTATTTGTCATCTTCAGGTATGAAGGCAGGAGCTGTGTAAACATAGCAGGGGTCAGTATCTGCCACCAAACACATCAGCTAAGAGGAGCACGTCAGTGTACGCGATATCGGCGTAGGGTTTTTTTTTATTACGAATGAATATTTTCATTACACGGGTATATTCTTCTACCCCCTAGCGCTTCTCGGAGGAGCTAATGTGTGTCATCTCAATTTTAAGCGTTCTAATAAGATTATTTCATAACCTAAAGGACATCCATCTGCAAGGAATGTATTAATTGCATTCCCTATAATATGGAAAACAGCCTTCTCCCTTTGAATTTCATAGAAACAAATTCTTAATGGAATAATAATGCTGCTTTTCATCGTCTGACAACAGTAGGAGATTTGCATGCGCTTTAAATCTGAATGGTGCGATGTAGAGTGGGAACATCTCTTTCTCGTATCCAGACAGAAATGTTAATTTTTTCGAATTTAGATATTTGATTTATTGTTAAAGGGAAAATTAGACCTGATGTGTTTTCTTCTAAATGTATATAGTTGTTAAGGTGTTCAGTGTTTCCTATTGCAGGATACAAAGTGGCTAAAACAGACAAAACATTTTTTGTCGGAATTGCATACATTAACAATAGCACGTTTTCATTAGTAATTCTCTTGGAGATATAACTAGGTCCCGCAAGAGGCCAATGTTCATTTCACTATGGAGTACAGTATCCACTATGTGCTCCTTCAAATGAGGTCTTGATCTTCTTGCACATTGAATCCGATTCTCTGTTTAGGGATGATGTAGGAAGACTTGTGACACAGTTGCTTCGGAAAAACGGGGTGCAGTGTTCGAAGGGGAGGCTTTTCGCCTGAAGCGCACTTGCACTGTAAGGTACCATTTAATAACTATTTTAAACTTTGTCCACTAAATTATTTTTCTGATCGTAATACATGCAATTGAATTTCGTT
Source organism: Ryuthela nishihirai (assembly GCA_038380435.1). Lineage (NCBI taxonomy): Eukaryota > Metazoa > Arthropoda > Arachnida > Araneae > Heptathelidae > Ryuthela > Ryuthela nishihirai. The sequence goes on from JAWZYU010000059.1 coordinate 240,460, forward strand.
GAAACATATTTTTTCCCGACACTGTACCATAATTGTGTATTCTTATGGAAGTTGAGTGATTCAAGTCACTGGTTCATTTCTAAAAATAGTTTTTCAAGTAAGCTGAAATCTGGAGATGTTTTAGCACGAAATCAGTTTGAGTTCTACCCAGTATTTTCCCAGTGATACCCCATTATTTAATTAGTTTTTATTTTTAATGAAGGAAATCGTTTTACCAGTAGCAAATATTGTCGAGCGGATAGCAGGGCCAGAGTTGAGATTTATCACCGCAAAAATCCGCGCCCTGGCGATGACGCTTCAGCTATCGGCACTGAGGTAGCGCGTTCAAATACGGCGACGAAAGCTAATATTTTTTTTTTTTTTTTTTAAATACAGGAGACGTACTAAAAATAGTATGGACGTTGGATGACACCGATTAAATGCGCAGAAACTGATTTGGTTTAAAGAGGGGAGGGCTTAAAATATAGGTGGATCAATAGGTGGGTCTATGAAGAGGGGAGGGCTTAAAATATGAGTTAAACACGGGGAAAAACAAGAAAATTCGAGAAGGGGACTTAAAATATAGGTCAACCATGGGGTCTATGAAGAGGACTTAAAATATGGTCGGTTGCGACATAGGGGTCAAAGTCCAATCTGAGAAGGCAATGTGGATTCTAGGAAACATCTATTTTTAAACCTTATCAGTGTCAAATGCAGACACAGTGAAGCGCTGGACATTTGACCTTTTGACCTTCCAGCTTATAAAGGATTGCACCATATCGTGTGATGTGGCGAAAGTGCTGTTGCTACCCCCTAATAAGCGATCTGAAGGATGTCTACAGGAAACGTACGATTTCCGATACACCGATAACGGACTTGGAAAACTTTTAGCCTGTTGAACGTCTATTGCAAGGTAGATCTTATATACAAGTCCTACGAATAATTTAAACCAAATTTTATTAATTTTTCTGTGAAACAGTTACTGTGTCATTCTTCTAGTAAAACACGTGAACCTTGGATCCGATGAGGCTTTTTCCCGAAATTAACGTGGAGGTACGCTAGCGAGGGAATGATTTTTTTTTTTCCGATTAAACGCAACTAGAGTAAACTGATTTATTACGAGCGCTGGATGATTTTTAATAAAGGTAAGTGAGAGTTTTTATTTACTAGGGGATCGATTAACGGGTTGGAAAAAATATATACTGGAGTTTTAATAAACGGGAATCGTTTAACAGTCCTGGCAAAATGAACACCAAAAGATTTTTAATAGAAAGGGTTTTAATTAATAAGAATACAACTTTGAGAGTTGATTTTTACAATTGAGACTTGTGTCATCCTTTTCTGTGGAATTATTCTGAGACTTGAAATCCGAGGGAAGGAGGGGGCTTAAAATATAGGTCAACCAGGAGGGTCTGCAAAATCCAGGGCTTAAAATATATGTCAACCAGGAGGTATGCAAAATCCAGGGCTTAAAATATAGGTAGGGTTTAAAATATAGGTCAGCCATGGTGGGTCTTTTTGGAGGTGTTTTTACAATTGAGACATGTATCATCCTTTTCTGTGCAATTATTCTGAGGCCTGCATCAGCCGTTCCGAGGGAAGGAGGGGGGGGGGGGTTTAAAATATAGGTAGGGTTTAAAATATAGGTCAACCGGGGGGTTTGCAAAATCCATGGCTTAAAATATAGGTGAGTCTGAAATAAAGAAAAATCGAGACTATTCAAGAAGGGGAGCTTAAAATATAGCTCAACCAGGGGGTTTGCAAAATCGAGGTTTTAAAATAAAAGGTGAATCTGAAATATAGGTCAACCAGGTGGTTTGCAAAATCCATGACTTAAAATATAGGTAGGGCTTAAAATATAGGGCAACCAGGTGTTTTGCAAAATCGAGGTTTTAAAATAAAAGGCGAGTCTGAAATAAAGAAAAATCGAGACTATTCGTGAAGGGGCGTTTAAAATTAGAGTTAAAAACTAGATAGCACCAGGGGTTAAAAGGGGGAGGAATTAATTATGAATTATTAATTATGAATTATTAATAAGTAGCGCCAAATACCAGAGTTTTAATAAAAGGGAATCGTTTAGCAGTCCTGGCAAAACGAATAGCGAAAGATTTTTAATAGAGGTAACTTTTAATAGAAAGGGTTTTAATTAATAAGAATACAACTTTGAGAGTTGATTTTTACAATTGAGACTTGTGTCATCCTTTTCTGTGGAATTATTCTGAGACTTGTAATCCGAGGGAAGGAGGGGTCTTAAAATATAGGTCAATCAGTGGGGTCTGCAAAATCCAGGGCTTAAAATATATGTCAACCAGCAGATATGCAAAATCCAGGGCTTAAAATATATGTCAACCAGGAGGTATGCAAAATCCATGGCTTAAAATATAGGTAGGGTTTAAAATATAGGTCAACCATGGTGGGTCTTTTTGGAGGTGTTTTTACAATTGATACTTGTATCATCCTTTTCTGTGCAATTATTCTGAGGCTTGCATCAGCCGTTCCGAGGGAAGGAGGGGGGTTTAAAATATAGGTAGGGCTTAAAATATAGGTCAGCCAGGGGGTTTGCAAGTGGAGGATTTAAAATATAAGTCAACCATTGGGGCCTGAAATAAAGAAAAAACGAGACTATTCGAGAAGGAGGGCTTAAAATATAGCTCAACCATGGGGGTTTGCAAAATCGAGGTTTTAAAATAAAAGGTAAGTCTGAAATAAAGAAAAATCGAGATTATTCGAGAAGGAGGACTTAAAATTAGAGTTAAAAACTAGATAGCACAAGGGGTTAAAAGGGGGAGGAATTTTTAATTATGAATTATTAATTATGAATTATGAATTATTAATACCACGACAGTTGCTACGCCAGGGTCAATTTCCTGTTGATTGCAACATAGGGATCAAAGTTCAGAAGGCAACGTGGCCCAGCACAGGTCAATTTCCGGTCGATTGCGACATAGGGGGTCCAAGTCAAGAAGACAACGTAAACGATTGCGACATAGGGGGGGAAAGCACTGTGCAAAGGGGAATCGGTAGGTTGTGATGATACTACTAACAGCTGTTGGGAGACAGATTGTAGCCTCCTTTCAAGGCCATCCAGCGTGTTCTTTAACGTGCACAGGGTATGGCTCTCCCACAAACGGGGCCAGGGCTTAACGTCCAATCCGACGGACGGCGGCCTTTCCAATCCCCATCAGTGTCCCCTACTGACCGTGGGCAGGGCGAGGAATTTTGCGGAGATAAATCTAAACGCTGACCCAGCTGGAACTCGGACCTGGGAACTACAGATTGCGAGCCTGGCGCGCTACCGACTAAGCACCGACCCCACTTGCCACAGAGGTGGCAGGAGACTGTCAGTATAATAGAGGAGATCTGTGAGGAATTCGAGACCTCAGCAGAAAGACAATGCAGACATCCCTACACCTTACCCGGGGTTTGAACCGAGGTCCCTTTCATCAGTTGCTCCTTGTATGATTGTGCCTAAGAGAATTAAGAATTTGGTTGACGGACAATTGCATGATGAGTAGTCAAAATTAGTGGGGGATTTAATTTCCTACCTACAATGGAAATCGGGATATTCGGACTTTACGTCGTATATTATATATTATTTATATACGTAGAAAAGTATTCGAACCCATACCTCTTTTGCCATTTCTCAGATATCAGTCACAGTTCTCCCAAGCCTGATCCAAGAGACGAATCCTCCGCACCCACTGCATCAGTTAGAAACCACAGCAGCTTAGGCTGTGGAATGGGTTGGGATTTAAGGTGGGACAGGATACAACGAGACAGTGGTCAAACAACACGTGGAACGCAATGGAGAGTCATTACCTTGGTCATCCCGAAATGTGAATCCGCATTGCCTTTAGCAAAGCAACAGAGAGGCCATGCGGCTGGGATGCTGTTTGGGAGGAGCAGTTATGAATTGGCTGAACATCAAGAAAACACAACGAATGAAAACAAAATTAAACATTTGATTTTCAAAAATTAAAAAAGACATTCTGATTTCAGCGCTAAATAGATCATACTAAAGTAAAACAAATTATGAAATAGATTTAAAATATAAATATTAACTTGTTAAGAATTTTAATTACAACTAAGCAATGTAGGCTGATATGTGGAAGGAGAATTTCAAGCTGGCTATCCGAAAGGCGAGCCGTCCAGTGGCCGAATGGTTAGCACGCTTGGCTACTGATCTAAGGGACCTGGGTTCGAGCCCCGGGTAAGGCATGGATGTGTGTGTCGTTTTTCTGCTGAGGTCCTGCCAGCCTCTCAGACCTTCTACTCTCGCATATAAACTGACAGGCTCCTGTCAGACCTCTGTGGCAAGCAGCTGCTTGAGGGGGTATTTATATTATTTATTTTATTTATCCGAAAGGCAAGCATTTTTCTTGTTCCCCAAGGACTGCATCCCGGAAGTGCCAATCGGGGCAACTTCCCCTCTTTTCTCCTCTCCTAAATCTTTTCCTTCCTTTTCCTTGCCTAAAACTTATTTTACCCCTAATTATTTTAAAATTTATGCTGCTCAAAAAATCTATTGTTTCATTTCATATGGGAATAGAGGGTTTAACAGACCTAAACTTTCCCAAATAAACGCACTAACTACTAACTCTTGTCTCTCGAAATGAAAAGAAATTATAATGATGTTGGAAATGAACAATTTTCAGTCAAAGTGTATGTAAAATTAGTCACGTGGTGTAGGCAACAGTAAAGCTTGCTCGGAAGTGTAAAAATAACGCAAAGAAATTCGCTCCACTCTCTCGCTAGGTGGCAAACTCTATTGTTTTTACACTGAAGGAATTTTTTCAGAATCAAATCGTTCGATCCTCCATTTAGATTCCACGCACGAATGCAAAGGTACCGTTATCTCAATGAACTAGAATTTTAATATATTATTCGCGTTGATATAACGTTTTGTAGAACAAACTAACTTGCTAAATGTTTCAGCTTCCACAACACTTAAACACTAAACGCATCTTTCTAAAAATTTGTTGCGTTTGAAAAAGATGTTTTGATTTAAATAGATTTGATAGAGATTTTTAAATTAGGAAGCATTTTTTTTACAAAACTTTTATTTAAAGAAGTTAATGAATTCTGCAACCTGATTTACTATTGACATAGCATAGAACTTCATTTGATGATGGAACCGCTTAGTGTACATGTACACTAAGATTTCAAAAATCATTTTGTTAATGTAATATTCCTGTACAGTCACTCAAAAAATATCTGAACACTATGGTTGATTTCAGAATTCGGAAAAAAATTGGCAACGATTTGTTTAGAAATTAGAGATCTGGCAACCTTCGTTTACGTACACGAAGATTAGATCACTATTTGTAAAAATCGTTTTTTGAGCGACTGTACTCTGTAGGAACTCATCTGTAAATTCCGAAGCGATATGAGGGTGAGATGGATGTTATAATGTGATATCACAAAACATACTATTAACGTTATTATTAAACAAGCCATCGACTTAGTACACTACGATATTAAAATGCAATATTTATTTTTGCGATTATTCTTTTCAACGTTTTCCGATTTTAAAAATCATGTTTTTTTATGTAATATCCCTTGTAATTAAATACGAGTACAGTGAATCACTTGGTATGTTGACATTCGTACAAAAATGAAGATTCCTACATAAAATACGCTAGTAAAATGAAGAGGCCGTCGTACTATGTACAGCGGGTGAGGTGAAGTGTTAAATCCTTCTGATACGTTATATATATTATACACGACCTGTTCTAAAATAACAGGTCGTACACTATTATTGCTAATTTTTAGCGACTTACGTAGGAAGTCACTGAACTGGAATTCATTTCAGGAGTTGCCTGTACATTATACCGATTAAACGACTACACAACACTACACTAAATGGTATTAAAATTAATAGTGGTAGCTGTTTTCACCCTTCTTTTATTACTTTTATCTAGCAAATAGCATAAGATAAAAAATGGTGATTTAAGGCTACGCTGAATTAATATCTTTATTATTACACCGATTGCTTTCAGAATGAAATTAAGATTTCTATCTTTTCTAAACCATGCATCTTAATCTTTATATACGAGGTGACCTAAATTAAACATAATATTTAAGAATATTTGTAGAGAGAACTCATTGGATATAAGCAATATTTTGAATTTACACATTTCAGATGATTACTGAAGCTCATTACTAGGCATCATGATATTCAAATGGAAGTAATGTAATTTTCAATTTTAGTGAAGATCAAATAATATCCTGTAAACATGAAATTCATCGCAATTAGCTCAGCTGTTATATCTAGAAACGATCTTGCATGCAGCTTTTGTTTTAACATGTAACAGGAAGTTTAAAAAATGCGTTCAAAGAAGACTCATTGACTTCGATGGAACGAGTAAAAATCTACAGACACTTATCAAAATCAGTTTGAACCTCCTCAGTAGAAATGAGTCCCGAGGACTGGCTGGAGTAATTGTGTCAGACTTACGATACTGTAGGAGCTGGGTGTTTCACCTTTGAGTGACACTTCTTGTACACAATGGGCTAAATGACCTAAAGGCTACAAGGGCCGAAATTGCCCAGAGAAAGCTGGGGAAATGGAACCCACAGGTCAACAGCAGACAGATTATAGCCTCATATCAAGACCATTCAACGGGTTATTTAACGTCTACCAAGCCTAGGCATAATTATAATAGTCATCTACGAAGACTCGGCGCGCCATCTACCGTATTTACCGTCAATGTTTGCGCACCATCTACCGTATTTATTGTCTACCAAGCCTCGGCTTAATCATCATTATCGTCTAGCAAGTCTCGGCGCGCCATCTACCGTATTTATTGTCTACGAAGCCTCGTTTTTCATCTCACGGACGACACATTTCCAATCCCATAGGTGTTCTCTTCTCACCGAGGAATTGGTTCGAATTAGCCATGATATATGAATGTTGGAACAGCTGAGACTCGAACCTGGGAACTACAGATTACGATTCATGCGCGTTACCGAGTGAACTAATCCTTTGTTCCGATACTATATTAGAGAAAATGTAGAGGCCATATGAAAGCGATACGACTTCAACTGCAGTGGCGGCTCGCGTATATGCACTGTGGAACTGCAGCACCCCCAATTTCAACTTGATATTATCGATAACATTTGATATAATGAGTCCTTTTTTCTTTAATTCTTTCTTTATACTTGTACAATATATAATCCTTAAGCTTAATGTCAGTAGCCATCCCTCAGTTTATAAAAAAGATAGAAAAATCTTTGTATGGAACTGTACGCTTCACAGTACTAGCGGCGAGGTGTTTGACTGTTGTGCGCATGCGCACATAGGAAGATACACGCGAGGCTGCAAGAGAGAGAGAGCACTGTCGTTCCCGCAGTGCCGACCCTGGCGTGCTGGTTGAAAGTAGTTTTTTTACTCCGCATGTGTTGTGCTTAAAAACCGTGTACCATTTCAACATTAAAAAGAATAAAAACTTTTCTAAGAGGCACTATGAATTCGGAAAGACTAAATGCGCTTGCAGTGCTTTCAATGGAGAAAAATTTCCTCAGTTGTCATCTAGAGATCAAAGAGAAAATTATTGATTCTTTCGCGCAAATTAAAGCAAGAAGAATGCATTTCATTTTTAAATGAATGGATTAAGCTTGAACTGTAACAATTTAGGTTAAAGCAAGTAAAATATGTTTGATTTTGTTCTTTTCGGATTTTATCAGGTTTGTGAATAAATATTCTTTTTATACATGTTTGTTTCCTTTTACACAATTTTTAAACAAAGGGTAAAAATTTTCTGGAGCAGCACCCCAACTAATTTTAGCTACGAGCCGCCACTGTTCAGCACTTAGTCTGTTACTGTTATTGTGAACATTCAACGAAAGTCATTGTATGGTGTTCCATGTTCTGTCAGGATGTTGGAAAGCTACATATTGTAAAAGGAATAGCGAAAGCTAAGGACTACATCAAAATACTGAAAACAAAATTATTACCAAGGGTCTTTGATCTTATTTTGGAATGAACGTAGATCTTAATAATGTGTTAATTAACTGGACGAAATGCACTTTGTCAGTGTGAAAAGGTTCTTCAGAAGTGGTTAGCAGATAGCAAGATTGAAAAGATGGAATCGACTGGACAGTCTCCACACTTTAAGACTATACAGAGCTTGTATTGCAGAATAGGTAAGGAAATTTCCGAGCAGAGACGTCCAAATACGCGAGTTAATTAAGGCTTTCCTCTTACTTCATAATCATATTTTATTACAGACGAACTTAAATTAGTGCATTCCATGCCAAAATCACATAAAACATTTATTTAAATACAGGGCTAACCTATGAAATATTGAATTTAAAATGTTAGTATTCTGAAAAATGTGTTTAACAACTGTTATATAATGTTTAAAACAGGGATCAATATAAATATTTCACGAATTTTAAAGTTTCTTTTAATTCATATCTATTCTATATCATATTATAATATAAACGTTATTGCATTTGGGAAATTATATACTTCAACAATTATTTTCGATACGAAAAAACGAAAAAATACATAATTTAAATGAAAAATAATTTATGTAAATAATTTTCTATTTAATAATTTATATAATATTTAAATAACAAGTCCTAACGATCTAGGATCGAACTCACGACTCTGTTCTTTAAATGTGGAAAATATAAAAATTAAAAACGAATGTTTCAAATAATATATCATGAGAGAGATTTAGAATTTAGTTGATGGAATGTGATGATCAAAATATTTATTTTCATTTCTTCCCCTTAACTTCAAAGTGATGGGAAAGTAAAAAATTTTCGTTTTAAGAGATATATGAGAGAATGATTGCTATTTTGTGTTTTGTTTGTATCAGTACATTATTGCATTTTTCTTTATAAATCATCCATTAGTTCGTAGTTTGAATGTTATCTGCTGTTATGCCCCCACTGAGGATGCCGAATGAGGATGAGAAGGATAGGTTTTATGAACAACTTCAGGATATTTTGAATTCTGTCAAGAAAGGGGATATTACCCTTGTTCTTGGTGACTTCAATGCCAAAGTTGGTACTGACTCTGACCTTTGGGGAGGAGTAATAGGCCCTTTTTTTATTGGTAACTGCAATGGCAATGGGCAACGTCTCCTACAGGTAAGTAAACTCAATGGATTCAGAATAACTAACACACCGACATACATAAGTACACATGGGTTTCACCTGATGGGCTGCATAAGAATATGATTGATTACATATTAATTAACAGCAAATGGGCTAGTTCTGTTAGGAATACCAGGGCATATAGGGGAGCTGAAATTGGATGTGACCATTACCTTGTTAAAAGTGTGTTGCAACTTAAACTTAAAAAGTGTTGTGCTAGGGTTAAAACATTTGCTTTTAATACTGAAGCTCTGAAAGATCCAGTTATAGCCAAAGCTTACCATGATAGGTTACTTAGTCATTATGACAGTCATGGTTTGCTTACTACTGAAGTTGAGGAAGAAGGGGATCATTTTAAACAGGCTTTTTTGGACACTAACAGTACTCTTTTAGGAAAAAAGGAACAGAAGAGGCAAAATTATCTGAGTGATAAGGCACTTGAGCTTATTTCGGAAAGAAAGAACTGCAGGAATGTCTTTAATCAATACCCTACTAGTCCTAATAGAAAGCATTACAGAGAACATAATAAACGTGTAAAAGATCAGTTAGCTGCTGATAAAAACCTTTGGCTTGATGGTTTGGCTGACAAAGCCGAGGAAGCAGTTAGACAGCACAACAGCAGAGAGCTGTACCAGATAGTTAATGTTTTGTGTGGTAGAAAACGTACAGACATACAAGGATTGAAGGACAAACAAGGTAAGGTTATAGAAGGGGAGGATTCTGTCATGGCTAGGTGGGCTGAGCATTTCAGTGATGTTCTAAACAATGTAGTCATTTCTACTCCCATTGTTTGCAATGATGATAGATGCATTGTTGGCTTTAATGTTGGCCCTATAACACAATCTGAAGTTATTTTGGCTGTTTCTAAACTTAAACTTCATAAATCCCCAGGGGTAGATGAAATTACTACGGAAATGTTTAGAGCTGGGAATGTTTCGGTTACCACTTGGATGACTGAAATTCTGAATATCTTTTATGATAAAGGCATGGTTCCTAAGGATTTTACCAGAGCTATTGTTATCCCTATTTTCAAAAAAGGTGATCGCAGTTCTTATGATAACTATAGGGGTATCAGCCTACTCTCTGTTCCAGGTAAAGTTCTTTCCATGATTGTGCTTAATAGAATTAAAAATCTGGTTGACAATCAATTGCGTGATGAGCAATGTGGATTCAGAAGTGGTAGGGGATGTGTGGATCAGATATTTTCACTTAGGCAGATTCTTGAGAAATGCTTAGAGTTTCAGAAATCTTTGGTTGCTAGCTTTGTTGATTTCAAAAAGGCTTTAGACTCTGTTGATCGTCATAATTTGTGGTTGATTGTGAGATCATATGGTATACCAGACAAGTTAGTTAACATTATGAAAGCTCTCTATAATAACACTGAGTCGTGTGTGAGAGTTGGCAAGGCTTGTAGCAATTGGTTTAGGATTACTTCTGGTGTTCGACAAGGGTGCATTTTGTCTCCTTTACTCTTTAGCTTGGTTATTGATTATGTTATGCGAAATTCACTTCAAGGGAAAGATTTTGGCCTTAAATGGGCTGGAGATACGAAAATTTCTGATTTAGATTATGCTGATGATTTAGCCCTTTTGGCAAATGATGTTGATGAGATGAACTCTTTCATTCGAGCTGTTGAAGAGACTGGTAATAGAGTAGGTTTGGTTATACACAGAGAGAAAACTAAAGTGATGAAAATTGGTCAGGCAGGCTGTGATTCAGTTACTCTGAATGGTTTCAGTCTTGAGCAGGTGTCACAGTTTAATTATCTTGGGAGCTATGTAACAGATAATGGTGATGTGCGGCATGAGATTAACAGACGAATAGGGATTGCTGCCGGGACTTTTAAGAACCTATGGAGAGTGTGGAGAAATAGGCGTATACACCTAAAGACTAAAATTAGACTGTATAATAGTTTGGTTCTTTCTAGGGTTAGTTATGGTAGTGAAACTTGGACACTTTGTAAACAAGATAACAGGAAACTAGATGCTTTTGATTCCAGATGCTTACGCAGCATCTTGGGCATTAGGTGGTTTAACTTTGTAACTAATGATGAGATTAGGCAAAGGAGTTTGCAACCTCCTTTAAGCAGCATATTGTGGAGAGAGAGACTCCGTTGGTTTGGCCATGTTGCCCGTATGAATAATTATAGATTGGTGAATAGGGTTATGAGCAGTGTGCCTAAAGGCCTCAGAAAGAAGGGGAGACCTAGGATGCGGTGGGCAGACAATGTCAAACAGGACCTTGTTTGAATTGGTGTGCAGTGGCCAGATGCAGTAGATGTAGTTCAGGATAGACTTGCTTGGAGAACTAAATTGCACGGTCTGGTTGGACCTCCGTAGCCCATGGCTGCTTGAGGATGATGATGACGAGGATGATTAGTTCGTATTTCCAGTATCAGATGGGGGAAAATTGGAAACCGAAAAAATCTTCATTTTCTTTGAAAACAAGTAAATTATTATCACCAGAGATGATTAGCTATTCTTTCAATTGTTCGTTACATATTGTTAGAAGGCTTTCTTGTTTTATCCGAATGTGTATTTCTTACTTTAACTCAGTTAATGGAAATTTCATCCTACATAGCAACAGAAAAATTTTGAAAAAGTAAATGACAAACTCTTCAATTTAAATCCACTCCTCTTTTGTAGCAAATTATGATACATAAAATATTCTTTACGTGTGGACTCAAAATCGATTACTAGATAACCACATTTCTTTAACGGTTATCAAAATTTTCTGTCCAAAACGATTTGGATTTTTCATACCTAGTATCATCCTAACTCCCAAGTTTTCCTCATTTATAATCAGTTAACCAACAAATGTAATAGATTTGATCCTAATTTCAAATATATATATTTGTTGTTTTGAAAAATCGTATCCAACCAATGCTCTTTGATTTTAATTCCACAAAAGCGCTATCATTTGACTTATTATCGTGCTCTTCGAAAATTCGATTATTATGGTTTTTAACTCTGCTAAACTGCTGAAATTAAACTTAACGTGACCGGTTGCATGAAAATTGCTTTGGATACTAAGAAGCAATATCGATGATGCAATCGTATATTCAGTATGAAGACACGTAAAGAATGCATGAGCATATCATATCACTTGCCTTTCGCAGTAAAACATAATTTTCTTAAATATTGGACATATCGTTGAAGATACATCTCACCTCATAACCCACATCATTGATTGAACGAATGATATTTAATTGTATTAAACTATTTTATTAATATAGTGGTAGTTACTGCCAATTTTCCATTAATTTTTAGCTATTTTCCAAGTGCTTTAACCACGTCCTTTGTTTCGTTTCTCAATTTATGTGAGTGTTAAAGCGACTGTTCCAGTATATATTCACAACATTTGATTATGAACAATATTCACACATTCACAACATGACCCATCACAACAAGTTGTGTATTCACACTCTAGAACATTTACCACTCCTTCTTTTTCTCCTTACAAAAAAGTGGGAAATAGCATAAACGATTGTTTACTATATCCATGGGATTCTCACCAGTAGTGAATGAAAAGTGCTTTCGACGCTACTCTAATATATAGGGGAGACTTCTCTAATATATGAGGAGTTAGCGAAGATATTCACTTGGAATTGCCTTGCATCAACTTAAATATAGTGCAGGATATTATGAGGAAGTTTTAAAATGTGCCGTAATAAATTGTAACGAATTCTTTTTATGGTGGAATACTATTAATTCGATGCCTAGTCTACGGACCTGTGTGCTGTTTAGGAGTTGTAGGCGGATGGATATTTGTAGCTTGCGAACTGATACAGTTGCTTGAGTTGTAATGTGTCTAACGGAATTCTGTAAATTTGTGTTCTTTGTAATGACAAGAGCATTAATTCGTTAAAACTGTTTGTTCCAATAAATCGTTAATAAGGTTTAAGTCCCTGATCATTTAGTTTCAGTTGTTTTCTTAACCGGGGTAAGTGTCTTGTTAAAGAATTTCCATCGTTTGAAGTAGTTCTCTGTGACTGGATTGTTCTGTAATGATGATGTCTCAAGACAGCTACGTTCAGTACTAAAAATGAAATACCGAGACTAATTTAATATTTAGATTTAATTAACGATTTTCTGGAATAAACTATAGCAATGAATAAATGTTCTTCAAGTCATTACAGACGACCAATCTAAATTTACATTGATCATCTGTAACGACTATCCTTAGCAGTATTACTAACTCAACCAATACTATGTATATCGCCGTCTCTTTGCACAGTTATATCGCGTTCGCTTGCAGTGACATTGCTTCTGCTGATGTCCGAGTCAGAGACCTAGGATGGCACTGTCGTTTGTTCAATCATTTACGTTGCGATTGTCTCTCATTAACCAGTTCAGTTCCAGATAGGTACAGTCGCTCAGAAAAGTATCCGAACGCTATGGTTGATTACAGAATTCAGAAAAAATATCTGGCAACGATTTGTTTTTGGGAAATTAGTGATCTGGCAACCTTCGTGTACGTACACGAAGATTGCGAGATCACTAATTTCCAAAAAAAATGTTGCCAGATATTTTTCGTGTACTGTACACCACGTCACATCCGACGGACGGCGGCCTCTGCAAGCCCATCGGTGTCCCCTACTGACCGTGGGCAGGGCGGGGTAATTTTGCGGAGATAAATCTCAACGCTGACCCAGCTGGGACTCGATCCTGGGATTACAGATTACGAGCCTGTTGCGCTGCCATCTGAGCCACCCACGCACCCCATTCACAAGGTAGGGGACGGCAGCGGTCCTAGAAATTTCGGACACTTTTCGAGGGATCACTCCCGACCATGGCAGCCAGAAACCAAATCTGTTATCCAAACAAGGCTAAAACTCAGTGGTACAGTCGCTCAAAAAAGTATCCGAACACTATGGTTGATTACAGAATTCAGAAAAAATATCTGGCAACGATTTTTTTAGAAATTAGTGATCTGGCAACCTTCATATCACGTGACACGAAGGTTGCCAGATCACTAATTTCTAAAAAAAACGTTGCCAGATATTTTTTTCTGAATTCTGTAATCAACCATAGCGTTCGGATACTTTTTTGAGCGACTGTAACAGGGCCATCAAATTAAGATCGATCAAGTAGCTGAGGAATTGGAAGAGAACTGATTTCTGTCACCATGACGTTACACCTCTGCCCGGCTCTTCGCCGGAAACTTCAATTACGTAATATGATCATTCCTAGGTTTAGAGGAATATTTTTCCCAAGTTTCGAAAATTTTCCAAAGTTGGAATTTTGCATATTCGGAAAATGGAGTTTCCATTGTTAAGGCTCTAAAGGTGAAAAAAAAAATACGTTTATTAACAATTTATTAAATACTCCGCTTTTATTTGCTTAATTGAAGAAAGGAATAATAAGTTTTTTTTTAAATTTTAATCATAGTAATTAAAGTATTTTTCAATTATTCAAAATTATTTACCCTATATTCTTAAAATGTTTACATTATAGTACATATAAATAAAATAAATATAATATATATATATAACTTCAATTATAGTTTTCCCCAAATTCTATAGACACAGATCTAAAAGGTTCCTGCATAAGCAGTAGCTGAAATGTTGGTATTCAGCGAATTAGAAAAGATAATGCAATTCCAGAATAGTACATGAAATTATGAACAAAAATATTACAGAATACATTTACGTAATCTGGCAACGATTTTTTTTAGAAATTAGTGGTCTGGCAACCTTCGTGTACGTACACGAAGGTTGCCAGACAACTAATTTCTAAAAAAATCGTCACGAGGTATTTTTTCTAAATTCTGTATTCAACCATAGTGTTCGGATATTTATTTGAATGACTGTACACGAAGGTTGCCAGACAACTAATATCTAAAGAAATCGTCGCAGATATTTTTTTCTGAATTCTGTAATCAACCACAGTGTTCGGATATTTATTTGCGTGACTGTACACGAAGAATGCCTGATCACTAATTTCTAAAAAATCATTCTCAGATAGTTTTTCTGAAATCTGAAATCAACCATATTGTTCGGATATTTATTTGAGCGACTGTACGTAGACGAAGGTTGCCAGATCTCTAATTTCTAAAAACATTGCTCCCAGATATTTTTCTGAATGCTGTAATCAATCATATACCTATAAATATATATTTTTCTATATCATCCTCCGCTTATACAGGGCTAAAGGCGAAAGTTTGACTCCAGAGGTTACGTTCGAGGTTGATCCGTGAGCAATAGTGATTACGTCTCTTTTAAGGAAAAACATCAATAGTTGCTGCTTTTCTGGTTGTATTTTCCCTCTTCCTGATATTCATATTGGTAAACGGCCTTTCGATCTGTTTAGACTCGATACAGTGATTATGCCAATCGAGCCTAAAGGTTTTTCTTTCCTCCTGTTCTAACAACCACTATTCTTTCAAACTTGATTATTAGAAAAAAAGAAATGTTTCGTTTAATCTAACGACACAGTACTTGAATTTTAATAAGTATCCGGAAAGCATCCCTAGGATGCATCAAAAGAGTCAAAAGATATATATGGGCGTATACTGTGAACAGGACACCTACCATGAAGGGCCAAACGCTGTACAGTTCCTCTGAGGAAAGATGGAAGCTTCCCTTTAAAGGTACCAAGAATATTCTTTAAAGTATCGCTCTCCTGCCCACGGCTTAACCGGTCTACGACAACCTTTCAAACTCATTCATGTCTTCTCTCTCACCAACAGAACGATGGCGTTCACCGGGGATAAGTTTCTTCGCTGACATAATTGGGACTGGAACCTGGGAACTGCAGATTACGAGTCTGGCACGCTCCCAACTCTCGTCTGTCATTCAAATGAGCTATATATTCCATTCAATATTCTTTTACAAAACACAAAGGATGGAGATAGAAGCTCTCTTAAGCCATTCCAGGCTTTTCTTACAACATCAAACTCCGCCTCCTCTATAACACTGCCTGTCCATTCGCCCTCAAAGTAAGTAAAAATAAATCAACTTCCGCCTAGTTTAAGACTACTAGATGGCAGCATCTGCCTGAAAAACATTTAAAAATGGGAATTTACTGATACTGAATAATTTTCTACATATTCAGCAAATAATATTACAGTTATTAAACCAGTATGGAAATAAATCTGCGTGGCATTGCTTCTGTTACAGCTCAAATATAGGAAAAACATATATATTCTATCCGTTATCCTAATTGCTAATGGATAGTTTCAGATGCTTCAGTCCTACTTTTCATGACTTTCAATATTGAACGAATAAATTTAACCCTAAATAAACTGCTCTATCAAAATATTACAGAATTTTCATGTTCTAACAATGGGAATTTAACTTCGAAGCTCTATAATTTCTATAAGACGCATTCAATGAAAAAATATAACACAAGATAAAAATCATTCATACCAGCATACAGGTCCAATGAATGTAACATCCAACAAATCTGTGGCGTCACTTATAACCTCAGGTGAAGAGAAATTGTTCGGGAATTACCACACCAGTATACGACAAAATCGTTGGCGTTTAAGTCTTCCATTTCTAGCTGTAAAATAATTGAAAAGATATTTTCCGAAAAATTTACATTCCTGCAGAAATTTTGCCGTGCAACGAAACTGAGTAGTAAAATAAAATTTCCGTAAATGAGTAAGTGTTCCTAAGTGAGAAATTTTATTACAGCAGTCCCCGTTTTACGGAAATTATGTAAATAATTTCCGTAAATCTATCTATGTACATAATTTACGTAAATCGGAGACTACTGTAATAAAAAAAATTAATAGGAGATTATGGTTAGTTTCGCTGCACCGTAATTATATAATATAGTAAGAAAGCAATCGGGAAAGCTTGTATCCAAACACATGAAGAGTTAATATAAAAACATCTGTGAGTACCTCAGTGGAAATTGTTTACTGCAAGTATCACATTGGAAATATTTCATGATTCGTGAAGCACTGAAGGATAAATTGAGCTGGATATAATGTTGGAACTCTTTGGATGATGTTCTGTGATGCTTTGTAGATGACATCATAAGACACAAATGTATTGCATTCATAAACTCCGTTGAAGTCCTTCGATTGTTCCTTGGGAATCCTTTTCCTGTCTGTAGACTGATAGGAGACTTAGGAATTCGAATCGTGATTTGAAACATGAAAATCTCTCAAATTGATCGTCATAATCGCGGTGATTCATGACACGTGGAGATTATTTAAACGACTCCTTTTATTTCTAGTGATGTACAGAACCTTGCTTGCCATTTGGGAAAAATCTCTTCTAATCACTATGCACTCTTTATTTCCACTGTTTTTATACATTAAATTGAAAGTAATACAAACATGTTATTATGACCTCTGATAAGCTTGCTACGTGGCAGTATTTAGATGTAAATGATTGTGTTTCAAAATTGTATCCAACTAATTTTTGTTTCGATTTTCACCTAGTGATCCTCCCTCAGTATAAAAATGAACACTGGTGACCTTGAAAAACTCAATGCCCATTTAATGGGATCTTTAGGAATGGCTCTAGGTGAGGAGAGACAAAATACATTCGATTTTATTTACTTCTCAAACACTTGCCAATAGGATACAGGAATACTTTCTTAAAAAGGACTGAGTAGAGATATCAGCTCACTAGAAATCTATTAGGTTTCATACTGAGGGAGGACGAAGAGGAGCAAAAAAATTTAAATAATAAAAAAATCAATAGTTGTGTCTTTCCTGGTTGCATTTTCATTCTTGCTAATATTCATATTGGTGAACTGATTTTCGATCTCTTTAGATTCGATACAGTGTGGGGCGGGGGTGGCTCAGACGGTAGCGCGCCAGGCTCGTAATCTGTAGTTCCCAGGTTCGAGTCCCAGCTGGGTCAGCGTTGAGATTTTTCTCCGCAAAATTCCCCGCCCTGCCCACGGTCAGTAGGGGACACCGATGGGCTTGGAAAGGCCGCCGTCCGTCGGATGGGACGTTAAGCCGTGGCCCCGTGTGCGTTCCCCATTCCATACAACAATTGACAATAATCAATTTACTCTATCCGTATTTATGGACTTGGAGAAAGCTTTTGACACCGTTGATCACGAAATTTTAATTAGCAAACTAGAAAATATTGGAATTCGTGGTGTTGTATTAAAATGGTTTAAAGACTACTTACAGCACGGAACGCAATGTGTTAGTCTTTTTAATACACTTAGTAACCCAAAACATATTTCATGTGGCGTACCACAAGGTTCAGTCCTGGGACCAACCTTGTTTCTGATATTCATAAATGATCTATGTAAATTAAAAATAAATAACTGTATTAACACTTTTGCAGATGATACATCATTAACTTTAGGTGCTGATTCTCTGGAAAATCGCCTTTATAACATGAACACTGATCTAAAATGTGTGATGAAATGGTTGGATTACATTTAAATACGAAAAAGACTAAGTATATTCTATTTAACCTAAAAAAGAATAATATAAAATTTATATTATTAAAAAATTATTTTATTAAAAAAGCATAACTCACTGAATGGTCTTGGTGGGATTATCATCTGTCTCCTAACAATTATCCAGTGGGTTCCCTCCCTGAATCTTCTCTGAGACATCGGAGTCTTTGTGGTCTGGTTATTTAACTCATTTTTGGCAAACACGTACAATCGCTCAAAAAATATCCGAACACTATGGTTGATTACAGAATTCAGAAAAAATATGGCAACGATGATTTTAGAGATTTGTGATCTGGCAAACTTCGTGTACTTACACGAAATTGCCAGATCACTAATTTCTAAAAACATCGTTGCCAGTTTTATTTTTACTGAATTCTGTAATCAACCATAGTGTTCGGATATTTATTTGAGCGACTGTATGTATACGAAGGTTGCCAGATCACTAATTTCTAAAAACATCGTTGCCAGTTTTATTTTTACTGAATTCTGTAATCAACCATAATGTTCGGATATTTATTTGAGCGACTGCATGTATACGAAGGTTGCCAGATAACTAATTTCTAAAAAAATCGTTGCCAGATATTTTTTTCTGAAATCTGAAATCAACCATATTGTTCGGATATTTATTTGAACGACTGTATGTACACGGTGGTTACCAGATCACTAATTTCTAAAAAAGACTATCAGATATATTTTCTGAATTCTGTAATCAACCATAGTGTTCGGATATTTTTTTGACCGACTGTACCTGTCAGAGGTCAAACTGCCGAACCCAAATGCTTTCGAGCAAATTGGTTTTGCGATACGGATTGCTTTCGCTTGTTTAGATGACTACGGGCCACTTCTGAATCTATGTTATGATGGGTTTTCATGTGTATTTGCAGGCTGTTACACACATCCGTGGTCAGAATATAAGTTTGTACTTCTATTTCTTTATGAAACTAAATAATATTTTAGGTAATGTTTCAAAAAATAAATCATTATATATTATCTCAATCGAGTATAGGATTTAACCTTGAAATTTGCAAAAGGAGGAGGTTGGGTTTTATACCTCTGAGCGGCACCTTTTTGCACACCATGGGCTAAATGTCTATGTCACAAAGAACCCGAATGCTCCGAGATGGTTGGGGGAGGGGACCCCTGGAACAGCTGCTGGGAGACAAATGGTAGCCTCCCGTCAAGGGTCATCCAGTGTGTTCTTTAACGTGCACAGGCTATGGCTCTCCCGCACTCGGGGCCAGGACTTAACGTTCCATCCGACGGACGGCGGCCTTTCAAAGCTCATCGGTGTCCCTTACTGACCATGGGCAGGGCGGGGAATTTTGCGGAGATAAATCCCAACGCTGAACCAGCTGTGACTCGAACCTGTGAACTAAAGATTACAAAACTTGGGACACTACCGACTGAGCCACCCCTGCCCAGAAAAGGAGGAAGAGGTCTCCAGTGAAATGTTTCAAATTGATGATATATACTGAGTGATTGAATTAAACTATGTTACTTTGTAGGTCTGCGGATAAAAACGGTTAGTTGCACAAAGCTGAAATTTGAAGGGGATAATAATCAGGTCATGCAGAATAAAATGGTAAGTAAAAAATGAAATTCTTATAAAAACAGCCAGCGGGTTGAACGTGGAGCTGTACAGAAAAACCATGCACATTATTTACCAATCATTTGTTAGTAAGAGAATACATCACGTGGTTACAGAATGAAAACAGAAAGCCATGATGAGACCTGACCCTTTTGTAATAGAGAGTGTGATCATTTTCACTTTCCCAAACTTTCCAGAAAAGGGAACAGGAAGAGCCGCGACACTGGAACTGAAGGATCGTGCATTATTCGTTAAGCTCTATTTCCAAAATAATAACAAAGACACGAATGCTATAGCCAAATATTGCTTACTGATGAGATGGAGACGCCTTTGAGGAGAATGAGTTACAGAACAGGGCTCAGAATTTTGAAGAAATGGTTATTAATCGTTATGCCATTGCAGAGGAAGTCTACCGGTTTTGAACACATTGTAAATGGCTAATGCAGTAGTCTTCTCTTAGAGCCAGGGCCGATGTAACACTCCTGAATCTTGCGTGATCAACTGTCTTCAAGGTCCTACGAAGTGTGTTGCGCTGGTTAATGTACAAAGTGGTATTTTCATGACTTAGGACTGGATAGGATGGAGCTGGACAACAACTGGCCATGTAACATTTTACGGAGTAAGGAGTCGTACTTCCGGCTAAACAGTATTGTCAAAACTCAGAATTGTTGGGTAAGGGAATCGTCACATCCTCTGGGGATGATGAAATTTCACAGTATTCTCCACCTGTTATTGTGTGGTGTGTTTTCAATTCTAATATCATCTAGGAACCCTTCTTCTCGAAGTAGGTCTAAGCCATGATCTCCTAACACGTATAACATAAATAAAGCATCTCCAGAGCACAATGCTTTATTTGGTACAGTTTAATGTTATCTCAGTAATAATTCAGATACATAGCTCAGTAACATCTTAAATAAGCATTACATTAAAATCATCGCAATCAAATCTATTTCAGTGTCGATTTTCAATAAAATTCGTTCACTATTTTCACAGTTCCACAGATTGTAATATTTAACAGCTAAAATGAGAGTTTAAATAATTGTTCTACTAAGTTAATAAAAACTAGTTGAAAAGAAAGCAAAACCGTCATACTGAACATTACTAATCCATATAAGAGTGTTTTTAGCAGTTCTTACGATAATTATGTTAATTACCACTAATAATAAATGACATTTTGCAGAACAAGCTAACTCGCTAAATGTTTCAGCTTCCACACTAAACGCATATTTTTAAAAATTTGTTGCGTTCGGAAAAGATATTTTGATTTAAATTGATTTGACTGAGATTTTTGAATTATGAAACATTTTTTATAAAACTCTTATTTAAGGAATTTACCGAATTCTGCAACTGACTTATTATGACATAATATATGACTGCACTTAATGATGGAACCGCTTAGTGTACATGTACAGTCGCTCAAAAAATATCCGAACACTATGGTTGATTTCAGAATTCAGAATTTCAGAATTTCTGAAATCAACAATAGTGTTCGGATATTTTTTTGAGCGAACGTACTCTGTAGGGACTCATCTGTAAACACCGAGAAGAGATTTGAGGGTGGGATGGATGTTAAAAGGTGGTATCACATAACGTACTATTAACGTTCTTATTAAACAAGCCACCGACCAAGTACACTACGACATTAAAATGCTATATTTATTTTTGCGATTAGTCTTTTTAGCGTTTACCGATTTCAAGAATCATATTTTTTATGTAATATCCCTTGTAATTAAATACTAGTACAGTTAATACTCACTTGGTATGTTGACATTCATACAAAAGTAAAGATTCCTACACCAAATATGTTAGTAAAATGAAGAGGCCGTTCTGTATGTACAGCGTGTGGGGTGAAGTGTTAAATCCTTCTGATACGTTATATATTATAAACTACGTGTTCTAAAATAACAGGTCTTACACTATTATTCTTCATTTTAACGACTTACGTTGGAAGTCACTGAACTGCAATCCACCTTCGACTGAATGTAGCTTATGTGATTAAACGACTACTCAAAACTACACTAAATGATACTATAATTTATAGTGGTAGCTGTTTTCGCCCTCCTTTAATTACTTTTATCTAGCAAATAGCACAAGGTAAAAAATGATGATTTAAGGATACGCTGAATTAATATCTTCATTATTACACCGACTGCTTTCAGAATGAAATAAAGATTTCTACCTTTTCTAAACCATGCATCTTAATCTTTATATACGAGGTGACCTAAATTAAACTGAGAATATTTAAATGAATTTGTAGAGAGAACTCATTGGATATAAGCAATATTTTAAATTTGCACATTTCAGATCATTACTGAAGCAATACCTAAAACACTAGGCATCGTGATATACATATGGAAGTAGTGTAATTTTCAATTTCAGAGAAGATAAAAAAATATCCAGTAAACATGAAATTCATCGCAATTAGCTCAGCTGTTATATCTAGAAATGATCTTGCATGCAGCTTTTGTTTTAACATGCTGCCGGAAGCTGCCAGAAGTTTAAAAAAGCGTTCAAAGAAGACTCATTGACTTCGATGGAACGAGTGAAAATCTACAGACACTTATCAAAAGCAGTTTGAACCTCCTCAGTAGAAATGAGTCCCGAGAACCGGCTGGAGTAATTGTGTCAGATTTATGATACTATAGGAGCTGGGTGTTTCACCTTTGAGTGACACTTCTTGTACACAATGGGATAAATGACCTAAAGGCTACACGGACCGAAAAGGCCCAGAGAAAGCTGGGGAAATGGAACCCACGGGTCAACAGCAGACAGATTGAAGCTCATATCACGACCATCCAACGGGTTACCAAGCCTCGGCATTATCATCATTATCCTCTATCAAGTCTCGGCGCGCCATCTACCGTATTTACCGTCAATGTTTGCGCGCCATCTACCGTATTTATCGTCATTCATGTGTGCCATCTAGCGAAATTTTATAATATAGGAGACTATGCGTAAATCTACGGTTTTCGAACAATTGTGCAGGTCTTAATAAATCATTACTAATATTTTGAAAGGTTGGGAGGGGGGTCCACGGGCTCCATGCCCTCCTCATCTCATAGATCCGGCACTGATATATATATAATATAGATTATATTAAATAAACCTGAGAAATATTATTTAATAACAATATTTTATTCAAAAATACTTACATAAGAAACTTACGCACAAATATTAAAATACTTATATAAGAAAAATGACGTAAAAACAATTATTTAAAGAGATACCGAGGATGCACTTGATAGGCTACAAGTTCTTTTATGTCAAAGTCAATGTCAGTTGTGATCCCAGGTATCTGCTCAAGTGCAGTGACCTTAATTCAGTTTTTGAAGTCCCAAATCTCTTTAGTTTGGATATTTTTCTGTTGATAGAAGCTTGAGCTGTTCTTTCCCGGTTTCTTTTCCACATCCAAAAAATGCATCTGCCTTCAACTCGCATAATGCCATTTCATATTTAGGATCTATGTTTGCAATATCAATATTTAATGAATTGTTAAATAACATTATAGCATCTTGTACACCAAACAACGTGCCGTTCCTTTGTCCTAAATGAACAAATATTGAACTGTCCATCGTTCTCGCAATTCACGATTTCCATTGTAAATATTTCTTTGCTTGCCGCGCGCTCATATTTATGGGTTACTGCTCATAGATAAATAAAATTTCTGCTAATGCAATGGAAGATTTGCACACATAAAATATTGTTATTAAAACAAGTTGTCATTATTTGTACCGATTCGCACAACACCAAAGAACGAAATAAACACAAAGTGTCCACTGATTTTCTGCGAGAGCATGGTTAAAAAGAGAAAGTACAGATAGATTATATTTCAAAAGACAAATCATTCAAATTCAAACTGTTATTTATCCGAAATCCCAGTCCTAATATAAAAACTCGAATGAAAAATTTCACATTAACTACCACTAAATTTATACAAAAAACTAATTGAAGAAAATACCATTTGTTCAATTTAAATAGAGACTACTTTTGGGATTGTAACGCTGGAACGGTTCGAAATATTACGATAAGTGTCGATGACTCATATTGCGCCTCCAAACGGTGGGAAAAGTTCCAAGATGGAATATTGCAAGCGATTTATATTGTTTTTTGCAATAGGTAAGTTTTGCGTTGGGTAAAATGCACATGGAACACCGGAAATAACTATCGTTTTATCCGGTAAAACATACCAATGAAACCTGTTTCCACTATATGGTGACAGTGTGGTAGCAGATATATCGCGAAAATGACACGTTTCTGGTATGAAGACCATAAAAGTAATAGCTTTTTCTTTACGAGTTCATGCCGTTCACATCGTAGAACGTAATAAAAGATGGAATTTAGTACCATGGAACCGCGATATTTTGATCTGCATGCCGATATGTTAGGGATGAACTAGGAATCAGTGTCTTAGCTGATACCCCATCATTAAAAGTAAATAATTACACAGGAAGCATGCGTTCTGCAGTGTAATATTTAACATCATGAAAAAGTAATATTCACCGTTATTAGGAAAGACGTTTGCAAGAGATCCTACATTAAAAGTAATGAGTTTCTATTCGACAAAGTTTATACGCACACAAAATAGAGAAAATAAAGACAGGTAAGAAGAAAGTACAGATAGATTCGCAACAGAGACACCTCTGTTGCAAAGAGGAAACACTGTTGATGGAGTCTCACTTCCTGTCACATGAGGAAATAATGCATTCCAAAACCTCAGTGTCGACGTCATTACCGTATTATTGGAAGGAAATCCAAATTTAAGTGATAGTAAATAAGCTGTCGACAAGCACAGTCACGTTTCAGTCATTGCATTTACCGTGCGAATAGGGGCGGGGGTGGCTCAGTCGGCAATACCCCAGGCTCGTAATCTGTAGTTCCCAGGTTCGAGTCCCAGCTGGGTCAGCGTTGAGATTTATCTCCGCAAAATTCCCCTCCCTGCCCATGGCCAGGTTCGAGTCCCAGCTGGGTCAGCGTTGAGATTTATCTCCGCAAAATTCCCCTCCCTGCCCATGGCCAGGTTCGAGTCCCAGCTGGGTCAGCATTGAGATTTATCTCCGCAAAAATTCCCCGCCCTGCCCACGGTCAGTAGGGGACACCGATGGGCTTGGAAAGGCCGTCGTCCGTCGGATGGGACGTTAAGCCGTGGCCCCGTGTGCGGAAGAGCCATACTCTGTGCACGTTAAAGAACATGCTGAATGGCCTTGACGGGAGGCTACCATCTGTCTCCCAACAGCTGTTCCAGTGGGTCGCCTCCCCCAACCTTCTCTGAGCCTTCGGGGTCCATGTGACCTGGCCATTTAGCCCATGGTGTGCAAAAAAGTGCCGCTCAGAGGTAAAACAACTCAACCCAACCCTGCCCATGGTCAGTAGGGGACACCGATAGATTTGGAAAGGCCGCCGTCCGTCGGATGGGACATTAAGCCGTGGCCCCGTGTTCGGGAGAGCTATACCTGGTGCACATTAAAGAATACGCTGGATGGTCTTGACGGAAAGCTACCATCTGTCTCCCAAAAGCTGTTTCAGTGGGTTCCCTCACCCAACCTTCTCTAAGCCTTCGGGGTTCATGTGACCTGGTCATTTAGCCCATGGTGTGCAAAAAATTGCCGCTCAGAAGTAAAACAATCCAACCGTCCGAATACGATGACGAAGTGAAGAGAGTTCGTGGGATTGCAGTTACCTCCGCATTGCTTACCGCGAAACAATAGGAGTATAATAAACCTAGTTGTGTGAGATAAAACGAAACCTTAGTATGCAAATATCGACACGGGCTGTAATCCTTATCCGCTTCAAGTGTAACCAAGTACTCGGCCACTCGAAAATCATCAGGTAAATCTTGTTAAGTATTGTCCAATCTTCACCACCACACGGAACTTAATGGTTTACAACCACTGCTCTATTTATTATTTAATTTTGATATTTTTCACAAGAATGAACTCATCTTAATAAATCAGGTTTATGTTTCAAAAATTCATATTGTTGACACTTTTTTGCACACCATGGGCTAAATGGCCAGGTCACATGGACCCCGAAGGCTCAAAGAAGGTTGGGGGAGGGGACCCACTGGAAAACTGTTGGGAGACAGATAGTAGTTTCCCGTCAAGGCCATCCAGCGTGTTCTTTAACGTGCGCAGGGTATGGCTCTCCCACACACGGGGCCACTGCTTAACGTCCCATTCGACGGACGGCGGCCTTTCCAAGCCCATCAGTGTCCCCTACTGACCGTAGGCAGGGCGAGGAATTTTGCGGAGATAAATCTCAACGCTGACCCAGCTGGGACTCGAACCTGGGTATTACAGATTACGAGTCTGGCGCGCTACCGACTGAGCCCCCCTTTTAGTGTACGTTTATACGGTGTGTGGGGCGGGGCGAATGCGAGTGCGTTTCTCAGACGGCCATGTTAACACTTGCTGGGTGTGTGGGGTGGGGATGAAGGGTGAATAACGCGAAGGAAGATTGAGGTGAAGGGAGGATGGGTGGGTGGAGGTGGTTGTCACTGCGTTTCCGGGCATCCGCCGGACTTTAAAAAAAATACATCCGACGGAATTTTTAAACAATACGTCGAAAATTTTAAACAATACTTCCTGTTCTGCTCTACACCTGATAGATTCGTAAAGGACTTTAAATGTTTCATGAACTAATTTTGGATTAAATATGTGGGCCGCTAGCGGAAGTAGTGCAATACCGGTCCAACACGTGACAGAGGTTGAGCAAGCTCAAAGCACCCGTCGAACTACAAAAATAAGATTAATATCTTGATTTCATATGGAAATCGTATCTGATATTAAGCTGAGAAAAACAGATGTTTTTTTTTGTTACCGGTACACTTTGATCTTTGCCAAAAGGCCGAGAGGCGATACCAAATAATCTACTTAAATTATTAATATTTTCAATAAGCAGAAAATCATAGACGGTAGCTGGCGCGTAAGAATCCAAAAGTCTCTAGGCGAAGTTGCGGTAAAATTGTTAGCGTTTGCAGTAAATCAGTCGGTTCTCCTGAACGGTTAGTCGAGTTTTTGGAGTCCTTGCGACTGCATGGAGTCCTTGTGGAGTGGCCATTTTGTCCAATATGTGCCAAAAAGTGCCGCTCATACGTAAAAGAACCCCTCATGCGAGGGATGGAACAAATTTCGTTTTACACTCGTTACCTCCTTAAATCACTCAATCACCCTTGAAACTTTTACCGAATTAAATAATAGACTGAATTTATGAAAAATTTAAATGCTCAAAACGTCACAATGTTACAGGCAAGTTAACCGTTTTCAACATTAAACCGTAATTATTCATAATTTAGTATGTTATATATATATTAAGTAAATACGAGGAAAAAATCGTATTTTTTACGTGGGATAAAGTGGTATACAGCACAAAATCGAGAACGTCCTAATCTGGCTGTGAAATGCTCAGCACATCACAAAATTCTGGAACTTTAAAAGTATTCCCTGCCGTAATATATTTGCATAACATCCGTCGTAATAAGAGTACACTGAAGTGAACGTTACTGCAACAGTATCACGCCGTGATAAAGGAGTCCGTTGTATTCCATAACTATTCGAAATTGAGGAAATCCTATTTCGACTAAACTTACCTGCAGAAATGACTCCTATGTGTCGTTTCGCAGACTCCCGGAAAGCTCTTAATAACACAAATAACGATATCTCCAAAACCAATGAAATCTATTTAAGTTGAAATCCTAATTTCTATATTCACTACTAACTGCTACAATGCATCGAAAACATTTCTTTCTCATTATACGATGAGACATTTAAAAAAAAATCAACCTTTCACGATGAAAGGGAAAGGAATAAAACAGCTTCTATGCTAAAGAATCGATGACCCAACAATGCTTTTACAAGCGTTAACCCGGATACGCCTTTTATTTGTTTCATCATTAGGATTTCCGTCACGAATTAGTTTTAGCAAGCAGTCAAATCTAACTAATCCTCCTACTTGACGAAAGAGAAGTAAAAGTGGTTAGTTAATATTCCAGAAGGGAGCGAAGAATTAAACCGTTCAGAAACAGAAGCGATAGGTCAATTGATCATCTCCTTAATTGATCATCTTGCCTTTGAAGAAGTAAGTCACTGAGCAGATGTTACCGAACTTTTTAAAAACGACAGACAACGGAAGATCTCTCCGTTATACGGAATGAATTTGGTAACGATTTTTTAAATGCAAATTTTACTGACCTCTGTCGCTTAAAATAATATTTGAGTGGCTATTTTATAATGCGTGATATGGATGTTCCTTACTTTAAGCATAGGAATTTATTAAATTGGAATTATAACTTTTTAATGTAACTTCATTTTCACTTTCTCAAACGTCCGATGAAAAACACAAGCATGATTTATTTTAAACAGGTTGAACGTACCCGGTGTTGACTACGATCGTTGTTGGTTAGAAATCCCATTTTTGGTTAGAAAATCAAGTCCCTAGCTGCAATGGAACGCCTAAATATTGATTTTTAGAAAGGTGGGGAATCTGGCAACGGCATCAGTTTTGCGGAAGAAGGTTTACGATTTGCATTTTTCGAATCTCCCAAAAGTTAATACTGCGCCCTCTAACGGCGACGATGTATTCATGTTAGAAATATTAAATTTTGGCGTTGCTGTGAAGGTTACGAAGTTGACATTGACAATAATAACTTGACCTTTTAGGTTTTAAATACGGGGAAGAATGCATTTTTTTGTTTTAAAAGAAATTTGTAAGTTTTTAGACATATAAATTCTTTTGGGGTTGGATAGGTATTGATGAAATATTACAATTTGCATTTTCAGAATCTCCTAAAAGAAATAACTGAGCCCTTATAAAGGAGAAAAAAATATCGAAAAATCCCGAAATTTAAAATGTATTTTGCAAACGATGTAGTTATGTTAGAAATTTTGGTTGTGGAATATGGGGGTCTTGAAGATTCCATTGACAACAATGCGTTCACCCTACGTCCAAGGTAGGAAACAACGGTTTTAAGCGATAATTGGAAATATCTTTTTTAGTTGGTACTAATAAAATATTAATTGCATTTTCAGAGTTACTTTTAAACAAGCCACCGACCAAGTACACGACGACATTAAAATGCTATATTTATTTTTGCGATTATTCTTTTTAGCGTTTTCCGATTTAAAAAATCATGTTTTTTTATGTATTATCCCTTGTAATTAAATGCGAGTACAGTTAATACTCACTTTGTATGTTGACATTCGTACAAAAGTGAAGATTCCTACACAAAACACGCTAGTAAAATGAAGAGGCAGTCCTGCTATGTACAGCGGGTGAGGTGAAGTGTTAAATCCTTCTGATATGTTATATATATTATCAACGACCTGTTGTAAAATAACAGGTCGTATACTATTATTGTTAATTTTTAGCGACTTACGTTCGAAGTCACTGGACTGGAACCCATATGTATTGGACTCAACTACTGTGATTAAACGACTGCACGAAACTACACTAAATGATACCATAATTTATAGTGGTAGCTGTTTTCACCCTCCTTTAATTACTATTATCTAGCAAATAACATACGATAAAAAAAGAGGATTTAGGGTTTCGTTGGAAAAAAATATTCATTATTTACACTGACTGCTTTCAGAATGAAATAAAGTTTTCTACCTTTTCCAAATCATGCATCTTAAACTTTATATAAGGGGTTACCCAAATTAAACTGACAATATTTAAGTAAATAGGTAGAGAGAACTCAGTCGATTTAAGCAATATTTTAAATTTCCACGTTTCAGATCATTACTAAAGAAATACATAAAACATTAGGTATCATAATATGCAGATGGAAGTAGTGTAATTTTAAATTTTACAGAAGATGAAAAATATCCTGTAAACATGAAATTCATCGCAATTAGCTTAGCTGTTATATTTAGAAATTGTTTTGTCGACCATCATCTTCAATTATATTTAAGGCAATTTCCAATGACTGATTGCATGGTATAATCAGTGCCTACGTAATGGGAATGAGTGCCGAATTCCGAGAATCTCCGTGTTAGCGAGCGGGCATTGGAAGCTTCAGAACTTGCCACATGAGGGCAGCACCGTTCCGCGGTCACCTAACCTACGCTATAATATAAATATAAAAACCCCCCTGAAGCAGCCTCTTGCCACAGAGGTCTGACAGGAGCCTGTCAGTTTATATGCCAGAGTAGAAGGTCTGAGAGGATGGCAGGACCTCAGCAGAAAAACGACACATACATCCATGCCTTACCCGGGGCTCGAACCCAATGGTAAGTATATATCGATCTGTTCGAAGTCATATGGTAAAGAATCAGACAGATGGTTAATCAAATGCAATAAACTAGAATCTTTCTCAGAGATACAACGGGAATAACGAAAATTATGTTTAAAAATAATCGTTACATTTGAAAATTATTATCCATTAGAATCCGAAATTTTCAAGTGTTTACCCAATAACATTATTTAACGGTAACTCTTTAAAGAACAAAATTTAAATTGTTTCGGAAGCAATTCTTTATCTAATTTAATAATTTTAATTACTATTGCAATGAAGCTTATTTATTGTTAAGGGAAATTCATAAGCAATAGATTTTGGCAAGATTATTTTGATATTAATACTCGTTTTTTGAATTAATCATGAAATGGTAAATTTGCTAAAAAATTAAACATTAAATATAATCATTTTTTAAATGCAATACGGGCAAAGTTTATGTTGCAGCACAGAATTGACTCTTTATATGTTGGTCTTTTTATTTCATTACTTCTCCCGACCTACAAGGTCTCTCCTGTTTTGTTTTTGCTTGTTTTAAAGTAATAATATTTATTTCTATCACGTCAATCGACGATTTTACATCAATAGTACAATTTACTTCATTTTTCAGTTTAGAAGGATAAAAGGGCTCCATTAAGAATATTGCTCTAAGGCTCTTATTTCGAACTTTGTTCCAGGGCACCCATTTGGAACCTGGCTCCAGAACTCCAAATTGCTTAATGCGCCCTGCTTCATACACGTATTTGTGCAGTTCAGAAAGCTCACGAAAAGTGTTTTAAACTTCAACATTCCATTAGTCATATATGTACAGTCGCTCAAAAAAGTATCCGAACACTATGGTTGATTACAGAATTCAGGAAAAATATCTGGGATCGATTTATTTTAGAAATTAGTGATCTGGCAACCTTCGTGTCACGTGACACGAAGGTTGCCAGATCACTAATTTCTAATCCGAAGGACGACGAAATTTCTAATCCGAAGGACGGCGGCCTTTCCAATTCGATCGATGTCCCCTACTGACCGTGGGCAAGGCGGGGAATTTTTGCGGAGATAAATCTCAACGCTGACCCAGCTGGGACTCGAAACTAGGAACTACAGATTATCGCTCTCGACCATAGTACATAAGTCATAATAATGATATAACACTGCTTGACCAACTAAGTATAAAAAAAAATTCAGCATCAAACATACTAACGTGACATTGTTACATTAATTAAAATCTTTTCCATCTAAAACCGGCACCTACGCCATCCACTGTTTGGTCATCTCTGCTCTATAACATCTAAAATGTGCATTTAATAGAGAAATGTGATGAGGATAAAGATTGTAGATTGGTAATTGTAGACCCGTCAGGGCTAGATCCTTTTCGAGTCGCTCGTCTCTGCAGAAGGATAGTTGTCTCCACTTTGTCAGGATGTTACTGCTGTCTAGGTTGTCGATAAACACCAAACTCAGATTTTATATATACGCATTTGATGCATTTAATGAAAAACTGTGACTAAAGTTAAATCTAATTTATTGAAATTCTCGATTTATTATCAAATTCGTTCAGTAATTAAAGAGTTATGGAAGCTGGAAAATTTAATAATAAATTATCTTGTTTCATAAAAAATCATTCATAATTATCCAACATCGAAATAATCGTTATGAAACATTTGAAATTTATATTTTATTAAGTGATTTGAAGAAATATTTATTAAGTTTTAATTAATATCTGAAATAAATTCTTTGACCCATTACTGTTGTGAAATATTCTGGCTTCCATAATTCCTTAAATACTTGACGAATACTGTTGAAAATCGGGATATAAATGGATAAGATTATGTATGATCTTGAATTTATTTTTAGTAATATTTTTTCATCAAATGAATATGTTAGAAGTTACAGAACTTGCAAGTAAGACTCCCATTCACATAGCAGATAAATTCTCAAATATTTTGCTAGGGCAGTGTAACTGAGTTCCGTATATTGTAAAGATTTCTGCAATTCCAAAATATTATTTAGTCAAAAGTGATCTCAGAATTTTTTTCTAATTTCATGTCAACGTTACGTTGCCGACATATTGCTGAAGCCACCTGTCTTGCAGATCTATTTGGAAGAGATTCGATAGAAACTGAGTTATGTTTCATAAATTTCGCTTCTGCAGAACATCACACAATGCTGCATCATCGTTCAGATGTCTAGTTAAAAACAGCAGAAAGTAGACAGAATAGTAAATAAATCACATATGAACAAATCCGTATCAGAATCCAATTTTGAATCATGTCGTAAACAGTATAATAACCTATACTGCAACGAAGCAAGTAGCAAGCAAAACAGCGGATCGCCAGCACCATAGCGGACGAAAATGTAACTACCGCTGCTGTCGCTTCACGTCTTAACAGGTAGGTATTCCCATTACGTTGGCACCGGTACAACAGAATGGTTTCGTCCATTAGGCCACCTGGGGCACTGCCCCAACAAATATAATCACAGAAAATTTGTATTTGACGTGTTACGCAGATAATCATAGAAATTACTTTCGAATCAAGGCTACGTCAGCTGCTTTTTCATTGCCAATACCAAACGTAACACGGGGGCGAGGATGGCCATCGAGGGCGGGGGTGGCTCAGTCGGTAGCACGCCAGGCTCGTAAATTGTAGTTCCCAGGTTCCAGTCCCAGCTGGGTCAGCGTTGAGATTTATCTCTGCAAAATTCAGCGCCCTGCCCACGGTCACCAGGGGACACCGATGGGCTTGGAAAGGCCACCGTCTGTCGGATGGGACGTTAAGCCGTGGCCCCGTGTGCGGGAGAGCCATACGCTGTGGACGTTAAAGAACACGCTGAATGGCCTTGACGGCAGGCTACCATCTGTCTCCCAATAGCTGTTTCAGTGGGTCCCCTCCCCTAAACTTCCCTGAGCCTTCGGGGTCCAAGTGACTTAGCCATTTTAGCCCATGGAGTGCAAAAAAAGTCCCGCTCAGAGGTAAAACGACCTAACCCAATCTTAAAATTACAGCCACCATCCGGAATCTTATCATTACCTATTATAGCGATGACACAAATGCGCATGCGCTGAATTGCAAATACCGTTGAACTGCAGCAGGTGGTCACTGATTTTCTAGTAGTCGGAGACACTTGATTGGCTGATTCTACCAAAGCAACAAATAGTCAAAGATCTTGTTTCTTAGTGAATATCTTCATTTCAACCTGGCAGGCTCGACAATTCTGAATTTTACTGAAAAGTTTCAGTTAAACTGAGTTGCCAACTTTTTCCTTTGCCAAGAATGGATACTTATGTATGACGTTGGGTTGGGTTGTTTTACCTCTGAGCGGCACTTTTTGCACACCATGGGCTAAATGGCCAGGTCACATGGACCCCGAAGGCTCAGAGAAGGTTGGGGGAGGGTACCCACTGGAACAGCTGTTGGGAGACAGATGGTAGCCTCCCGTCAAGGCCATCCAGCGTGTTCTTTAAAGTTGGGTTGTTTTACCTCTGAGCGGCACTTTTTTGCACACCACAGACTAAATGGCTAGGTCACAAGAACCCCGAAGGCTCAGAGAAGGTTGGGGGAGGGGACCCACTGGAACAGCTGTTGGGAGACAGATGGTAGCCTCCCGTCGAGGCCATCCAACGTGTCCTTTAACGTTGGATTGTTTTACCTCTGAGCGGCACTTTTTTGTACACCATGGGCTAAAATGGCCAGGTCACATGGACCCCGAAGGCTCAGAGAAGGTTGGGGGAGGGGACCCAATGGAACAGCTGTTGGGAGACAGATGGTAGCCTCCCGTCAAGGCCATCCAGCGTGTTCTTTAACGTTGGATTGTTTTACCTCTGAGCGGCACTTTTTGTACACCATGGGCTAAAATATCCAGGTGATATGGACCCCGATGGCTGTGAGAAGGTTGGGGGAGGGGACCCACTGGAACCGCTGTTAGGAGACAGATGATAGCCTCCCGTCAAGGCCATCCAGCGTGTTCTTTAACATTGGGTTGTTTTACCACTGAGAGGCACTTTTTTGCACACCATGGGGTAAATGGCTAGGTCTCAAGGACCCCGAAGGCTCAGTAAGGTTGAAGGAGGGGATCCACTAGAACAGCTGTTGGGAGACAGATGGTAGCCTCCCGTGAAGGTCATCCAGCGTGTTCTTTAACGTTGGATTGTTTTACCTCTGAGCGGCACTTTTTTGCACACCTTGAGCTAAATGGCCAGGTCACAAGGACCCCTGAAATCTCAGAGAAGTTTGGGGGAGGGGACTCACTGGAACAGCTGTTAGGAGATAGATGGTAACCTCCCGTCAAGGCCATCCAGCGTGTTTTTTAACATTGGGTTGTTTTACCTCTGAGAGGCACTTTTTTGCACAATATGGGCTAAATGGCCAGGACACATGGACCCCGAAGGCTCAGAGGAGGTTGGGGGAGGTGACTCACTGGAACAGCTGTTGGGAGACAGATGGTAGCCTCCCGTCAAGGCATCCAGCGTGTTCTTTAACGTTGGGTTGTTTTACCTCTGAGCGGCAGTTTTTTGTACACCATGGGCTAAATGGCCATGTCACATGGACCCCGAATGCTCAGAGAAAGTTGGGGGAGGGGACCCACTGGAACAGCTGTTGGGGGACAGATGGTAGCATCCAGTCGATGCCATCCAGCGTGTTCTTTAACGTGCACAGGACATGGCTCTCCGATACACGGTGCCACGGCTTAATGTTGCATCCGACGGACGGCGGCCTTTCCAAGATCACGTTGTTCCCTACTGACCATGGGCAGGGCGGGGAGTTTTGCAGAGATAAATCTCAATCCTGACTCAGCTGGAACTCGAACCTGGGAACTGCAGATTCCGAATCTGGCGAGCTACCGAGTGAGCCACCCCCGTCCCATTTGATTCCCCTGTTCTGCAGAAATCATCAATTCGATTGTATGTCCTTTACATCACAGACAAGTACACTGGATTCCATAAAATACGGAAAATTCAGAATAATTATGATTAAAGAAAAACTATTTAAATGATTTTAATTAAATTTGATGGAAACATGAATTACAATGCTAGTTTCAGAATGGTATGAAATATTTTACACTAGAAAAGTTTTTCGTCAAAAAATAACACTTATCGGAACTTATCCAAAAATGAGGTCCAGAAAGCAATGCGCAAAGTTTTTTGATAAGGATTGTGGTCACCGCTTTACAGCAATGCAGGCACGACAGAGATGATCCAAGTTCTTTATGATGTTGTGAATCAGCTCAGTAGGGAGCAACGCCAATTGTTCTTTTAAAGCAATAATAAGCTCTCCCTTTGTTACAGGTGGAGGGTTAAGGGCCGCAACACGTCTCCCTAGAGCATCCCACATGTGCTCAATCGGATTTAGGTCTGGAGATCGAGCTTGCCACTCCACGGGCATATAGCTCTCCTCTTGAAGATATTGTTCCACTAGTCGTGCTCTGTGTGGACGAATGTTATCTTCTTTAAGATGAATGTTTCACCTCTTGCACCAGGGTTAGGACGTACATAAAGGTCCAGGATGTCATCTCTATACCTTTGAGCATTGAGATTCCCACTCGTCAACACATAGAGATCTGTGCTTCCACCTAAAAATGTGTCACCCCAAACACACACGCTACCTCCGATGTAACTGCCTCTTTGACGGATGTTACTGGGGTGATAGCGGGTACCTCGTTCTCTCCGTATCAAACAATGTCCGGAATCACTCTGCAAGCAATATCTGGATTCATCTGTGAAGAGTACGGACCTCCATTGCTCTTCTGTCCAGTTAACATGCGTGCGTGCCCAATTGAACTGTTCTCTCCTGTGAGATGACATGAGGGGTATACGAATTACTGGCCTTCTAGCGTAGAGACCTCCCTCTTGAAGCCTTCTAGCGTACAGACCTCTCTCTTGAAGCCTTCCAGCGTACAGACCTCCCTCTTGAAGCCTTCTAGCGTACAGACCTCCCTCTTGAAGCCTTCTAGCGTACAGACCTCCCTCTTGAAGCCTTCTAGTGTACAGACCTCCCTCTTGAAGCCTTCTAGCGTACCGACCTCCCTCTTGAAGGCTTCTAGCGTACAGACCTCCCTCTTGAAGCCTTCTAGCGTACAGACCTCCCTCTTGAAGCCTTCTAGCGTACAGACCTCCCTCTTGAAGCCTTCTAGCGTACAGACCTCACTCTTGAAGTCTTCCAGCGTACAGACCTCCCTCTTGAAGCCTTCTATGCACAGTAGAAGCTCATGCAACCTTCCCAGTGGCTGCTGCGATAGGATCGTAGCTGAGAGGGAGTAGACGTCCTGTTATACTGGGCTAAAGGCTGGCGCCTTTCTCCCAGTATAAACAGGTTACGTTTGAGGCTCATTCGTGAACAATAGTGATTACGTCGTTTTTAAGGAAAAACATCAATAGTTGCTGCTTTCCTGCTTGTATTTTCCCACTTGCTGATATTCACATTGTGAACGGGCGTTCGATCTGTTGTGATTCGATACAGTAACTAGGCCAATCCACCCTAGAGAATTTCTTTACTCCTTTTCTAAACACCACTATTCTTTCAAACCTATTAATTACTAATGAAAAATGTTTCGTTCAGTCCACGGTTATTCCCGAATTCTTGATGCATATGCCTTAAAAGAAGTCAAAAATCGAAGCAATCACTTGAAAAAGACGTTTATTACCGTGAATAATGGATTGAATCTAAAATATCCTGTCATGTTACACATAGAGTAACCTCGGATGAATTACGAGACGTCACAATAATAGTGACCGGGTTCGGATCTACAAAACAGCGAAGGGGATGGAGTGGGGGCACGAAATACCATCGAAACGAAAAATTGCAAGTGGGGGCGCAAAAGACTGGATTAATGTAGGATAGGGGCGGGGGTGGCTCAGTCGGTAGCGCGCCAGGCTCGTAATCTGTAGTTCCCAGGTTCGAGTCCCAGCTGGGTCAGCGTTGAGATTTATCTCCGCAAAATTCCCCGCCTTGCCCACGGTCAGTAGGGGACACCGATGGGCTTGGAAAGGCCGCCGTCCGTCGGATGGGACGTTAAGCCGTGGCCCCGTGTGCGGGAGAGCCATACCCTGTGCACGTTAAAGAACACGCTGGATGGCCTTGACGGGAGGCTACCATCTGTCTCCCAACAGCTGTTCCAGTGGGTCCCCTCCCCCAACCTTCTCTGAGCCTTCGGGGTTCATGTGACCTGGCCATTTAGCCCATGGTGTGCAAAAAAGTGCCGCTCAGAGGTAAAACAACCCAACCCAAAAATGTAGGATAACATTTCCCCCTCCGTTTTTGAGGTCTTTAAAATTACCTAAATATATTAAATGTTTTAGACACTCTCTTATATTTACTAGTATTATGAAAGGGTTTGCGTGCTGGTCCCTTAAGCCTCGAATAAAATATTTATATTACCTCGGACAGTAGATAAAATCTCTTGAAACGTGTTCAAACATTACTGCATTATTGATAGATGATCTAAGGGGAAAGACTTTCGATAATGAGAAAAATCTAATTTGAAAATTCAAAGATGACATTTTAAAGAGAAAAAAGAAGGCACTTGCATAAAGTCACAAATTAAAAGAAAAATTTATTTTATGAAAATGAAGCGATCTTTCTGCTGACAGAACAAACAAGTCGAAAAAAGTACGCGGCTGTTGCGTAAAAAAATAGAATTAAACGCGTGAAATTTCAGTCGTGCAAATCACGAAGTCTACAGAGTGAAATGGAAAGGAGAGATGAATAAATTTGGAAAAGGCAGATTTTAGATTAATTGGTAATAACATATTTAATATTGTCATTTGCTTTTCCTGACTCTTCGAATAGTTTGAAATGCTAAACTTTATCCTCTATTAATATGAACATCCCTTTTTTGTTCATAGGCATTTGCGTTATTTATTTTGCAAAAAAATTAAAAATCCTACTGAGAAGTTTATTCAGGTGGAATCTAGCATTTGTAAAATTTTCCTTCTCCTAAGCCTAATGCTACACATTTTAATTTGGAATAAAGAGTTATAACATGATAAATCACTGTTTTCATCCTTTCCATGGCATATCAATACATTCTAGTGCACTGCGCTTTTGTCAGTCCTGCTTCCCAAGTATTTCCCTTGATAATCCGAATTCGCAGGTTCAGTCAGCCTCGATAGGGCGTCCACATTTCGGTGGGAACCACCTCTCCTATAATACACTATTTATATATATATACTATATATATGCATCATGCTGATTAATGAGAAATGCCAATCTCTGCTATTTGCTGCTCAATGTTTCGACAGCTATGAGGTACCTAAGCAGGTTATAGTCTGAAAGAATCTCGACCTGGGATCCATATAACCAGGTCAAAATCTTTTCTAGACTCCTAACCCACTCCTCCCACACACTCACAACCACCACCACCAAATTTCTGCTGGGTTCCGTGAGCTTCTTCGAAGCAAAGGCGATGGGATGTTCTTGTCCCTGGGATTCAATCTGGGAGTGACATGCGCAGACCTCAATCCCATATGCATTTCGATACAGAACATAAGGTAACGCAAGATCAGGCGTGTTGCATTCTGCTGCCTCGCAGAGCGCGCCCCACCCCCCCCCCCCCCCCCCCCTCAGTGCATCGAATGCCTTATCTGCTTGTATGCACCATTTCAATTACGCAGGTGCCTGCCCCCCGATAGGGAACCAGCTTGACGTAGTGTGGGTGTGTGTGTGTGTTTGGGGGGGGGGGGGGGGGGGCTTGGGGTCCCACTAAAGTCGAAGGCTTTACTTACGGGTTTGGCCCTGGTTGGACAGGCTAAGATCTCGAGATCGAAGGCTCTGCTGAACGGTATGGGACCCGGTTGGACAGGCTACGACTTCCATCTCAGAGTCTCATAGGAGTCGTTAGGGGCCCTGCTGACTGTCCTGATTCGTCAGGTCGGACAAGGCCCAAAATTTCGGGCCCCACTAAGAGTTCTCACTACGAGAGCCGAGGCAACTTGGATCTATATATACTTGTTTGTGGCTCACCGGGGCACAGATTAAATTTAGGTTTTAACCGATGGATGAGCTTTACTTCTATAGTACTGCTCGCCATTAGGTAGTCGGGGATGGACTGTATCTATATAATACTGTCTTGCACCAGGACCGTAGTTTAGTGGGGAACATGGTATTTTCCTGTACTGGTAGTGCTTCAGGCGGAACTGATGGGTCTTGTCTCATATATATATATATTTACCTGTGTAGGTGCCTGCTTCAGAGTCACGTCTCTGAGTGGATTTGCAATTGCTACATACTGATCTAGGTAGTGTCGTAATATCCGATGAGTCCTAAGGTGCTCTTCAGTTCCTTCTTCATTGGAGGAGCTTTCATTTTTCTAATGACCTCTAGTGTTGCATGGTGGGGCCGATGCCTGAAAGAACCAACAATATGACTAAAAAATTTGGTTTCGCTCCTTCCCCAAGTACACTTTGCCAGGTTGATTGTGAAATACTTGACATTAATATCCCTAAGATCCACTCCAAGACGTTAAGATGAAGTGATAAGTTCTCAGGTTCGAGTCCCAGCTGGGTCAGCGTTGAGATTTATCTCCGCAAAATTCCCCGCCCTGCCCCCGGTCAGTAGGGGACACCGATGGGCTTGGAAAGGCCGCCGTCCGTCGGATGGGACGTTAAGCCGTGGCCACGTGTGTGGGAGAGCCATACCCTGTGCATGTTAAAGAACACACTATATGGCCTTGACGGGAGGCTACCATCTGTCTCCCAACAGCTGCTCCAGTGGGTCCCCTCCCCCAACCTTCTCTGAGCCTTCGGGGTCCTTGTGACCTGGCCATGGTGTGCAAAAAAGTGCCGCTCAGAGGTAAAATAACCCAACCCAACAACCCTGGATGTCCTGAATATGTAACTGGAGCTCTACGGTTGAGCTTATTGTGCACAAGAACAACACAGAAGATCATTTTCCATATATTGAGGAAAAGAAATATATAAACCCCAAATGCAAAGGAATACTGATGAATTAAATCTTCAGCGTTATCAATAGGTCTTTCATTTTTTGTGCGTTCACTTTTGTGCTTCAATAGGTCACACGTTTGTGCACTATCAATTCGTCAGTTGAACGTTATTAACATGAGACTATATTACTGCTGGGAGACAGATGGTAGCCTCCCGTCAAGACCATCCAGAGTGTTGTTTAATATTGGGTTGTTTTACCTCTGAGAGTCACTTTTTCTGCACACAATGGGCTAAATGGCCAGGTCACAAAGGCCCCGAAGACTCAGAGAATGTTGAGGGAGGGGTCGCAATTGAACAGCTGTTGGGAGACAGATGTTACAGTCGGTCAAAAAAGTATCCGAACGCTATAGTTGATTACAGAATTCAGAAAAAAATATCTTTCAACGATTATTTGTTTCTCGTCTTTCCACAGCCATATCTGGGCTCACCCTCACACGGGGCCACGGTTTTAGGTTCCATCCGATGGACGGCGGCCAAGCCAATCGGTGTACCCTACTGACCATGGGCAGAGACGTGGAGGGGGGGGGGGGAATACGAAGTATGGGTAAAGAGGTGATCTGAAGTGATTTGCGCAGTAAGAAGAAAATGGCTCGAACGCTCTGGTCTCGACGAGAGACCAAGGGCAAATTACATTTGTATCTGCGCGCACGTACATGCCGAATATACAGAAGAAGGTTTAGGAGAGGGTGGTCACATGTAGTGCTACCCCTTTGATTACCGGGACTCATCGCAAGGCCTCTGGTATTTGAGTGAAAAACTGCTTGCTATCCGTTAGTGGTTTCTAACTGGGTCTTAAAACCATCACATGGCCCTCCGATGGCTTATGCAGGGCGGGAAAAACTGCCTGATGCCTCAACTTCCTGATAATCTCAGCGAATGTCATTTTTAAACTAAATCACTTTACCAGTAAAATAATCGGTGAATGGGAACTGTAAATCAAATCATTTTAGCACTAAAATATCAGCTATAAACCATTTCATTTTACCACTAAAATATCAGCGAATGTCAACTACAAAATAAATAATTTGATCATTCAAATATCACTGAGATTTCAACTGTAAAACCAAATCCCTTACCTATTAAAAATTTCAAAATTCCATTTACCTTGGGAGTTCTTGAAAGCGACGATGAAATTCTGATCGAAATGATCTTCACAAAACATCACTTCACATAAAAGTATATTTTCCAATGCCGGGGGGGGGGAGTGGCTCAGACGGTAGCGCGCCAGCTCGTAATCTGTAGTTCCCAGGTTCGAGTCCCAGCTGGGTCAGCGTTGAGATTTATCTCCGCAAAATTCCCCGCCCTGCCCAAGGTCAGTAGGGGACACCGATAGGCTTGGAAAGGCTGCCGTCCGTCGGATGCGACGTTAAGCCGTGGCCCGTGTGAGGGAGAGCCATACCCTGTGCACGTTGAAGAACACGTTTGATGGCCTTGACGGGAGGCTACCATCTGTCTACCAACAGCTGTTCCAGTGGGTCCCCTCCCCCAACCTTCTCTGAGTCTTCGGGGTCCATGTGACCTGGCCATTTAGCCCATGGTGTGCAAAAAATTGCCTCAGAGGTAAAACAACCCAACAAATCTAATGCCGGAGCGATAGCTGCTGTTGCAACCAAGCACACAGTACATTTCGAGCCCAGTGGTGGTGGTTAGGACTAACAAAGAACTATCACAAAGTGGCTCACACAAAAATTATGTACAGTCGCTCAAAAAAGTATCCGAACGCTATGGTTGCATACAAAATTCAGAAAAAAATCTGGCAACGATTTTTTTTAGAAATTAATGATCTGGCAACCTTCGTGTACGGTACACGAAGGTTGCCAGATCATTAATTTCTAAAAAAATCGTTGCCAGTTGTTTTTTCTGAACTTTGTATACAACCATAGCGTTCGGATATTTTTTTGACCGACTGTACGCGAAATATCTACAATCACACCTGAGGACGTTAAACACTCTAATAAATAACAATTAACTTTGTATTCACCTCAAAAACGTGTAA
Source organism: Ryuthela nishihirai (assembly GCA_038380435.1). NCBI lineage: Eukaryota > Metazoa > Arthropoda > Arachnida > Araneae > Heptathelidae > Ryuthela > Ryuthela nishihirai. Next base: position 282,673 of record JAWZYU010000059.1, read on the forward strand.
TATAATATGTGCGACGTAATATATATCGACTACAAAAGTTAAAAATTTCAAAAACGTTGCCACAGCGCTACATCGTGGCCAGCGAGAACAACTTAGAAGAGAGGCTCACGGGACTGCTCAGGCTCTTTTTCCGAACGTCAAAGTCACGTGACATCTGGCCTTTCCGTAGAGAAGGCTTTGTATCATATCTCTTAAACCCATTGACCAATGCAGCAAATTCAGGATCCATAATCAAGTTCAGAGCCATAAGTCCGTTCAGGTCTCTCTCAGCAGCGTAGAAAAAAAAAAGAAAAGTAGCCATAGTTGTCCAGATCAGCAGGCCACACTAATCTGGCAGCCCTCAATTTCCGTTCACTTCCACAAAAGAGTATCTATTTTGAAAGGTACTAACGGCCTGCACCTCGAGAAGGCAGGGTCGGCTGTATTTACCTATCAAATTATAAATATATTACAAGAGAAGAGTGAATTAATTTCAAATGGATTAGGATTTTATATCCTAGTAAAACTGTATCATTATTCACAGAGTAACAAAGTGTTTGACGAACATGATCAGCTATGAAATTCAAAAATAAATTTAGCAATTAACGAAACGTACAGTCGCTCAAATATATATCCGAACACTATGGTTGATTACAGAATTCACAAAAATTATCTGGTAACGATTTTTTTAGAAATTAGTGATCTGGCAACCTTCGTCTGCAGTACACGCAGGTTGCTAGATTACTAATTTCTAAAAAAATCGTTGCAAGATATTTTTTCTGAATTCTGTAATCAACCATAGTGTTCAGATATATATTTGAGCGACTGTACACGAAGGTTGCCAGATTAATAATTTCTAAAAAAATCGTTGCCAGATATTTTTTCTGTATTCTGTAATCAACCATAGTGTTCGGATATTTATTTGAGCGACTGTACACGAAGGTTGCCAGAGCACCAATTTCTAAAACAAACCTTTATAGATATTTTTCTGAATTCTGTAATAAACCGTAGTGTTGGGATATTTTTTTGAGCGACTGTTCACCAAATAAATTTTTAAACTGCTCAGAGTGTCATAGGGTGTAAAACGTTTCGCCCTATTCCCCCCCTAAAAATAAAATATAAAAACCTTTGTACCGTTATACCATATACTCAGAATAACGAGTTATATGTTAACTTACAGCTTGCGAACATACTTCGTTTGACGGAGGACTTAATAATATTTACCCCGTTTCAAATCTCTGTAAAGAGAGCAGATAGAGGCTCCACTTTATTATTATTATAACCGATCAGATGCTGTTTGTCCATGGTATTAGAAATATAAGAAATATCTCAGTGTTCTAGACCAATGTTCCCAAAAGTGGGCGATACCGCCCCTTGGTGGCACTGGAATGATCCAGGGGGTCGGTAGTAGCCTCGGGTGCAATTGAGGGGTGGTAGAAGCATAAAGAAAGAACGGAAGATAAGAAAATTTTGAAAAACCGTTCGTACATGTTTCATCTGTTATGTAACATAGAGTTAAAGTCGTAGTGATTACTTTATTTTCCAAATAAACACCTAAAATTATCCTTCGTTATCTTACTTTTCTGTGTGTAATGCGAATGTTACTATGGTTGATTTTATTAAATAATTTTATAATTTCAAGCTTCAAGGTGTCTTATTTACAACAACATCTTTCTTTACCATGTTGTGGGATGTAGGTAGAAATATAGATACATAAAAGAACGCAAATTTGTCATTGCATCTTTTTGGTTGTTCGCTTAAAGAAGGTAGATTTCCAGGGGGGCGCTGAGTAAATTTTTTTTGTGAAAAGGGGGCGGTAGGACAAATAAGTTTGGGAACATCTGATCTAGAGACAGCTGCGCTGTAGACAGCAGCCCTAGCTGCAGATGGCCAATTGACCTGATGACCTTGAGCACCACTCTGGTCATCTGCTATGTTACTTGTTAGGTAAACAAGTGTCCTCGGCTATGTCAAACCCACACGTCGTTAAAATAATTGACACTAATAATTACGACACGAGTTACGCGCTATGTTCGTTCAAAGCTATTGCACAGTCGTTAAGATAGAGGTTCTCAACGTGGGGTACACGGTAAAAATTTTTGGGGTACGCCGTGAGAGCTCAAAAGTCGCTAGATCTAGTAATAAAGTCACTAAGTTGGCAACACTGCTGTGCAAAAATGTCATTTTTTGTGTTTATCGATATATGAAATTTATCAATACAAAATTTAACGTTCTTTTATATATATATATGTTTTATTTTATTCCCATTGTTATACTATTACTAGAATTTTATCTATCTATACAAGGGATACTCCAGTTATATACATATTTCCAGGGGGTACTTGAAGCATAAAAGGTTGAGAACCACTGGTCTAAGAAATTATGTAAGTTCGCATCATTGTTGCAGTTCTTTTGTCATTTCATGTGTCGTCTGAAGTCTGTCAAAAAGAACACGAGCCAGGTTGGGTTGGGTTGTTCTACCTCTGAGCGGCACTTTTTTGCACACTATGGGCTAAATGGCCAGGTCACATGGACCCCGAAGGCTCAGAGAAGGTTGGGGGAGGGGACCCACTGGAACAGCTGTTTTGAGACAGATGATAGTCTCCCGTCAAGGCCATGCAGCGTGTTCTTTAACGTGCACAGGGTATGGCTTCCCCGCACACGAGGCCACGGCTTAACGTCCCATCCGACGGACGGCGGCCTTTCCAAGCCCATCAGTTTCCCCTACTGACCGTGGACAGGGCGGGGAATTTTTTCGGAGATTGTCCTGAGTGGGAATCGAACCCACACCTTCCAGAAGCATGCCTGGCTTCTGAGAGGTACGAGCCAGGAGTTCACTAAGAGTAAGAGTTCATTAAGAGTGAGAGAGAAGAACAGATGAAAATTAGAAAGTTTTGAAGAAATAATGTCGAAAGTAAAAGAATGGGAGTTACTTTCCAGTAAAAGGTCGTACGAAACTCAAAAACACAAAAATTTGAATATCATCATTCAACTATACTCCGTTTCAGATAAAGAATGAAGAGGCAAAATCTGATGATCGGAGACGAGAATCAACCGATGAAAAGAGGCCACATCCACGTGAGTTCTAGGCTCGCAGATGTAACACTCGTTCACAGCAAACAGTTCCACAGCTTATGAGAAAAATAAGTACTTTTTTCTAATGTACATAATTAATATGCATACTTTATTGCGGTAAGTGATTAAAAATGATATTCCTAATAATAGAGTATTGCATATACACTATAAAGCATAATTTCTTTTATTCTGGTGTATTAGCGAATAGAAAAATTGAGCGCTGTTTTTGAGAAGCGTTGTCCATGTGAGCTCTCATTAGCCCGTTGCTTCGATATTATTTCCATTTGGAGAAATCTTCGTCCCCTTCCATTCCCAAAACACTTTACGAATGGTGTCAAATTTCTCATACGTTGGATCCCCCTGTCTGAACCTATATTGGGTGAAAAAAATCAGGTTTCTACCTAACATGGGACACCTTAATATAATAATTAATAATTATTTTAATAAATTATAATTATTATTATAATCAATGTAACATTAAAATGTATTTATAAATAAAGAAATGTTTATTGGTGAGAGAAGTATGAATAAAGTATTAATAAAGAAATAATCCCTCAAGCAACTACTTGCCACAGAGGTCTGGCAGGACCCTGTCAGTACAATAGAGGAGATCTGTGAGGAATTCAAGACCTCAGCAGAAAGACAATGCAGACATCCCTACACCTTACCCGGGATTTGAACCGAGGTCCCTTTCAGCATCTAATGGGTCCCCTCCCACAACCTTCTCTGAGCCTTCGGGGTCCTTGTGACCTGGCCATTTAGCCCATGGTATGCAAAAAAGTGCCGCTCAGAGGTAAAACAATCCAACGTTAAAGAACACGCTTGGTGGCCTTGACGGGAGGCTACCATCTGTCTCCCAACAGCTGTTCCAGTTCGTCACCTCCCCCAACCTTCTGTGAGCCTTCGAGGTCCATGTGACCTGGCCATTTAGCCCGTGGTGTGCAAAAAAGTGCCGCTCAGAGGTAAAACAATCCAACCTATCACTTAACTTTTAATTTCCTTCCAATAATAGAGTAATGACGTCGACAATGAGGTTTTGGAATGCAATGTTTCCTCATTCGCAGGAAGTAAGACTCCAACAGTGTTTCCTATTCGCAACAGTGGTGTCTTTGTTTACTCTTCCCACATGAATTTATTTTCTCTATTTTGTGTGCGTATAAACTTTCTCGAATAGAAATCAAACTCGTTACTTTTAATGTAGGATCTCTTGGAAATGTTTTTCCTGGTAACGGTGAAAATTACATTTTCATTATGTTAAATATTACACTGCATAACGCATGCTTCCTATGTAATTATTTACTTTTAATGATGGGGTAAGAAAACTTAAAGAGCTATCAGCTACGACACTGATTCCTAGTTCATCCCTAACATATCGGTATGCAGATCAAAATATCGCGGTTCTATGGTATTCAATCTTTCATTACGTTTTACGATGTGAACGACATGAACACGTAAAGAAAAAGATATTACTTGTCTGGTCTTCATACCAGAAACATGTCATTTTCGCGATATATCTGCTACCACACTGTCACCATATAGTGGAAACAGGTTTCATTGGTATGTTATATCGGATAAAACGGTACTTATTCCCGGTGTTCCATTTGCATTTTCCCCAACGCAATCCTTACCTATTACAAAAAACAATATAAATCGCTTGCAATATTCCGTCTTGGAACTTTTCCCACCGTTTGGAGGCGCAATCTCAGTCATCGACACTTATCGTAATATTTCGAACCGTTCCAGCGTTACAATCCCCTCCCCCTCTCCTCTGGCAGTATGCGACACCGATGACCTTGACGATTGACCGTGCCACCGAGCGAAAGAACGTTCAGATTAAAGCACGCGCTGGGATGGACTTACTGGACTCTCCCATCTGTCTAAGTTTTCCTGTGCTTACACTTATCGACATATGAGGTCTTAGCTGTCGGGAGTCGTCGTGATTTATCAGTTCGAGTCCCAGCTGGGTCAGCGTTGAGATTTATCTCCAAAAAATTCCCCGCCCTGCCCACGGTCAGTAGGGGACACCGAAGGGCTTGGAAAGACCGCCGTCCTTCGGATGGGACGTTAAGCCGTGGCCCCTTGTGCGGGAGAGCCATACCCTGTGCACGTTAAAGAACACGCTGGATGGCCTTGACGGGAGGCTACCATCTGTCTCCCAACAGCTGTTCCAGTGGGTCCCCTCCCCCAACCTTCTCTGAGCCTTCGGGGTCCATGTGACCTGGCCATGGTGTGCAAAAAAGTGCCGCACAGAGGTAAAACAACCCAACCCAACCGTTATCTCAATGAACTAGAACTTTAATATATTATTCGCGTTGATAAAACGTTTTGCAGAACAATCTAACTTGCTAAATGTTTCAGCTTTCACAACACTTAAACACTAAACGCATCTTTCTAAATATTTGTTGCGTTTGAAAAAGACGTTTTGATTTAAATAGATTTGACAGAGATTTTTAATTTAGGAAGCATTTTTTTTATAAAACTTTTATTTAAGGAAGTTACTGAATTTTGCAACTGACCTACTGTTGACATAACATCGAACTGCACTTAATGATGGAACTGCTTAGTGTAAATGTACACTAAGATTTCAAAAATAATTTTTTTAATGTAATATCCCTGTACAGTCACTCAAAAAATATCTAAACATTATGGTTGATTTCAGAATTCAGAAAAAATCTGGCAACGATTTGTTTAGAAATTAGAGATCTGGCAACCTTCGTGTTCGTACACGAAAGTTTCCAGATCACTAATTTCTAAAAAATCGTTTTTTGAGCGGCTGTACTCTGTAGGGACTCATCTGTAAATTCCGAAGCGATATGTGGGTGGGATGGATGTTATAATGTGATATCACAAAACATACTATTAACGTTATTATTAAACAAGCCATCGACTTAGTACACTACGACATTAAAATGAAATATTTATTTTTGCGATTATTCTTTTCAGCGTTTTCCGATTTTAAAAATCATTTTTTAAAATGTAATATCCCTTGTAATTAAATACTAGTTACAGTTAATACTCACTTGATATGTTGACACTCGTACAAAAATAAAGATTCCTACAGAATATACGTTAGTAAAATGAAGAGGCGGTCCTGTATGTACAGCTGGTGGGTGAAGTGTTAAATCCTTCTGATACGTTATATATATTGTAAACGACCTGTTCTAAAATAACAGGTCGTACACTATTATTGCTATTTTTAGCGACTTACGTAGGAAGTCACTGAACTGGAATTCATTTCCGTAACATGTATACTTGTGTGATTAAACGACTACACAAAACTACACTAAATGGTACTAAAATTTATAGTGGTAGGTGTTTTCGCCCTCCTTTAATTACCTTCATGTAGCAAATAGGATAAGATAAAAAATGATGATTTAAGGCTACGTTGAATTAATATCTTCATTATTACACCGACTGCTTTCAGAATGAAATAAAGATTTCTATCTTTTCTAAACCATGCATCTTAATCTTTATATACGAGGTGACCCAAATTAAACAGAATATTTAAGTAAATATGTAGAGAGAACTCAGTGGATTTAACCAATATTTTGAAAATCCACATTTCAGATCATTACTGAAGCAATACATAAAACACTAGGCATCATGATATACAAATGGAAGTAGTGTAATTTTCAATTTCAGAGAAGATAAAAAATGTCCTGCAAACATGAAATTCATCGCAATTAGCTCAGCTGTTATATCTAGATACGATCTTGCATGCAGCTTTTGATTTAACATGTAACAGGAAGTTTAAAAAAGCGTTCAAAGAAGACTCATTAATTTTGATGGAACGAGTGAAAATCTACAGACACTTATCAAAAACAGTTTGATCCTCCTGAATAGGAATGAATCCCGAGGACTGGCTGGAGTAATTGTGTCATACTTACGATACTATAAGAAATGGGTGTTTCACCTTTGAGTGACATTTCTTGTACACAATGGGCTAAATGACAAGACTACAAGGACCGAAAGGGCCAAGAGAAAGTTGGAGAAATGGAACCCACGGGTCAGCAGCAGACATATTGTAGCCGCATATCAAGACCATCCAAGGGTTATTTAACGTCTACCAAGTCTTGGCTTAATTATCATTATCGTCTACCAAGTCTCGGCGCGCCATCTACCGCATTTATTGTCTACCAAGCCTCGGAGTAATCATTATCTTCTACCAAGTTTCGGCGCGCCTTCTACCGTATTTATTATCTACCAAGCCTCGGCTTAATCATTATTACAGTCTACTAAGTCTCGGCTTAATCATCATTATCGTCTACCAAGTTTCGGCGCGCCTTCTACCGTATTTATTATCTACCAAGCCTCGGCTTAATCATTATTATCGTCTACCAAGTCTCGGCTTAATCATCATTATCGTCTACCAAGTTTCGGCGATCCTTCTACCGTATTTATTATCTACCAAGCCTCCGCTTAATCATCATTATCGTCTACCAAATTTCGGCGCGCCATCTACCGTATTTATTGTCTACCAAGCCTCGGCTTTCAATCTCACCGACGACAGCATTTCCAATCCCATAGGTGTTCTTTTCTCACCGAGGGAATGGTTGGAATTAGCCGTGATAAATGAATGTTGGAACAGCTGGGATTCGAACGTTGGAACTACAGATTACGATTCATGCGCGTTACCGTGTGAACTAATCCTTTCTTCCGATGCTGTATGAGAGAAAAGGTAGAGGCTGTGTACGACTGTGTAAGAAATCACGACTGCTTTCAAAATAAGACTCATATATTCGGACAATCCACAGGGAACTCCGCTATTTGTTAATCTGCAGTCGGTATCCTATTCGGAGACCTTTAGTGTTGGCTGAAAATCTGAAAGCTAAATTTCAGTGTTGTCGAAACTGAAGACTTGGGGAAAAAGTGTCATCTAGTCATATGAAATATAAAATATTATATTTTCTACTGATAGCAGAGGTAAGGTGTGGTGGCGAACACGTGACACAATGAACTCCTCATGTGTTACATCCACTTTATGATGTTGAAGGGAATCACATGGCACGGATTCGTTGTATTATTATGTCTCAAGCATCGACAAATTACTGCAGCATATGTAAACAGCATATCCAATTTTTCTCTGATAGAGACGAAACATTTGAAGATGATAATGCAACAGACTACTCTGCGACATCTGTCTGTCAGTCGTTTGAGCAAAATGACCAAAATAATGAATGAATTCAAAAAGTTGTATTTCTTCTCCCCTCGGGTCTAAGAGGTCACCTCATTGTTCACAAAGAAAATTTCGTGACCTTTACATTCTACCACCAACATTTCAAATTTCCAGCATAACTACATAGTTTACAATATTTGTTTGGAATTTCGAAAACTTTCCGACATTAGAGGTCGCATTTATAGCTTTTGGAAGATTCGTTAAAGGAGAAATATATAGAAACGTAGGGTTTTAATTTGTCATTACGGTAAACAGAAGCGAAAGCACCAAACGTATTATGAATTCCAAACCTGAATCTGTACGATTTTTTGCTCCTAAAAATCACTTTCCAATTGAACATATTAACAGGATATAAGTTTCAAATAGAAATGCTGACATATTTTCCTTCCCAAGGTCCTTCACATTCATGTCATTTAAAGTTTTTCCGCCCCACTTTAACATAAAAACGACTCAGGAGAATTTTTTTCCCATGTGTTTGTGCGCCATCAACCGAAATTTTATATTATAGGAGACTATGCGTAAAGCTACGTTTTTCGAAAAATTGGGCAGTCCTTAGTATAGCATTACTAACATTTTGAAAGGTTGGGAGGGGGGAGTCCATGGGCTCCATATCCTCTCCATTCCTTAGATCCGGCACTGGTATATATAATACATATTATATATAAATAATCTGAGAAATATTATTTTATAACAATATTTTATTCAAAAAATGCTTACGTTTTACGATGTGAACTTACGCATAGTACGTTAGAAACTTACGCACATTGGATTGGATTGTTTTACCTCTGAGCGGCACTTTATTGCACACCATGGGCTAAATGGACGGGCCACAAGGACCCCGAAGGCTCAGAGAAGGTCTGGGGAGGGGACCCACTGGAACAGCTGTTGGGTGACAGATGGTAGCCTCCCGTCAAGGCCATCCAGCGTGTTCTTCAACGTGCACAGGGTATGGTTCTCCCGCACACGGGGCCACGGCTCAACGTCCCATCCGACGGACGGCGGTCTTTCCAAGCCCATCGGTGTCCCCTACTGACCGTGGGCAGGGCGGGGAATTTTGCGGAGATAAATCTCAACGCTGACCCAGCTGGGACTCGAACTGATAAATCACGACGACTCCCGACAGCTAAGACCTCATATGTCGATAAGTGTAAGCACAGGAAAACTTAGACAGATGGGAGAGTCCAGTAAGTCCATCCCAGCGCGTGCTTTAATCTGAACGTTCTTTCGCTCGGTGGCACGGTCAATCATCAAGGTCATCGGTGTCGCATACGGCCAGAGGAGAGGGGGAGGGGATTGTAACGCTGGAACGGTTCGAAATATTACGATAAGTGTCGATGACTCAGATTGCGCCTCCAAACGGTGGGAAAAGATATTGCAAGCGATTTATTTTGTTTGTTGTAATAGGTAAGGATTGCGTTGGGGAAAATGAAAATGGGACACCGGAAATAAGTATCGTTTTATCCGGTGAAACATACGAATGAAACCTGTTTCCACTATATGGTGACAATGTGGTAGCAGATACATCGCGAAAATGACATGTTTCTGGTATGAAGACCAAAAAAGTAATAGCTTTTTCTTTACGTGTTCATGCCGTTCACATCGTAAAACGTAATGAAAGATGGAATTTAGTACCATGGAACCGCGATATTTTGATCTGCATGCCGATTTGTTAGGGATGAACTAGGAATCAGTGTCGTAGTTGATACCCCATCATTAAAAGTAAATAATTACACAGGAAGCATGCGTTCTGCAGTGTAATATTTAACATTATGAAAAAGTGATACTCACCTTTATTAGGAACGACGTTTGCGAGAGATCATACATTAAAAGTAATGAGTTTCTATTCGACAAAGTTTATACGCACACAAAATAGAGAAAATAAATATAGTGGGAAGAGTAAACAGAGATACCTCTGTTGCGTAGAGGAAACACTGTTGGAGTCTCACTTCCTGCCAATGAGGAAACATTGCATTCCAAAATCTCAGTGTCGACGTCATTACCTTATTATTGGAAGGAAATCCAAATTTAAGTTAAAGAAAATAAACTGTCGCCAAGCATTGTCACGTTTCGGTCATTGCATTTACCGTGCGAATACGATGACGAAGTGAAGAGAGTTCGTGGGATTGCAGTTACCTCCACATTGCTTACAGCGAAACAATAGGAGTATAATAAACCTAGTTGTGTGAGATAAAATGAAACCTTAGTGTGCAAATATCGACAAGGGCTGTAATCTTTATCCGCTTCAAGTGTAACCAAGCACTCGACCACCCGAAAAACATCAGGTAAATCTTGTTAAGTATTATCCAATCTTCGCCACCGCACTGATTGGGTTGGGTTGGGTTTTTTTACCTCTGAGCGGCACTTTTTTGCACACCATGGGCTAAATGGCCAGGTCACATGGACCCCGAAGGCTCAGAGAAGGTTGGGGGATGGGACCCACTGGAACAGCTGTTGGGAGACAGATGGTAGCCTCCCGTCAAGGCCATCCAGCGTGTTCTTTAGCGTGCACAGGGTATGGCTCTCCCGCACACGGGCCACGGCTTAACGTCCCATCCTACGGACGGCGGCGTTCCCAAGCCCATCGGTGTCCCCTACTGACTGTGGGCAAGGCGGGAATTTTGCGGAGATAAATCTCAACGCTGACCCAGCTGGAACTCGAACCTGGGAACTACAGATTACGAGCAGGGCGTGCTACCGACTGAGCCACCCCTGCCCCAGGGAATTCAAGGTATAAAGCATTGGTATTGTATATTTTTTTTCTTTGTTGTCTATGACAAGGGTGTAGTTGTTCGTGATTTCTAATTATTTTGTGTATGCGAGGTGTTAGGGTACGTTTATACGGTGTGTGTGTGTGTGTGGGGGGGGGGGTTCTGTTTCCAGCGGTGGGAATTTTTGGGCGAGTGCGTTTCTCAGACGGCCATGTTAATACTTGCTGGGTGGGTGGGGATGAATAAGGCGAAGGGAGATTGAGGTGAAGGGAGGATGGGCGGGTGGTCCGGGCATCCGCCGGACTTAAAAAAAATACATCCGACCGAATTTTTAAACAATAGATCCTGTTCTGCTCTACACCTGATACGATTCGAAAGGACTTTAAATGTTTCATGAACTAATTAGGATTAAATATGTGGGTCGCTACCGGAAGTAGTGCAATATCGGTCCAACCGTGACAGAGGTTGAGCAAGCTCAAAGCACTCCGTCGAACTACAAAAATAAGATTAATATCTGGATTTCAAATGTAAATTGTATCAGATATTAAGCTGAGAAGAACAGATGTTTTTTTTGGTTACCGGTACTTGATCTTTGCCAAAAGGCGGAGAAGCGATACCAAATAATCCTCTTAAGCAGAAATTCAAAGACGGTAGCTCGCGCGTAAGAATCCAAAAATCCTTAGGCGAAGTCGCGGTACAGTTGTTAGCGTGTGCAGTAAATCAGTCGGTTCTCCTGAACGGTTAGTCGAGTTTATGGAGTCCTTGTGGAGTGGCCATTTTGTCCAATATGTGCCAAAAAGTGCCGCTCATACGTAAAAGAACCCCTCATGCGAGGGATGGAACAAATTTCGTTTTACACTCGTTACCTCCTTAAATCTTTCAATCACATGTGAAACTTTTACCGAATTAAATAATAGACTGAATTAATGAATAATTTAAATGCTCAAAACCTCACAAAGTTACAAGCAAGGTAACCTTTTTAAACATTAACCGTAATTATTCATAATTTAGTATGTTATATATATATTAAGTAAATACGAGGAAAAAAATCAATTATTTTACGTGGGGTAAAGTGGTCTACAGCACAAAATCGAGAACATCCTAATTTAGCTGTGAAATGCTCAGCACATCATAAAATTCTGTGACTTTAAAAGTATTCCCTGCCGTAATATATTTACTGCAACAGTATCATGCCGTGATAAAGGAGTCCGTTGTATTCCATAACTATTCGTAATTGAGGAAATCCTATTTCAACTAAACTTACCTGCAGAAATGACACCTATGTGTCGTTTCGGAGACTCCCGGAAAGCTCTTAATAACGCAAATAACCATATCTAAAAAACCAATGAAATCTATTTCAGTTGAAAACCTAAGTTTTATATTCACTAGTAATTGTTACAATGTATCGAAAACAGTTCCATACGTGTGTTTCTCATCATAGGATAAGACGTTTGAAAAAATAATTAACCTTTCACGATTAATTCACAGGGTCGAGTCCCAGCTGGGTCAGCGTTGAGATTTATCTCCGGAAAATTCCCCGCCCTGCCCACGGTCAGTAGGGGACCCCGATGGGCTTGGAAAGGCCGCCGTCCGTCGGATGGGACGTTAAGCCGTGGCCCCGTGTGCGGGAGAGCCATACCCTATGCACGTTAAAGAACACGCTGGGTGGCCTTGACGGGAGGCTACCATATGTCTCCCAACAGCTGTTTCAGTGGGTCTCCTTCCCCAACCTTCCCTGAGCCTTCGGGGTCCATGTGACCTTGCCATTTTAGCCCATTGTGTGCAAAAAAGTGCCGCTCAGAGGTAAAACAGCCCAACCCAACTACCTTTCACGTTGAAAGAGAAAGGAAGAAAACAGATCGTATGCTAAAGGATCGATGACAGAACAATGCTTTCGAATCGTGAAACCGGATACGCCTCTTATTTGTTTCGTAATACATTTCCTTAAATCAAAATAATCCACCTAATTGAGGGAATAAAAGAAAAAGTGGCTAGTTAATATTCCAGAAAGGACCAAATAAATTAAACCGTTCAGAAACAGAAGCGACAGGTCAATTGATCATCTCCAGCGTTAATAAATATATTGTAAAAGTTTCTCAGCCTTTAACAACTTGCCTTTGAAGAAGTAAGTCACTGAGCAGATATTACCGAACTTTTTAAAAACGACAGACAACGGAAGATTTCTCCGTTAAACGGAATGAATTTGGTAACGATTTTTTTAATGTAAATTTTACCGACCTCTTTCGCTTAAAATTATATTTTTGTGGCTATTTTATAATGCGTGATATGGATGTTCCTTACTTTAAGGATAGGAATTTATTAAATTGCAATTATAACTTTTTTTAATGTAACTTCGTTTTCACTTTCTCAAACGTCCGATGAAAAACACAAGCATGATTTATTTTAAACTAACTGAACGTGCCCGGTGTTGAATACGATCGTTGTTGGTTATAAATCCCATTTTTGGTTAGAAAATCAAGTCCCTAGATGCAATGGAACGCCTAAATATTGATTTTTAGAAATATGGGTAATCTGGCAACGGCATCAGTTTTGCGGCAGAAGGTTTACGATTTGCATTTTTCGAATCTCCCAAAAGTTAATACTGCGCCCTCTAACGGCGACGATGTATTCATGTTAGAAATATTAAATTTTGGCGTTGCTGTGAAGTTTACGAAGTCGACATTGACAATAATAACTTGACCTTTTAGGTTTTAAACACGGGGAAGAATGCATTTTTTTCTTTTAAAAGAAATTTGTAAGTTTTTAGACATATAAATTCTTTTGGGGTTGGATAGGTATTGATGAAATATTACAATTTGCATTTTCAGAATCTCCCAAAAGAAATAATTGCGTCCTTATAAAGGAGAAAAAAATGTCGAAAAAACCCAAAATTTAAAAGTATTTTGCAAACGATGTAGTTATGTTAGAAATTTTGGTTGTGGAATATGAGGGTTTTGAAGATTCCATTGACAACAATGCGTTCACCCCTACGTCCAAGGTAGGAAACAAAGGTTTTAAGCGATAATTGGAAATATCTTTTTTAGTTGGTACTAATAAAATATTAATTGCATTTTCAGAGGTAGTTTTAAACAAGCCACCGACCAAGTACACTACGACATTAAAATGCTATATTTATTTTTGCGATTAGTCTTTTTAGCATTTTCCGATTTAAAAAATCATGTTTTTTTATGTAATATCCCTTGTAATTAAATACGAGTACAGTTAATACTCACTTGGTACGTTGACATTCGATCTGTTCGAAGTCATATGGTAAAGAATCAGACAGATGGTTAATCAAATGCAATAAACTGGAATCTTTCTCAGAGATACAACGGGAATAGCGAAAAATATGTTTAAAAATTATCGTTACGTTTGAAAATTATTATTCATTAAAATCCGAAATTTTCAAGTGTTTACCCAATAACATTATTTAACGGTAATTCTTTAAAGAACAAAATTTAAATTGTTTCGAAAGCAATTCTTTATCTAATTTAACAATTTTAATTACTATTGCAATAGAGCTTATTTATTGTTAAGGGAAATTCATAAGCAATAGATTTTGGCAAGATTATTTTGATATTAATACTCGATTTTTTAAATTAAGCATGAAATGGTAAATTTGCTAAAAAATTAAAGATTAAAAGTAATAATTTTTTAAATGCAATACGCACAAAGTTTACGTTGCAGTACAGAATTGACTCTTTATATGTTGGTCTTTTTATTTCATTACTTCTCCCGACCTACAGGGTCCCTCCTGTTTTGTTTTTGCTTGTTTTATAGTAATGTTATTTATTTTATCACGTCAATCGACGATTTTCCATAAGTAGTACAATTTACTTCATTTTTCAGCTTAGAAGGATAAAAGGGCTCCATTTAGAATATTGCTCTAAGGCTCTTATTTAGAATTTGTTCCAGGGCACCCATTTGGAACCTGGCTCCAGAACTCCAAATTGCTTAATGCGCCCTGGTTCATACACATATTTGTGCAGTACAGAAAGCTCACGAAAAGTGTTTTAAACTTCAACATTCCATTAGTCATATATATGTACAAGACTGGTTTCAGAAGAGATGGAGGGGGGGACAGGATGTCCGAATCGAAGAAAATGATCGACATTTTTATTACTATACCTAGCACTATTTTTGTAAAGTAACACAATGTTTGAATTAGTGAAATATTTTAAATTGGTAGCAACAATATTATACTCAAAGAAAGCTATAGCATTATCTCTCCATATTATTTCAATGGGAATCTAACTATGAAGCTCTATAGCAGGGAGGACCAAATTTTTATACTCTGCGATCGAATAATTAAGATAGAAAATCCTTCGCGATAGACCATAGTACATAAAGTCATAATAATGATTTAACACTGCTTGACCAACTAAGCGTAAAATAACAATTTAGCATCAAACAATATTTAAAAACGCTGACAGAGCGCTACATCGTGGCCACCGACAACACGTGACACGAAAGGCTCACGGGACTGCTCAGGCTCTTTTTCGAACGTCACAGCCACGTGACATCTGGCCTTTGCGTAGAGAGGGCTTTGTATCATATCTCTTAAACCCATTGACCAATGCAGCAAATTCAGGATCCATAATGAAGCTCAGAGCAATAAGTCCGTTCAGGTTCGTATATATGGTCAGCACCAGGACCCTGTGTGGTTGACCACTCCTCAGCAGCGTAGAAAAAAAAGAAAAGTAGCCATAGTTGTCCATATCAGAAGGCCACACTAATCTGTCAGCCCTCCCCTTCCGTTCACTTCCACAAGAGAGTACCTCTCTTGAAAGGTACTAACGGCCTGCACCACGAGAAGGTAGGGTCGGCTGTATTTACCTATCAAATTATAAATATATTACAAGAGAAGAGTGAATTAATTTCAAATGGATTAGGATTTTATATCCTAGTAAAATTGTATTTTTATTCACAGAGTAACAAAGTGTTTGATAAACATGATCAGCTATAAAATTCAAAAATAAATTTAGCAATTAACGAAACGTACAGTCGCTCAAATATATATCCGAACACTATGGTTGATTACAGAATTCACAAAAAATATCTGGCAACAATTGTTTTAGAAATTAGTGATCTGGAAACCTTCGTGTGCACTACACGCAGACTACGAGTCAGGAAAAGCAAATGACAATAATAAATATGTTACTACCAATCCATCTAAAATTTGAATTTTCCCAATTTTTCTTTAGATATCATTATTATCGAAAGTCTATTCACTTTATTAACCAACATCTCTCCTTTCCATTTCACTCTGTAGACTTCGTGATTTCCACGAGTGAAATTTCACACATTTTATTCAAGTTTTTTTACGCAACAGCCGAGTAATTTTTTCAACTTGTTTGCTCTGTCAGCAGAAAGATCATTTTCATAAAATAAATTTTTCTTTTAATTTGTGTTTTCATCCAAATGTCCTTTTTTCTCTTTAAAATACATTTTATATATAATCATTGATTTTTCAAATTAACTTTTTCTCATTATGGAAAGTCATTTATCCCTTAGGTCATCTATCAATAATGCAGTAATGTTTGAACAGGTTTCAAGAGATTTTATCTACTGTCCGTGGTAATATAAATATTTTATTCGAGTCTTAAGGGATCAGTACGCACACCTTTTCAGAATACTAGTAAGGGTAAGAGAGTGTAAAAATATTTAACATATTTAACAAATTTTAAAAACCTGTAAAACGGAGGGGGATGTGTTATACTACATTAATCCAGTGTTTGCCCCCCTCCCCCTTGTATTTTTCCCGCTAGATGGTGTTCAAATTAATGAATCTCTCTCCCCTTCGATTTTTTTTAGATCCGGGCCCGGTC
Source organism: Ryuthela nishihirai (assembly GCA_038380435.1). Lineage (NCBI taxonomy): Eukaryota > Metazoa > Arthropoda > Arachnida > Araneae > Heptathelidae > Ryuthela > Ryuthela nishihirai. Next base: position 299,439 of record JAWZYU010000059.1, read on the forward strand.
ACTATTATTGTGACGTCTTATAATGTATTCCTTGTTACTCAAGTGTAACACGATAGGATATGTTAGATTCAATCCATTATGCATCGGTAATAAACGTCTTTTTCAAGTGATTGTTTCAATTTTTGTCTTCTTATAATGCATCCCATGGATGCGTTCCAGATTTATAAGACGATTATGTACAGTGCTATGAATTAAACGACAGATTTTATATTTGTAATTGACAAGTTTAAAAGTTTTGTGGTAGTTTCAACAGGGGGTAAAGAAAAACCTTTGAGGCTGATTGGCATAGTCACTGATCGAGTCTAAACAGATCGAAAGGCAGTTAAGCAAGATGAATATCAGCAAGAGGGAAAATACAAGCAGGAAAGCAGCAACTATTGATGTTTTTCCTTAAAAACGACGTCATCACTATTGTTCACGGATGAATCTGAAGCGTAACCTCTGGATTTGAACTTGTGCCTTTAGCCCTGTATAAGCGGATGATGATAACGGTGATGAGAGAAGAATTGAGGACTCTGAAACTACATTTCCAGCATCATCCATCACATAATTATCTCCCAACTACATCTTCAATTAAAACAACTCATCATTTCCTTCTTAAGATAAAGGTTTTGCATTTGAATCCTTTAAAATATATTGTATTCTATGAATTTTACAAATCTGGAGCGCGACAATTGTTATTCCAACTATAGTTTTATCTATCTATACAAGGGGTACGCCACTTACATACACATTTCCAGGGGGTACGTGAAGCATAAAAGGTTGAGAACCACTGATATATATATGTTTCATTTTATTCCCATTGTCATACTATAATTATAGTTTTATCTATCTATACAAGTGGTACCCCAGTTACGTACACATATTCAGGGGGTACGTGAAGCATAAAAGTTTGAGAACCACTGATGTATATGTTTCATTTTACTCTCATTGTTTTACTATAACTATAGTTTTATCTATCTATACAAAGGGTATACCAATAGCAAACACATTTCCAGGGGGTACGTGAAGCATAAAGGGTTGAGAACCACTGCTCTAAAGGGTTTTATTGATAAGAGTTTGTCCATAAACTTTTATGTATCCTGAAGTCCCGATTAAATGGAAATTGTGCCGAATTTATTGGTCCATTTAAGAGGCGTTTACTCCTTTTAGTGGTAGGAGAATGTGGTTTCTTAGGAGAAAAACGTTGATTAAAGTTACAATAAGAATATTCTGTAACTGAATCCCATGGTCTTAACTCTTAGTGTTTAAAGAACTTCCCCCTTTTTTATACGGGGAAAATGTTTAAGGGCGAACCAATTACGTTGCGTTAAGTTATGTTCAGAGAAATCGTTGTACGGAATTTGGTGGTTACAGTTTATGAAAAATTGTTCTTTTTTCTGTAAGTGCAGTAATATATTTTGGTGTAGTAACCAAATGTAAAACTTACCTTGTATTTTATCTTCCTTTCTTATCCTGAAACATCATGCAAAATTTCTTTACAATATCTTTAACAGTTCCCAAATACATAGCAGAATTAAAATCAGAGATTTTTCCAAAATGCTTAAAATGAAACGTTATTTTGAAAATTATTCTAGGTCACCTATGTATTACAAGCTGTTCTTGATTATTGGATTTTCTCTGAACAAGTCAAAATAAGACTCGAGAAAGTATCCGGCGTTTCATGTGAAAGAATGCATTTTGCAAAAGATTGACGCATAGAATTTCGTGTGATTTGGTGTGAATTTCGGTTGGGGGCAAGGGACCCACTGGACAGCTGTTGGGAGACAGATGGTAGCAGCCTCCCATTAAGGACATCCAGCATGTTCTTTAATGTGCACAGGGTGGCCTTCCCAAGCCCATCGGTGTCACCTGCTGACTGAGGGCGGGGAGGTTTTCGGTTATAATTCTCAATGCAGACAGAACTCTAACCTGGGAACTTCAAAATACAAGTCTTGCGCCATAGACAGTCTTCCACCACTGCCCCAGAGACTTTAGATTTTTCTGTTTGAGAGTGTAAGCAGAGAGTGTATAATGAATTGCATCAGGCATTTTTAAAGAATCAAAATGGTTAGTCAGTAGCACTCAGGGGAGATGCTTAAATTTCGCATTTAGAGATTAACTTTAAATAAATTACTAAAACATTAACTCTGCGAGAGAGTTAAAATTATCACACTTCGATATTCAATGAATAAAACCTAAGAAAAATACTCCGCTTAAGGTCTCGAAATTTTTCCTTTTAGAGATTTATTTCTTTAAATCTAAGAGTAAGGAAATAGCACTCCGAGAGATGTCAAATAATTGCATTTAATGAAGAAAATTGAAAAAAGTCTCCCAGAGAATCAAATTATTACATTCAAAAATTTATATTATAATGAATCAAATTAACACAGACCAACAATTAGCACGAATGATATTGACATGGAAACACAACTAGGAGTTACTATTTTGGGTTGTTTTACCTAGAGCGGCACTCTTTTGTACACAATGGGCTAAATGACCAGGTCACAAGGATCCCGAAGGCTCAGAGAAGGTTGGGGGAAGGGGCCCCACTGGAACAGCTGTTGGGAGACAGCGGGTAACATCCGTCAAGGCCATCCAGCGTGTTCATCGCTCTCCCACACACGGGCCACGGCTTGATAGCCCATCTGAAGGACAGCAGCCTTTCCAAGCCCACCGGTGTCCCCTACTGACCGTGGGCAGGGCGGGGAATTTTGCGGAGATAAATCTCAACGCTGACCCAGCTGTGACTCGAACCTGGAAACTACAGATTACGAGTCTGGCGCAGTATCGATGAGCCACCCCCGCCCCACACAACTGCAAGAAACTAAAAATTCAATCAATATCAACCAACCAATCAATCAATCAATCAATTTTATTTCGTCATCATATACAATTTATAACATAGAAAAATATGAGTGAACCAAGAACCAGATGGTTTATCTGGACCACTAAAGGAAATTAATACAAAAATCAATAACGACTTACTCAATACAAAGATTACAAACAATATGTGTCATTTTTCAGATATATATGTACAATAGATTTTTACTCTACACTTGATTATTTAACTTAGATGCAACATCTTCCAAAGAAAAGAGAAAACTTTTTAAATTCTGCTTAAACATATTAAAATTTTTTTCACTTCTAATTTTAAGAGGCAACTGATTGAAGATTTTAGATGCGATATAAGAATAATGCTTATGAGCAATTTCTATTTTGTTCAAAGGAACTGAGTATTTTGGACGTTTCTCTCTGAAGTTCTATAAATCAGGCTGAATGTGAAAATTAAAGCAATTTTGCTTAAAAAATATCATCACTCTAAAAACAAATATATGTCTAATTGGTAGAATTTTTAGCATAGAGTAACGACTGAAATTGCTTAAAATATCAGTGTTTTTTTTTTGTAATTAATTTAATAATTTTGTTTGCAGAAACACCAGAGGTTTAAAAACCGAGACATAAATTCCACCCCTAGCTTGTTTGGAAATTTAATATCTGAAATTTCACTTCTTATAAAAGGAAAGCTACGTTTCAATAATTCCAGTTTAGGTGCAATGAAAAACCTTTCTAAATTGTGGGGAAGGAGCCCCCAATATCGATTGGTAGTTCAATCCGTTTTGTTTTTCTCGGTCTCACTAACGTCTTTTGGGGGCGAGGGTGGTAGCGAGTCGGTAGCGCGCCAGGCTAAAAGGTTCGAGTCCCACCTGGGTCAGCTTTAAGATTTATCTCCGCAAAATTCCCCGTCTTGCCCACGGTCAGTAGGGGACACCGATGGCCTAGGACAGGCCGCCGTCCGTCGGATGGGACGTTAAGCCGTGGCCCGTGTGCGGGAAGCCATACCCTGTGCACGTTAAACAACACGCTGGATGGCCTTGACGGGAGGCTACCATCTGTCTCTCCAACAGCTGTTCCAGTGGGTCCCCTCCCCCAACCTTCTCTGAGCATTCGGGGTCCATGTGACCTGGCCATTTAGCCCATGGTGTGCAAAAAAGTGCCGCTCAGAGGTAAAACAACCCAACCCAACTAACGTTTTTCGAACGAAACGCAGGCAGCGCTCGTCAGCCAGAACGTTTTTCACACATCATGCATTCTCAAGAGAAGCCATCAATTTCACACTTTTAAAAGTATAATAGAGAAATTAAAAACGAAAAAGAGAGTGATAAAAGGTTTAAAGGTAGAGGATAAACCATACACACATATCCTACAAACAAGGAGGAGAGACAAAAACTTATTTTCAAACGCTCGTCAAAAGCATACCAAACGGTAGGAAAGCGGAAAATGGAATAGAGGGCGCTCCTCGCAGCCCAGCCGTGCGGACACAAAGACACATATCAGAACACAAACAAACTGGTAAAATAAACTGAAGTCCAGGGAAGGACACAAAAAATAACACCCTTGCTTTCAGGCGCAGGGAAATTAATTAGGCAGGACGCAATAACCGGAAAAGGATCGTACAATTGAGCGAAAACAGAATACTAAGTAAACAATTTCAACAGAAATAAAAAGGGTAGTTTCTTTTTCTTTTTTTTTTTCGATTTATGAACTTCAAAATATAGAACTTAAGAGAAATTAAACACGTTTAACTGTTACCCAAAATGAAGAAAGTGACTATAATGTTCGATTTTAATTACTTCTCAAATACTTGATAAGCAGACACAGGGATTTTGCTGATCAAGGAGTGAAAGCAGAAACCATCTCACATGAAGTCTAATTGTAGATTTTTTCAACATTCATGTATTTTGTCTCTCCTCACCTAGAGCCATTCTTAAAGATCTCATTAAATGGTCATTGGATTTTTCAAGGTCATCAGTGTTTATTTCCATAATGAGGAATGATGACGAAGAGAAAGTCGAAACAAAAATTAGTTGGCTATAATTTTGAAACACAATCATTTACATATAAATCCTGTCACGTGGCAAGCTTATCACAGAGTTTTAATAACATGTTTACGTTACTTTCAATTGATTGTATAAAAACACTGCAAAGAAACAGTGCATAGTGATTAGAGCAGGTTTTTCCCTAATGACAAGCAAGATTCTTTACATCACTAGAAAAAAGTCGTTTGAATAATCGTCACATGTCATGAATCACCACGCTTATGACGATCAATTGGAGAGATTTTCGTTTCGGAATGAATATTCGAATTTCGAAGTCTCCTACCCTTCTATATAGAAGGAAGGGATTCCCATGGAACAATCTAAGGACGTAATCGAAATTCATGAGCGCAACACATCTGTGTCTTATGATGTCATCTACAATGCATCACAGAAGATCAACCAAAGATTTCCAACATTGTTTCCAGCTCAATTTATCCTTCAGGGCTTTACATATCATTAAATACTTGTACATTTCCAATAAATAATTTCCATTGCGGAACTCACAGATATTTTTATAGCAAATGATCTTGTGTTTGGCTACAAGTTTTCCCGATTGCTTTCTTACTATAATTTATAATCACGGTACAGCGAAACTAATAATAATCTCCTGTTAATTTTTTCATTACAGTAGTCCCCGATTTAAGGAAATTATGCACATAATTTCTCACTTACAGAAATTTTATTTCAGTACTCAGTTTCGTTGACTGTAAAATTTCTGCAGTAAGTAAATTTTTCGAAAAAGTTTTTTTAATTATTTTACAGCTAGAAATGGAAGACTTTAACGCCAACGATGTTGTCGTAGACTGGTGTGGTAATTCCCGAACAATTTCTCTTCACCTGAGGTTATAAGTCAGGCATGTCAAAGTCGTTAACCACCGAGGGCCATATTAAGTATTATATATTAAATCGCGGGCCGAAAAACAAAAAATACAAATGGAAATAAAGATGAAGCATAACTTTTATTATAAACAAATCAATACATACAATGTACCGTGTACGTATACATACAATGTACCGTATACATGTACCGTGTACGCACTTATGATTTTGATTAAAGAATCCAGTGTTGTCAAAAGTTAAATAATCTTGGCGGGCCGCAGAACAGTTCCCGGCGGGCCGCATGTTTGGCATGCCTGTTATAAGTGTAGTAACAGATCTGTTGGATGTTACATTCATTGGACCTGTACGCATATATGAATGATTTTTATCTCTATTGATATTTTTCCATTGAATGCCTCTTATAGAAATTATAGAGCTTCGAAGTTAGATTCCCATGAATATAACATGGAAATTCTGTAATATTTTGGTAGAGCAGTTTATTTAGGGTTAAAAATATTCGTGCAATATTTAAAGTCATGAAAAATAGGACTCACGCATTTGAAATTATCCTTTAGCAATTAGGCTAATGGATAGAATTTATATTTTTTTTCTATGTTTGAGATGTAACAGAAGCATTGCCACGCACATTTATTTATATAGTGGTAGAATAACTGTGATATTATTAGTTGATTATGTAGAAAATTATCCAGTATCACTATTTCCCATATTGAAATGTTTTTCAGGCAAATGCTGCCATCTAGTGTTCAATGCTTAAACTAGGCGGAATTTTTTTTTTACTTGTTTCGAGGGCGAATGGGGACAGGCAGTGTTATAGAGAAGGCGGTGTTTGATGTTGTAAGAGAAGCCTCGAATGGCTTAAGAGAGCTTCTATCTCCATCCTTTGTGTTTTGTAAAAGAATATTGAATGAAATATATGGCTCATTTGAATGAGAGACGAGAGTTGGCAGCGTGCCAGACTCCTAATCTTCAGTTCCCAGTTTCCAGTCCCAATTATGTCAGCGAAGAAACTTATCCCCGCTGAACCCAATCGTTCTGTTGGTGAGAGAGAACAAATGAATGAGTTTGAAAGGATGTCGTAGATCGGTTAAGCCGTGGGCAGGAGAGCGATACTTTAAAGAATATTCTTAGTAGTTTTAAAGGGAAGCTTCCATCTTCCTCAGAAGAACTAATTGTACAGCGTTCCGCCATTCATTGTAGGTGTCCTGTTCACAGTATATGCCCATTAATTTCGGAGCAGGAGATGGCTCAGCCAACAGTGTGCCAGGCTCTTAAACTTCAGTTCCGAAGTTAGGTTCCCAGTTCTGCTTGCTTTGAGATTTGCTCCTCTAACCTCCATTCTTCCTCAGTGATAAAGGGGACAACGTTTGGACTTGGAAAGACCACCGTACATCGGATGGGACTTAAGATTCCCATACCCTCTATACAGTCGCTCAAAAAGTTATCCGAACAATATGGTTCATTACAGAATTCATAAAAAATATCTGGCAACGATTTTTTTAGAAATTAGACACCCAGTCGTGTACGTACACGAAGGTTGCCAGATCACTAATTTCTAAACAATCGTTGCCAGATATTTTTCCTGAATTCTGTAATCAACCATAGTATTCGAATATTTTTTGAGCGACAGTACATTAAAGAGCATCTCTCTCCTTTGAGCTGTCAAGTGCATCCGCTTCCCCAATCTTCTCTGAGACTTTGAAGTCATTGTGAGTGAAAAAAGTGCTGCTCAGTGGTAAAGTAATTCAACACAATGGAATATTAACGGAATGCATGTTTAGGTGAATTCTATAGATGAGAATGTGTAATGCCAAAATAAGTCTCATGTTGATAACGTTCAACTGACTAATTGATAGTGCACAAACGCTGTAAAGTGAAAAACCTATTGATAGGTATCGCTGAAGATTTAATTCATCAGTATTCCTTTGCATTTGGGGTTTATATATTTTATGGGTTGGGTTGTTTTACCTCTGAGCGGCACTTTTTTGCACACCATGGGCTAAATGGCCAGGTCACATGGACCCCGAAGACTCAGAGAAGGTTGGGGGAGGGGACCCACTGGTACAGCTGTTGGGAGACAGATGGTAGTCTCCCGTCAAGGATATCCAGCGTGTTCTTTAACGTGCACAGGGTATGGCTCTCCCGCACACGGGGCCACGGCTTAACGTCCCATCCGACGGACGGCGGTCTTTCCAAGCATATCGGTGTCCCCTACTGACCGTGGGCAGGGCGGGGAATTTTGCAGAGATAAATCTCTACGCTGACCCAGCTGGGACTCGAACCTGGGAACTACAGATTACGAGCCACCCCCGCCCCTATATATTTTATGGTAAAGGGCTCTGACATGTATCTAGAGAGTTGCGGATTCGATTCCAACCATGTCAGTAAAAATTTATCGGAAGGATAATTGCTATTTCTTCTAATTTCTTAATTTCAACCCAATTGTCATATCCTCCCAATTGTGCTCCATCCAACTGTCCACCCAATTGTCGCATTTCCAGTTGATATCCGCCCAGATGACTTCCATCCAATTGTCGTGATCCCGTGTAAAATTCATAGAATACAATATGTTTTAAAGGATTGAAATGCAAATCCTTTATCTTAAAAAGGAAATAACGACTTGTTTTCATTGAAGATGGAGTTGGGAGATAATTATGTGATGGATGATGCTGGATATATAGCTTGAGAGTCCTCAATTCTTATTTCATCATCGCTATCATCCTTCCGTTATACAGGGCTAAAGGCACAAGTTCAAATCCAGATATTACCTTTCAGGCTCATCTGTGAACAATAGTGATGACGTCGTTTTTAAGGAAAAACATCAATAGCTGCTGCTTTCCTGCTTATATTTTCCCTCTTGCTGATATTCATTTTGCTGAACTGCCTTTCGATCTGTTTAGACTCGATCAGTGATTATGCCAATCAGCCCTCAAAGGCTTTTCTTTACTCCTGTACTAACTACCACTAATTTTTCAAAGATCCTAATTACAAATAAGAAAGGTTTCGTTTCATCCGAAGTTAACATCTTCTCTTGATTTCCTTCGTAAATCCGGAACGCATCCGTAGGATGCATCATAAGAAGTCAAAAATCGAAGCATTCACTTTAAAGACTTTTTTTTTATCGATGGACAATGGATTCAATCTAACATATCTTATCGTGTTAAGATAGAGCAACATCGGATGCATTATAAGACGTCACAATAATAATGACCGGATCCGGATCTAAAAAAGTCGAAGGGCAGGGAGTGGGGGCAAGAAACAACATCGAACCGGAAAAATGCAAGGGAGGGGTCGCAAAAGACTGGATTAATGTAGTGTAACACATCCCCCTCCATTTTACAGGTCTTTAAAATTTTCTAAATATGTTAGATATTTTAGGCACTCTCTTACATTTACTAGTATTCTGAAATGTTGTGATTGCTGGTCCCTTAAGCCACGAATAAAATGTTTATATTACCACGGACAGTAGATAAAATCTCTTGAAACGTGTTCAAACATTACTGCATTATTGATTGATGGCCTAAGGGGAAAATGACTTTCTATCATGAGAAAAAGCTAATTTGAAAATGCCATGATGATAATTTAAAAAGGAAAAAAAAGCACTTTGATAAAGTCACAAATTAAAAGAAAAATCTATTTTATGCAAATGAAGAAATCTTTCTGCTGACAGAGCTATCAAGTTTAAAAAATTACTCGGCTGTTGCGTAATAAACTTGAATTAAATGTGTGAAATTTCAGTCGTGCAAATCACGAAGACTTCAGAGTGAAATTGAAATGAGAGATGTTGGTTAATAAGGTAAATAGACCTGAAATAATAGCGTATAATTATATTAAAAGAAAAATTAGAAAAATGCAGATTTTTAGATGAATTGGTAGTAACATTTTTAATATTCTCATTTGCTTTTCCTGACTCTTCCATTAATTTGAAATGTTAAACTTTATCCCTTATTAATATGAACATTCCTTATTTGTTTACAGGCATTTGCAATTTTTATTTTGCAAATAATTTTAAAATACTACTCAGAAGATTATTGAGCTGGCATCTAGCATTTGGGGATTTTCCAATTATCCTACGCCTAATGCTACCCATTTTAATTTGTAATAAAGAGTGATAGGAAGTTAAATCACTTTTTTTTCCGTGGCACATCAATACATGATTCCCTTCCCAAGTACTTTCCTTGTTAATCCGAATTCGAAGGTTCAGTCAGCCTTGATAGGGCGTCTCGTTTCGGTGGGAAGCACCTTTCCTATAATGCACTGTTGCATCCTACTGATTAATGACAAAGGCCAATCTCTGCAGTTTGCTGCTCAATGTTACGATAGATATGAGTACCTTAGCAGGTTAAGGTCCGAAAAAATCTCGACCTGGGATCGATATAACCATGTCAAAAACTTTTCTAGCCCCTCCTCCCTCCCCCCTCCACACTCACAACCACCACCATATTTATTCTGGGTTCCGTGAGCTTCTCTCGAAGCAAAGGGAATGGGATGTTCTTGTTCCTGGCCTCCAATCAGGTAGAGGCATGCGCAGATGCATTTCAATGCAGAATGTAAGGTCACGCAGGACAGAGTATTTCATTCTGCTGCATCACAACCCCCCCCCCCCCCCCCGCTCAGTTCCTCGAATGCCTAATCTGATTGTATGCCCCATTTCAACTGTGCAGGTGCCTGCTTCAGAGTCACGTCTGTCAGTGGATTTGCAATCTCTGCATATTGATACAGATAGTGTCGCTAATATCCGAAGAGTCCTAATATGCTCTTCAGTTCCTTCTTCATTCGAGGAGCTTTCATCTTTCTGATGAACTCTGGTTTTGCATTGTGGGGGCGGTGCCTGACGGACCCACAAATTGGTGTGACCAAAATATTTGTCTCTCTACTCCTCCAAGTACACTTTGCTAGGTTGATTGTGAAATATTTGACATTGATATCCCTAAGATCCTCTCTAAGATGTTAAGATGATCATCCCAGCTGTTCGTAAAAGAAAGCTCTATCATTTAGATATGCACAGCAATAATCAACATGGGGAGTAATTATGGTATTCATATTTTTCTGGAAAAATATCCCAGAGTTCTTCAGTTTGGAAGAGAAGCACTTCCCACTGTCATAGCCCTCGGTGGGTCACGAATGCTGTGTAACCTTTACTACAGGGGCTAATGCGTACTTTACTACAGGGGCTAATGCATTTGTCAATATCCCTTTAGCATATCCAGAGTTGTTATATAGCTCGGCCGTTCCACCTGGTACAGCAACTCTATTGGGTTTCATTGGGTGTTCAAACGTGCACGTACACGAATGTTGCCAAATCGCTAATTTCTTAAAAAACACATTGCCAGAAAATTTTTCTGAATTCTGTAATCAACCATAGTTATCGGATATTATCTTTGAGCGATTGTACAGAGGGTATGAGAAGTTTAAGTCCCATCCAATGTACGGTGGAATTACTGGACAACGGTTGGTTCCAGGTCCAACCGTTGTCCCCTTTATCACTGAGGAAGAATGGAGGTTAGAAGAATAAACCTGAAAACAAGCACAACTGGAAACCGAACTTTGGAACTGAAGTTTAAGAGCCTGGCACATTGCTGGCTGAGCCATCTCCTGCTCCGAAAGAAATGGGCATATACTGTGAACAGGACACCTACAATGAATGGCCAAACGCTGTACAGTTCCGCTGAGGAAGATGGAAGCTTCCCTTTAAAGCTACCAAGAATATTCTTTAAAGTATCGCTCTCCTGCCTACGGCTTAAGCGATCTACGACAGCCTATCAAAGTCATTCATGTGTTCTCTCTCAACAACAGAATGATGGGGTTCACCGAGGATAAGTTTCTTCGCTGACGTAATTGGGACTGGAACCTGGGAACTGCAGATTACGAGTCTGGCACGCTGCCAACTAAGCCAACTCTCGTCTCTCATTCAAATGAGCTATATATTTCATTCAATATTCTTTTACAAAACACAAAGGATGGAGATAGAAGCTCTCTTAAGCCATTCGAGGCTTCTCTTACAACATCAAACACCGCCATCTCTATAACACTGCCTGTCCATTCGCCCTCAAAGTAAGTAAAAAAAAAATCAACTTCCGCCTAGTTTAAGCATTGGGCACTATAGATGGCAGCATCTGCCTGGAAGGAAACATTTAAATATGGGAAATACTGATTCTGGATAATTTTCTACATATTCAGCAAATAATATTACAGTTATTAAACCAGTATAGAAATAAATCTGCGTGGCAATGCTCCTATTACAGCTCAAACATAGGAATAACGTATATATTCTATCCATTAGCCATAATTTCCAATGGATAATTTCAGATGCTTGAGTCTTATAGACTGATAGGAGACTTGGAATTCGAATCGTCATTTCGAACATGAAAATCTCTCCAATTGATCGTCATAAGCAGTGGCGGCTCGTAGCTAAAATTAGTGGGGGTGCTGCTTCAGAAAAATTTTATCCTTTGTTTTAAAATTGTGTAAAAGGAAACAAACATGTATAAAAAGAAAATTTATTCACAAACTTGATAAAATCCTAAAGGAACAAAATCAAACATTTTTTACTTACTTTAACCTAAATTGTTACAGTTCAAGCTTAAACTATTCATTTAAAAATGAAATCCATTCTTCTTGTTTTAATTTGCGCGAAAAAAAGATGAATCAAATAGAATAGCTGGAAGCAGGATAAAAATCTAATTTTACACTTTATCACATCCAAGAATATGGTACACGGTTTTTAAGCACAACACAAGCGGAGTAAAAAAAACCACCTTCAACCAGCACGCCAGGGTCGGCACTGCGAGAACGACAGTGCTCTCTCCCTTGCAGCGTCTCGTGTAGCTTCCTATGTGCGCATGCGCACAACAGTCAAACACCTCGCCGCTAGTACTGTGAAGCGCACAGTTCCTTAAAAAGATTTTTGTAACTTTTCCATAAACTGGGGGATGGCTACTGACATTATGCTTAAGGATTATATTTTGTACAAGTATAAAGAAAGAATTACAGAAAAAAGGACACGTTATGTTAAATGTTATCGATAATATCAAGTTGAAATTGAGGGTGCTGCAGTTCCACAGTGCCTATACGCGAGCCGCCACTGAAAAACAGTAGTATGAAACCAATCATTTACGATATAGAAATAAATTGTATACATACTGTAATGACAAATAGGAAAATTAAGGAAAGAATTTTTTTTTCTCGGACAACCATTACTTCTACTCGGCGAGCTTTACAACATTCGAGCCGAAATGAAGGGGTCGTTAGTGGTCGACAGCGACAAATGGCGTTTAACTATAAAATTTATAACCCATAATCAGAATAATGTGCCGTATAGTAGCTGTCGGTTGAATGCCGATCGAAATTTCATAGCTCTCATGCTAAAAAGGGGAAAATTAAATTACCTCTACTGTAAATTAATTATTCACTACAAAGTTACTTACCTGAAGGAATTTATAAACGAACCACAAACACTTTATGAATATTATTTAACTTGAATCACCTGATATTTTTTCGAGCATTAGAATGGTGGTTTAGAGAAGGACATACGGAATACAGGCCGTGTGTATTTTTTAATCGCATAGACCTTGCCAATGGTTGCTTATTACACTGAAATCTGTTCGCGGTGGCTCAGTCGGTAGCGCGCCAGGCTCGTAATCTGTGGTTCCCAGGTTCGAGTCCCAGCTGGGTCAGCGCTGAGATTTATCTCCGCAAAAACCCCCGCCCTGCCCACGGTCAATAAGGGACACCGATTGGCTTGGAAATGCCGCCGTCCGTCGGATGGGACGTTAAGCCGTGGCCCCGTGTGCGGGAGAGCCATACGCTGCGCACGTTAAAGAACACGCTGGATGGCCTTGACGGGAGGCTACCATGTGTCTCCCAACAGCTGTTCCAGTGGTTCCCCTCCCCCCACCTTCTCTGAGCCTTCGGGGTCCTTCTGACCTGGCCATTTAGCCCATGTTTTGCAAAAATTGCCGCTCAGAGGTAAAACAAAAACAACAACTGTTCGCGGTACGCAAAGCTCTGAAAACCTCAAAAAACTTTCAAATTATATCAATTCTTCCCCATATCTATACGCTAACGCGGCAAACTTATCAGCAATATAGCCGCTTGATATAAACTCATAAACTGACATTATAATTTTTTTCCCTTGCAATAATAGGGTAATGACGTCTGACAGAGTGACGTTGAAGTATGCACTGTTTGCTCACTCATAGGAAGTGACTCTTGCAGTGTTTCGTATTGCGAACAGAGGTGTTTGTTTACTCTTCCGCAGTTGTATTTTTCAATATCTTGTTTACGAAAATTACTGTGAATTGTGGAAGAGAAATAAGACGCATTTCTTTAAACATCGGATTCACGGTTAGTATTATTTCTTCATGATATTTAATAATTATACCTACAATTCATAATCCTCACTTTACATCAATGAGGTTGGGTTGGATTGTTTTACTTCTGAGCGGCACTTTTTTGCACACCATGGGCTAAATGGCCAGGTCACATGGATCCCGAAGGCTCAGAGAAGGTTGAAGAGAATATAGAGAAGATAGAAAAGGAAGAGAAGGTAGAGCCAGAGCGGAAGTAGCACTCCTGAATCTTGCGTGATCCATCGTCTTCAAAGTTGTGCGAAGTGTATTGCTCTGATTCCTGTACAAACTGCACATGGGGCAACAGCTGACTCTCAGTGGTCCTCTGCAATGTCTGAACCTTGTTCTTAAGTTCCTGGCTGTGTGCAACAGTTGGCCGTCGAACATTTTGCAGAGTGGGGAGGCACACTTCCAGCTGAATGGTAATGTGAACACTAATTATTATTGTATATGGAAAATGTAACACTTTCTGGCGTTGATGAAATTATACAGCATTTCCCTCCTGTTACTGTGTGATATTCCTTCACTGTAACTCTCGTCTAGGAACCCTTCTTCTTCGAGGAATGCAAAGCCATAATCTTCCCTCAAATACCACGTCCAGAATACAATGAAACAACTCCTAATCTAATATTTTTATCTCCAGCTTTTACACGACAGGCGGCTAAGAGGAAAATGAGTAATTCTTTGTTGTTCTATAAGTTCTAAAATATATTATTATTTGTATTTTCCTAATCGTCCATTAGTTCGAACTTCCACTCTTAAAGTATGCGAAATTTGGAAAAGAAAAACTTCATTCTCTTTGAAATAATATTTGTCGTAGGCGATGCATTTTCTTTCTATTTGTATATTTATATTTACATCAGTTATGTCAATTTCATTACAGTGTAATTGATTAATTTTGATGGTCACAAGAGCCCAAAGGCAAGGAACAAGATCCATGAAAGAGAATCCCGAATCCATTTTCCAGCTTTTTAGGAGAAGTCGCATTTCAGGTAACTTTCCTGTTAAATATACATTCAGCATCAACTTTATTAGTTACAGTTTTGTTTTTAATCTGTAATAATTCATAAACAGAAATTAGTAACTTCTTAAATACGTTTCTCACAATAAAAATGTCTCACAATAAAATGTAAAAATCAACAATATTCTTTTGGTATTTAGAGAATTAGGGAAATTGAATATTTTAATAGCTAAAATCAGAGTTTAAATAATTGCTCTGATAAATTAATAAAAACAAGATGCAATCGTCATTTTACTAAACTTTACTAACACTTATAACAGTAGTTTTAGCCCTTGTAATAATTATGCTAATTTTCGCTAATTATGAATGACGCGTTCCAAAAGAAGCTAACTTGCTAACTTTCATAGCTATTTAAATGCTGAAAACATCTTTTTAGAAGCTTGTTGCCTTTGAAAAAAAATATTTAAAAATATTTTATTTAGATATTTAAAATAACTTTAGTCGCATATTTCATAAACCTTTTATTTAATAAATTACTGAGTTCCATACCTGAGTTACTATTGACATAACATAGAACTGTATTACTTAATGAAGGGGCCGCTTTGCGTACATGCACTCTGGGGGGTCTCCTCCATAAATTCCATGACGATCTGAAGGGAGGGTAAGGTTAGGACAAGGGAAAGTTACATACTATTAACGATCTTATTAAACAAAACTCCGACCTACTATGGTATGACATTAAAATGCTATTTTTACTTCTGTGATTAGTACTTTGCAGCGTTTTTCGATTACAAACATAAGATATTTTATGTATGACCCCCTTGTAATTAAATACTACTACAGTTAACACTCACTTGGTATGTTGACACTCGTACAAAAGTAAAGATTCCTTCACAAAATACGTTTCGTAAAATGAAGTGACGGTCCCGCTATGCACTGCGTAAAGGGTGAAGTGTTAAATCCTTTTGATACGTTATATAAATTATAGACGACCGGTGGAAAAGTAAATAGGTTGTATTCTTTTGAGGTGAATTTTTAGCGACTTACACTGCAAGTCAATGAACTTGAATTTTTGACCTTTATCAACATTTTTGTGATTAAACGAATGCAAAATACTACACTAAAAGATATTGTAATTTATAGTGGTAGTTGTTTCCACTCTTCCTTTGAATACTTTTATCTAGTTAAAAGAATATGATAAAGAATGATGTTTTAATGTTTCGTTGAAATTATATCTTCATTATTACACTGACTGTTTTCAGAATAAATTAAATTATTATATTTTTGCTAATCTATGTGTCTTAATGTTTATATACGAGGTTACTCAAATTAAACCGACAATTCCTTAGTAAGCCTTTTGAAATAACTCAGTGGCTATAAGTAATATTTAATATTTTCACATTTTAGATCATAACTGAAACAACACATAAAACGGTAGGCATCATGATAAAGAAATCGAAGTAGTTTAGAACTTCTACTCTGGCATATAAACTGACAGGCTCCTGTCAGACCTCTGTGGCAAGCAGCTGCTTAAGGGGGTATTTTTTTTTATTTAATTTTCAATATTGGAAGAACTCGGAAAATCTTCTGTAAACATGAAACTCATTGTCACTAGCTCAGCTGTTATATCTGGAAAGTGATTTTTCGACCGCCATCTTCAATTGCATTTAAGCAACTTCCAATGACTGACTCCGTGGTATAAAAAAGCCATCAATAGAAGAGATCTCAGTCGGCGGATGGTAGTGAAACTGTCAGAGAACATGACACACCTTTAGGAGTTCTTAGGTTTGTATCCCTTTCGGATGAAGTCGATTTTACCTATCTTCCTCTTGCTTTTGGCTTTGACAATTTGTCGGTTTGTCTATTTGAGAATTTGATAAAAGGTTGATGCACCATATCTTTCGAACGCGATAAGAAGATTGATGATTTATATGTCAAATGAAATCTTGTGACGCGGGAGTGTCAGAGGCTATAACAAATTAACTCCCCATGTTTTCTTCCCACTCAAAAGAGAGGAAATAGGAAAACTCTTCTTGACTATATCTCCAGAACGTGAATGCAGAAAGCAATAAGCTATACACGAAATGAATCCTTCTGAAGCACGGGAAGACATAGGCTGCCAAAACGCGACCCCATGCTTTTACCCCCCGGAAAAAAAAGCGAAATATGAAAATGATTGTCCTCCTATATCTTCTCAACGCCAGTGCGAACAGTAGCGACCTTCACAGCAGTTGGTGTCTTCACTTTCGCATCAGTTCTTTTTTATGACAAATGTGTATAAAAGTAATATTTGAATATGTCCAGTCTCTTCCCGCCACTTTTTTTTTTCTAGATTCGGTCGTCGACATACATACACACACACATACATACATACACACAGGGATATAACCAGGAGAGGTATAGTAAGTGTACGATAATTGAACAAACCACATCATTTTTATCTCATATACACACACTTCTTTTCAAACTTCTCTAGTGAATGCTGGACTTTGAAAATTGACGGCCGCCCGCACCAACGGGGGACCAGCGATTCAACTAAGCAACTTTGAAAAAAACATGCAAAAATAACTACTTGCTCTTCAGGAGGGGAAAGTCAAAGTGACTTGGAATCGCTTCAGACCCTTCTTAAATACTCCACACAATCAAAACTGAATCTTGAACTTTTGTTTTGGATAAAAATTTCGGTTTGATAGCAAAATTATTACTTGGATTTTGCTATCAAACCGAATTTTTTTTTTTTATCCAAAACCAAAATTCAAGATTCAGTTTTGGTTCTGTTGACTATTTAAGAAGGGTCTCAAGCGATTCCAAGTTACTTTGACTTTCCTCTCCGTTATAGAGTCCCAATCTAAGGTAAGTACGATTTAAATAGATTTAATTGTAAAGCTGGAACGGGAATTATTACGTGGACTTTAGTTAGATAAAAGTTTTAATATTCGTATAGCAAAATAATTACTAAAACTTGGATTAGATGAAAATTTTTATATTCTTCTATGATAAGAAATTTATTCAGTTTTTTTTTTTAATTTCGGTTGAGTATTTAAGAAAGATCTCAAGCGATTCGAAGTCAGTTTGAATTTCCCCTTCGGTTGGGTTGGGTTGTTTTACCTCTGAGCGGCACTTTTTTGCACACCATGAGCTAAATGGCCAGGCCACAAGGACCCCGAAAGCTCAGAGAAGGTTGGGGGAGGGGACCCACTGGAACAGCTGTTGGGAGACAGATGGTAGCCTCCCGTCAAGGCCATCCAGCGTGTTCTTTAACGTGCACAGGGTATGGCTCTCCCAGACACGGGGCCACGGCTTAACGTCCCTTCCGACGGACGGCGGCCTTTCCAAGCCCATCGGTGTCCCCTACTGACAATGGGCAGGGCGGGGAGTTTTGCGGAGATAAATCTCAACGCTGACCCAGCTGGGACTCGAACCTGGGAACTACAGATTACGACCCTGGCACCCTACAGACTGAGCCACCCCCGCCCCTTCCCCTTCGGTATATAGAATTCCAATCTAAGAGAAGTACGATTTGAGCACAATTAATTGTAAAGCTGGAATGGGAATTATAACGTGGACTTTCGTTAGATAAAGTTTTAATATTCTTGTAGCAAAATTATTACTTGAACTTTGATTAGATTAAAATTTTAATATTCTTCTGTTTAATTATCGTACACTTCATAAAGTTTCGGTCTGATAACAGAATTATTACTTTGGAATTTTATTAGATAAAAGTTTTAATATTATTGTTTAACAGCAAAATTACTACTTAAACGTTGCCAAGATAAAAGGTTTTAATAATCTTATAGCAAAATAATTACTTTGGACTTTGATTAAAAGTTTTAATATTTTTTCTATGATAAGAAATTTTTTCACATTTGGATAAAACTTTTAATATTCTTCTTTGATAACCGAATTAATACTTTGGACTTTGCATAGAAAGTTTTGATTCTACTGTATCCAGTAAGTGTACGATAACTCAACAAACCACATCGTTTTTTTTCTCATATACACACACACCTTATTTCAAACTAATCCATTTAAACTAATTCACAAATTAGTTTAAACCTCATCTTTAAAAAAAAACTTAAATTAGTTTTTCACATGCTAAAACACACCCCGGTTTTTACAGAATTCTGTGGCCCCATTTACTGGCCCAGAACTCTCAGTTATGCTACTACTGTTGCCATTGGTTAAAAAGATTATTCATATACTCTGAAGCTAGGGTTAGATTTTCTAAGCCGCCCACGCCCGTTCTTTGAAAAAGTTTTGCCATTGTTTTTTCTCAATAACTTTCGTTTATCTGTTTTGGAAGTCTTCAGTGCCTTTTAAATTTCCAGGCCTTTCCGCTTTTCCTTTACTTATCCTATTTGCACTGATCGTTTTTACTTAATAGCATCAGAACAAATTTTAACAGGACCTTTGAATTCCTCAGAGTTATTTTGGTGGTTCTTTGTGAGAGAAAAAATAAATTCATTTAGATCTGGCTGGTTGTTCATATATTGTTAAAAAGTGTTATTACATTCTTTATAATTATGATGCCTGTTGCATCTTTTGCATCGATTTCTGCTCATGCAGTAAGATGCAAAATGCCCAAATCTCTGGCAATTAGGACAAATTGGAGGTAGCCTTAAATATTCAAGTCACCCTGTATTCTTTAAATAGAATTATTATGTTATCGGATATCTTTCGATTGAGTGTTAAGACCGTTTTGGAGATAGGATTTCCCCTTTCGGTAGGATTTCCCTTTTCGGATAATGCTTCACTGCGGTAGTATGTATCACTTTCGTATCAGTTCTTTTTTATGACTAAATGTGTATAAAAATAATATTTGAATATGTCCAGTCTCTTCCCCCAAATTCCATCATTTTCTAGATTCGGTCGTGAACATACATTACATACATACATACATACATACATACATACATACATACATACACACAAGGGATAAACCCAGAGGAGAGATAGGGCCATCCTAATAATTAGGTCGTCTTATAAGAAATCTGAAAATTGTCTACCTGCTTTGAAATCCAAAACATTTGACTTTGCATAAATTTATTCTAGCACCATATCTTATATCCTAATTAAAATACGTTGAAAAACACTATAAAATATCATGGCATATAGAATAAATAACAATTTAACTTTTCGTGTTCGGTGGAATATAATTACTCAAGTCTTACCTCTTGAAACTAAATTATTCTCGAAGACCTCCGCCCACGACACAAAATTCTCGAACCACCCTCTCCCCAAAACAAATTCTTGGGATACATACATACATACATACATACATACATGCATACATACATACATACATAAATACATACGTACAGTCGCTCAAAAAAATATTCGAACACTCTGGTTGATTACAGAATTCAAAAAAAAAATATCTGCCAACCAATTCATTTTAGAAATTAGTGATCTGGCAACCTTCGTGTTACGTACACGAAGGTTGCTAGATCACTAATTTCTAAAAAAATCGTTGCCAGATATTTTTTCTGAATTCTGTAATCAATCATAGTGTTCGGATATTTTTTAAGCGACTGTACATACCTACAGAAACCTCAAGCAGCCATGGGCTACGGAGCTCCAACCAGACGGCAATTTAGTTCCCCAGATATTCTGTCCTGAGCTACGGCTATGGATATGGGCTCGATTACTGAAACGTAGTGTCGATGAGTTATCAAAAAAGCAGATTAATTAGCCGACCGTATTAAGCCAGTCTCCTAAAACGTTCTTTGTATATATATATGACAAGATAAAATGAAGGTAACTTTATTTTGTAAATTGATCTTTGCAATCCAAGAACTTGTTCCTAAACGGAGTCGATATTTTTATTTAGTTGAATGAAATGTGATTTTATAATATTCTGTAATCTAAACAGCTTTTCAGTTCCCTTTAAAACATTTGTACAATTATATTACACCACTTATAAATTTATATTATAATCATTTCTGAATTTTCTTTCAAGAATTGAAAATAAATAACAAATATAATTTGGAAGCAATATCGTCTTTAATCATGAATTGAGACATTTTGCTTAAGTCATAAACAAAGTAGTGTCGGATTACGTTAGTTTTTAAACTAATAAGTTCGTCAGATATCCTAGCCATTGGAACTATGGTCGCATTTCTAAACATCTATTATTTGTGCGTCATATATAATATCTATCTGGAATAAAGATCATTGAAACTTTCATACTTATGCTTGCAACCTGCAATTGACATTCTTCAGATTGTCTTGAGGGATGATCGCACTCTAATGACCAAATTCGAATTATTATGTTTTACATATTTCAAACAGTGAAAATTTTAAATATCACATTTATCCACTGAGCAATTTTACATACAAAGCTGAAAATACTCGTATATTGTCAGTTTAAATTTCTTCGTTTCACACCTATAGATTAATTCTTATATCAGTCAGTGGACTAGGGAAGAATTTTTCATATTTTTTGTTTAAATATTGGTGTATTAGATTCTTAAGTCGATTATTTGTAAAACAAATGGTAAATGTTTTATTTCTTCCATAATTTTTTACTCATAGAAAAAATTTATATGAAAGTGAAAACAACTACCACTATAGATACTGATATACTTTAATGAAGAATTAAACTTTCGTTTAATGATAAAAGATGATCTGCTTGTATAGAATATTCTGGTTCAGTGGTCTACAGTGTAAGATCACTAAAAATCAATAACATATAATCTGTTAAAGACCTAGAGGGCGTTCATAAATTTAAACGACTGTTATAGAAAAATTTCAACATTCTTTTTCACTTACGTTATTTTTTTACACAGTGTAACACTTGAACGAAACTCCATAAAACCTTTTTCTTTTCCTAACTGTTTATCTTTCTCAAAGTAACAGTTCATTGTAAGTCATTTAAAATAACACTTTTCACCTTAGAAAACAGAAAAACAATTAATAAATGCTTACGAAGTGCTTCATTACACATTGAAATCAAAGGCTTTATCATCATTTCTCTCTTCTCTGGCGGAGTGTAAAGTTCGGTCTGCGAAATCTGTGCATTGTTACTGTGGAGCCTACTAAATAAGGTGAAAGATTTTACATTTTTAGAAGGATATAGGTTCGGAACGTAGAGAAAAAATTTCATGCCAATTTATCACAAGTGTATGAGGATAATGCCTGTTCACATGGCACTGTTACGAGATGGATGCACAAATTCGGAAAAGGACGGCAGAGCTCGAAGAACTCCCTCGTGCACGAACACAAAGGAGGCCGTGAACGAGAGAACCGTCGCTGATTTTAGTGTCGTAAACTGATTAAGGAAAAACCCACAGATCACCATTCAGATAATGCCAGTTTATCAATTGGCAGTGTGGAAACAATTATTCATCAGCAATCCGAAGCATCTGTGCCAAATGGGTATCCCACAAGCTCAGAGAGCAGAAAAGAGGACTTGAGTCGACTCCTTCAAGGAAATGCTGACAATGGTTGAACCTATGGCCCCAAATGGTTAACAGACATTGTCACAGAGATGAGATGTGGTTTTATTACTATACAACTCCCAGAAAGATCGAAACTGTGTTTATGTTGCTGAAGATGAACCGGGTCCACAAATCCTCCGACTAGATTTTCGTTCAAGAAAAAGGATGTTCAAAGTTTCTTTCTATTACCAAGGAGTGATAACCATGGACACATTACCTAAAAATATGCATTTAAATGGTAATATTACACCAACATTGGTTTGCCCAAAATGGTTAACGAGGCGAAGGAGCAGCGTCCAACAATAGGCGTATCAAGGATTTTCCTTCTTCACGACAATGCCCGTGCTCACAAAACCCGAAAAGTTATGACCTATCTGGAAGAGTTAAAAAATCGAATAGCTACTCCGTCTAGTATATTGACCCAATTTTACACCGTACGATTATTTTTTTTTTCAAAAAATTAGAAGGTAATTTGCTGCGAAAACGTTTTCAAGGGTGCAAGATCTTACAAAATGCTTTTATACAGAGTTGTGGAGTATTTTTCCCAACAGGAGTACCACCAAGCTTTCCAGAATTGGCGTAGACCTCTGCAACTTTCCACAGAGGCTGGAGGGAAGTACTTTGAAGGACAATAAAAGCTTCGTTGAGGTAACTACAATGATTTTTGCTCTACAGATGCATGTCGAGATCTTTTAAAACAACCGTCTTAAATAAGAGTAGCATTACTTCTGATAGTTCACCGTATTTGCAAAGCGACCTAAGGGATTCACTTAACGCATATATATATATACACCAAAGAGGAAAAATGTTATGACCACCTGCCAAATATGATGTTGATCATCCACGTGCCACCAAAACAGCTCTTATCCGGCTAGGGATGAACGCTGCAAGATTTGTAAAGGTGTCTTATGGTATCTGGTACCAATATGTTAGCAGCAGATCCTTAAACTCTTTTAAGTTACATGGTTGAGCCGCCGCAGTTCGGATATGCTGTTACAAAACATTCCACAGATGCTCGATTGGATTGATGCCTCGTGAATTTCGAGCCAGGACAATAGCTGGAAGTCTTCCTCATGTTCCACAAATTATTCTCGAACAATCTGGACAGTGTGGCATGGCGCATTATTTTGCTGAAAGAAGACACTACTAGAGAGTTACACCGTTGCCATGAAAGGATGTACCTGGTCTGCAATGATGTTTAGGTAAGTGGTAGACGTCGTAGTTTCCTGCACACGAATGACTGCACCCAGGGTTCCCGCAGAACATTGCCCAAAGCATTACCCTTCCTCGACCAGCTTGTTTTCGTCTCATGGTGCATCTTGCTGACATCCCTGCCCCAGTTAAACGGTGCATAGGTTCCCGGCTGTCCACGTGGTGCAACAGGAAACGAGATTTATCGGACCAGATGACCTTCTTCCAATCATTCTAAGTCCAGTTTTGACTCTCGCATGCCCATTCTAAGCGCTTTCGACGGTGAACCGAGGTTAGCATGAGCACTTGGAGCGACCTGCGGCTACGCAGCCCCATTTTCAACAAGGTTCGATGTATTGTGTGTTGTGACAAATTACTGTATTCAAATTACGGGCGAGTAGCGTCATTGTATACCTTCTGTTGGCTCGTACCATATGGGATAGCCTTCTCTCACTTCTAGCATCAATAAGCCGTGGTCGGCCCACATCTTGCCGACGGTTCGTGGTTTTTTCCTCCATGGACCACTTTTTGAAGGTACTAACCATGGATGACCGTGAGCATCCCACAAGCCTTGCCGTCTCGGAATTGTCCATTACAATTTGACCTCTGTCAAACTCACTTACGTCCGCTGTGTTTCCCATCTGAAGAACAAGAATAACACTGTTTAACAGAAGTCAGTATCAAGTGATATTTATACCTTTTCATGACCTTCACATGCGCCGTCGCTTACCTGCAGTTGCTTCGATTAGAATTAAGACGCGCTGGTCTGGTTATAATAAAACTGACATTACTCAGAGCGATGTAGAGGAGGATCTACTTGAAAAGTGGTGGATACTTTAATAAGAACATCGGATAGAGAATTTGCGAATGTAAAAAATTAGTTTTAGTGCCAACCGTTATTTTTATTACTACATTTGGTGAGGACAGAATAATTTCTGGAACGTTTTCCAACGCTTGGGCACCACGTTCCCCCGACCAAAACCAATGCGATTTTTGGTTATGGTGTTAATTTGAAAAGACGAGTTTACCAAGGCAACGTTGAATCGCTTGCTGAACTGAAAGCACAAATAACACAGCATGTTGCAGCCATTCCCCGAAACATGTTTCAAGGAACTGTGGACCATGCCATATTACGTTTCCAACACATTTTGCATACGAATGGTTCACATACTGAGAATCTTGATTTGTAAAATTAAGGTTATGTTTGTCCAACTTGGTATTTTCTTTATTTTACCACACCCACATGACCTGGTGGTACTAGCAACTAACTTTATTTTTCATTCGCATATAATCTGTCTTACGCCACCTGGTGGTACTATCAACTAACTAATTTTTTCATTTGCAAATTCTCGTTCTTATTAAGGTATCCACCACATTTCACTGTGATCCGTTGAGTAGATCCTTCTCTACAGCGCTCTGAGTAATGTCAGTTTTATTATAATCACACTGCATATCGGAGCAAATCGTACAAAATTTCTTCTTGTTCTGGCGGTCAATTCTGAATTTTTTTGTATTTGTTCAGCTATAAAGATAATTATAATCGCCATATGCGATATTTATGAATTATTGATGGCGAATTAGAATTGAAATATTCGCAAAATCCCTGATCTGTAATAAGTAATATGGCTGCACGGTACATGGCAACAACTTTTATTGAAGATTGGTTGCTATTCCCTCTTCCTGAATTGATGCAATGGTTCCATTCATTTTTTACACAAACTTCTTTTAAATAACAGAATTTGAAACATATTTAAATTATTTGTTACGTTGCATAAGTGCTGTTAAAGAGAGAATTTCCAATAATTACATTTAATTATAAATTGACAGAAATAAGATAAAATTAAACAAAGCAGCCATGGTTTGAAGTTCTAACTACTATAGATTTCAGTGATTGAAAGGCGTTTATGCAGAAGTACAGCTGTTGCATTTTGTCCAATGTTGGCCAATTGTGACAAGGTCATGCTTGACATTGTCCACCAATCGCAATCTAGGGCTCCCTCTTTTCAAGGGGACTTTAGGTACACTATTCCTAATTCTACTCAGTAATCTGCAGTGCTGCATGCGGGCAGCACGGTCAAATCAGTCAATGAAAACCAGTCTCTCCCCATACAAAATGCTACTCGTTGCCATCATCTTCGCCTTACCTTATTGTTACTTGAATTGAATACCGTATTTCTTCGATTCTAAGACGCACTTTTTTCCCATATAAACGTCTCTAAAAACGGGGTGCGTTTTAGAATTGAGTTTTTTATTTCGAATTTCCCCGCGCTTTGTACACTGCATCACACGTTTTGTTTTTTATGCGGAAACCCCGCCTCCAATACCATTGGAGAATAAAGTGGCGTGTGTGTTTTCCTGCGTTTTCCAAATGTGAAGCCACCGTTATTTCATTATAGTGGAGCTCACTCAGCGACAACTACTTTTTTTTTTGAAAGTTTTGGTTGTATCTACGGAAGTACGTAAGAAGTTCAGTTACTGTATTCCGTTCATTTTGATCCCTTATTACACATCAAAATGTTGCCAAGAAGATTGCACTACGAAGACGCATTGAAACGGAAAGTTATCGTGTATACAGAAGAACATGGAAAAGAAAGAAGGCGCCGGCATCAAAATTGGCCGAATGGGTATCAACACATTAGCTTGGGAGCTAATCCCAGAAAGAAAAGTGCAGCACTCATTTAAAAAATGTTGCATCACCAACGCTCTCGAAGGCTCAGAAGACGATATATTATGAGATAATGAAGATAAAGGCGACTCAGAAGAATCAGACTCTGAATGTGAATCAGACTCTGATACTGATTCAGAAGAAAGTGATGAATAACATTCCTACTGATAAATAGGTACTATTGTTGTTAGTAAATTAAATTACATTATAATAAAATATTTGTTAGATATATTTTAACGTTTTATATTTTTTAGAATCAAAGCTATTTTTATGTTGGTGGTACTGAAATTAAGTCGCGTCTTACAATCGATGGCGTCTTAAAATCGAAGAAATACGGTATATAACGTTTAGGAAAAATTTATCAAATTCTCTGACTGCTTTCAAAATTTAATAAAATATATTTTCATAAGCACATTTAGAAGTTAATTTTTAGTATCCTTTGATCGGAATTAAGATGGCAATGCTTGAATATTCCTGTACAAACAACTAATTTCAAACACACGATATTTGAAATTTACGTTTTTTAGATCATTAATAAAAGCAACATATGAAGCAAACGGTAGTTCAGAATTTAGGAGAAAGGTGTTTATTTCTCATCACAATCGATTTTACCACTTTTTGGAATGATCCGTAGACAAAACAAATGGTAACGATCAACGGGTTCGATGTTTCAACAGGATTTAAAGAAATAGGGAATGCTAAAATGTGATTCTTCAATGTCTTGTTGAAGCAAATCAGTTACTAGGTTTAAGAAAAGTCATTAGCATCTCTATTAAAGTTATGGAAGGATGAATGAAAAGAAGTAAAGTTAAATATCATATAATTATAATGGTTATGACCAAGGGCATCCTCAATTAGAGATCCAGTTTCACCAACCTTTCTTTAATATACTTTGAGTCAATTTCAAATTTTATCTTAATTTAAAACTGAATAGAGGTAATTACGAAATTTGTTCAATTTCATCCGTTTTGTTTGCAATTCACATACATCGTATACTCGTCTAACAGGCTCTAATCTAGAAAAAAGAATTGGGGAAGTGATGAAATTAAGATGGGGAGGGGGATACCGGATTTCCTTTGCAGTATAATATTGCCTCTCCATTTCAGACGTCTTGAAAAATCTTAAAAAGTGGATGAATTTACAAATGTTTAATATTTTTGGCTTCCTTATTAAATTTCTCAAAGGGGGGGTGCAATCTTCTGCCTACCACCACCAGATCCGGTCTTGTACGACCATTTTGTGAACTATTGTTCACAAAATGGCCGTACAGGGCAAATAAGCTACCGCTAAAATTTTCGAAAATTATTAACATTGCCTAAATATGATGGAAGCTTAAAAAATAATTTTTCTTAGAAGCATTAAAGCAATTAATTGCTAAATTCTAATGAAAAAATAGGTTTGGAGCCCATGAACAATACCCTTTTGGTCTTAGTGCAATATTATTTGATTCTGCTAAAAAATAGAGTTAAAAAAATTTATAATTTCTTAAAATCGTTTATTGGCATTTTGAATGGCTTTAGGTAAGAACTGTAATAAATAGGTGTATATTAGAAGGGTATGCCATCCCATGGCCGAGTGGTTTGCTCGCTTGATTACTAACCTAAGGGACTCTGGGTTCCAGCCATTTAAGGCATGGATATTCATGTTGTTTTTCTGCTGAGGTCCCGCCATCCTCTCAGACCTTCTACTCTGGCGTATAAACTGACAGGCTCCTGTCAGACCTCTGTGGCAAGTAGCTGCTTGAGGGGTATTTGTTATTTATTTATTTTATTATATCAGAAGGTTAAACGTGGATAAAAACTCGTAGAGAATTAGAGTTTTTGTTAACGGAATCGCTGTCGAACTGGAAGTATGCTTATTTCTCGAAAGTGAGTTGGTGTAAATCCGTGGATATGGTTCGAACAGGACTGCATAGTGATAGAGTTGGAAATTAGCTAATGGTATTCTGTAAGTATAGATTGGTTGTCTGTAGTGACTTACAAGAGCATTTATTATTTATAACACTTTGTATCAGAAAATAATAATAAGTGCTATTGATTCCATTATTCACTCTCCGTGTTTTTATAAGTATGGACTGGAAGTGACTTGTTCATGAATTTCCATTTTTCGGAAAAGTTGTCTCTGATTGGGTTATTTAGTTTCAGTGCATTTCTTAAGTGATAAGCTGAGCTGCGTAGCGACATCATAGCAGAATAATCCAACCAGAATCAACCAGTCTGGTAAATGCCATGACAACGATTGATTTCTACTAATATTTAAATAAATCTTACGAAGCCCATCGGTGTTTCTTTCCTTACCAATTCAGAGTGGCAGTTAAGAGAGAAAATATCCACGCAAGCGCAGTTGGGACTTCAACCTTAGAACAACAGAATACTGCTCTAGGTTCGGGGGGGGGGAGGCAGTTGATAGCGCACCAGGCTCGGAATCTATAGTCAGATGCTCAAGTTCAACCTGGGCCAGCGTCAAGATTTAACTTCGCAAAACACTCGCCCCGCTCTCTGTCAGTAGGGGACACCGATGGGATTAGATATGCCGCCGTCTTTCGGATGTGACATTAAGCCGTTGCTATCCGGCGTATCATGCGGGAGAGATCCATACCTTATGCATGTTAAAGAACATACTGGATGGCCTTTGGTGGAAGATTACCATTTGTCTCCTAAGAGTTGTCCAGTGGGTTCCCTGCCTCAACATTCTCTGAGACATCGGAGTCTTTGTGATCTGGCCATTTAACTCATTTTTGCAAACACGTACAGTAGCTCAAAAAATGTCCGAACAATATGGTTGATTACAGAATTCAGAAAAAATATCTGGCAACCTTTTTTTTTTAAATTAGTGAACTTGCAACCTTTAAACCTACACGAAAGTTGCCAGATTACTATTCTCCAAAAAAATCGTTGCCAGATATTTTTTCTGAATTTTGATAATCAACCATAGTGTTCGGATATTTATTTGAACCACTCTCTGTACACGAAGGTTGCCAGATCACTAATTTCTAAAAAAAATCGTTGCCAGATATTTTTTCTGAATTCTGTAATCAACCATAAGGTTCGGATATTTATTTGAACGACGGTATGAACACGAATGTTGCCAGATCACTAATTTCTAAAAAAAAATCATTGCCAGATATTTTTTTCTGAATTCTGTAATCAATCATATTGTTCGGATATTTTATTGAACGACTGTACCTCTTAAAGGTAAAACTACCGAACCCAAATGATCTCGAGCAATACCAAAAAAAAATTCCTCCAATCTTGTAAATTGTTTTTGCGATACGGATTGCTTTCGTTTGTTAAGATGCTTACCGGCCACCACTGAATCTATGTATGATGGGTTTTCATGTGTATTTGCAGGCTCTTACACTCATCCGTGGTCAGAATATACGTTTGTACTTTTATTTCTTTATGAAACAAAATAACATTTTATGTAATGTTTCAAGAAATAAATGATTATTTATTATCTCAATCGAGGTTAGGATTTAACCTTGAAATTTATAAAACGAGGAGGTTGGGTTGTTTTACCTCTGACCGGCACTTTTTTTCACACTATGGGCAAAATGGCCAGGTCACAAGGACCTGAAGTCTCAGAGAGGGTTGAGGAAGGGGACTCATTGGAACAGCTGTTGGGAGACAGATGGTAGCCTCCCGTCTAGGCCATCCAGTGTGTTCTTTAACTTGCACAAGGTATGGCTCTCACGCACACGGGGCCACGGCTTAACGTCCCATCCGACGGACGGCGGCCTTTCAAAGCCCATCGGTGTCTCCTACTGACCGTGGGCAGGGCGGAGAATTTTTCGGAGATAAATCTCAACGCTGACCCAGCTGGGACTCGAACCTGGAAACTGCAGATTACGAGCCTGGCGGGCTACCGACTGAGCCACCCCCGCCGCCAAAAGGAGGAAGAGGTCTCAAGTGAAATGTTTCAATCTGATGATACATACTGAGTGGTTAAATGAAACTACGTTTCTTTGTAGGTCTGCGGATAAAAGCGGTTAGTTGCACAATGCTGAAATTTGAAGCGGATAATAATCAGGTCATACAGAATAGAATGGTAGACAAAAAATGAAGTTATTATAAAAACTGTCAGCGGGTTGAACGTGGCGCTGTGCAGAAAAATAATGCACATTATTACCAATCACGTGTTAGTATGTGAAATAAGATCAAGAGGTTAGAAAATAAAAACAGAAAGTCATCATGAGACCTGACACTTTTGTAATAGAGAGCATGATCATTTTCACTTTCTCAAACTTTCGAGAATAATTGATAAAAAGAGTCACGACACCGGAACTAAGGATCGTGCATTATTGGTTAAGTTCTATTTCCAAAACAATAACAAAGACACGAATGCTATAGCCGAATATCGCTTACTGAAGAGATGGAGACGCCTTTGAGGAGAATGAGTTACAGAACAGGACTCAGAATTTTCAAGAAACGGTTATTAACGTAATGCCAATGCAGAGGAAGTCTACTGGGTTTTGAACACATTGTAAATGGCTGATGCAGCAGTCTTCTCTTAGAGCCAGGGCCGATGTAACACTCCTGAATCTTGCGTGATCGACTGTCTCCAAGGTCCTACGAAGTGTGTTGTGCTGGTTAATGTACAAAGTGGTATTTTAATGACTTAGGACTGGATAGGATGGAGCTGGACAACAACTGGCCATGTAACATTTTACGGAGTAAGGAGTCGTACTTCCGGCTAAACAGTATTGTCAAAACTCAGAATTGTTGGGTAAGGGAATCGTCACATCCTCTGGGGATGATGAAATTTCACAGCATTCTACACCTGTTACTGTGTGGTGTGTTTTCAATTCTACTTTCATCTAGGAACCCTTGTTCTTCGAGGTGGTCCAAGCCATGATCTCGTAACACGTATAACACAAATAAAGGATGTCCAGAACACAATGCTTTATTTGGTAGTTTCATGTTTTCTCAGTAATAATTCAAATACATAACTTTGTTGTAACTTCTTAAATAAGCTTTTCACGAAAATCATCGCAATCAAATTTATTTCAGTGTCGATTTTCAACAATATTCGTTCACTATTTTCACAGTTGCGCAGATTGTAATATTTAACAGCCTAAATGACAGTTTAAATAATTGTTCTAATAATTAAATAAACATAGTTAAAAAGAAAGCAAAACCATCATATTAAGCTTTACTAATCCATATAAGAGTGTTTTTAGAAGTTCTTATAATAATTATGTTAATTTTCACTAATTTTAAATGACGTTTTGCAGAACAAGCTAACTTGCTAAATATTTCAGCTTCCACACTAAACGCACAATTTTAAAAATTTCTTGCGTGTGGAAGATATTTTGATTTAAATGGATTTGACTGAGTTTTTTGAATTCGGAAGAATTTTTTATAACACTATGGTTAATTTCAGAATTCAGAAAAAATCCTGCAACCTTTTTTAGCAATTAGTGATCTGGCAACCTTCATGTACGTACACGAAGGTTGCCAGATCACTGATGTCTAAAAAAAATCGTTGCCAGATTTTTTTCTGAATTGTGAAATCAACCATAGTGTTCGGATACTTTTTGAGCGACTGTACTCTGTAGGGATTTATCTGTAAATACCGAAGGGATTATGAGTGTGGGATGGGATGTTATAATGTGGTATCACAAAACATACTATTAACGTTCTTATTAAACAAGCCACCGACCAAGTACAGTATGACATTAAAATGCTACATTTCTTTTTGCGATTAGTCTTTTTAGCATTTTCCGATTGCCAAAATCATATTTTTTACATAATATCCCTTGTAATTAAATACTAGTACAGTTAATATTCCCATGGTATGTTGATATTCGTACAAAAGTGAAGATTCCTACACAAAATACGTTTTTAAAATGAAGAGGCAGCCCTGCTATGTACAGCGGGTGAGGTGAAGTGTTAAATCCTTCTGATACGTTATATATATTATAAACGACCTGTTCTAAAATAACAGGTCGTACACTATTATTGTTAATTTTAAGCGACTTACATTGGAAGTCACTGAACTGGAACTGAACATCATACAGCATAAAGTGTGTGATTAAACGACTACACAAGACTACACCAAATGTTATTATAATTTATAGTGGTAGCTGTTTTCACCTTCCTTTAATTATTTTTATCTAGCAAATAACATACGATAAAAAAATTATTTAAAGTTACTTTGAAATAATATATTCATTATTACACCGACTGCTTTCAGAATGAAATAAAGATTTCTACCTTTTCTAAACCATGTGTCTTAATCTTTATATACGAGGTGACCTAAATTAAACTGACAATATTTAAGTAAATTTGTAGAGAGAACTCATTGGATATAAGCAATATTTTGAATATGCACATTTCAGATCATTGCTGAAGCAATACATAATACAGTAGACATCATGATGTACAAAAGGAAGAGTGTAATTTTCAGTTTTAGGGAAAAATCAAAAAATATCCTGTAAACATGAAATTCATCGCAATTAGCTCAGCTATTATATCTAGAAATGATATTGCATGCAACTCTTGTTTTAACAGGTAATAGGAAGTTTACATAAGCGTTCAAAGAAGTAGTAGTTCATTAACTTCGATCGAACGAGTGAAAATCTACAGACACTTATCAACAACAGTTTGAACCTCTTCAGTAGAAATGAGTCCCGAGGACTGGCTGGAGTAAATGTGTCAGACTTACGATACTATAGGAGCTGGGTGTTTCACCTTTGAGTGACACTTCTTGTACACAATGGGCTAAATGACCTAAAGGCTAAAAGGATCGAAAGGGCCCAGAGAAAGCTGGGGTAATGGTTATAGCCTCATATCAAGACCATCCGAGGGTTATTTAATGTCTACCAAGCCTCGGCATTATCATCATTATCGTCTATCAAGTCTCGGCGCGCCATCTACCGTATTCACCGTCAATGTTTGCGCGCCATCTACCGTATTTATCGTCATTCATGTGTGCCACCTAGCGAAATTTTATATTATAGGAGAATACGCGTAAAGCTACGGTTTTCGAACAATTGGGCTGGTCATAATAAACCATTACTAACATTTTGAAAGGTTGGGAGGGGGGTCCACGGTTTCCATGCCCTCCTCATCTCTTAGATCCGGCACTGATATATATATATATATAATATAGATTATATATAAATAAACTGAGAAATATTATTTAATAACAATATTTTATTCAAAAATGCTTACATAAGAAACTTACGCACAAGTATTAAAATACTTACACAAGAAAAATGACGTAAAAACAATTATTTAAAGAGACACTGAGGATGCACTTGATAGGCTACAAGTTCTTTTATGTCAAAGTCGATGTCAGTTGTGATCCCAGGTATCTGCTCAAGTGCCGTGTCATTAATGCAGCTTTTGAAGTCCCAAAAATCTTAAGTTTGGATATTTTTCTGTTGATAGAAGCTTAAGCAGTTCTTTCCCGGTTTCTTTTCCACATCCAAAAAATGCATCTGCCTGCAAATCGCATAATACCATTTCATATTTAGGATCTATATTTGCCATATCAATATTTTATGAATTGTTAAATAACATTATAGCACCTTGTACACTAAACAACGTGCTGTTTCTTTGTCCCAAATGAAAAATATTCAACTGACCATCGTTCTCGTAATTCACGATTTTCATTGTAAATATTTCTCTGCTTATCGCGCGCTCATATTTATGGGTTACTGCTAATACACAAATAAAATTTCTGCTAATGCAATAGAGGATTTGAACACATAAAATATTGTTATTAAACCAAGTTGTCATTATTTGTACCGATTCGCACAACACCAAAGAACCAACTAAACACAAAGTGTCCACTGATTTTTGCGATAGCATGGTTAAGAAGAGAAAGAACAGATAGATTATATTTCAAAAGCTAAATCATTCAAATTCAACCTGTTATTCATTCGAAGTTCCAGTCCTAATACAAAAACTCGAATGAAAAATTTCACATTAACCACCACTAAATTTATACAAAAAACTAATTGAATAAAATACCATTTGTTCAATTCAAATGGATTTTAGATTTTCCTTGTATGGTCGCAATATCTCGGATATGTCTTAGCGATATGACCAAAGTTTTACAAAAAAAAAATTCCGTAATGGCATCAATGATATTCTCAGGTATTCATTAAATGTTTCCATAAATATGTTGTATTTGTATAATAGCTATTACTCCTTAGAATAGTATGCAAATCACCTTTCATTTATTCGGTCACGATAATGGTTTTGACTAATTTATCATTTTAAAGGCCCGCCCAAAGCTGGTTAACTTCGGGGATCGGACGAGAACCGGTGTTTTCCGCTTGGTATGGATGTTGACATACTGATTTCTTTTCCTTACCTGCCTTATAAAGTTACACACATTATCAATAACAGAACATTTGTTAAAGTGGGAAAGAGTTCGAATGGTGCAAAAAATTTCCTTAACGACAGTATTAAAAATATATAAATATAAACCCAACCTTGTTCTTAAATACTGATTAGTTTTCATTTTTTTACAGTTGTTGAGAATTTATATTTCCCTTTTTTTTTTCAACATAATAGCACACAGAAGTAACACACAGAAGTAATGCAATAAAACTATTTCTATTTACCCTACTTCCGAATGAAAGAGACTAGACTAGAACTGAAATAGATTAGACTAATTAAAACTAATTAGAAATATAGATTAGACTAATTAGAAAAAGAGAACTAGACTAGAACTGAAAGAGACTAGACTGAATGTAAGAGATGACTTATTTACTTTCAAAGAGTAATTTTCTTTTTCGTTTCCTTGGTTGTTTCAACGTCCGAGAGGCCATTTCTTGTCACACCTCGGGCTAAACTGGTAAATCACGACGACTCCCGATAGCTAAGACCACATTTCGATAAGGGTACGCACTGCAAAACTTAGACGTAAATCCATCCCAGCGCGTGCTTTAATCTGATCGTTCTTTCGCACGGTGGCACGGCTGAACGTCCCCTAGGACGGGTTTTCGAAGGTCATCGGTGTCCCATACTGCCAGAGGAGACGGGGAGGGGATTGTAACGCTGGAACGGTTCGAAATATTACGATAAGTGTCGATGACTCAGATTGCGCCTCCAAACGGTGGGAAAAGTTCCAAGATGGAATATTGCAAGGGATTTATTTTGTTTTTTTGTAATAGGTAAGGTTTGCGTTGGGAAAATGCACATCGAACACCTGGAATAAGTATCATTTTATCCGATAAAACATACCAATGAAACCTGTTTCCACTATATGGTGACAGTGTGGTAGCAGATACATCGCGAAAATGACATGTTTCTGGTATGAAGAGCAGACAAGTAATAGCTTTTTCTTTACGTGTTCATGCCGTTCACATCGTAAAACGTAATGAAAGATGGAATTTAGTACCATAGAACCGCGATATTTTGATCTGCATGCCCATATGTTAGGGATGAAATAGGAATCAGTGTCGTAGTTGAAACCTCTTTAAGTTTTCTTACCCCATCATTAAAAGTAAATAATTACATACGGAGCATGCGTTCTGCAGTGCAATATTTAACGTCATGAAAAAGTAATACTCACCGTTATTAGGAAAGACGTTTGCAAGAAATCCTACATTAAAAGTAACGAGTTTCTATTCGACAAAGTTTATACGTACACAAAATAGAGAAAATAAATATAGTGGGAAGAGTAAACAGAGACACCTCTGTTGCGAAGAGGAAACACTGCTGTTGTAGTCTCACTTCCTGCCACATGAGGAAATAATGCATTCCAAAACCTCATTGTCGACGTCATTACCTTATTATTGGAAGGAAATCCAAATTTCAGTGATGGTAAATAAGCTGTCGTCAAGCACCGTCACGTTTCGGTAATTGCATTTACCGTGCGAATAGGGGAGGGGGTGGCTCAGTCGGTAATACCCAGACTCGTAATCTGTAATTCCCAGGTTCGAGTCCCAGCTGGGTCAGTGTTGAGGTTTATCTACGCAAAATTCCCTTCCTTGCCCACGGTCACCAGGGGACACCGATGGGCTTGGAAAGGCCGCCATCCCTCGGATGGGACGTTAAGCCGTGGCACCATGTGCGTCAGAGCCATACCCTGTGCACGTTAAAGAATACGCTAGAAACCTTTGACGGGAGGCTACCATCTGTCTCCCAACAGCTGTTCCAGTGGGTCCCCTCCTCCAACCTTCTCTGATCCTTCGGGGTCCATGTGACAGAGGTAAAACAACACAACCGTGTGAATACGATGACGAAGTGAACAGAGTTCGTGGGATTCCAGTTACCTCCGCATTGCTTACCGTGGAACAATAGGACTTAGTTGTGTGAGATAAAACGAAACCTTAGTACGCAAATATCGACACGGGCTGTAATCCTTATCCCCTTCAAGTGTAACCCGGCCCTCAGCCACTCGAAAATCATCTGGTAAGTCTTGTTAGGTATTGTCCACTCTTCACCACCACACGGAACTGCTGGATTAACCCTTAAGCAATATAAGCACCTGCTTAGGGCACCAAGGGAAGGGGGCACCGCAGTTTTATCCCCTAGCAATAATGCCCTTACCTATCAATTCTTTCACTGACACACTCGACTTTAGTTCGTTTCTTTTCTAATTGTCCTGATCTGCAGAGTTCAACTTTAATCTGAATTGTAAAAAGAAAAACGATTCTTATTGTATGGTGAGTGACTACATTTTAAAAGTTTGAAGGTGACAGTCACACCCCTAGAATTCCATATGTTTAACTGTTTTTTTTTACAACGTTTTTCTGAATGAATTTCATTGTTTTTCTAATCATCATAAATATATATATATATATAAAATACTTCTTTTTGTGGCTTTTCAAAATTTGGCTTCTGTATTTCCAGACGCCAAGATGAAACGTATTCAATTAAGCAATGCAAGGTTCGAGGGAGGAACCATTGTTCGATCGTCCTTAGGCCGTTGTTTCGTCTTGATTCGGTCCTCATTTAAACCCTAAGAAGAAACTACCAAGTTTCTCTACGCCACCACATGGAAACGCGTATTCAAAGACTAACAGTAAAATGACAAGTTTTTCTACGCCAACATACGGTAACGTATACTACAAGCCTAACAGCAAAGTATAAAGTTGCTTTTCGTCACCACATGTAAAAGCGTATTTCAAGCCTAACAATAAACTACCAAGTTTTTCTACGCCACCAAACAGTAACGTACATACAAAGTTGCTCTTGGCCACCACAGGGAAATACGTGTTTGAAGCCAAACAGTAAACTACGAAGTTTCTCTTCCCCACGACACGGAAACATGTATTTCAAGCCTAACAGTAAACTAGCAAGTTCTTCTACGCCACCACACAGTAACATGTACTACAAGCCTAACCGCAAACTACCAAGTTGCTCTATGCCACCAACACGGAAACACTTATTACAAGCCTAACAGCAAAGTACAAAGTTGCTTTTCGCCACCACACGTAAACGCGTATTTCAAGCCTATCAGCAAACTACCAAGTTTCTCTACGCCACCACATGGAAACACATATTACAAGCCTAACAGTAAACTACCAAGTTGCTTTACGCCACCACAGGGAAACACGTATTACAATCCTAACAGTAAACTACCAAGTTGCTTTTCTCCACCACAAGGAAACGTGCAATACGCACCTTACAACAAACCACAAAGTTGATCTTGGCCACCACATGAAAATTCGTTCTTCACGCCTAAGGACAAATTTCGCGATAGAAATAATGGAAGCAGTGTGGCACTGGTAAAAAATATAAATATTCCCTCAAGCAGCTGCTTGCCACATAGGTCTGACAGGAGTCATTTCATACGACACGGTATGTGTGAGAGGATCGTGGGATCTCAGCAGAAAAAGATCACAAACGTCCATGCTTTACAATGGGCTCGAACCCAGGTCAGATTGATCAGTAGCCAAGCGCGCTATAAATCAAGTTAATTATTATTCTTTAAATGGATGGTGTTGGTTTCAGATTTCCGTAACTAACAATATTTCTAGTCTATATTTTAACTTTTTCGGTTACTGGCGTTCCGTGGCCGAGTGGTTTGCACGCATGGCTACTGATCAAAGGGGTTCGATCTAACTGATTGAAGGGATTCGAATCTCGGGTAAGGCATTGATGTGTGTTGCCTTTATGCAGAGGTCCCGTTTTACTAGGACGGTGTTGTTCAGTCGGTAGCACGCCAGGCTCGTTATCTGTAGTTCCCAGGTTCGAGTCCCACCTGGGTCGGCGTTGCGATTTATCTCCGCAAAATTCCCCGCCCTGCCCACAGTCAGTAGGGGACACCGATGGGCTTGGAAAGGCCGCCGTCCGTCGGATGGGACGTTAAGCCGTGGCCCAGTGTGCGGGAGAGCCATACCCTGTGCACGTTAAAGAACACGCTGGATGGCCTTGACGGGAGGCCACCATCTGTCTCCCAACAGCTGTTCCAGTGGGTCCCCTCCCCCAACCTTCTCTGAGCCATCGGGATCCATGTGACCTGGTCATTTAGCCCATGGTGTGCAAAAAAAGTGCCGCTCAGAGGTTAAACAACCCAAAGTTAAAGAACACGCTTGATGGCTTTGATGGGAGGCTACCATCTGTCTCCCAACAGCTGTTCCAGTGGGTCCCCTCCCACAACCTTCTCTGAGCCTTCGGGTCCATGTAACCAGGCCATTTAGCCCATGGTGTGCAAAAAAGTGCCACTCAGAGGTAAAACAACCCAAAGTTAAAGAACACGCTGGATGGACTTGACGGGAGGCTACCATCTGTCTCCCAACAGTTGTTCCAGTGGGTCCCCTCCCCCAACATTCTCTGAAACTTCGGGGTCCATTTGACCTAGCCATTTAGCCCATGGTGTGCAAAAAAGTGCCGCTCAGAAGTAAAACAACCCAACGTTAAAGAACACGCTTGATGGCCTTGACGGGAGGCTACCATCTGTCTCCCAACAGCTGTTCCAGTGGGTCCACTCCCCCAACCTTCTCTGAGCCTTCGGGGTCCATGTGACCTGGCCATTTAGCCCATGGTGTGCAAAAAAGTGCCGCTCAGAGGTAAAACCACCCAACGTTAAAGAATACGCTGGATGGCCTTGAAGGGAGGCTACCATCTGTCTCCCAACAGCTGTTCCAGTGGGTCCCCTCCCCCAACCTTCTCTGAGCCTTCGGGATCCATGTGATCTTACCATTTAGCCCATGGTGTGCAAAAAAGTACCGCTCAGAGGTAAAACAACCCAACGTTAAAGAACACGCTGGATGGCCTTGACGGGAGGCTACCATCTGTCTCCCAACAGTTGTTCCAGTGGGTCCCCTCCCCCAACCTTCTCTGAGACTTCGGGGTCCATGTGACCTGGCCATTTAGCCCATGGTGTGCAAAAAAGTGCCGCTCAGAGGTAAAACAACCCAACGTTAAAGAACACGCTTAATGGCCTTGATGGGAGGCTACCATCTTTCTCCCAACATCTGTTCCAGTGGGCCCCCACCCCCAACCTTCTCTGAGCCTTCGGGGTCCATGTGACCTGGCCATTTAGCCCATGGTGTGCAAAAAAGTGCCGCTCAGAGGTAAAACAACCCAACGTTAAAGAACACGCTGGATGGCCTTGACGGGAGGCTACCATCTGTCTCCCAACAGCTGTTCCAGTGGGTCCCCTCCCCCAACATTCTCTGAGACTTCGGTGTCCATGTGACCTGGTCATTTAGCCCGTGGTGTGCAAAAAAGTGCCGCTCAGAAGTAAAACAACCCAACGTTAAAGAACACGCTGAATGGCCTTGACGGGAGGCTACCATCTGTCTCCCAACAGCTGTTCTAGTGGGTCCCCTCCCCCAACTTTCTCTGAGCCTTCGGGGTCCATGTAACCTGGCCAATTATCCCATGGTATGCAAAATAGTGCCGCTCAGAGGTAAAACAACCCAACCCAACAACCCGTTCTGCTATGGCGTCACAAGCTCGTGCTTAGTTACGGCACCAACAATGCAATCAGTTTAGGTTAATGAGTGACAAATTGGAATCTCAATCAATTATGTTACTTCGTTGCACACCCAATTCTGTTCTGACACGGAATTCTTTTACACGATTTTGATTTAACACAGCTTTAGGAAAAAAATCTAATTCTCGTTTTACACGATTTAGTTTGATGTAACACGGTTCAAAAATCTCTATTTGAATTTAATTCTGAAAAAAATATTCAAGACAAAATTCGTAGAATTTACATTTATAAGAAAGATGCCACAATTTTTTTTAATTTTTCGTACTCGTTTTAACTCTGAAAATGTACTACAGACACACATTTTGTGCACTGAAATCCCCAAAATAAAAACTACACTAACATGACTACACAACAAATTTTCTGTATTTTATTCTGTATTTTACGGAAAAATTGTACAAAACGTACTTCATTCGGAATAAAGTGGCAACACTGAGTTTCGGGAATTCCCCTCAATTTTTATCTTCAATACATACGTTAGTCTTGGTCTCCCATTCGTTTTTAAAGTTAGAAGTGTTAGTTTACATATGTTTATAAGACCAGCATGGCGAGTACCCTACGACGTATACGATATCATTAAAATTTCTTCTTCCTATCTACATGACTAAAATATGGCTCATTTTTCAAACTTTAAGTAATCTCTTCGATTCCCTAAAAGAAAAGGGGTCGCTCAGTCGGTAGCGCACCAGGCTCGTAATCTGTAGTTCCCAGGTTCGAGTCCCAGCTGGGTCAGCGTTGAGATTTTTCTCCGCAAAATTCCCCGCCCTGCCCACGGTCACTAGGGAACATCGATGGGCTTGGAAAGGCAGCCGTCCGTCGGATGGGACTTTAAACCGTGGCCCCGTGTGCGGGAGAGCCATACCCTGTGCACGTTAAAGAACACGCTGGATGGCCTTGACGGGAGGCTACCATCTGTCTCCCAACAGCTGTTCCAGTGGGTCCCCTCCCTCAACCTTCTCTGAGCCTTCGGGGTCCTTGTGACCTGGCCATTTAGCCCATAGTGTGCAAAAAAGTATCGCTCAGAGGTAAATCAACCCAACCCTAGAAGAAAACGTGAAAAAGGTCCACTCTACACACGTTTCACTTCAACAGATTTCATTAACTCTATCCTGATTGAAAGTAATCGTAATAATTCGTTGTTGACGTCTGACAATAACATTGCTGAATTAACTGTTGTCTGACTTCGAAGGAAGTGACACTTCTCGATATTCGCAGCAGAAATTCCCTCTCTTTAAGCTTCCTTTTTCACCATTTCTCGTACCTGGGTGACGCTAATTACGAAATATTTTAGAAACGAATATTATCTAACATAATCTAGCAGTGGGGATCGCCATCAAATAACCAAAGATAATCCAAAAACGAAACATTTCCCTCCCTAAATTCGATAAAAAAAATAATATCCCACGTGTACCATGTAAGAGCTACATGTTGCCATAAGTAAACAAACTAAAATATGTGTGCGCCTTAATATTAAGTTCGATAAAACGCAGAGATGACGTCAGCAACGCGCTTTCACTACTTCC
Source organism: Ryuthela nishihirai (assembly GCA_038380435.1). Lineage (NCBI taxonomy): Eukaryota > Metazoa > Arthropoda > Arachnida > Araneae > Heptathelidae > Ryuthela > Ryuthela nishihirai. Next base: position 341,170 of record JAWZYU010000059.1, read on the forward strand.
CAGCATTATTTCTGTAACATCCATATCTCGAAAAAGCATTGTCAATGTGTCATGAACGCAATAAAACAAAAACATATAGTGCAAGAAACAATCACAGTTCAATATTCATTTCAATACATTTTTCAAAACATTCTGAAGTCATTCACAATATGTATCTGATGGAAAAAAGCTAAAAAAAAAAACGGTAACAATGCCATAATACCTCAGTAGCAAAATAATGTCACCAGTTCAATAACTTATTCAATATCATTTGCATTACATATCTTTAACACCTATACGACATATCTGTAATATCGACTATAAAGAAATTGGTTGCAGTGATATATAAATGATGAACGCTGCGATATTTAACACGCAAAAAATATTAAATGCAAAGTTTACATGAAACTTCAAATCACATTTAGATTTCAGTTTAACTCTTAATCGAATAATTAGTGTATTGCACGGGAGAATTGTTTTCCATCTTCGCATTGCATTGTCAGGCATTTATTTCGTTCCTGAAAAATTATCCTTTCGTTCAAAACTATGAAAACGAGAAACAATGTAGTTCGAAAAGCGCCATTTCCATAGCTACAATTAGGAGACCCTATTTTGTGTGAACACAAATATTCATTACGAACAAGTTGCTGAATTATGAACGTGAATTCCTATTTATAGAAAGGTAATTGCGTCTGTTTATTTCATCTCTCCCTAAATAAGATTTACCACACCGTTCACTCTAAATCGAAATATTTATTGACCATAAAGATAATTTTTATTTTTCTAAACACTTCAAATTTCGAGGAAAATGCTTAAGGTGCGATACAAATCCATTCCTATTTTTTTTTTATCTTATTATAGCACGATGTGCGCATAACTGTTAATTTTCATTTATGACCCACAACAGAAATATTAATCTGGAGATTATTCGCAAAAAATAAGTTTTTACCGAAAATTATTTTTAGAAACCGGAATTTCCAAAGCTTCACGATTCATAAAAGTATAAATGGCTGCTTACGCGTAAGCTACCTACTTGTCTTCACAACAGCTGTTTTTCCAGTGTCTCCTCTCCCCCTAACCTTCTCTGAGTCTTCGGGGTCCATGTGACCTGGCCATTTTAGGCCCATGGGTGTGGAAAAAAGTGCCGCTCAGAGGTTTTACCTCTGAGCGGCACTTTTTTCCACACCATGGGCTAAATGGCCAGGTCACATGGACCCCGAAGACTCAGAGAAGGTTGGGGGAGGGGACCCACTGGAACAGCTGTTGGAAGACAAGTGGTAGCCTCGCGTCAGAGCCATGCAACGTGTTCTTTAATATGCACACTGTATGGCTCTCCTGCACACGGGGGCACAGCTTAACGTCCCATCCGACAGACGGCGGCCTTTCCAAGCCCATCAGTTTCCATCATTTCCATTTCCAAGCCATCTACCGACCGTGGGGAAGGCGGGTAATTTTGCGGAGGTAAATCTCAACGCTGACCCACCTGGGAACTACAGATTACGAGCCTGGCGCGCTACCGACTGAGCTACCCCGCCCCCGCAGAGTTTCTTTCCGTTAAGGAATTAATAACTGCTATAGTTTCTCTTCATGTGCATTTCTTTTCTGGTTCGAGTAGCAGCTGTGACAGCGTCGAGACCCACAGTTACGTATATACATACGTCATCGCATAGTAACGATATCTGATTTCGTACTAAGCGGTCTTCCGCATTGCTATTAGAAATGCCACCAAAAGACATACGATCAGAAAGTGTGCTTTCATCAAAGTGAAGGGGTTGATGGTATTGCCACAGGATAGGAATATGTATTTCCAATGGTCGAGTCCCACTACAATCAAAGTTCTGTTTTCTAAACGTTAAACCCTCAGTCCTTTTATGGGTTAGAAAGGCGAACACCAATGTTTTCTCTAAATGCCGTCTTCCGTCGGTTGTGAGGTAAAGCCATGGTCGGTGTGTGTAGGAGAAATATACCCTGCACCTGTTAAATAAGACGCTGAATGGCCATGATGTGAGGTTGTCATCTGTCTCTTAACAGATGTGGTGCACTGGGTTCCTTTCACCGACTGCATGGAGTCCTGGTGGAGTGGCCATTTTGTCCTACATGTGACAAGAAGTGCCACTCAGTCGTAAAAGAGGGTAGGAACAAATTTCGTGTTCTACTCGTTATCTAGGGCGGGGGTGGCTCAGTCGGTAGCGCGCCTGCCTCGTAATCTGAAGTTCCCAGGTTCGAGTCCCAGGTGATCAGCGTCGAGAATTATCTCTGCAAAACTTCCCACCCTGCCCACGGTCAATAGGAGACAACGATGGGCTTGGAAAGGCCACCGTCCGTCGGATGGGACGTTAAGCCGTGGCCCAGTGTGCGGGACAGCCATACTCTGGATGGCCTTCACAGGAGGCTACCATCTGTCTCCTAACAGCTGTTCCAGTGGATCCCCTCCCCAAACTTTCTCTGAGCCTTCGGGGTCCTTGGGTTGGGTTGTTTTACCTCTGAGCGGCACTTTTTTTGCACACAATGGGCTAAATGGCCAGGTCACATGGACCCCGAAGGCTCAGAGAAGGTTGGGGGAGGGGACCCACTGGAACAGCTGTTGGGAGACAGATGGTAGCCTCCCGTCAAGGCCATCCAGCGTGTTCTTTAACGTGCACAGGGTATGGCTCTCCCGCACACGGGGCCACGGTTTAACGTCCCATCCGACGGACGGCGGCCTTTCCAAGCCCATCGGTGTCCCCTACTGACCGTGGGCAGGGCGGGGAATTTTGCGGAGATAAATCTCAACGCTGACCCAGCTGGGACTCGAACCTGGGAACTACAGATTACGAGCCTGGCGCTCTACCGACTGAGCCACCCCCGCCCCCTTCGGGGTCCTTGTGAAAAAAGGGCCGCTCAGAGGTCAAACAACCCAACCCACTCGTTACCACATTAAATCTTTTGATCACCTGTGAAATTTACCGAATAAAATAATAGCGTGAAATCATGAATACTTTAAATGCTCAAAATGTCACAATGTTATAGGCACACTAACCCTTTTAAACATTAACCGTAATTATTCATAATTAGTACGTTATATATATATATTTTAAGTAAATACGAGCAAAAGATTAATTTCTTTAGGTGCAGTAAAGTGCCGTACACCAAAAATCGACAATTCCCAAATTTATATGTAAAACGCTCAGCATATCACAAACTTCTAGGACTTTAAAAATATTCCCTGCCGTAATATATTTGCATCACATCTGTCGTACTAAGTGTTCCCTGAAGTGAACGTTACTTCAATAGTATCATTCCGCGATAAAGAAGTCCGTTACATTCCATTACTATTCGTAATTGAGGAAATCCTTATTCTCCAAAGCTTATCTGCAGAAAAGGTTCCTACGTGTCGTTTGGGAGCCTCCCGGAAAGCTCTTAACAACAGAAATAACGATATCTAAATAACCAATGAAATCTACTTCAGTTTAAAACGTAAGTTTTATATTCACTGGTAACTATTACAATGTATCGAAAACACTTCCTTACGTGGTTTTCTCATCCTAGGATAAGACGTTTAGAAAAATAATAAACCTTTCACGATGAAAGAGAAACGAATAAAAGATCTTGCATGCTAAATAATCGATGACACAACAATGCTTTCAGAAACGTTAACCCGGATACGACATTTATTTATTTCGTGATTAGCATTTCCGTCCCGAATAAGTTTTAGCAAGCAAAAGATTCATAGTACATTCCTGAAATCAAACTAATCCTCCTAATTGACGAAATAGAAGTAAAAGTGGTGAGATAATATTCCAGAAGGGGGCGAAGAATTAATCCTTTCAGAAACAGAAGAGACAGGTCAATTGATCAACTCCACCGTTAATAAATAGATTGTAATAGGTTTTCAGCCTTTAACTACTTGCCTATAAAGAACTAAGTCACTGACCCAGATATTACCAAACTTTTTAAAAACGGCAGACATCGGAAGATTGCTCCGATATCCGGTATATACTCTGTAAACAAAAAGGTTCGATGTGTACAAACAGACGGACGGGAAAGCGAAACCATTATCTCGTTTTCAAAAAAAAAAACGCGATAAAAAAAAATCCCATCAAAGTTCACAGAATCGTGAAAAAATATCGAAATTCGCGAAATCATGAAAAATATCGATATTCACGGAATCGTGAAAGACATCGATATTCAGTGGAACATTTCAAAAACACTTGAGTCGCGGAATTTGCCGCGGAAAAGATTTCATTTGACGCTTAACTCGTCTATTTCCGCAATCGCGTTCAGAACATATAGGGGGAAAATCATTTTCATATTTCCCCCCTGTCTAGGGGCGATGAAAGAACGGGGGGGGGTCAATTTTTCATAGCCTATGACACTTCCCGTGTCAAAAATTTTCATTTGACACATAAATCATTAATATCGCAAGATATGGTGCAACAACTATTTTGCAAATCCACAAATGTCAGAGCGAAAAGCAATAGAAAGATAGAGGGGGGGGGGAAGGAAAATAAACCAGAAATAAAAAAAAAGTCTATCTTCCTATATGGGCCCTAAAAAGTAGAAAATAATCCCAAAGCATAACGATGGTGCAATCAGTCACTGAGTTCCCTATTCACTTCAAAGGAAGATAAGGGGCCGGAAATCTTGTTGAGTAGATAAATCGGCGTCTTATCTTCCTTTGAAGTGAATACGGATTCAGTGACTAATTGCACCATCGATACGCTTCAAGTAGTCCCATGGACAAGTGGTTAGCGCGCTTGGCTACTGATCTAAGGGACCTGCGTTCGAGCCCAGGGTAAGGCATGGATGTATGCGTCGTTTTTCTGCTGAGGTCCTGCCATCCTCTCAGACCTTCTACTATGGCATATAAACTGTCAGGCTCCTGTCAGACCTCTGTGGCAAGCAGCTGCTTGAGGGCGTGTTTATTTATTATTTTCTACTTTTTAGGGCCCATATAGGGAGATCGGTATTTTTTAAAATTTGTTATTTGCATTTTTTGTCACTAAAAGCACCTACTTTAAAACCTTTCATTTGTATATGAATCATAAACATCGACCACAGTTTTCTTTCTTTTTGGAGTCGTGTTCCAAGTAACCCATGACACTGGAGACGTCATGTTTTAATTTGAGATACGAGTCGTTAAAGTCGAACCCCGCGAAAATCCCTTCTTTTATCAGGGGGGAATAGTGGAGGCAAAATTCGAAATAGTTTATGATTGTCATTATATGAGCTTTCATTTGACACCTAATTCATAAGGGGGTGGCTCAGTCGGTAGAGCGCCAGGCTCGTAAACTACAGTTCCTAGGTTCGTGTCCCAGCTTGGTCAGCATTGAGATTTATCTCGCAAAATTTGCCTGCCCGCCCACGGTCAGTAGGGGACACCGATGGGCTTGGAAAGACTGTCGTCCGTCGGATGGGATATTAAGCTGTGGCCCCGTGTGCGGGAGAGCCATATCCTGTGCACGTTAAAGAACACGATGAGTAGCCTTAACGGGAGGTTATCATCTGTCTCCGAACAGCTGTTCCAGTGGGTCTCCTCCCCCAACCTTCTCTGAGCTTTCGAGATCCATGTGACCTGGCCACTTAGCCCATAATGTGCAAAAAAGTGCCGCTCAGAGGTAAAATAATCCAACTAACTCATAACTATAGTATCTCGTGTTCGGAAGATATAGAAGAATGACTTTCACATTATCCATTTTTATGGGGGGAAGAACACAAGAGGGTGAATTTATATAGACTATGACACTTCCTACGTCACAGGCTTTCATTTGACACAAAGGTTGTTACTGTTCGCACTCACATTGAGAAGATACAGGAGGAGAATCATTTTCATATTTCGTCCTTTTTTCGGGGGGAAAAAGCAGGGGGAGTCACGTTTTCGTAGCCTGCGTCTTCCCGTGCTTCAGAAGGATTCATTTGATGTATAGCACGTTGCTTTCTGCATTCGCGTTCTGGAGATATAGTCAAGAACAATTTTCCTATTTCCTCTCTTTTGAGTGGGAAGAAAACATGGGGAGTTAATTTGTTACAGCCTCTGACACTCCCGCGTCACAAGATTTCATTTGACATATAAATCATCAATCTTCTCATCGCATTCGAAAGATATGGTGGAATATTCATTTGTCAAATCCTCAAATAGACAAATCGACAAATTGTCAAAGCCAAAAGCAAGAGGATGATAGGTAAAATCGACTTGATCCGAAAGGGATACAAACCTAAGAACTCCTAAAGGTGTGTCATATTCTCTGACAGTTTCACTACCATCCGCCGACTGAGATCTCTTCTATTGATGGCTTTTTTAATACACGGAGTCAGTCATTGGAAGTTGCTTAAATGCAATTGAAGATGGCGGTCGAAAAAATCACTTTCCAGACATAACAGCTGAGCTAGTTACAATGAGTTTCATGTTTACAGAAGATTTTCCCAGTTTTTCTAATATTGAAAATTAAATAAAAAAATTAATAAATACCCGCTTAAGCAGCTGCTTGTCACAGAGGTGTGACAGGAGCCTGTCAGTTTATATCCCAGAGTAGAAGTTCTAAACTACTTCGATTTCTTTATCATGATGCCTACCGTTTTATGTGTTGTTTCAGTTATGATCTGAAATGTGCAAATATCAAATATTACTTATAACCATTTAGTTATTTCAAAAAGCTTACTAGAGAATTGTCAGTTTAATATGAGTAACCTCGTTTATAAACATAAGACACATAGTTTAGCATAAATATAATAATTTATTTTATTCTGAAAGCAGTCAGTGTAATAATGAAGATATTATTTCAACGAAACACTAAAACATCCTTTTTTATGATATGCTTTTAACTAGATAAAGGTATTCAAAGGAAGAGTTGAAACAACTACCACTATAAATTACAATATCTTTTAGTGTAGTATTTTGCATTCGTTTAATTAGTGTCAATTCGGGGAATATCCAAAATTCAAGTTCATTGACTTGCAGTGTAAGTCGCTAAAAATTAACATCAAAAGAGTACAACATATTTACTTTTCAACCTGTCGTCTATAATTTATATAACGTATCAGAAGGATTTAACACTTCACCCTATACGCAGTGCATAGCGGGACCGTCAATTCATTTTACGTAACGTATTTTGTGAAGGAATCTTTACTTTTGTACGAGTGTCAACATACCAAGTGAGTGTTAACTGTAGTAGTATTTCATTACAAGGGGGTCATACATAAAATATCTTATGTTTGTAATCGAAAAACGTTGCAAGGAACTAAGCAAAAAAATAAAAATAGCATTTTAATGTTATAGCGTAGTCGGTCGGTGTTTTGTTTATTAAGATCGTTAATAGTATGTTATTTAATCTTAAAAGTATGTTAATTGATCTGAGGATCGTCACGGAATTTATGGAGGAGACCCCACAGAATGCATGTATGCAAAGCGACCCCTTCATTAAGTAATACAGTTCTATGTTATGTCAATAGTAACTCAGGTATAGAACTCAGTAATTTATTAAATAAAAGACTTATGAAATATGCGACTCAAAATATTTTAAAAATCTCAAAAAAAAAAAAACTCTTCATATCCTTCTTTCAAACCCAACAAGTTTCTAAAAAGATGCGTTCAGTATTTAAAGATCTATGGAAGTTAGCAAGATAGCTTGTTTTGGAAATCGTCATTCATAATTAGCAAAAATTAACATACTTATTATTACAAGGGCTAAAACTACTCTTTCAATTGTTAGTAAAGTTTAGTAAAACGGTCATTGCTTTTTTTATCTTGTTTTTTTTAATTTATCAGAGCAATTATTTAAACTCTTATTTTTGCTCTTAAAATATTCAATTTCCCTTATTCTGTAAATACCAAAAGAATATTGTTGATAATCGATATTAAAGTAGATTCGATTATCTTTAAATTACCTTCAGTAACATTTTTACTGTGAGAAACGTATTTAAGAAGTTACTAGATTCTGTTTATGAATTATTACAGATTAAAAATAAAACTGTAACTAATAAAGTTGATGCTGAGTGTATTTTTAACCGGAAAGTTATCTAAAATGCGACTTCTCCTAAAAAGCAGGAAAATGGATTCTCTTTCATGGATCTTGTTCCTTGCCTTTGGGCTCTTGTGAGCATCAAAATTAATCAATTACACTGTAAAGAAATTGACACAACTGATGTAAATATAAATATACAAGTAGAAAGAAAATACATCTCCTACGAGAAATATTATTTCAAAGAGAATGAAGTTTTCCTTTTCCAACTTTCGCATACTTTAAGAGTGGAAGTTCGAACTAATGGACGATTAGGGAAATGCAAATAATAATAATATATTTTTAGAACTTATAGAACAGCAAAGAATTACTCATTTTACTCTTAGCAGCCTGTCGCATAAAAGTTGGGGATAAAATATTAGATTAGGAGTTGTTTCATTGTGCTTTGGACGTGGTACTTGAGGGGAGATTATGGCTTGGCCTTCCCCGAAGAAGAAGGGTTCCTAGACCATAGTTAGAGTGAAGGAATATCACACAATATCAGGTGGGAAATGTTATGTAATTTCATCAACGCCAGAGAAAATAACATTCTCCATATCCAATAATAATTAGTGCTCACATTACCATTCAGCTGGAAATGTGCCTCCCCACTCTGCAAAATGTCCCACGGCCAACTGTTGCACACAACCAGGAACTTAAGGACAAGGTTCCGACATTGCAGAGGACCACTGGGAGTCAGCTGTTGCCCCATGTGCAGTTTGTACAGGAATCAGAGCAATACACTTCGCACAACCTTGTGAAAGATGGATCACGCAAGATTCAGGAGTGCTACTTCCGCTCTGGCTCTACCTTCTCTTCCTTTTTTATCTTCTCTATATTCTCTTCAACCTTCTCTGAGGTTTCGGGGTCCATGTGACCTGGCCATTTAGCCCGTGGTGTGCAAAAAAGTGCCGCTCAGAGGTAAAACAATCCAACCCAACCTCATTGATGTAAAGTGAGGATTATGAATTGTAGGTATAATTATTAAATATCCTGAAGAAATAATACTCACCGTGAATCCGATGTTAAAGAAATGCGTCTTATTTCTCTTCCACAATTCATAGTAATTTTCGTAAACAAGATATTGAAAAATACAACTGCGGAAGAGTAAACAAACACCTCTGTTCGCAATACGAAACACTGTAAGAGTCACTTCCTATGAGTGAGCAAACAGTGCATTCTTCAACGTCACTCTTGTCAGACGTCATTACCCTATTATTGCAAGGAAAAAAAATTATAATGTCAGTTTATGAGTTTATATCAAGCGGCTATGTTGCTGCTACGTTTGTCGCGTTACCCTATGGATATGGCGAAGAATTGATATAATTTGAGTTTTTTTTTAGATTTTCGGAGCTTTGCGTACCGCGAACACATTACAGTGTAATAAGCAACCATTGGCAAGGTCTATGCGATTAAAAAATACACACGGACTGTATTCCCTATGTCCTTCTCTAAACCACCATTCTGCTGCTCGAAAAAATATCAGGTGAATCAAGTTAAATAATATTCATAAAGTGTTTGTGGTTCGTTTATAAATTCCTTCAGGTAAGTAACTTTGTAGTGAATAATTAATTTACAGTAGAGGTAATTTAATTTTCCCCTTTTTAGCATGAGAGCTATGAAATTTCGATCGGCATTCAACCGACAGCTACTATACAGCACATTATTCTCATTATGGGTTATAAATTTTATAGTTAAACGCTATTTGTCGCTGTCGACCACTAACGACCCCTTCATTTCGGCTCGAATGCTGTAAAACTCGCTGAGTAGATTGTCCGAGGAAAAAAAATTCTTTGCTTAATTTTTTATTTCTTCATTTTCCTATTTGTCATTACAGTATGTATATAATTTATTTCTATATCGTAAATGATTGGTTTCATATTACTGTTTTTCAGTGGCGGCTCGCGTATAGGCACTGTGGAACTGCAGCACCCCCAATTTCAACTTGATATTATTGATAACATTTAACATAATGAGTCCTTTTTTCTTTAATTCTTTCTTTATACTTGTACAATATATAATCCTTAAGCTTAATGTCAGTAGCCATCCCCCAGTTTATGAAAAAGTTACAAAAATCTTTGTATGGAACAGTGCGCTTCACAGTACTTGCGACGAGGTGTTTGACTGTTGTGCGCATGCGCACATAGGAAGCAACACGCGACGTTGCAAGGGAGAGAGAGCACTGTCGTTCCCGCAGTGCCGACCCTGGCGTGCTGGTTGAAGGTAGTTTTTTTTTATTCCGCGCGTGTTGTGCTTAAAAACCGTGTACCATATTCTTGAATGTGATAAAGTGTAGAATTAGATTATTATCCTGCTTCCAGCTATTCTATTTGATTCATTTTTTTTCGCGCAAATTAAAACAAGAAAAATGGATTTTATTTTTAAATGAATAGATGAAGCTTGAACTGTAACAATTTAGGTAAGTAAGTAAAAAATGTTAGATTTTGTTCCTTTAGGATTTTATCAAGTTTTCCTTTTACACATTTTTAAAACAAAGGTTAAAAATTTTCTGAAGCAGCACTCCCACTAATTTTAGCTACGAGCCGCCACTGCTTATGACGATCAATTGGAGAGATTTTCATGTTCCAAATGACGATCGAATTCCAAGTCTCCTATCACTCTATAAGACTCAAGCATCTGAAATTATCCATTGGAAATTATGGCTAATGGATAGAATATATAGGTTTTTCCTATGTTTGAGCTGTAATAGGAGCATTGCCACGCAGATTTATTTCTATACTGGTTTTAATAACTGTAATATTATTAGCTGAATATGTAGAAAATTATCCAGTATCAATATTTCCCATATTGGAATGTTTTCCAGGCAGATGCTGCCATCTAGTGCCCAATGCTTAAACTAGGCGTAAGTTGATTTTTTTTTTACTTAGAGGGCGAATGGAGAGGCAGTCTTATAGAGAAGGAGGTATTTGATGTTGTAAGAGAAGCCTGGAATGGCTTAAGAGAGCTTCTATCTCCATCCTTTGTGTTTTGTAAAAGAATATTGAATGAAATATATGGCTCATTTGAATGAGAGACGAGAGTCGGCACGTGCCAGACTCATAATCTGCAGTTCCCAGGTTGCAGTCCCAATTATGTCAGCGAAGAAACTTATCCCCGGTGAACCCCATCGTTCTGTTGGTGAGAGAGAACACATGAATGAATTTGAAAAGCTGTCGTAGATCGGTTAAGCCGTGGGCAGGAGAGCGATACTTTAAAGAATATTCTTGGTAGCTTTAAAGGGAAGCTTCCATCTTCCTCAGAGGAACTGTACAACGTTTGGTCATTCATTGTAGGTGTCCTGTTCACAGTATATGCCCATTAATTTCGGAGCAGGAGATGGCTCAGCCAGAAGTGTGCCAGGCTCTTAAACTTCAGTTCCGAAGTTCGGTTCCCAGTTGTACCTGCTTTCAGGTTTACTCTTCTAACCTCGATTCTTCCTCAGTGATAAAGGGGACAACGGTTGGACCTGGAACCAACCGTTGTCCAGTAATTCCACCGTACATTGGATGGGACTTAAACTTCTCATACCTTCTATACAATCGCTCAAAGATAATATCCGACAACTATGGTTGATTGCAGAATTCAGAAAAATTTTCTGGTAATGATATTTTTTTAAGAAATTAGCGATTTGGCAACATTCGTGTACGTACACGTTTGAACACCCAATGAAACCCAATAGAGTTGCTGTACCAGGTGGAACAGCCGAGCTATACAACAACTCTGGATATGCTAAAGGGATATTGACAAATGCATTAGCCCCTGTAGTAAAGGTTACACAGCATTCGTGACCCACCGAGGGCTGTGACAGTGGGAAGTGCTTCTCTTCCAAGCTGAAGAACTCTGGGATATTTTTCCAGAAAAATATGAATACCATAATTACTCCCCATGTTGATTATTGCTGTGCATATCTAAATGATAGAGCTTTCTTTTACGAACAGCTGGGATGATCATCTTAACATCTTAGAGAGAATCTTAGGGATATCAATGTCAAATATTTCACAATCAACCTAGCAAAGTGTACTTGGAGGAGTAGAGAGACAAATATTTTGGTCACACCAATTTGTGGGTTCGTCAGGCACCGCCCCCACCATGCAAAACTAGAGATCATCAGAAAGATGAAAGCTCCTCGAATGAAGAAGGAACTGAAGAGCATATTAGGACTCTTCGGATATTACCGAAACTACCTAGATCAGTATGCAGCGATTGTTAATCCACTCACAGACGTGACTCTGAAGCAGGCACCTGCACAGTTGAAATGGGGCATACCATCAGATTAGGCATTCGAGGAACTGAGGGTGGGGGGGGGGGGGGGTTGTGATGCAGCAGAATGAAATACTCTGTCCTGCGTGACCTTACATTCTGCATTGAAATGCATCTGCGCATGCCTCTCCCTGATTGGAGGCCAGGGACAAGAACATCCCATTCCCTTTGCTTCGAGAGAAGCTCACGGAACCCAGAATAAATGTGGTGGTGGTTGTGAGTGTGGGGGGGAGAGGGAGATGCTAGAAAAGTTTTTGACATGGTCATATCGATCCCAGGTCGAGATTTTTTCAGACCTTAACCTGCTAAGGTACTCATATCTATCGCAACATTGAGCAGCAAATAGCAGAGATTGGCCTTTGTCATTAATCAGTAGGATGCAACAGTGCATTATAGGAAAGGTGCTTCCCACCGAAACGAGACGCCCTATCAAGGCTGACTGAACCTTCGAATTCGGATTAACAAGGAAAGCACTTGCGAAGGGAATCTGACACAAGCTCGCTTTACCTGAATGTATTGATGTGCCATGGAAAGGAATAAAAAGTGATTTAACTTCCTATCACTTTTTATTTCAAATTAAAATGGGAAGCATTAGGCGTAGGATAATTGAAAAATCCCCAAATGCTAGATGCCAGCTCAATAATCTTCTGAGTAGTATTTTAAAATTATTTGCAAAATAAAAATTGCAAATGCCTGTAAACAAATAAGGAATGTTCATATTAATAAGGGATCAAGTTTAACATTTCAAATTAATGGAAGAGTCAGGAAAAGCAAATGAGAATATTAAATATGTTACTACCAATCCATCTAAAAATCTGCATTTTTCTAATTTTTCTTTTAATATAATTATACGCTATTATCGAAAGTCTATTCACTTTATTAACCAACATCTCTCCTTTCCGTTTCACTCTGTAGACTTCGTGATTTGCACGACTGAAATTTCACACATTTAATTCAAGTTTTTTACGCAACAGCCGAGAAATTTTTTGAACTTGTTTGCTCTGTCAGCAGAAAGATCGCTTCATTTTCATAAAATAAATTTTTCCTTTAATTTGTGATTTTATCAAAGTGATTTTTTTTCTTTTTAAAATATCATCATGGCATTTTCAAATTAGCTTTTTCTCATGATAGAAAGTCATTTCCCCTTAGGTCATCTATAAACAATGCAGTAATGTTTGCACACGTTTCTACAGATTTTATCTACTGTCCGTGGTAATATAAACATTTTATTCGAGGCTTAAGGGACCAGCACGCCCAACATTTCAGAATACTAGTAAGTGTAAGAGAGTGTCTAAAATATTTAACATATTTAGCAAATTTTAAAGACTTGTAAAATGGAGGGGGATGTGTTACACTACATTAATCCAGTCTTTTGCAACCCCTCCCTTGCATTTTTACGGTTCGATGGTGTTTCTTGCCACCACTACCTCCCCTTGGACCTTTTTTTGATCCGGATCCGGTCACTATTATTATGACGTCATATAATGCATTCAATGTTGCTCTATGTGTAACACGATACGTTAGATTGAATCCATTGTCCATCGGTAGAAAAAAAGTCTTTCAAGTGAATGCTTCGATTCTTGACTTCTTATGATGCATCCTATGGATGCGTTCCGGATTTAGGCAGAAAGTGTCAATTACGTCAGATAAAACGGAACATTTCTTATTTGTAACTAGGATCTTTGAAAAATTAGTGGTAGTTAGTTCAGGAGTAAAGAAAAATCTTTGAGGGCTGATTGGCGTAGTCACTGATCGAGTCTAAACAGATCGATTGGCAGTTCAGCAAAATGAATATCAGCAAGAGGAAAAATGTAAGCAGGAAAGCAACAGCTATTGATGTTTTTCCTTAAAATCGACGTCATCACTATTGTTCACGAATGAGCCTGAAACGTAATCTCTGGGTTTGAACTTGTGCCTTTAGCCCTGTATAACGGAAGGATGATAGCGTTAAGGAGAGAAGAATTGAGGACTCTCAAGCTATATATCCAACATCATCCATCACATAATTATCTCCCAACTCCATCTTCAATGAAAACAAGTCGTCATTTCCTTTTTAAGATAAAGGTTTTGCATTTGAATCCTTTAAAACATATTGTATTCTATGAATTTTACACGGGATCGCGACAATTGGATGGAAGTCATCTGGGTGGATATCAACTGGAAGTGCGAAAATTGTGTGGACAATTGGATGGAGAGCAAATGGGTGGATATCACAATTGGGTTGAAATTAGGAAATTAGGAGAAATAGCAATTATCCATCTGAAATATTATTACTGACATGGTGGGAATCGAATCCGCAACTCTCTAGAGACACGTCAGAGCCCTTTACCATAAAATATATAGGGGCGGGGGTAGTTCGTAATCTGTAGTTCCCAGGTTCGAGTCCCAGCTGGGTCAGCGTTGAGATTTATCTCCGCAAAATTCCCCGCCCTGCCCACGATCAGTAGGGGACACCGATGGGCTTGGAAAGGCCGCCGTCCGTCGGAGTGGACGTTAAGCTGTGGCACCGTGTGCGGGAGAGCCATACCCTGTGCACGTTAAAGAACACGCTGGATGGCCTTGACGGGAGATTACCATCTGTCTCCCAACAGCTGTTCCAGTGTGTCCCCTCCCCCAACCTTCTCTGAGCCTTCGGGGTCAATATGACCTGGCCATTTAGCCCATGGTGTGCAAAAAAGTACCACTCGGAGGTAAAACAATCGAACCCATAAAATATATAAATTCCAAATGCAAAGGAATACTGATGAATTAAATCTTCAGCGATACCTATCAATAGGTCTTTCACTTTACAGCGTTTGTGCACTATCAATTCGTCAGTTGAACGTTATTAACATGAGACTTATTTTGGCATTACACATTCTCATCTATAGAATTCACCTAAACATGCATTTCGTTAATATTCCATTGTGTTGAATTACTTTATCAGTGAGGAGCACTTTTTTCTCACACAATGACTTCAAAGTCTCAGAGAAGATTGGGGAAGCGGATCCAATTGACAGCTGATAGGAAAGAGATGCTCTCTAATGTACAGTCGCTCAAAAAATATCCGAACACTACGGTTGATTACAGAATTCAGGAAAAATACCTGGCAACGATTTTTTAGAAATTAGTGATCTGGCAACCTTCGTGTACGTACACGACTGGGTGTCTAATTTATAAACAAATCGTTGCCATATATTTTTTCTGAATTCTGTAATCAACCATACTGTTCGGATAGTTTTTTGAACGAGTGTACAGAGGGTATATGAATCTTAATTCCCATCCGATGTACGATGGTCTCTCCAAGTCCGAACGTTGTCCCTTTTATCACTGAAGAAGAATGGAGGTTAAGGTTAGAAGAGCAAATCTTAAAGCAAGCACAACGGGGAACCGAACTTCGGAACTGAAGTTTAAGAGCCTGTCACACTTCTGGCTGAGCTATCTCCTGCTCCGAAAGAAATGGGCATATACTGTGAACAGAACACCTACTATGAATGGTCAAACGCTGTACAGTTCCTGTGATGAAGATAGAAGCTTTCCTTTAAAGCTATCAAGAATATTCTTTAAAGTATCGCTCTCCTGCCCACGGCTTAACCGATCTACGACAGCCTTTCAAACTCATTCATGTGTTCTCTCTCACCAACAGAACGATGGGGTTCAGCGGGGATAAGTTTCTTCGCTGACGTAATTGGGACTGGAACCTGGGAACTGCAGATTATGAGTCTGGCACGCTGCCAACTAAGCCAACTCTCGTCTCTCATTCAGATGAGCTTATATTTCATTCAATATTCTTTTACAAAACACAAAGGATGGAGATAGAAGCTCTCTTAAGCCATTCCAGGCTTCTCATGCAACATCAAACACCGCTTTCTCTATAACACTGCCTGTCCATTCGCCCTCAAAATATGTAAAAAAAAACAACTTCAACTTGTTTAAATATTGGGCACTAGATAGCAGCATCTGCCTGAAAATAATTTCAATATGGGAAATACTGATACTGGATAATTTTCTACATATTCAGCTATTAATATTACAGCTATTCTGTAATCAACTAGGTATAGAAATAGATGTGCGTGGCATTGCTTCTGTCACAGCTCAGATATATGTATTCTATCCATTAGCCTAATTGCTAATGGATAGTTTCAGATGCTTGACTCCTATAGACTTGTAGGAGGCTTCGGAATTCGAATATTCCTTTCGAACACGAAAATCTCTCCAATTGATCGTCATAAACGTGGTGATTCATGACACATGGTGATTTTTAAACGACTCCTTTTGTTTCAGTGATGCAAAGAATCTTGCTTGCCATTTAGGAAAAACCTGTTCTAATTATTATGCACTGTTTCTTTGCAGTGTTTTCGTACAATCAATTCTAAGTAACAAAATCCTAAAATATTTAAGTAACAAATTCAATTTTTGCATAGTTGCTCCATCCTCATGTGTGTGCTGACGAAGCTACATCATCAGTCAGCTAGCCTAACTGACGCACTCGCAGAGCACAGACATGGCGCCAATGAACGCCGTTTGCCAACCTCTCCCTATATAGGACCACTAAAAACAGCGGATCACCAGCGCCACAACGGATGAAAACGTAACTAGCGCTGCTGTCGCTTCACGTCGTGAAATCGGCAGGCATCCCATTACGTAGGCACCGCTCCACTTCCAGAAGCTTTGGTTGATCAGTGCAAGTCATGTCGCTAAAACCTTCGTATGAGCGAATGCGTTCTCGTCATAATTGAAAATCGTCTTATGAGCGGATCGTCATAAAGTGAAACGTCGTAAAGCTGGGTATTACTGTAAGAAGTTGAAATCAACACAAGTACTGAAAGGATGAATTTTGGCAGCAGTCAGTAATGTGTGCTCAATAACTGTAAGAGGAAAATTCCTTGAAATTGGATTGTAATATTTATTACTGTTAATATTTTGGTCCAAATGAAAGTTTAGTGATGGAAATAAGTTTTCTTTACTGTATATCAGTGTCCATATACGAAAACGATCTCATAAGTCATTCAGCACTTAGTCTGTTACTGTTATTGTGAACACTCAACGAAAGTCATTGTATGGTGTTCCATGTTCTGTCAGGAGGTTGGAAAGCACTTTGTCAGTGTGAAAAGGTTCTTCAGAAGTGGTTAGCAGATAGCAAGATTGAAAATATGGAATCGACTGGACAGTCTCCACACTTTAAGACTATACAGAGCTTGTATTGCAGAATAGGTAAGGAATTTTCCGAGCAGAGACGTCCAAATAAGCGAGTTAATTAAAGCTTTCCTGTTACTTCTTAATCATATTTTATTACAGACGAACTTAAATTAGTCCATTTCATTCCAAAATCACATAAAACATTTATTTAAACACAGGGCTAACCTATGAAATATTGAACTTAAAATGTTAGTATTCTGAAAAATGTGTTTAACAACTGTTATATAATGTTTAAAACAGGGATCATCATAAATATTTCAAAAGTTTCTTTTAATTCATATATATGCTATATCATATTGTAACATATACTTAATTGCGTTTGGGCAATTATACTTCAACAATTATTTTCGATACGAAAAAACCAAAAAATACATAATTTAAATGAAAAATAAATTATATAAATAATTTTCTAATTAATAATTTATATAATATTTAAACAGCAAGTCCTAACGATCTAGGATCGAAATCACGACTCTGTTCTTTAAATGTGGAAAATACAAAAATTTAAAAGGAATGTTTCAAATAATATATCATGAGAGAGATTTAGAATTTAGTTGAAGGAATGTGATGATCAAAATATTTATTTTCATTTCTTCCCCTTAACTTCAAAGGGATGGGAAAGTAAAAGATTTTCATTTTAGGAGATATATAAGAGAATGATTTCTGTTTTGTTTGTATCAGTACATTATTGCAATTTTTTTTTTTATAAATCATCCATTAGTTCGTATTTCCAGTATCAGATGGGGAAAAATTGAAAACCGAAAAAACTTCATTTTCTTTGAAAACAAGCAATTTATTATCACCAGAGATGATTAGCTATTCTTTCAATTGTTCGTTACATCTTGTTAGAAGGCTTTCTTGTTTTATCCGAATTTGTATTTCTAACTTTAACTCAGTTAATCGAAATTTCATCCTACATAGCAACAGAAAAATATTTGAAAAAGTAAATGACAAACTCTTAAATTCAAATCCACTCTTCTATTGCAGCAAATTATCATACACATAATATAAAACCACTTTTCTTTTGTAGCAAATTATGATACATAAAATATTCTTCACGTGTGGACTCAAAATCGATTACTAGATAACCACATTTCTTTAACGTCTATCAAAATTTTCTGTCCAAAACGGTTTGGATTCATCATACCTAGTATCATCCCAACTCCCAAGTTCTCCTCATTTATAATCAGTTAACCAACAAATGTAATAGATTTGACCCTTATTTCAAATATATATATATATTTGTTGTTTTGAAAAATCATATGCAACGAATGCTCTTTGATTTTAATTGCACAAAAGCGCTGTCATTTGAATTATTATCGTGCTCTTTGAAAATTCGATTATTATGGTTTTTAACGGCTAAACTGCTGAAATTAAACTTAACGTGACCGGATGCATGAAAATTGCTTTGGATACTAAGAAGCAATATCGATGATACAATTGTATATTCAGTATCAATATATGCAAAGATGCATGACCATATCATTTGCCTTTTCGCAGTAAAATTTATTTTCTTAAATGTTGGACATATCGCTGAGATACATCCGTGATATACTTGTGCAAGCTTATAGATAATGATATTTAATTGTATTAAACTATTTTATTAATATAGTGGTAGTTTCTGTCAATTTTGTATTAATTTCTACCTATTTTCCAACTGCTTTTCTTACGTCCTTTGTTGCGTTTCTCAATTTATGTAGGTGTTAAAACGACTGTTCCAGTATATAATTACAACATTTTGACCTATGAATATATGATTATTTATTATCTTAATCGAGGTTAGGATTTAACCTTGAAATTTATAATACGAGGAGGTTGGATTTTTTTTACCTCTGAGCGGCACTTTTTTCCACATAATGGGCTAAATGGCCAGGTCACAAGGACCCCGCAAGCTCAGAGAATGTTGGGGGAGGAGATCTACTGGAGCAGCTGTTGTGAGACAGATGGTAGCCTCCCGTCAAGGTCATCCAGCGTGTTCTTTAACGTTGGGATGTTTTACCTCTGAGCGGCACTTTTTTGCACATAATGGGCTAAATGTTCAAATCACAAGGACCCCGAAAGCTCAGAGAATGTTGGGGGAGGAGACCCACTGGAGCAGCTGTTGTGATACAGATGATAGCCTCCTGTCAAGGTCATCCAGCGTGTTCTTTAACGTTGTGATGTTTTATCTCTGAGCGGAAATTTTTTGCACACCATTGGCTAAATGGCCAGGTCACAAGGACCTCGAATGCTCAGAGATGGTTGGGGGAGGGGACCCAATGGATCAGATGTTGGGAGACAGATGGTAGCCTCCCCTCAAGGCCATCCAGCGTGTTCTTTAAAGTTGGGTTGTTTTACCTCTGCGCGGCATTTTTTGCACACTACGTGCTAAATGGCCAGGTCACAAGGACCCCGAAAGCTCAGAGAATGTTGGGGGAGGAGACCCACTGGAGCAGCTGTTGGGAGACAGATGGTAGCCTCCCGTCAAGGTCATCCAGCGTGTTCTTTAATGTTGGGTTGTTTTTCCTCTGAGAGGCACTTTTTTGCACACCACAGGCTAAATGCCCAGGTCACAAGCCCCCAAAAACTCAGAGAATGTTGGAGAAGAAGACCCACTGGAACAGCTGTTGTGAGGCAGATGGTAGCCATCCTTCAAGGCCATCCAGCGTGTTCTTTAACGTGCACAGGGTATGGTTCTCCCGTACACGGACCAACGGCTTAACGTCCCATCCGACGGACGGCGGGCTTTCAAAGCCCATCGGTGTCCCTTATTGACCGTGAGCAGGGCGGGAAATTTTGCGGAGATAAATATCAACGCTGACACAATTGGGACTCGAACCTGGGAACTACAGATTACGAGCCTAGTGCGTTACAGACTGAGCCGCCTCTAAAAGGAGGAGGAGGTCTCAAGTGAAATGTTTCAAACTGATGATATATACTGAGTGGTTGAATGAAACTACGTTACTTTGTTGGTCTGCGGATAAACACAGTTAGTTGCACAAAGGTGAAATTTGAAGGGGATAATAATCAGGTCATGCAGAATAAAATGGCAGGTAAAAAAGTAAATTCTTAGAAAAATGCCAGCTGGTTGAACGTGGCGCTCTACACAAAAGTGATGCACATTTTTTACCAATCACGTGTTAGTAACAGAATACATCACGTGGTTACAGAATGAAAACAGAAAGCCATCAAGAGACCTGACCCTTTTGTAATAGAGAGCATGATCAGTTTCAGTTTCCCAAATGGGGCGGGGGTGGCTCAGTCGGTAGCTCGCCAGGCTCGTAATCTGCAGTTCGCAGGTTCGAGTCCCACCTGGGTCAGCGCTGAGATTTATCTCCGCAAAAATTCCCCGCCCTGCCCACGGTCAGTAGGGGTCACCGCTGGGCTTGGAAAGGCCGCCGTCCGTCGGATGGGACGTTAAGCCGTGGCCCCGTGTGCGGGAGAGCCATACCCTGTGCACGTTAAAGAACACGCTGGATGGCATTGACGGGAGGCTACCATCTGTCTCCCAATAGCTGTTCCAGTGGGTCCCCTCCCCCAACCTTCTCTGAGCCTTCGGGGTCGATGTAACCTGGCCATTTAGCCCATGGTGTGTAAAAAAATGCCGCTCAGAGGTAAAACAACCCAACCCAACTTTCCCAAACTTTCCAGAAGACTGGACAAAAAGAGCCACGACACCGGAACTGAAGGATCGTGCATTATTGGTAAGTTCTATTTCCAAAACAATAACAAAGGCACGAATGCTCTAGCCGAATATTGCTTACTGATGAGATGGAGACGCCTTTGAGGAGAATGAGTTACTAAACAGGGCTCAGAATTTTGAAGAAACGGTTATTAATCTTTATGCCATTACAGAGAAAGTCTACCGGTTTTTCAACACATTGTAAATGGCTAATGCTGTAGTGTTCTCTTAGAGCCAGGGCCGATGTAACACTTCTGAATCTTGTGTGATCAACTGTCTCCAAGGTCCTACGAAATGTGTTGCGCTACTTCCGGTACAAATTTATATTTTCAAATCTTAGGGGGATAGGATGGAGCTGGCCATTGTCTCTTACAGAGTGTGGAGACACACTTCCGGATGAATGGTAATGTCAACACACATTATTGTTGGGTAATGCAATCGTCACATCCTCTGGCGATGATGAAATTTCACAGCATTCTCCACCTGTTAGTGTGTGGTGTGTTTTCAATGCTACTATCATCTAGGAACCCTTCTTCTCCACTAGTTAGGTCTAAGCCATGATCTCCTAAAACATATAACACAAATAAAGCATGTCCAGAGCATAATGCTTTATTTGCTACAGTTTAATTTTATCTCAGTGATAACTCAGATACATAAATTAGTAACTTCTTAAATACATTAAAATCATCGCAATCATTAAAATCATCGCAATCAATCAATCTATTTCAATGTCGATTTTCGACAAAATTCCTTCACTATTTTTACAGTTGCGCAGAATGTAATATTTAACAGCTAAAATGACAGTTTAAATAATTGTTCTGTCAAGTAAATAAAAACTAGTTAAAAATAGAGCAAAACCGTCATACTGAACATTGCTAATCCATATAAGAATGTTTTTAGCAGTGCTTGTAATAATCATGTTAATTTCTACTAATTATAAATGACGTTTTGCAGACAAATCTAACTCGCTAAATCTTTCAGGTTGAACAACACCTAAACACTAAACGCATCTTTCTAAAAATTTGTTGCGTTTGAAAAAGTTGTTTTGATTTAAATAGATTTGACAGAGATTTTTAAATTAGGAAGCATTTTTAATAACACTTTTGTTTAAAGAAGTTACTGAATTCTGCAACTGATTTACTATTGACATAACATAGAACTGCACTTAATGATGGAACCGCTTAGTGTACATGTACACTAAGATTTAAAAAATCTTTTTTTAATGTAATATTCCTGTACAGTCACTCAAAAAATATCTGAACACTATGGTTGATTTCAGAATTCAGAAAAAATATGGCAACGATTTGATTAGAAATTAGAGATCTGGCAACCTTCGTGTCACGTGACACGAAGGTTTCCTGATCACTAATTTCTAAAAAATCGTTTTTTGAGAAACTGTACTCTGTAGGGATTCATCTGGAAATTCCGAAGCGATATGAGGGTGCGATGGATGTTATAATGTGATATCACAAAACATACTATTGACGTTATTATTAAACAAGCCATCGACTTAGTACACTACGACATTAAAATGCAATATTTATTTTTGCGATTATTCTTTTCAACGTTTTCCGATTTTAAAAATCATTCAAGAAACGCCATTTCCATAGCTACAATTAATGGGATGATCGAAACATAATATAAAAATATACCTAAAATAGCAACGCATAGAACCGGCCAGGCCTAGCACCTAATGTCCGACCCCGCCTTCTCGTGGTACAGACCGTTAGTACCTTTCAAAAGAGATACTCTCTTGTGGAAGTGAACGGAAGGGGAGGGCTGCCAGATTAGTGTGGCCTACTGATCTGGACAACTATGGCTACATTTCTTTTTTTTTTCTACCCTGCTGAGGAGTGGTCAACCACACAGGGTCCTGGTGCTGACCATATAAACCCACTGGACTGGACAGATATATGGCTCTGAGCTTGATTATGGATCCCGATTTTGCTGCACTGGTGGGCTTCTATGGAGGGAAAATCTTCCGCTGTGATATTTTTGAAATGTCAACCAAGAAATGTCAACTTGGCGATAAAAATATAATTTACCCACTACACGGAAACGCATTGTTCAGAGCTAAGAAGAAGATAATGTGCAGTACAACGAAATGTGTAATAGAAGCCTTAGATTAAACCACAGGGTTGTCCTTTGAGAACACAGGAAAAAGCGTTCTTTACCCCTAAGGACAAAGTTTCCTATGACATACGTAAGAGATTCACACCTAACCTCGATCTAGGAATTTGTCGTTGGACACCACAGGGAAACGCGTACCGTGAAAGCCACCTAGATACAGCCTGTCTGGATAGCCTTCAACAAAAAGAGCGAAAATAAATATGCCTAAACAAACAATTCCTTTCATTGGTTCAAGATAAGTTAAAGTTAATTTAATTTATTTTAATAACATTCAAAATAATTTATTTATTAAGATTTTATTTAAATATTTCAGAATATTATAAAAATATTTACCAGAATTAAAAAAAGAAATAACTACCAGTTAATATTTCAGGATTAGAAGTATTTTGAATTATACACTTTGGTTTTGAAAGATATTATAGAAATTATGGTGGCAACAGTGAATACCACTGATGACGTCACGTCCGTGTTTTCGCGATATCATTTGTAATTCTAATTTACCTGCTGTAATCTTCGGTTAATTTCCCATTTTACTTATAACCACACGTCGTACACTTTTATTGTGAGGAAGCGATCTCATTTTTTTTAATGTGCGACAATCTGTAGCTGAATTTCTTGTTTTGAAAATAATAATTCCACTTTCTCACTGGCATACCACTGAAGATTATTGTTAACCATTCCAGCTTCCGCAACCATTTAATTACTAAAACAATATTTTTGAAAACCGATAATTAAAAAATATTTGATTATGATCTTTAATTTATCATCAGCGACATTTTTCCATTAAATGCACATTTTTAGAGCTTCCAAGTAAGGTTTCTCACTAGAATAACAAGGAAATTCTGTAGCCGTTCGGTAGGGTACCTGAAAAGCATAGGAAATGAATAATGTCAGTATGACGAGCCAAAATCAAGTGGTTGACACCGACAAATAGCGGTTAACTATCAATTTTATATCCCATAATCAGAATAATGTGCTGCATACTATCTGTCGGTTCGAAACCGACCGAAATTTCATAGCTCTTAGGCTACAAAGTGTAGAATTAGATTACCTCTACTCTAAACTAATTATTCACTACAAAGTTACTTACCTGAAGGAAAATATAAAAGAACCAAAAACACTTCACGAATATTATTTAACTTGAATTAGCTGATACTTTTCGAGCAGCAGAGTTGTGGATTACAGAAGGAGAGGCCGACGGTATTGATCAACCGCACGGGCATTGCCTATGGCTGCTTATTATACTCGAATCTGTTCGCGATAGGCAAAGCTCTGATAACTACAAACCCTCAAAAAAGGATGACTTCTTCGCCATATTTTAATAGCTAACGCGGCAAATGGAACAGCGAGAAAAGCGTCGGACGATTTCAATAATAGGCGAATGACATCTGACAGTGACGATTGAGAATACATTGTTTGCAGAATCGAAAGGAAGTGACATTTACATTGTTTCGTATTCCCAACAGAGGAGTTTGTTTACTCTTCCGCACTTACGTTTTTCGATACCTTCTATGCCAAATTTACTAAAAATTAAGGAGTAGAAAAAAGACGCATTTCTTTTAATCTAGTACCTCTTTCAAAAGTTTTTCGGATTCACCGTGAGTATCTTAAATGTCTCTTTTCGGGGAGGAAAGACAATAAACATCACCAAGGCGTGGGTCTGCTTCTCAGCAGACACGCTAGTGATGCTCTTCTAGGATAAGAGTGCATTAATGAAAGGTTGTTTACAGCAAAATTACAGACAAGCGTTAAGGACTTCAATCTTATCTACTGTTACGCCTCCACTGAGAATGACAATGAGGACGAGAAAAAAGGTTTTTACAGACTCCACACTGTCTCCCACACACGGATCTTCATACGAGCTTCCATTTCAAAGGAAATTCGTAATTCTTTGCTCTCCGAACATGTAGTAACTAGTAAATTTCTTCTATTTTGAGGGGAAAGAAAACGAAGGTTGTTAGTTTTATGGACAGCAGCATTACTTACTTAACGAGTTTTCATGTTTTTTCAACTTTCACGCTACCATTTGTCTCCCGACAGCTGTTCCAGTGAGGCTCCTCCCCCAACCTTCTCTGAGTCTTTAGGGGTTCTCGTGACCTGACCGTTTAGTCCATTGTCTACAAATAAAATGTCGATCACAGGTAAAACAATCAATTCTGAGCTCTATGTGATATCAAATGCGTATTATTGTATGAAATTCCAGTCAGTTATTCAGATTTATTCTCTTAACATCTAAAAACATCCACCTAACAAAGATCTTTAACATTATTCTTATTCATCACAACGCACTCCTCCTATTAGATTCTCTAAAAATTGTTTCAGGAGGTTTCTCAAGTGTAAAATAATTCATTTATACTACAGAAAAGGAATGATCTAAATAAATACACCTAATTCTGTTTTAAACTTTTCACACGGTAAATAGGTTCTCGAAAAAACCACGTAAAAACTATTCTAAAACAAAACACAGTGCATATGAAAAAATAGAATATCAAAATAGAATTGGTTCCAGACGTAAAAAAAAAAAAAACATACCCCCTCAAGCAGCTGCTTGCCACAGAGATCTGACAGGAACCTGTCAGTTTATATGCAAGTGTTAGTTTAATTATCTTTATAACTTTAAACACGACATGAGAGACCAAGAGTAACGTATATTGAAGATAAAAATGAGGGGAATTTCCAGAACTCAATGTTGCCACTTTTTCCAAATGGTTTCGTACAGTTTTTCGATCAAATTCAAAATAAAATGCAGAAGACTTGTTCTGTACTAAACTGTTAGTGTAACTGCACTTGCAGTCTGCGCATATCTCTCCCAATTTGAAGCACAGCGACAAGAACATCCCATCGCCTTTACTTCGAAGATGCTCACGGAACCCAGCAGAAATGCAACGGTGGTTGTCAGTGTGTGGGACTAGAAAAGTTTTTAACCTGGTTAAATGGATCCCAGGTCGAGGTTCTTTCAGACCATAACCTGCTTAGGTACCTCATAGCTGTCGCAACATTAAGCAGCAAATTGCAGAGATTGGCCTTTGTCATTAATCAGTAAGTTGCAACAGTGCATTATAGGAAAGGTGCTTCCCACCGAAACACGGACGCCCTATCGAGACCGACTGAACCCGCGAATTCGTGGGTTGCGTTGTTTTACCTCTGAGAGGAACTTTTTTGCACACCATGGGCTAAATGGCCAGGTCACATGGACCCCGAAGGCTCAGAGAAGGTTGGGGGAGGAGACCCACTGGAACAGCTGTTGAGAGACAGATGGTAGCCTCCCATGAAGGCCATCCAGCGTGTTCTTTAACGTGCACAGGGTATGGCTTTCCGCACACGGGGCCACGGCTTAACGCCCCATCCTACGGACGGCAGCCTTTCGAAGCCCATTGGTATCCCCTACTGACCGTGGGTAGGGCGGGGAATTTTGCGGAGATAAATCTCAACGCTGACCCAGCTGGGACTCGAACCTGGGAACTACAGATTACGAGCCTGGCGCGCTACCGACTGACCCACCCCGCTCCAAACAATGCAGTAATATTTGCATACGTTTCTACAGATTTTATCTACTGTCCATGGTAATATAAATATTTTATTCGAGACTTAAGGGACCACCACGCACACCCTTTCAGAATAATAGTAAGGGTAAGCGAGTGTCTAAAAGTATTTAAGATATTTAGTAAATGTTAAAGACTTATAAAACGGAAGGGGATGTGTTATACTATATTAATCCAGTTTTCTCCGTCCCCCCCCCTACGTTTTTCCGCTTCGATGGTGTTTTCCTTGCCCATACTGCCTCCCCTTCGATGTTTTGTAGATCCGGGCACGGTCACTGTTATTGTGGGGCGGGGGTGGCTCAGTCGGTAGCGCGCCAGGCTCGTAATCTGTAGTTTCCAGGTTCGAGTCCCAGCTGGGTCAGCGTTGAGATTTATCTCCGAAAAATTCCCCGCCCTGTCCATGGTCAGTAGGAGACACCTATGGGCTTGGAAAGGCCGTCGTCCATTGGATAGGACGTTAAGCCGTGACCCCCTGTGTCGGAGAGTCACACCCTGTGCACGCTAAAGAACACGCTGGATGGCCTTGACGGGAGGCTACCATCTGTCTCCCAACAGCTGTTCCAGTGGGTCCCCTCCCCCAACCTTCTCTGAGCCTTCGGGGTCCATGTGACCTGGCCATTTAGCCCATGGTGTGCAAAAAAGTGCCGCTCAGATGTAAAACAACCCAAACCAGGGTCTTTGTAACCTGGCCATTTAGCCCATGGTGTGCAAAAAAGTGCCGCTAAGAGGTAAAACAACCCAACCCAACACTGTTATTGTGACGTCTCATAATGCATCCCATGTTATTCTATCTGTAACATGATAGGATATGTTAGATTCAATCCATTATTCCAATCCTGTAATAAACATCTTTTTCAAGTGATTGCTTCGATTCTTGACTTCTTATATGCATCCTATGGATGCGTTCGGGATATCTGATGAAAACGAACCAGTTGTGTTTCGGTAAATGAAACATTTCTTTTTGTAATTAATAGTTTTGAAAGAGTACTGGTGATTAGATCATGAGTAAAGAAAAACCTTTGGTTCCGATTGACACAGTCTCTGTATCGAGTCTAAACAGACCGAAAGGCCGTTCAGCAAAACGGAAAATCCGAGCAGAAAAGCAGCGACTATTGATGTTTTTCGTTAAAAACGACGTAAATAGTATTGTTCACGGATGAGCCTGAAACGTATCCTCTGGAATTCAACTTGCGCCTTAAGCCCTGTATAAGCGAAGGATGATAGCGATGATGAGAGAAAAATTGAGGACGTAGAACAAAGTTAGACCTTAAAGACTTTAATGTTATCTGCTGTTATGCCCCCACTGACGATGCCGATGAGGATGAAAAGGATAAGTTTTATGGACAACTTCAGGATATTTTGAATTCTGTCATGAAAGGAGATATTACCCTTGTTCTAGGCCAAAGTTGGTACTGACTCTGACCTTTGGGGAGGAGTAATAGGCCCTTTTGGTATTCGTAGCTGCAATGGCAATGGGCAACGTCTCCTACAGGTAAGTAAACTCAATGGTTTCAGAATAACTAATACATATTACAAACACCGCGACATACATAAGTACACATGGGTTTCACCTGTGTACATATAGAATAAGATTCATATATCATAAGAATAAATTCATTTATTTTATCATAATAATAATTTCATATGAATAAAATTCATATATCATGAATATGATTTATTACATATTAATTAACAACAAATGGGCTAGTTCTGTTACAAATACCAGGTCATATAGGGGAGCTGAAATTGGATCTGACCATTACCTTGTTAAAAGTGTCTTGCAACTTAAACTTAAAAAGTGTTGTGCTAAGGTTAAAAAAATTACCTTTAATACTGAAACTCTGAAAGACCAAATTATAGCTAAAGCTTACCATGATAGGTAACTTAGTCATTATGACAGTCATGGTTTGTTTACTACTGAAGTTGAGGAAGAATGGGGCCATTTTAAACAGGCTTTTTTGGAAACTAACAGTACTCTTTTAGGAAAAAAGGAGTACATGAGGCAGAATTATTTGAGTGATAAGTGATTTGAGCTTATTTCAGGAAGAAAGAACTGCAGGAATGTCCTTAATCAATATCCTATTATACCTATTAGAAAGCATTGCAGAGAGCTTAATAAACGTGTAAAGGGTCAATTAGCTGCTAATAGAATTCTTTTGGCTTGACCGTTTGGCTGACAAAGCCGAAGAAATGATTAGACAACACAACAGCAGAGAGTTGTACCAGATATTTAATGTTTTGTGTGGTAGAAAACGGACAGATATGCAGTCATTGAAGGATAAACAAGGTAAGGTTATAGAAGGTGAGGATTTTGTCATGTTTGTAATGATGATAAATGTATTAGGGGCTTTAATGTTCGCTCTATAACAGAATCTGAAGTTATTTTGGCTATTTCTGAACTTAAACTTCATAAATCCCCAGGAATAGATGAAATTACTATAGAAATGCTTAGAGCTGGGAATGTTTCGGTTACCACTTGGATGACTGAAATTTTGAATATCTTTTATGATAAAGGCATGGTTCCTAAAGATTTTACCAGAGCTATTATTATCCCTATTTTCAAAAAAGGTGATCGCAGTTCTTGTGATAACTATAGGGGTATCAGCCTACTCTCTCTCCTAGGTAAAGTTCTTTCCATGATTGTGCTTAATAGAATTAAGAATCTGGTTGACAGTCAATTGCGTGATGAGCAATGTGGATTCAGGTGTGGTAGGGGATGTGTGGATCAGATATTTTCACTTAGGCAGATTCTTGAGAAATGTTTAGAGTTTCAGAAACCTTTGGTTGTTAGCTTTGTTGATTTCAAAAAGGCTTTCGACTCTATTGATCGTCATAATTTGTTGTTGATTGTGAAATCATATGGTATAGCTGAGAAGTTAGTTACCATAAT
Organism: Ryuthela nishihirai; assembly: GCA_038380435.1. Taxonomy (NCBI): domain Eukaryota; kingdom Metazoa; phylum Arthropoda; class Arachnida; order Araneae; family Heptathelidae; genus Ryuthela; species Ryuthela nishihirai. The sequence goes on from JAWZYU010000059.1 coordinate 370,786, forward strand.
GAAAGCTCTCTATAATAACACTGAGTCGTGTGTGAGAGTTGGTAAGGCTTGTAGTAATTGGTTTAGCATTACTTCTGGTGTTCGACAAGGGTGCATTTTGCCTCCTTTTCTCTTTAGTTTGGTTATTGATTATGTTATGCCAAATTCACTTAAAGGGAAAGATTTTGGCCTTAAATGGACTGGAGATACGACAATTTCTGATTTAGATTATGCTGATGATTTAGGCCTTTTGGCAAATGATGTTGATGAGATGAACTCTTTCATTCGAGCTGTTGATGAAGACTGGTACTAGAGTAGGTTTGGTTATAAACAGAGAGAAAACTAAAGTGATGAAAATTGGTCAGGCAGGCTGTGATTCAGTTAATCTGAATGGTTGCAGTCTTGAGCAGGTGTCACAGTTTAATTACCTTGGGAGCTATGTGTTTAAATTTAAATCTTTACTTTGACATTCAAGGCATCTATCTTCCGAAGAGAAGATTGTTGCTGTGCAGATGTTTTAATTTGACATACGACTAGTAAAGATCGATCTCTTGTAATTTTCTCATCGCCCCGGGCTTTTTTATGGGGAGAAGGAGATGGGGATCCGTAATCTGAAGTAGCCCATGATTGTAGACGTAATAATTTTAATTTGAAATGCAACTCATTAAGATCGACCGATGCGAAAATTCTGCCATTTTTTTAGGAGGAGGAAGTATAAAAATAAATAAATACCCCCTCAAACAGCTGCTTGCCACAGTGGTCTGACAGGAGCCTGTCAGTTTGTATGCCACAGTAGGAGATCTGAGAGGATGGCAGGACCTCAGCAGAAAAACGACACAAACAGCCATGCCTTACCCGGGGCTCGAACCCAGGTCCCTTAGAACAGTAGCCAAGCGTGCTAACCACTCGGCCACGGGACGGCTGGAGAATAAATTTGGAGAAAGCTTACGGCAGTCTCACTATGACACATTATAATCCTTTATGATCGGTTTATACGACGGGTTGTTAAGTTATGGTAGAATAACTGTTTTAACAAACACACAAGGAAAATGGGAAATCTACAAATGATGAACGAAAAGCAGTAGGAAAGTGGGTAAACACGAAACGTTTTCGAATCTATTGCATAAGCCTTTTCGTTGTATGTTAATTCATAACCTTTGCACAAAAATATCGCTGGAATAAAATCTGAGAAATGGTTTTCCTAATGTCATGTATTAGTTGTCTGAACTGTCTACAACTCCTGAGCAGCAAATGGAGTTGAAACTTTATTTTTAGGCCGGTTACTTTTCGGTTTAGTGGCTCCGAGAATTAATACACCTTGTGATACGGGATGATCCGTTATCTGTTATTAATTGGGACCCGAAAAACGTCAATTCAATCGAATCCCCTTTAAGCGGGGAATAATGTAAATAGCGGCATTTAATCGGCTGATTAAATGTTTGATTACGCAATAATTAAAGAAAATTGCCTTGACCTATTGCTTACCAGAAGTTATAGACATATGTATCTGACAAATAATGCCAAAATTCACGTTGTGTGTGTGTTTGTAGGTACATGAGAATTTGTGTAAGTTGGTACAGTTGTACAAAAAACTATATAAGTGGATACTGTTGTACAGTAAATTTATTACTTATCAAATAAATTTATATATAAAAATTTATATGTTAAAAACTCGAAAAATTCTTCCATGTCACACAAACTTCCACTCACCCCCTCCCGAAAATGATCCCCCGTTGTTCAGTACCACACTGAGTGTCCTAACCTAGCGAAAAAAACCTTAAAAAACGCCCAGAGAGAAGCCACGAACGAAACGCTTCGAAAATTCCCCCATAGTGCTCAAAAACACGCCGCCATTTGTATTGTATCGAAACAGTAGCGTCGGACGATAGAGAAGTGTAAGAGAAACACCCCAGAAGCCCCAGAAACTGAGAGAACAAAGGAATAGCTCAATAACATGCTTTCCCGCCATGCGAAAAGCAGTTTTACCCTTTCTATAGGTAAGTAATTTAATATTTGAGCGTAAGTTTCTTATGTAAACGTTTTTTGAATAAAATATTGCTATAAAATAATATTTCTCAGTTTATTTATACAGGGTGAATCTGAAAAAGTGGGCAAAACTTTACGGGGTGGTAGAACGCAGCTATACGAGCAATATTCGTCATAGAATATATGGTCGGAACGCAAGCGGTGAGAAGTTAAAAGGTAGTTTTCCACTGTCACATTTAAAGAATGAACACAAGAAGGAGAGGAGTTACTTCAGAAAACGGTAACGTCTCTGTGCCTCACTTGCATTCCCATCCGCCGCAACGTATACAAAGTGCATATCCGCCATTTCGTGGTTAGTATAACCAGCCATCCTCTCGGCAATCCACGGTAGAAATGCCGTTGGGTGCGAGGACCGACCCTTTTATACCATTTCCAACGCCACCTAGCGGCTCGCCGTTTGCGTTCCGACCATACATTCTATGACGAATATTGCTCGTATAGCTGCATTCTACCACCCCGTAAAGTTTTGCCCACTTTTTCAGATTCACCCTGTATATAATCTATATTATAGAAATCACTGCCGGATCTAAGAGATGAGGATGACATGGAACCCATGGACCAACCCCCCCCCCCCTTCTAACCTTTCAAAGTGTTAGTAATGATTAACTAAGGCCTACCCAAGTGGGGCGGGGGTGGCTCAGTCGGTAGCGCGCCAGGCTCGTAATCTGTAGTTCCCAGGTTCAAGTCCCAGCTGGGTCAGCGTTGAGATTTAACTATGCAAAATTTCCCGCCGTGCCCACGGTCAGTAGGGCCGCCGTCCGTCGGATGTGACGTTAAGCCGTGACCCCGTGTGCGGGCCATACCCTGTGCACGTTAAAGAACACGCTAGATGGCCTTTACGGGAGGCTACCATCTGTCTCCCAACAGCTTTTCCAGTGGGTCCAATCCCCCAACGTTCTCTGAGTCTTCGGGATCCATGTGACCTGGCCATTTAGCCCATGGCGTGCAAAAAAGTGCCGCTCAGAGGTAAAACATCCCAACCCTGTAAGATGACTTCAGTGGAGTGTTATCCTATATGTGAATTTCCACACATAGCTAGGCTTTGAAGTGTACCGGTAAGAAATAAAATCGACTTTCACCACTGGTCTTACGATATTATCTACAAAGCATCACAAAAGATCATTCAAAGATTTCCGATATTATTTCCAGCTCAATTTATTCTTCAGTGCTTGTCGAATCATCAAATAATTCCAATGTGATACTTCAAATAAACAATTTCCGATGAAGAACTCACAGATATTTTCATAGATATCATAGAATAGTCCTGATTTACGGAACTTTGTATGGAATTTCACACTTACGAAAATTATATCCCTGTACTTATGTTCGTTCAACAGCAAAATTTCTCCGTTATGGAATTTTATCGGATAAGTTTTTTTTTCATTGATTTACAGATGCATGTGCAACAATCAAACGCCAACGATGTTGTCATAGACCGGTGTGATAACTCCCGAACGATTTTTCTTCACCTGAGTTATAAGTGAAACAACAGATCTAATGGTTGTTACGTACATGTACTTCGATGTACACGTACTTCGATGTGCATTAGAGATCATGTGCTTTCTTTGTAATAAAGGAAATGTCCACTGCACTATGGAGAGGAGGGGGAGCGATTATTGGGTGGAAGTCAATGGGTGGATGACAAATGGGTGGGCGACAGTTGGGTGGAAGTCAACTGGGTTGATCACAACTGGGTGGAAGTCAACTGCGTGGATGACAACTGGTAGGGCGACAGTTGGGTGGAAGTCAACTGGGTTGATCACAACTGGGTGGAAGTCAACTGCGTGGATGACAACTGGTAGGGCGACAGTTGGGTGGAAGATAGCTGGTAGGCGACAGTTGGGTGGAAGTCAACTGGGTGGATGACAACTGGTAGGGCGACAGTTGGGTGGAAGTCAATTGCGTGGATGACAACTGGTAGGGCGACAGTTGGGTGGATGAAAACTGGTAGGGCGACATTTGGGTGGAATTCAATTGCGTGGATGACAACTGGTAGGGCGACAATTGGGTGGAAGACAACTGGTAGGGCGACAGTTGGGTGGAAGTCAACTGGGTGGATGACAACTGGTAGGGCGACAGTTGGGTGGAAGTCAGCTGCGTGAATGGCAACTGGTAGGGCGACAGTTGGGTGGAAGTCAACTGGGTTGATCACAACTGGCTGGAAGTCAACTGCGTGGATGACAACTGGTAGGGCGACAGTTGGTGGAAGTCAACTGGGTGGATGACAACTGGTAGGGCGACAGTTGGGTGGAAGTCAACTGCGTGGATGACAACTTGTAGGGCGACAGTTGGGTGGAAGTCAACTGTGAGGATGATAACTGCGTGGGCGACAGTTGGGTGGAAGTCAACTGGCTGGACGACAATTGGGTGGATACAATAACTGGGAGGATACGACAATCGGATGGACGACAACTGAGAGACAGACAATTGGGAGGAAATAAGTAAATGATGAGGAGTAATTTGGATTACTACCACTTCTCCTAAAATTTCTGTCGAGAGCAAACAAATTCAACGATCTCGGAAATACCTTGAACCACGACGCCCTTAATAAAATGAATTACTACATAGTAGACAACTACTTCTATTCTCTTTAATCCGACTTTGAAGAGAGCGAAATTATTTTCCTAATGTATTCTTTCTGACTGATATAATTCTAAATTACACGAACGCAATGCAGTATTTGTGTGTATTCTTTGTAATCCATTTTTCAATAAAGGATTTGCATCTATCCCCTTTAATCCGGCAACTCACTACGGCGGATATTTTAAAAAGTTTGTTCTTTCTAAAAGTAGTAAAACGGAAACGACAGAAATGCACTACTGCAAAACAGTTTCATAGACTAATCTGCTTTCCCACAATATGACCCTCAATAAAAAGAAATTTTCTAAAAGAAACAATTAGAAAACAATCAAATGAATTAGAGAAAATCAAAAAACCGACATTGAGAATTATTGTCGCTAATCCGACTTTCGATACAACGGATTCTGATATTTCTATTTTATTCTGTTCGTTGTAATGTAAACAATCTTAAATAAAAGGAATGACTACAGGAAACGAAAATACATGACTACCAATATATTCTCAATAATCCGACACTCAATGAAACGGATATTTTAAAGATTCTTTTCTTCTAAATGAAACAATCGGCAATTAATCAAATGTATTACAGGAAATCAAAACAATTCATATTGAGAATTGTTCTCGTTAATCAGAATTTCGATACAACTGATTCTGATATTTTATGTCAGTAATAATTTCTCAGATGGATAATTGTTATTTTTCCTAATTTCCACATTTCAACCCAATTGTCATATCCTCCCAATTGTGTTCCATCCAATTGTCCACTCAATTGTCATACCCTCCAGGTTGTCGTATCCACCCAATTGTCGCACTACAGTGTAAAATCCATAGATTACAATATATTTTAAAGGATTCAAATGAAAATCCTTTGTCTTAAGAAGGAAATGACGAGTTGTTTTCATTAAAGATGGAGTTGGGAGATAATTACTTGATGGAAGATGCTGGATATGTAGCTTGAGAGTCCTCAATTCTTCACTCATCATCGTTATCATCCTCCGCTTAAAAGTCTCAAGTTCAAATCCAGAGGTTAGGTTCAAGGCATCATCTTTCTGATGACATTTTCAGGTTTCATCTTTCTGATGACCTCTAGTTTTGCATTGTGGGAGCGATTCCTGACCCAACCAACAATGTGACCAAAATATTTGGTCTCGCTCCTCCCCCAAGTACACTTTGCTAGGTTGATTGTTAAATACTTGACATTGATATCCCTAAGATCCGCTCCAAGATGTTAAGATGATCCTCCCAGCTGTTCAAAAAAGAAAGTTATATCATCGAGATATGTACAGTTGCCCAAAAAAGTATCCGAACACTACGGTTGATTACAAAATTCAGAAAAAATATCTGGCAACGTTTTTTTAGAAATTAGTGATCTGGCTAATTTCTAAAAAAATCGTTGCCAGATATTTTTTCTGAATTTTTGTAATCAACCGTAGTGTTCGGATACTTTTTTGGGCGACTGTACAGCAATAATTAACATGGGACGTGATTATGATATACAAAATTTTCTGGAAAAATGCCCCACATTTCTTCAGCCCTAAGGGAAGCACTTCCACTGGTACAGCCCTCGGTGGGTCACGAATGCTGTGTAACCTTTACTACAAGGGCTGATTGGTATTTGCCAATATCCCTTTAGCATATCCAGAGTTGTTATGTAACTCGTCCGTTCCACCTGATACAGCAACTCTATTTGGTTTTCCACCCAGTGATGGCATTGAGGCTGTGAAAGATGATGCATAACCTCACTGTACAGTCTCATTTCGGCACACACACAACTGGGTGCGTAAACTCACTGTTGAAGGGCATAATCAATCCCTTCAGTCTCCCACCTGACGGTCAACTTCATCGCGTAGTGCAATGGGAACCATATAATGATGTGCTTACTTGACCACTGGTGGAACCCTGAGTTTAAAGAACACCATGAATGGCATTGAAGGGAGGCTACCGTCTGTCTTCTAGCAGTTATCCAATGGTTCCCCCCTTCAGGATCGTTGTGACCTGGCCACTTAGCACATTGTGTGCAAAAAGGTGCTACTCATAGGTAAAACAACCCAACTCAACTTACATTCCCATTCACATGTAACAGATCAAAAAGGATTTCGAGAAAAACGGTGCTTTCTGGTTGTTTTTAAGTCTTAATTTATGGAAAACATGGTAAAATACGTATAGTCCAAAAACATTGCTTAATATTAAGTTATTTTAAATTTTATGGCAAAATATCTAATTTCACTTACCTCTTATGATCACCTGTATTCGTAGTTATACTTTACACTATTATATATTCATCTGTTTTAACTTTCTACCAGGAACCGAAAGAGAATTCCTCTTTCTGTGAAGAAGAATTGAAATGAGAAAAGGAACAAATTGCAACTGAAAACTGTCGTGCGCTTTGTTTCGTCAAAGATGATTCAATCGATTACATTTATTGTCAAATATGTAATATTCTGTACCGAAATAATTAATTTTCTACGTAATTAAGAATTGTCTTTTATGATTCACTTATTGATGCCATGACTGAAAGAATGAATTTCTTGAAATATATTGCATAAATTGGTTATTTGAGAATTTCCGTCCATTAGAGATTTACAAAGAGAAATCGAATCTTTCTCTTCAGAAATTAACATAAAAGAATACGATATGATCATCAAATTACGGTCTATAAATTGATTTCCAGTGAAATATACAAGTCTTTTCCAAAAATCTTTTCATATTAATGTAACTTATGATATATTGGAATCTCCGTAAAACCGTATTTCCAAAGAGTACGTAAACAGAAAATAATGGGAAGATGTCAAAAGATTTAATTGAACTTTTAATAGGCATTTTAAACGCGAAATTTGTCCGAGAATATTGTAACAAACTGTAGTGATGATACAATTGCACATTTCACTATTGAGACATCCAATAGATGCAGAAGGATAACCATTTGTGTATTTCGCAAAAAATTCTCTTTTTCCTAAATCTTGGACATACCATTGAGTACATCCGTAATGTATCATTTAAAGACTGAAGCGTGCTTCCGTGATTGAACGAAATATATTTATTTTAATTTCACACTTATATAAAACAAGTGGTAGCTCTTAATATTTTTTTTTTGCCCACTTTTATCTAGTATTTTATTGTTTTTCTCTCTTTGTTTTGAGTTTGGGTGTTTCTGAAAACGGTTGTGCCATCATACAAAGCCTTCTCTACACATACATGACATATGGAGAAGGCCATATGTCATGTGACAACGACAGTGTGTCACGTAGTAAAAAGAGGCTCTCGGTTGCGGGAACGAAACACGGCAATTGTAATTTCCTTTTTTTAAACTTACAATAGTGCTGAACTTAATTATTGCACATAATTTTCCAAACAATACATGGACTGATTAGAAATGAATACAGGTGTATATTATCATTTTTCACCCTTATATTTTTAATATTCAAAGCCTATCTAATGTTATAATCGTATGGCTATTTACCAATATATCAAAAGCAATATGACATTTATCATTTCTTTAGTTATATCAATTCAAAAATTTAATTTTTTCCAGAATGATTAATTATTTAATAATTAAACATTGCATATCACTGACACTTCAGTAGCCTACAACAAAAAAAATCCATTAAGCATTCATACTCTGCTTCGTACAAAACGTTCTCCAGCATATTTCACATTAAATCCAGGATAAAAAAAAGAATAAAAGATAATTAACGGGAGAAGATATTTCTTCCGGTTGTCGTATTTTATTAAATTCCGAAAAGTGGTCTTTTACTAAAATGATGCACCAAAAAAATTTTCCTCAATTATCTAATTAGCACATATGCAATATTTGCAAAATATGATATTTCATTACTTTCATGAATCGTTAAAGAGTATGTATCATCTTAAATTGTTCAAGTTATATTATTACATCCTTTTCAAATTTGCCTTAAACAATTTTTCGGAACAACACAAAATTTGATAAAATTTAAACTACATCAGTAATATTTTTTAGAGAGTGCAATAGTTGTCTTATAAGGATAATATGTTTTCTTAGCATATTTATCAATATTTACGCTGAAGAAATATGGGAATTATTTACTTAGATCTGTAGTGCAATCTTAATCCCTGACTTTGAGATTCAGTAATGCTCCATTTCATCATCATCATCCTCAAACAGCCATGGGCTATGGAGGTCCAACCTTTGGAGGCGTGCAATTTACTTCTCCAAGCATATCTGTCCTGAGCTACATCTGCTGCATCTGGCCACTGCACACCAATTCTAACAAGGTCCTGTTTGACACTGTCGGCCCATCTCATCCTAGGTCTCCCCCTCTTTCTGATGCCTTTAGGCACACTGTTCATAACTCTATTCGCAAATCTATAATTATCCATACAGGTAACATGGCAAACCAACGGAGTCTCTCTCTGCACAATATGCTGCTTAAAGGAGGTTACCGACTCCTTCGCCTAACCTCTTCATTGCTTACAAAGCTGAACCACCTAATAACCAAGATACTGCGTAAGAATCTAGAATCAAAAGCATCTAGTTTCCTGTTATCTTGTTTACACAGTGACCAAGTTTCACTACCATACCTAATCCTAGAAAGAACCAAACTATTATACAGTCTAATTTTAGTCTTTAGGTGTATACGCCTATTTCTCCACACTCTCCATAGATTCTTAAAAGTACAGGCAGCAATTGCTATCGTCTGTTAATCTCATGCCGAATATCACAAGTATCAGTTACATAGCTCCAACGATAATTAAACTGAGACACCTGCTCAAGACTGCAACCATTCAAATTAACTGAATCACAGCCTGCCTGACCAATTTTCTTCAATTTGGTTTTCTCTCTGTTTATAACCAAACCTACTCTACTACCAGTCTCATCAACAGCTCGAATGAAATAGTTCATCTCATCAACATCATTTGTCAAAAGGTCCAAATGATCAGCATAATCTATATCAGAAAATCTCGCATATCAGACCATTTATTGCCAAAATCTTTCCCTTGCAGTGAATTTCGCATAACATAATCAATAACCAAACTAAAGAGAAAAGGAGACAGAATGCACCCTTTCGAACACCAGAAGTAATGCTATATCAGTTGCTACACGATTTACCAACTCTCACACCTGCCTTAGTGTTATTATAGAGAGCTTTCATTATGTTAACTAAGTTGCCTTATATACCATATAATCTCAGAATCAACCACAAATTATGGCGATCAACAGAGTCGAAAGCTTTTTTGAAATCAACAAAGCTAGGAACCAAAGGTTTCTGAAGTTCTGAACATTTCTCAAGAATGTGCCCAAGTGAAAATATCTGATCTACACATCCCCTACCACTTCTGAATCCACATTGCAAATCACGCAACTGCCTGTCAACTAGATTCTTAATTCTATTAAGCAAAATCATGCGAAGAACTTTCCCTGGAACAGAGAGTAGGCTGATACCCCTATAGTTATCACAAGAACTGCGATCACCTTTTTTGAAAATATGGATAATAATAGCTCTGATAAATTCCTTAGGAACCATGCCTTTATCATAAAAGATATTCAAAATTTCAGTCATCCAAGTGGTAACCTAAATATTCCCAGCTTTAAGCATTTCTGTAATAATTTCATCTACACCTGGGGATTTATGAAGTGTAAGTTTTGAAATAGCCAAAATAACTTCAAGTCGTATTTTAGGGCCAACATTAAAGCCAGCAATGCAGCTCTCATCATTGCAAACAATGGGAGTAGAACTAACCACATTGTTTAGAACATCACTGAAATGCTCAGCCCACTTAGCCATGACAGAATCCTCATCTTCTATAACCTTACCTTGTTTATCCTTCAATCCCTGTATACCTGTCCGTTTTTTACCACAAAAAAGATTAACTCTGGTACAGCTCTCTGCTGTTGTGCTGTCTAACTGCTTCCTCGGCTTTGTCAGCCAAACCATCAAGCCAAAGATTCTTATCAGCAAAAGAATAAAAGATAATTAACGGGAGAAGATATTTCTTCCGGTTGTCGTATTTTATTAAATTCCGAAAAGTGATCTTTTACTAAAATGATGCACCAAAAAAATTTTCCTCAATTATCTAATTAGCACATATTGCAATATTTGCAAAATATGATATTTCATTACTTTCATGAATCGTTAAAGAGTATGTATCATCTTAAATTGTTCAAGTAATATTATTACATCCTTTTCAAATTTGCCTTAAACAATTTTAAGCAGCTAACTGATCATTTACACGTTTTAAGCAGCTAACTGATCATTTACACGTTTATTAAGCTCTCTGTAATCTTTCTATTAGGACAGTAGGGTATTGATTAAGGACATTCCTGCAGTTCTTTCTTTCTGAAATAAGATCCAGTGCCTTATCACTAAAATAATGCTGCCTCCTCTGCTACCTTTATCCTAAAAGACTACTGTTAGTTTCCAAAAAAGCCTTTTTAAAATGGTCCCATTCTTCCTCAACTTCAGTAGTAAGCAAACCGTGACTCTCATAATGTCTAAGTAACATCTCATGGTAAGCTTTATCCATAACCGGGTCTTTCAGAGCTTGAGTATTATAGTTAAATTTTTTAAACTTTCCAAAATACCTTTTAAGCTAAAATTGCAAGACACGTTTAACAAGGTTATGATCAGATCCAATTTCAGCTCCCCTATATGCCCTGGTATTCCTAACAGAACTATCGCATGTGCTGTTAATTAATATAATGAATCATAGTATTGAATATCAATCATATTCTTATGCAGTCCATCAGGTGAAACCCATGTGTACTTAGGTATGTCGCGGTGTTTGTAATACCTAGTAGTTATTCTGAAACCATTGAGTTTACTTACTTCTAGGAGACGTTGCCCATTGTCATTGCAGCTACAAATTCCAAAAAGGACTATCACCCCCTCCCCAAATGTCAGAATCAGTATCAACTTTGGCATAGAAGTCATCTAAAACAAGGGTAATATCTCCTTTCTTGAGAGTGTTCTCATCCACATCGGCATCCTCTGTGGGGGTATAACAGCAGATAACATTCAAGTATTGAACGCTTGTCTGAACGTTTGCTGTAAGTATCCATTCATTAATGCATTCATACCCTAGAGGAGCATTACTAGCGTGTCTCTTGAGAAGCAGACCCACGCCTTGGTAATGTTTATTGTCTCCCCTCACTGAAAAGGGAATTTGAAGAATATTTTTAAGAATCTGACTTTTATCTGTCCATCTGGTCTCTTGCAAGCCGAGAATATCTAAAATATAACGGTGGATTTCTTGTGTGAGGACATCAAGAGAAAAAGCTCTGTGCAGAGTCCTCACATTCCAACTACCTATGGAGAGAAAATGGTTAGGGGGATATTTAAAGAAACTATGTTTATTGAGAGAGGGAATGCCGACAATATCAAACAATCCCCTAATCGCAGACATAGGGCAAAGACTCGTTCCCCCACCACTGAAGGCTGAAGCCATCTACACTGGAAGACTTCCTCCAATGTAGAATTTGACGATGCCAATAGAAGCAAAGAGTTCAGGTGCCTGCGATAACCTTTGCTCAGGATTATCTACCAGCTGATAAACATATCCTTTGAATCTATTCACTTGGGGCTGTCAACCGACAAACAAACAGAAAACACAGCGGAAGATTTTCCCTCCACAGAAGCCCACCAGTGCAGCAAAATCGGGATCCATAATCAAGTTCAGAGCCATATATCTGTCCAGTCCAGTAGGTTTATATGGTCAGCACCAGGACCCTGTGTGGTTGACCACTCCTCAGCAGGGTAGAAAAAAAAAGAAAAGTAGCCGTAGTTGTCCAGGTCAGTAGGCCACACTAATCTGGCAGCCCTCCCCTTCCGTTCACTTCCACAAGAGAGTATTTCTTTTGAAAGGTACCAACGGTCTGCACCACGAGAAGGCGGGGTCGGACATTAGGTACTAGGTCTGGCCGGTAAATGTTACCTGAAAAGTAGTCAATGCAAACAAAATGTTTCATTTGAAAAGTTTATATGAAGGAAGTAAACATAATTTTTTGCATCTGCAGCGATATAGTGAAAGCGTAACTTACTCTTCGTATAACGTTCAGTGCTAAAGGTACGCTATAGAAGTATGTGTCGGTGCTATTTTTGGAGTTTGCAGAAGAAGAGATGAAAAATCTCTGTAGTAAAATGTCACCCATTTACGACTAATAGAGAAAATATGAATAAAATGCAAATATAATCAAAAATGTTTGAATTTTAATATTTGTCTCCAAAGATGCTGAAGTGTGAAGAGGAAAACATTTTATACAAAATATGGTAAGATGTAATAGCTTATACATATTTAATATTCCTCAGAGTTCCAAGAAAATGTTTTTGAAATAATTGGTGCATGGAATAAATCTACAACTAAATTAATTAGCAAACTGAATAAATAAAACTGATAGAGCTCTTTATCGATCTGTTATCAAAATGTGATAAATCGATAATTGAATTCCTGAAAATTTGAAACAGTTATTAATAAACTTAAATAAATGCAAAACTGATAATGAAAAAATTCACTTATAACATCATAATAAAATATTACTCTTCAAATATGATGTCATTAAAACAATGTAATTTAGTAAATATCGTGATTTATTGCTTAAAATGCGCAGTAAATGAAACAGTGAAAGAGTGAATGCTAGAAGCAAAAATATAGCTTTCGATAAATTTAGTGTAAATAGTTGAATATGTAAATTTCAGATGTCCTTTAACACTAAGACGGTGAATCAGGGGATATATTTAGCAGACGCATCTGCCGACGTCATAGCACAAAGATTACGCAATCAAAAACTTTTTAAGAGAAGGATCTTTCGTTCCAATTATGACGTGAATCAGACGGATGTGACTGCCTACTTTATGGCGAAATGATCAAATGGTGAGGGAAACGAATCGTCTTCATTAAAGTATGTAAACATTTATTTCCTAATGTAAATTGTGAAAATAATAGACATTTTACAAGACATTGGTATGACTTTCATACGTCTTGATATCACTGATTGCACTCAAAACCCTTTGCTATAAGGAAATTTCAATTGTATTACCGTATTTCTTCGATTCTAAGACGTCATCGATTGTAAGACGCACCTTAATTTTTGTACCACCAACAGAAAAAAAGCTTTGATTGTAAGAAAAAAAAAATAAAAGAAAGCGCTGAAATATATATAACAAACATTTTTATTATAATAGAATTCAATTTACTTACAACAACAGTACCTATTTATCAGTAGGTATGTTATTCATCACTTTCTTCTGAATCAATATCAGAGTCTGATTCTTCCCAGCGTCGATATCTGCATCTGAATCAATATCAGAGTTTGATTCTTCTGAGTCACCTTTATCTTCATTATCTCATAATATATCGTCTTCTGAGCCATCGAGAGCGTTGGTGATGCAACGTTTTTTAAATGAGTGCTGCACTTTTCTTTCTGGGATTAGCTTCCAAGCTAATTTGTTGATACCCATTCGGCCAATTTTGATGCCGGCGCTTTCTTTCTTTTCCATGTCCTTCTGTATACACGATAACTTTTCGCTTCAATGCGTCTTCGTAGTGCAATCTTTTTGGCAAAATTTTGATGTGTAATAAGGGATCAAAATGAACGGAATGCAGTAACTGAACTTCTTACGTGCTTCCGTAGATAGAACCAAAACTTTCAAAAAAAAAAGTAGTTGTCACTGAGTGAGCTCCACCATAATGAAGTTAACGGTGGCTTCACAATTGGAAAACGCGGGAAAACACACACGCCACTTTATTCTCCAATGGTATTGGAGAAGGGGTTTCCGCATAAAAAACAAAACGTGTGGTGCCGTGTGCAAAGCGCGGGAAAATTCGAAATAAAAAACTGCAATCCTAAGACACCAGCGATTCTAAGATGCACCCTGATTTTAGAGACGTTTATATGGGGAAAAAGTGCGTCTTAGTATCGCAGAAATACGGAATTCAATTCAAGTAACAATGAGGTAAGGCGAAGATGATGGCAACGAGTAGCATTTTGTATGGGGAGAGACTGGTTTTCATTGATTGATTTGACCGTGTTGCCCGCATGCAGCACTGCAGATTACTGAGTAGAATTATGAATAGTGTACCTAAAGTCCCCTTGAAAAGAAGGAGCCCTAGATTGCGATTGGTGGACAATGTCAAGCATGACCTTGTCACAATTGGCCAACATTGGACAAAATGCAACAGCTGTACTTCTGCATAAACGCCTTTCAATAACTGAATTCTACAGTATAGTTAGAACTTCAAAGCAAGGCTGCTTTGTTCAATTTTATCTTATTTCTGTCAATTTATAATTAAATGGAATTTTTGGAAAAACTCTCTTTAACAGCACTTATGTAACGTAACAAATAAATTAAATATGTTTCAAATTCTGCTATTTAAAAGAAGTTTGTGTAAAAAATGAATGGAACCATTGCATCAATTCAGGAAGAGAGAATAGCAACCAATCTTCAATAACAGTTGTTGCCATGTACCGTGCAGCCATATTACTTATTACAGATCATGGATTTTGCGGATTTTTCAATTCTAATTCGCCATCAATAATTCATAAATATCGCATATGGCGATATATAATTATCTTTATAGCTGAACAAATACAAAAAAATTCAGAATTGACCACCAGATCAAGAACAAATTTTGTACGATTTGCTCCCATATGCAGTGTGATTATAATTAAACTGACATTACTCAGAGCGCTATAGAGAAGGATCTACTCAACGGATCACACTGAAAAGTGGTGGATACCTTAATAAGAACATGAATTTGCAAATGAAAAAATTAGTTAGTTGATATATAATATCATTGCAGACCAGGTACATCGTTTCGTGGGAATGGTATATCCCTCTAGTAGTGCATTCTTTCAGAAAAATAATGCGCCATGCAATTTTTCGAGTTGCACGGATTTTTCGAGAATGGTTTGCGGAACATGAGGAAGACTTCCAGGTATTGCCCTGGCCCCCAAATTCACGAGACATCAATCCAATCGAGCATCTGTGGAATGTGTTGTCACAGCATATCCGATCTGCTGCGGCTCAACCATGTAGCTTATAAGAGTTTAAGGATCTGCTGCTAACACTTTGGTACCAGATACCAGAAGACCTTTAGAAATCTTGCAGCGTTCGTGCCTCGCCGGATAAGAGCTGTTTTGGCGGCACGTGGAGGATCAACATCATATTAGGTAGGTGGTCATAATGTTTTTCCTCTTTGGTGTATATATATATATATGTTAAGTGAATCCCTTAGGTCTCTTTGCAAATAGGGTGAACTATCGGAGGTAATGCTACTCTTATTTAAGAAGGTTGTTCAAAAAGATCTCGACATGCATCTGCAGAGCAAAAACCATTGTAGTTACCTCAACGAAGCTTTTATTGTCCTTCAAAGTACTTTCCTCCAGCGTCTGTGGAAAGTTGCAAAGGTATACGCCAATTCTGAAAAGCTTGTTGGGTAAAATACTTCCTGTTGGGTAAAATACTTCACAACTCTGTATTACCGCATTTTGTACCTTGAAACTTTGCACCCTTGAAAACGTTTTCTCAGCAAATTCCTTTTAATTTTTAGAGAAAAAAAAAAACAATAATCGTACGGTGCAAAATTGGGTAAATATGCTAGATGGGGCAGCTATTTGATTTTTTTACTCTTCCAGATAGGTCATGACTTTCCGAGTTTTGTGAGCACGAGCGGCACTTTATTGCACACCATGGTCTAAATGGCCAGGTCACATGAACCCGAAGGCTCAGAGAAGGCTGGGGGAGGGGACCCGCTGGAACAGCTGTTGGGGTTCACATAGTAGTCTCCTGTCAAGGCCATCCAGCGTGTTCTTTAACGTGCACATGGTATAGCTCTCAGGCACACGGTCCATCCGACGGATGGCGCTCTTTCCAAGCCCATCGGTGTTTCCTACTGACTGTGGGCAGGACAGGGGGATTTTGTAGAGATAAATCTCAACGCTGACCCACCTGGGAACTACAGATTACGAGCCTGGCACGCTACCGATTGAGCCAACCCGCCCTCTAATGTTGGTGTAGTATTACCATTTAAATGCATTTTTTAGGTAATGTATCCATGTCTATCACTCCTTGGTAATTGAAAGAAACTGTGAACATCCTTTTTCTTGAGCGAAAGTCTTGTCGGAGGATTTGTGGACCCGGTTCATCTTCAGCAGCACAAACATAGTTTCGATCTTTCTGGGAGTTGTATAATAATAAAACCACATCTCACCACTGTGACAATGTCTGTTAACCATTTGGGGCAATAGGTTCAACCATTGTCAGCATTTCCTTGAAGGAGTCGACTCAAGTCCTCTTTTCTGCTCTCTGAGCTTGTGGGATACCCATTTGGCACAGATGCTTCGGATTGCTGATGAATAATTGTTTCCACACTGCCAATCGATACATTGGCATTATCTGAATGGTGATGTGTGGGTTTTCCTTAATCAGTTTACGACACGAACATCAGCGACGGTTCTCTCGTTCACGGCCTCCTTTGTCTTCGTGCACGAGGGAATTCCTCGAAGCTCTGCCTTCCTTTTCTGAATTTGTGCATCCATCTCGTAACAGTGCCATGTGAACAGGCATTATCCTCATATACTTGTGATAAATTGGCATGCATTTTTTTCTCTTCGTCCCTAACCTATATCCTTCTAAAATGTAAAATCTTTCACCTTCTTTAGTAGGCTCCACAGTAACAATGCACAGATTTCGCAGACCGAACTTTACGCTCCGCCAGAGAAGATAGAAATGATGATAAAGCCTTTGATTTCAATACGTAATGAAGCACTCCGTAAGCATTTATTAATTGCTTTTCTGTTTTCTGAGGAGAAAATGGTTCTTTTTTTAATGACTTATAATTAACGATTACTTTGAGAAAGAAAATCGTTAGGAAAAGGAAAACGGTGTATGGAGTTCCTTTCAAGCGTTACACTGTGTGACGTAAGCAAAAAAGAAAGTTGAAATTTTTCTATAACAGTCGCTTAAATTTATGAACACCCTCTAGGTCTTTAACAGATTGTATGTTATTAATTTTTAGTGGTCTTACACTGTAGACCACTGAACTGGAATATTCTAGGAGCCTTATTAGAACCTGTTACGATTAAACGAAAGTTTAATTCTTCCCTACAGTACATCAGTAATTTATAGTGGTAGTTGCTTTCACTTTCATATTAATTTTTTCTATGAGTAAAAAATTATGGAAGAAATAAACATTTACTGTTTGTTTTTCAAGTACTCGATTTAAGAATCTAATACACCAATATTTAAACAAAAAATATGAAAAATTCTTCCCTAATCCACTGACTGATATAAGAATTAATCTATAGGTGTGAAGCGAAGAAATTTAAACTGACATTATACGAGTATTTTCACTTTTGTATGTAAAATTGCTCAGTGGATAAATGTGATATTTAAAATTTTCACTGTTTGAAATATGTAAAACATAATAATTCGAATATGATCATTAGAAGGCGATAATCCCTCAAGACAATCTGAATGGGTTGGGTTGTTTTACCTCTGAGCGGCACTTTTTTGCACACCATGGGCTAAATGGCCAGGTCACATGGATCAGAGAAGGTTGGGGGAGGGGACCCACTGGAACAGCTGTTGGGAGACAGATGGTAGCCGCCCGTTAAGGCCACCCAGCCTGTTCTTTAACGTGCACAGGGTATGGCTCTGGGGCGGGGGTGACTCAGTCGGTAGCGCGCCAGGCTCGTAATCTGTAGTTCCCAGGTTCGAGTCCCAGCTGGGTCAGCGTTGAGATTTATCTCCGCAAAATTCTCCGCCCTGCCCTCGGTCAGTAGGGGACACCGATGGGCTTGGAAAGGCCGCCGTCCGTCGGATGGGACGTTAAGCCGTGGCCCCGTGTGCGGGAGAGCCATACCCTGTGCACGTTAAAGAACACGCTGGATGGCCTTGACGGGAGGCTACCATCTGTCTCCCAACAGCTGTTCCAGTGGGTCCCCTCCCCCAACCTTCTCGGAGCCTTCGGGGTCCTTGTGACCTGGCCATTTAGCCCATGGTGTGCAAAAAAGTGCCGCTCAGAGGTAAAACAACACAACCCAACCGGTATGGCTCTCCCGCACACGGGGCCACGGCTTAAATTCCCATCCGAAGGACGGCGGCCCATCGGTGTCCCCTACTGACCGTGGGCAGGGCGGGGAATTTTGCGGAGATAAATCTTAACGCTGACCCAGCTGGGACTCGAATCTGGGAACTACAGATTAGGAGCCTGGCGCGCTATCGACTGAGCCACCCCCGCCCCAAACAATCTAAAGAATGTCAATTTCAGGTTACAAGCATAAGTATGAAAGTTTCAATGATCTTTATCCCAGATAGATATATATGACGCACAAATAATAGATGTTTCGAAATGCGACCATAGTTCAATGGCTAGGATATCTGACGAACTTATTTGTTTAAAAACTAACGTAATCAGACACTACTTTGTTTATGACTTAAGCAAAATGTCTGAATTCATGATTAAAGACGATATTGTCTTCCAATTAATATTTGGTATTTATTTTTTATTCTTGAAAAAAATTCAAAAATGATAATATAAATTTATAAGTGCTGTGATATAATTGTAAAAATGTTTTGAAGGGAACTGCAAAGCTGTTTAGATTACAGAATATTATAAAGTTACATTTCATTCAACTAAATAAATATATCCATTCCGTTTAGAAACAGGTTCATTGGATTGCAAAGATCAATTTACAAAATACAGTTACTTTCATTTTATCTTGTCATATATATACAAAGAACATTTTAGGAGACAGACTTAATAAGGTGGCCTAATTAATCTGCCTTTTTGATAACTCATCGACACTACGTTTCAGTAATCGAGACTTAGCTCAGGACAGAATATCTGGAGAACTAAATTGCCGTCTGGTTGGAGCTCCGTAGCCCTTGGCTGCTTGAGGATTCTGTATGTATGTACAGTCGCTCAAAAAATATCCGCACACTATGGTTGATTACAGAATTCAGAAAAAATATCCGGCAACGATTGTTTTAGAAATTAGTGATCTGGCAACCTTCGTGTACAGTCGCTCAAAAAAAATATCCGCACACTATGGTTGATTAGAGAATTCAGGAAAAATATACGGCAAAGATTGTTTTAGAAATGAGTGATTTGGCAACCTTCGTAAAACACGTAAAACGTACACCACGGTTGCCAAATCATCAGATATTTTTTGAGCGACTGTACGTATTTATTTATGTATGTATGTATCCCAAGAATTTTTTTTCAACAGAGGGCGGTCCGAGAATTTAGTTTAGTAAGGGTGGAAGGTTTCAAGAATAATTTAGTTTCAAGAGATACGACTTCCGTAATAATAATCCACCGAACAGGAAAAGTTAAAATGTTATTCTATATGGCATGATATTTCCTAGTGTTTTTTAATATATTTTAATTCGGACATAAAAAAGTGGTGATATGAATAAATTTAAGTAAAGAAAAATGTTTTGGATTTCAAAGTAGGTAGACAATATTGAGATTTCGTATAAGACGACAGAATTTTTTGGGGGGTCATGTCTCTACCCTGGGAATATCCCTGTGTGTGTGTGTGTGTGTCCACGACCGAATCTAGAAAAAGATGGAAGTGGAGGGAAAAGACTGGATATATTCAAATATTATTTTTATACACATTTAGTCATAAAAAAGGAACTGATGCGAAAGTGAAGACACCTACCGCTGTTGTTTTGCTGCTGATATCCAGCCATCCTCTCAGACCTTGTACTCTGGCGTATAAACTGACAGGCTCCTGTCAGATCTCTGTGGCTAGCAGCTATTTGAGGGGGTATTTGTTATTTATTTATTTTATAATATCAGAAGGTTAAACGGGGATAAATCTCATATAGAATTAGAGTTTTGTTAACGGAATCGCTGTCGAAATTGAAGTCTATGGACATGCTTATTTCTCGAAAGTGAGTTGGTGTAAGTCCATGGATATGGTTCGAACAGGACTGCATAGTGATAAATTTGGAATTTAGCTAATGGTATTCTGTAAGTTTAGATTGATTGTCTGTAGTGACTTACAAGAGCATTTATTATTTATAACACTTTGTACCAGAAAATAATAATAAGTGCTATTGATTCCAATATTCACTCTCCGTGTTTCTGTAAGCATGGACGGGAAGTGATTTGTTCATGAATTTGCATTTTTCGGACAAGTTGTCTCTGATTGGGTTATTTAGTTTCAGTGCATTTCTTAAGTGATAAGCTGATCTGCATAACGACAACATAGCAGAATAATCCAATCAGAGACAACCAGTCTGGTAAATGCCATGATAACGATTGATTTCTAGTAATGTATAAATAAATCTTATCAAGCCCATTGTTGTTTCCTTTCTTACAGAATTCCAATTGCCATGGATATGGTTCGAACAGGACTGCATAGTGATAGAGTTAGAAATTAGCTAATGCTATTCTGTAAGTTGTACGAACGAAGGTTGCATCTGGCAACCTTCGTTCGGCAACCAATTTGGGTTTAGGAAGAGCAGAGGTACAGTAACTGCATTGTTGAAATATACGTCAAAGGTGTTTCATTCCGTACAACAATTGACAATAATCAATTTACTCTATCCGTATTTATGGACTTGGAGAAACCTTTGACACCGTTGATTACGAAATTTTAATTAGCAAACTAGAAAATATTGGCATTCGTGGTGTTGTATTAAAATGGTTTAAAGACTACTTACAACACAGAACGCAATGTATTTGTCTTTTTAATACACTTAGTAACCCAAAACATATTTCATGTGGCGTACCACAAGGTTCAGTCCTGGGACCAACCTTGTTTCTGATATTCATAAATGATCTATGTAAATTAAAAATAAATAGCTATATTAACCCTTTTGCAGATGATACATCATTAACTTTATGTGCTGATTCTCTGGAAAATCTCCTATATAACATGAACACTGATCTAAAATGTGTGATGAAATGGTTGGATTTTAAATACGAAAAAGACTAAGTATATTCTGTTTAACCTAAAAAAGAATAATATAAAATTTATATTATTAAAAAATTATTTTATTAAAACAGCATAACTCACTGGATGGTCTTGGTGGGATTATCATCTGTCTCCTAACAATTGTCCAGTTGGTTCCCTCCCCGAACATTCTCTGAGACATCGGAGTCTTTGTGATCTGGTTATTTAACTCATTTTTGGCAAACACGTACAATCGCTCAAAAAATATCCGAACACTATGGTTGATTACAGAATTCAGAAAAATTCTGGCAACGATGTATTTAGAGATTAGTGATCTGGCAACTTTCGTGTATTTACACGAAGATTGCCATATCACTAATTTATTTACTAATTGCCAGATCACTATATTATCCGTGGTCAGAATATAAGTTTGTACTTCTATTTCTTTATGAAACTAAATAACATCTTAGGTAATGTTTACATTATATTTTAGGTAATTACACTTTACTGAATTCTGCAATCAGCCATAGTGTTCGGATATGTATTTGAGCGACTGTACGTACACGAAGGTTGCCAGACAACTAATTCCTAAAAAAATCGTTGCCAGATATTTTTTCTGAAATCTGTAATCAACCATAATGTTCGGATATTTATTTGAACGACTGTATGTACACGGTGGGTACCAGATCACTAATTTCTAAAAAAAGACTGTCAGATATATTTTCTGAATTCTGTAATCAACCATAGTGTTCGGATATTTATTTGAGCGACTGTATGTATACGAAGGTTGCCAGATAACTAATTTCTAAAAAAGACTGTCAGATATATTTACTGAAATGTGTAATCAACCATATTGTTCGGATATATATTTGAACGACTGTATGTACACGGTGGTTACCAGATCACTAATTTCTAAAAAAAGACTGTCAGATATATTTTCTGAATTCTGTAATCAACCATAGTGTTCGGATATTTATTTGAGCGACTGTATGTATACGAAGGTTGCCAGATAACTAATTTCTAAAAAAGACTGTCAGATATATTTTCTGAATTCTGTAATCAGCCATAGTGTTCGGATATTTATTTGAGCGACTGTACGTACACGAAGGTTGTAAGATAACTAATTACTAAAAAAATCGTTGCCAGATATTTTTTCTGAAAACTGTACTCAACCATAGTGTTCGGATATTTATTTGAACGACTGTATGTACACGGTGGTTACCAGATCACTATTTTCTAAAAAAGACTGTCAGATATATTTTCAGAATTCTGTAATCAACCATAGTGTTAGGATATTTTTTTGACCGACTGTACCTCTCAGAGGTCAAACTACCGAACCCAAATGCTCTCGAGCAAATTGGTTTTGCGATACGGATTGATTTCCCTTGTTTAGATGACTACGGGCCACCACTGAATCTATGTTATGATGGGTTTTCATGTGTATCTGCAGACTGTTACACACATCCGTGGTCAGAATATAAGTTTGTACTTCTATTTCTTTATGAAACTAAATAATATTTTAGGTAATGTTTCAATAAATAAATCATTATTTATTATCTCAATCGAGTGTAGGATTTAACCTTGAAATTTGTAAAAGGAGGAGGTTGGGTTGTTATACCTCTGAGCGGCACCTTTTTGCACACCATGGGCTAAATGCCTATGTCACAAAGAACCCGAATGCTCAGAGATGGTTGGGTGAGGGGACCCCTGGAACAGCTGCTGGGAGACAGATGGTAGCCTCTCGTCAAGGGTCATCCAGTGTGTTCTATGACGTGCACAGGGTATGGCTCTCCCGCACACGGGGTCATGGCTTAACGTCCCATCCGACGGACGGCGACCTTTCAAAGCTCATCGGTGTCCCTTACTGACCATGGGCAGGGCGGGGAATTTTGCGGAGATAAATCCCAACGCTGTACCAGCTGTGACTCGAACCTGTTAACTAAAGATTACAAAACTTGGGGCACTAACGACTGAGTAACCCCCGCCCCCAAAAGGAGGAGGAGGTCTCCAGTGAAATGTTTCAAACTTATGATATATACTGAGTGATTGAATTAAACTATGTTACTTTGTAGGTCTGCGGATAAAAACGGTTAGTTGCACAAAGCTGAAATTTGAAGGGGATAATAATCAGGTCATGCAGAATAAAATGGTAGGTAAAAAATGAAATTCTTATAAAAACTGCCAGCGGGTTGAACGTGGCGCTGTACAGAAAAACCATGCACATTATTTACCAATCGCTTGTTAGTAAGAGAATATATCACGTGGTTACAGTATGAAAACAGAAAGCCATGATGAGACCTGACCCTTTTGTAATAGAGAGCATGATCATTTTCACTTTCTCAAACTTTCGAGAAAAATTAATAAAAAGAGTCACGACACCGGAACTGAAGGATCGTGCATTATTGGTTAAGTTCTATTTCCAAAATAATAACAAAAACACGAATGTTATAGCCGAATATTGCTTACTGATGAGATGGAGGCACCTTTGAGGAGAATGAGTTACAGAACAGGGCTCAGAATTTTGAAGAAATGGTTATTAATGGTTATGCCATTGCAGAGGACGTCTACCGGGTTTTGAACACATTGTAAATGGCTAATTCTGTAGTCTTCTCTTAGAGCCAGGGACGATGTAACACTTCTGAATCTTGTGTGATCCAATGTCTCCAAGGTCCTACGAAATGTGTTGCGCTACTTCCGGTACAAAGTGGTATTTTCATGACTTAGGACTGGATAGGATGGAGCTGGACAACAACCGGCCATGCAACATTTTACGGAGTAAGGAGTCGTACTTCCGGATAAACAGTATTGTCAAAACTCAGAATTGTTGGGTAAGGGAATCGTCACATCCTCTGGGGATGATGAAATTTAACAGCATTTCCACCTGTTATTGTGTGGTGTGTTTTCAAATCTAATATCTTCTAGGAACCTTTCTTCTCCAAGTAGGTCTAAGCCATGATCTCCTAACACGTATAACGCAAATAAAGCATGTCCAGAGCACAAGCTTTATTTGGTTCAGTTTCATGTTATCTCAGTGATAGCTCGGATGCAAAACTTAGTAACATCTTAAATAATCTCTTCACGAAAATCATCGCAATCAAATCTATTTCAGTGTCGATTTTCAATAATATTATTTTACTATTATCACAGTTGCACAGATTGTAACATTTAATAGCCAAAATGACAGTTTAAATAATTGCTCTACTAAGTTAATAAAAAGTAGTTAAAAAGAAAGCAAAACCGTCATACTGAAATTTACTAATTCATATAAGAGTGTTTTTAGCAGTTCTTATAATAATTATGTTAATTTCCACTAATTATAAATGACGTTTTGCAGCACAAGCTAACTTGATAAATGTTTCAGCTTCCACAACACTTTAAACACTAAACGCATATATTTAAAAATTTGTTGCGTTTCGGAAAATATTCTGATTTAAATAGAATTGACTGAGTGTTTTTTAACTTAGGAAGAATTTTTTTTATAAAACTATTATTTAAGAAACATCCTGGTACACTACGGACCTCACCGACCTAGTACACAACGACATTAAAACGCTATATTTCTTTTTGCAATTAGTCTTTTTAGCGTTTAATGTATTTAAGAATCATATTTTTATGTAATATCTCTTGTCATTAAATACTAGTACAGTTAATACTCAATTGGTATGTTAAATTGCCGTCCCATGGCCGAGTGGTTAGGGCGCTTGGCTACTGATCTAAGGGACCTGGGTTCGAGCCCCGGGTAAGCATGGCTGTTTGTGTCGGTTTTCTGCTGAGGGCCTGCATCCTCTCAGATCTTATGCTATGGCATATAAACTGACAGGCTCCTGTCAGACCTCTGTGGCAAGCAGCTGCTTGAGGGGGAATTAATTTTATTTTTATTATGTTGACATTCGTACAAAAGTGAAGATTCCTACACAAAATACATTAGTAAAATGAAGGGGCGATCCTGCTACGTACAGCGGTGGGCTGAAGTGTTAAATCCTTCTAATACGTTATATATATTATAAACGACCTGTTGTAAAATAACACGTAGTGCACTATTATTGTTAATTTCTCGCGACTTACGTTCGAAGTCACTTAACTGGAATCCATTTTACTACAAAATATGTGTGATTATACGACCACACAAAACTACACTAAATGATATTATAATTTATCATCATCATCATCATCATCCTCAAGCAGCCATGGGCTACGGAGGTCCAACCAGACTGTACAATTTAGTTCTCCAAGCAATTTTATCCTGAGCTACATCTACTGCATCTGGCCACTGCACACCAATTCTAAACAACATCCTGTTTGACATTGTCTGCCCACCGCATCCTAGGTCTCCCCTTCTTTCTGAGGCCTTTAGGCACACTGTTCATAACACTATTCGCCAATCTGTAATTATTCATACGGGCAACATGGCCAAATCAACGGAGTCTCTCTGTGCACTATATGCTGCTTAAAGGAGGTTGCAAACTCCTTTGCCTAACCTCATCATTAGTTACAAAGTTGAACTACCTAATGCCCAAGATACTGCGTAAGCATCTGGAATCAAAAGCATCTAGTTTCCTGTTATCTTGTTTACAAAGTGTCCAAGTTTCACTACCATAACTAACCCTAGAAAGAACCAAACTATTATATAGTCTAATTTTAGTCTTTAGGTGTATACGCCTATTTCTCCACACTCTCCATAGATTCTTAAAAGTCCCGGCAGCAATCCCTATTCGTCTGTTAATCTCATGCCGCACATCACCATTATCTGTTACATAGCTCCCAAGATAATTAAACTGTGACACCTGCTCAAGACTGCAACCATTCAGATTAACTGAATCACAGCCTGCCTGACCAATTTTCATCACTTTAGTTTTCACTCTGTTTATAACCAAACCTACTCTACTACAAGTCTCATCAACAGCTCGAATGAAAGAGTTCATCTCATCAACATCATTTGCCAAAAGGGCTAAATCATCAGCATAATCTAAATCAGAAATTTTCGTATCTCCAGCCAATTTAAGGCCAAAATCTTTCCCTTGAAGTGAATTTCGCATAACATAATCAACAACCAAACTAAAGAGAAAAGGAGACAAAATGCACCCTTGTCGAACACCAGAAGTAATGCTAAACCAATTGCTACAAGCCTTACCAACTCTCACACACGACTCAGTGTTATTATAGAGAGCTTTCATTATGTTAACTAACTTGTCTGGTATACCATATGATTTCACAATCAACCACAAATTATGACGATCAACAGAGTCGAAAGCCTTTTTGAAATCAACAAAGCTAGCAACCAAAGGTTTCTGAAACTCTAAACGTTTCTCAAGAATCTGCCTAAGTGAAAATAGCTGATCCACACATCCCCTACCACTTCTGAATCCACATTGCTCATCACGCAATTGACTGTCAACCAGATTCTTAATTCTATTAAGCACAATCATGGAAAGAACTTTACCTGGAACAGAGAGTAGGCTGATACCCCTATAGTTATCACAAGAACTGCGATCACCGTTTTTGAAAATAGGGATAACAATAGCTCTGGTAAAATCCTTAGGAACCATGCCTTTATCATAAAAGATATTCAGAATTGCAGTCATCCAAGTGGTTACCGAAACATTCCCAGCTCTAAGCATTTCTGTAGTAATTTCATCTACCCCTGGGGATTTTTGAAGTGTAAGTTTTGAAATAGCCAAAATAACTTCAGATTGTGTTATAGGGCCAACATTAAAGCCACCAATGCATCTATCATCATTGCAAACAATGGGAATAGACCTAACTGCATTGTTTAGAACATCACTGAAATGCTCAGCCCACCTAGCCATGACAGAATCCTCACCTTCTATAACCTTACAGTGGTAGCTATTTTCGCCATCCTTTAATTATATTTATCTAGCAAATAACATACGATAAAAAAAATTATTATTTAAAGTTACTTTGAAATAATATCTTCATTATTATACTGACTGCTTTCAGATTGAAATAAAGATTTCTACCTTTTCTAAACCATGCATCTTAATCTTTATATGCGAGGTGACCTAAATTGAACTGACAATATTTAAGTAAATTTGCAGAGGGAACTCAGTGTATATAAGCAATAAATTTAATTTGCACATTTCAGATCATTACTGAAGCAATACATAAAACAGTAGGCATCATGATATACAAATGGAATAGTGTAATTTTCAATTTTATAGAAGATCAAAAATTGCCCTCTAAACAAGAAATTCATTGCAATTAGCTCAGCTGTTATATCTAGAAATTGTTTTGTTTACCATTACTTTCAATTATATTTAATTCAACTTCCAATGACTGATTAGTATAATAAAGGTAATATAAAGGCAATAATGGTATAAAAAAGCCCTCAATAGAAGAGATCTCAGTCGGCAGATGATAGCTCAGCAGTTAGAGTACCTGACCCATGTCATCAGGAGATCGTAGGTTTGTGTGCCACCAGGATTAAATCGATTTTTTCTCTGTTTGGCATTGTTCAGCTTACAGGGGCTTACCTGTGTGTGCTTATTATTAAAGAAATTAGTTTAATTAATATAATTAAAAATATATGTTTAGTAAAAAATATAATTATTGTACTTTTCAAAATATTCTTCCAAAATTATATAAATATTTTTTTTAATTTTGTGTATTGCAAATAAAAAGAATGTTTTAGGAAGACTTTTAGGTTTGACGTTTTAAATGGCTTCTTCAAAAACCTGTTCCTGGGTATCAGATAAATAATCACTTGTCGACGTCACATTTCATTGAATCCTTAACCACTTGACTGAAACCTAAACCCATTTGACATTGTAGAATCTTATATTAGGGTTTTCCAAGTTCTTTGCTATATTATATATTCAGTAGGGGACACCGATGGGATTAGATAGGCCACCGTCCTTCGGATGCGACGTTAAGCCGTGGTTCCTCATGCGAGAGATATCCATACCTTATGCACGTTAAAGGACATACTGTATGGCCTTGGTGGGATTTTACCATCTGTCTCCTAACAGTTGTCCAGTAGGTTTCCTGCCCCAACTTTCTCTGAGACATCGGAGTCTGTGTGATCTGGCCAATTAACTCATTTTTTGCAAACACGTACAGTCGCTCAAAAAATATCCGAACACGATGATTGATTACAGAATTCAGAAAAATTATCTAGCAACGATTTTTTTACATATTAGTGATCTGGCAACCTTTGAACGTACACGAAGATTGCGAGATAACAAATTTAAAAAAGAAAAAAATCATTGCCAGATATTTTTTCTGAATTTTGTAATCAACCATAAGGTTCGGATATTTATTTGAACGACTGTATGTACACGAAGGTTGCCAGATCACTAATTTCAAAAACAAAATCGTTGCCAGCTATTTTTTTCTGAATTGTGTAATCAACCGTACTGTTCGGATATTTATTTAAACGACTGTACGAACACGAAGGTTGCCAGATCACTATTCTCCAAACAAATCGTTGCCAGATATTTTTTCTGAATTCTGTAATCAACTATAGGGTTCGGATATCTTTTGGAGCAACTGTACCTCTCAGAGGTAAAATTACCGAACCCAAATGCTCTCGAGCAATACCAAAAATCCTCCCTCCAATCTTACAAATTAGTTTTGCGATACGGATTGCTTTCGCTTGTTTAGATGCTTACAGGCCACCACTGAATCTATGTAAGATGGGTTTTCATGTGTATTTGCAGGCTGTTACACTCATCCATGGTCAGAATATACGTTTGTACTTTTATTTCTTTATGAAACTAAATAACATTTTAGGAAATGTACAAGAAATAAATGATTATTTATTATCTCAATCGAGGTTAGGATTTAACTTTGAAATTTATAATAGAAGGAGGTTGGGTTTTTTTAACCTCTGACCGGCACTTTTTTACACATAATGGGCTGAATGACAGATCACAAGGACCCCGAAGGCTCAGAGAAGGTTCGGGGAGGTTACCCACTGGAACAGCTGTTTGGAGACAGATGGTAGCCTCCCGTCTAGGCCATCCAGTGTGTTCTTTAACGTTTGGTTGTTTTTACCTCTGAGTGGCACTTTTTCCACACAATGGGCTAAATGGCTAGGTCACAAGTATTCCGAAGTCTCAGAGAAGTTTGGGGGAGGGGACCCACTGGAACAGCTGTTGGGAGATTGATGGTAGCCTCCCGTCAAGGCCATCCAGCGTGTTCTTTAACGTGCACAGGGTATGGCTCTCCCGCACAAGGGCCAAAGGCTTAACGTCCCATCCGACGGACGGCGGCCTTTCAAAGCCCATCGGTGTTCCCTTCTGACCGTGGGCAGGGCGGGAAATTTTGCGGAGATAAATCTCAACGCTGACCCAGCTGGGACTCGAACCTGGGAACTACAGATTACGAGCCTAGCGCGCTACAGACTGAGCCGCCCCTAAAAGGAGGAGGAGGTCTCAAGTGAAATATTTCAATCTGATGATACATACTGAGTGGTTAAATGAAACTACGTTACTTTGTAGGTCTGCGGATAAAAACGGTTAGTTGCACAAAGCTGAAATTCGAAGGGGATAATAATATGTCATGCAGAATAAAATGGTAGGTAAAAAATAAAATTCTTATAAAAACTGCCAGCTGGTTGAACGTGGCGCTGTACAGAAAAACCATGCACATTATTTACCAATCACTTGTTAGTAAGATAATACATCACGTAGTTACAGAATGAAAACAGAAAGCCATCAAGAGACCTGACCCTTTTTTAATAGAGAGCATGATCATTTTCACTTTCCCAAACTTTCGAGAATAATTGATAAAAAGAGTCACGACACTGGAACTGAACGATTGTGCATTATTCGTTAAGCTCTATTTCCAAAACAATAACAAAGACACAAATGCTGTAGCTGAATATCGCTTACTGAAGAGATGGAGACGCCTTTGAGGAGAATGAGTTACAAAACAGGGCTCAGAATTTTGAAGAAGCGGTTATAAATCGTAATGCCATTGCAGAGGAAGTCTACTGGTTTTTGAACACATTGTAAATGGCTGATGCTGTAGTCTTCTCTTAGAGCCATGGCCAATGAAACACTCCTGAATCTTGTGTGATCGACTGTCTCCAAGGTCCTACCAAATGTGTTGCGCTACTTCCGGTACAAATTGATATTTTCCAGACTTAGGGGTGGATAGGATGGAGCTGGCCATTGACTCTTACAGAGTGAGGAGACACACTTCCGGATGAATGGTAACGTCAACACACAGCATTGTTGGGTAAGGGAATCGTCACATCCTCTGGGGATGATGAAATTTGACAGCATTCTCCACCTGTTACTGTGTGGTGT
This sequence comes from Ryuthela nishihirai, assembly GCA_038380435.1. Classification (NCBI taxonomy): domain Eukaryota; kingdom Metazoa; phylum Arthropoda; class Arachnida; order Araneae; family Heptathelidae; genus Ryuthela; species Ryuthela nishihirai. Next base: position 401,548 of record JAWZYU010000059.1, read on the forward strand.
GTTTTCAATGCTACTATCATCTAGGAACCCTTCTTCTCCACTAGGTCCAAGCCATGATCTCCTAAAACATATAACACAAATAAAGCATGTGCAGAGCGTAATGCTTTATTTGCTACAGTTTCATGTTATCTCAGTAATAACTCAGAAACATAGCTTAGTAACATCTTAAATAAGCATTACATTAAAATCATCGCAATCAAATCTATTTCAATGTCGATTTTCGACAAAATTCGTTCAGTATATTCACAGTTGCGCAGATTGTAATATTTAACAGCTAAAATGAGAGTTTAAATAATTGTTCTTCTAAGTTAATGAAAACTAGTTAAAAAGAAAGCAAAACCGTCATACAGAACAATACTAATCCATATAAGAGTGTTTTTAGCAATTCTTGCAATAATTATGTTAATTTCCACTAATTATAAATGACGTTTTGCAGAACAAGTTAACGCGCTAAATGTTTCAGCTTCCACAACACTTAAACACTAAACGCATCTTTCTAAAAATTTGTTGCGTTTGAAAAAGATGTTTTGATTTAAATAGATTTGACAGAGATTTTTAAATTAGGAAGCAGTTTTTTTATAAAACTTTTATTTAAAGAAGTTACTGAATTCTGCAACTGACCTACTATTGACATAACATTGAACTTCATTTGATAATGGAACCGCTTACTGTACATGTACACTAAGATTTAACAAATCATTTTTAATGTAATATTCCTGTACAGTCACTCAAAAAATATCTCAACACTATGGTTGATTTCAAATTCAGAAAAAATCTGGCAACGGTTTGTTTAGAAATTAGAGATCTGGCAACCTTCGTGTCACGTGACACGAAGGTTTCCAGATCAGTAATTTCTAAAAAATCGTTTTTTGAGCGACTGTACTCTGTAGGGACTCATCTGTAAAAACCGAAGCGATATGAGAGTGGGATGGATGTTATAATGAGATATCACAAAACATGCTATTAACGTTATTATTAAACAAGTCATCGACCTAGTATACTACATTAAAGTGCAATATTTATTTTTGCGATTATTCTTTTCAACGTTTTCCGATTTTAAAAATCATTTTTTAAAATGTATTATCCCTTGTAATTAAATACTAGTTATAGTTAATACTCACATGGTATGTTGACACTCGTACAAAAATAAAGATTCCTACAGAAAATACGTTAGTACAATGAAGAGGCGGTCCTGTATGTACAGCGGGTGGGGTGAAGTGTTAAATCCTTCTGATACGTTATATATATTATAAATGACCTGTTCTAAAATAACAGGTCGTACACTATTATTGCTATTTTTAGCGACTTACGTAGGAAGTCACTGAACTGGAATTCATTACCGCGGCTTAGCATACTTATGATTAAACGACTACACAAAACTACACTAAATGGTACTAAAATTTATAGTGGTAGCTGTTTTCACCATTCTTTTATTACTTTTGTCTAACAAATAGCATAAGATAAAAAAAATGATGATTTTAAGGCTACGCTGAATTAATATCTTCATTATTATACCGACTGCTTTCAGAATGAAATAAAGATTTCTATTTTTTCTAAATCATGCATCTTAATCTATATATAAGACGTGACCTAAATTAAACAGAATATTTAAGTAAATTTGTAGAGAGAACTCAGTGGATATAAGCAATATTTTGAATTTGCACATTTCAGATCATTACTGAAGCAATACATAATACAGTAGGCATCACGATATACAAATGGAAGTAGTGTAATTTTCAATTTTAGTGAAGATCAAAAAATGTTCTGTAAACATAAAATTCATTGCAATTTGCTCAACTGTTATATTTAGAAATTATGTTGCATGCAGCTTTTGTTTTAACATGTAACAGGAAGTTTGAAAAAGCGTTCAAAGAAGACTCATTGACTTCGATGGAACGAGTGAAAATCTACAGACACTTATCAAAAACAGTTTGAACCTCCTAAATAGGAATGAGTCCCGAGGACTGGCTGGAGTAATTATGTCAGACTTACGATACTATAGGAGCAGGGTGTTTCACCTTTGAGTGACACTTCTTGTACACAATGGGCTAAATGACCTAAAGGCTACAAGGACCGAAAGGGCCCAGAGAAAGTTGGGGAAATGGAACCTACGGGTCAGCAGCAGACAGATTGTAGCCGCATATCAAGATCATCGAAGGGTTATTTAACGTCTACCAAGCCTCAGCTTAATCATCATTATCGTCGACCAAGTTTCGGTGCGCCATCTACAGTATTCATCGTCAATTTTTTACGTGCCATCTACCGTAATTATTGTCTACCACGCCTTGGTTTTATCATCAATGTCGTTTACCAAGTCTTGGCGCGCCATCTATCGCGTTTATTGTCTACCAAGCCTCTGCTTAATCATCATTATCGTCTACCAAGTCTCAGCGCGCCATCAACCGTATTTATCTTCAATGTTTGCGCCTCATCTGCCATATTTATCGTCTACAAAACCTCGGCTTAATCATCATTATCATCTACCAAGTCTCGGCGTGCCATCTACCGTATTTATCGTCAATGTTTGCACGCCATCTACCGTATTTATCGTCAATGTTTGCACGCCATCTACCTATTTATTTGTCTACCAAGCCTCGTCTTTCATCTCACGGACGACAGCATTTCCAAACCCATAGGTGTTCTCTTCTCATCGAGGTGATGGTTGGGATTAGTCGTGATAAATAAATGTTGGAACAGCTGGGACTTGAACCTGGGAACTACAGGTTACGATTCAGAGGCGTTACTGAGTGAACTAATCTTTTCTTCATTATTATATGAGAGCGATACGACTTCAGTTGTGTATGAAATCATGACTGCTTTCAAAAGAAGACTCATATATTCGGAAAATCCACAGGGAACTCCGCTATTTGTAATTTCTGCAGTCAGTATCCTATTCGGAGACTTATAGTGTTGGCTGAAAATCTGAAAGCTAGGTTTCAGTGTTGTCGGAAGAGACATCTAATCACAAAAGTGTCATCTAGTCAGATGAAATATAAAATATTAGTTTGTACAGATGGCAGTGCTAGGGTGTGGAGGTGACCATGTAAGATAATCAACTTCTCATGTGTTACATCCACTATATGACGTTGAAGGGATTCACATGGCACGGAATGGGTATATTTTTATGTCTCAGGCATCGACAAATTACTGCAGCATATGCAAAGAGCATATCCAATTTTTCACTGAGAGAAACGAAACTTTTCAAGATGATAAAGCGACAGACTGCTTTGCGACATCTGTCTGTGAGTAGTTTGAGTAACATGACGAAAATAATGAATGAATGAAAAAAAAATCAAAAAGTTGTATTTCTTCTCTCCTCGTGCCAAAGGTTGGGTTGGGTTGTTTTACTTTTGAGCGGCACTTTTTTGCACACCATGGGCTAAATGGCCAGGTCACATGGACCCCGAAGGCTCAGAGAAGGTTGGGGGAGGGGACCCACTGGAACAGCTGTTGGGAGACAGATGGTAGCCTCCCGTCAAGGCCATCCAGCGTGTTCTTTAACGTGCACAGGGTATGACTCTTTCGCACACGATGCCACAGCTTAACGTCCCATCCGAAGGACGGCGGCCTTTCCAAGTCCATCGGTGTCCCCTACTGACCGTTGGCAGGGCGGGGAATTTTGCGGAGATAAATCTCAACGCTGACCAAGCTGGGACTCGAACCTGGGAACTACAGTTTACGAGCCTGGCGCGCTGCCGACTGAGCCACCCCCGCCCCCTCGGGTCAAAGGGGTCATCTCATTGTTCACAAAGAAAACTTCGTGACCTTTACATTCTATCACCAACATTTCAAAGTTTCAGCATAACTACATCGTTTGCAATCATCGGTTGAAATTTTGGAATTATCAAAACTTTCCTCCGTCAGATTCGTAAAGTGTAAATCGTAATATTTCATCAATTACTATCAACACCAAATTAATTCCAAATTTTATCTGTAAAAAATTCTCTTCAAACAAAAATAATTGGGTCACCATTGCTTTTTATAGAAACTTCGTAACGTTCATATTCCACCACCAAAATTTCAAATCTCTGGCAAAAATATAACGTATGTAAGAGAAATTTAGAGTAACATATTATTTTAGCTTGTCGTTACGGTACACAGAGGTGAAATCACCAAACGTATTATGGATTTTAAATCTGATCTGTACGATTTTTTGCTCCTAAAATCACTTTCCAATTGAACGTATTAACAGGATATAAGTTGCAAATAGAAATGCTAACATAATATCCTTCCCAAGGTTCTTCACATTCATGCCATTTAAAGTTTCTTCCGCCATACTGTAATATAAAAACGACTCAGGGGATTTTTTTTCCTTGTGTTTGCGCGCCATCTAGCGAAATGTTATATTACAGGAGACTAGGAGTAAACTACGTTTTTCGAGCAATTGGGTAGGCCTTAGTTAATCATTACTAACACTTTGAAAGGCTAGGAGAGGGTGGTCCATGGGTTCCATGTCATCCCCATCTCTTAGATCCGGCACTGATCTATAAAATATAGATTATATATAAATAATCTGAGAAATATTATTTTATAGCAATATTTTATTCAAAAAATGTTTACATAAGAAACTTACGCACAAATATTAAATTACTCACCTATAGCCGTCCGGTGGCCGAGTGGTTAGCACGCTTGGCTACTGATCTAAGGGACCTGGGTTCGAGCCCCGGTATTAGGCATGGATGTCTGTGTGTCGTTTTTCTGCTGAGGTCCTGCCATCCTCTCAGATCTCCTACTGTGGTATATAAACTGACAGGCTCCTGTCAGATCTCTGTGGCAAGTATCTGCTTGAGGGGGTATTTATATTTTTTTAGAAAGGGTAAAACTGCTTTTCGCATGGCGGGAAAGCACCTTATTGAGCTATTCCTTTGTTCTCTTAGTTTCTGGGGCTTCTGGGGTGTTTCTCTTATACTTCTCTATCGTCCGACGCTACTGTTTCGATACAATACAAATGACGGCGTGTTTTTGAGCTCTATGGGGGAATTTTCGAGGCGTTTCGTTCGTGGCTTCTCTCTGGGCGTTTTTTAAGATTTTTTTCGCTAGGCTAGGACACTCAGTGTGACTGAACAACGGGGGGTCATTTTCGGGAGGGGGGATGGAATTTTGTGTGACAGGGAAGAATTTTTCGAGTTTTTAATATATAAATTTTTATATATAAATTTATTTGATAAATAATAAACTTACTGTACAACAGTATCCACTTACATAGTTTTTTGTACAACTGTACCAAATTACACAAACTCTCATGTACCTACAAACACACACAGAACGTGAATTTTGGCCTTATTTGTGAGATAAATATGTCTATAACTTCTGGTAAGCAATAGGTCAAGGTAATTTTCTTTAATTATTGCATAATCAAACATTTAATCAGACGATCTGATTCTTATTAATCCCTATTTACATTATTCCCCGCTTAAAGGGGATTCGTTTTTCGGGTCCCAATTAATAACAGATAACGGATCCTCCTGTATTACAAGGTGTATTATTTCTCGGAGCCACTAAATCGAAAGGTAACCGGCCTAAAAATAAAGTTTCAACTCCATTTGCTGCTCAGGAGTTGTAGACAGTTCAGACAACTAATACATGACATTAGGAAAACCATTTCTCAGATTTTATTTTTATTCCAGCGATATTTTTGTGCAAAGGTTATGAATTAACATACAACGAAAAGGCTTAAGCAATAGATTCGAAAACGTTACGTGTTTACCCACTTTCCTACTGCTTTTCGTTCGTCATTTGTAAATTTACCATTTTGCTTGTATGTTTGTTAAAACAGTTATTCTACCATAACTTCCCAACCCGTCGTATAAACCGATCATAAAGGATTATAATGTGTCATAGTGAGACTGCCGTAAGCTTTCTCCAATTTTGTTCTCCATACTTCCTCCTCCTAAAAAAATGGCAGAATTTTCACATCGGTCGAACTTAACGAGTTGCATTTCAAATTAAAATTATTACGTCTACAATCATGAGCTACTTCAGATTACGGATCCCCATCTCCTTCTCCCAATAAAAAAGCCCGGGGGGATGAGAAAATTTCAAAAGATCGATCTTTACTAGTCGTATGTCAAATTAAAACATGTGCACAGCAGCAGTCTTCTCTTCGGAAGATAGATTCCTTTAATGTCAAAGTAAAGATTTAAATTTAAAAACATAGCTACCAAGATAATTAAACTGTGAAACCTGCTCAAGACAGGGCGGGGGTGGCTCAGTCGGTTGCGCGCCAGGCTCGTAATCAGTCTGTAACGTTCCCAGGTTCGAGTCCTAGCTGGGTCAGCGTTGAGATTTATCTCCGCAAAATTCCTCGCTCTGCCCACGGTCAGTAGGGGACACCGAAGGGCTTGGAAGGCCGTCGTCAGTCGGATGGGACGTTAAGCCGTGGCCCCGTGTGCGGAGAGCCATACCCTGTGCATGTTAAAGAACACGCTGGATGACCTCGACGGGAGGCTACCATCTGTCTCCCAACAGCTGTTCCAGTGAGTCCCCTCCCCCAACCTTCTCTGAGACTTCGGGGTCCTTGTGACCTGGCCATTTAGTCGATGGTGTGCAAAAAAAGTGCCGCTCAGAGGTAAAAAACATAACCCAACTGCTCAAGACTGAAACCATTCAGACTAACTAAATCGCAGCCTGCGTGACCAATTTTCATCACCCTAGTTTTCTCACTGTTTATAAGCAACCCTACTCTACTACCAGTTTCATCAACAGCGTGAATGAAAGAGTTCATCTCATCAACGTCATTTGCCAAAAGGGCTAAATCATCAGCATAATCTAACCAGAAATTTTAGTATCTCCAGACCATTTAAGGCCAAAATATTTCCTTTGAAGTGAATTTCGCATAACATAATCCATAACCAAGCTAAAGAGAAAAGGAGACAAAATGCACTCTTGTCGAACACCAGAAGTAATGCTAAACCAATTGCTACAAGCCTTACCAACTCTCACACACGACTGAGTGTTATTATAGAGAGCTTTCATTATGTTAACTAACTTGTCTGGTATACCATATGATCTCACAATCAACCACAAATTATGACGATCAACAGAGTCGAAAGCCTATTTGAAATCAACAAAGCGAGCAACCAAAGGTTTCTGAAACTCTAAACATTTCTCAAGAATCTGCCTAAGTAAAAATATCTGATCCACACATCCCCTACCACTTCTGAATCAGCATTGCTCATCACGCAATTGCCTGTCAACCACATTCTTAATTCTATTAAGCACAATCATGGAAAGAACTTTACCTGGAACAGAGAGTAGGCTAATACCCCTATAGTTATCACAAGAACTGCGATCACCTTTTTTGAAAATAGGGATAACAATAGCTCTGGTAAAATCCTTAGGAACCATGCCTTTATCATAAAAGATATTCAGAATTTCAGTCATCCAAGTGGTAACCGAAACATTCCCAGCTCTAGCATTTTAGTAGTAATTTCATCTACCCCTGGGGATTTATGTAGTTTAAGTTTAGAAACAACCAAAATAACTTCAGATTATGTTATAGGGCCAACATTAAAGCCACCAATGCATCTATCATCATTGCAAACAATGGGAGTAGAACTAACTACATTGTTTAGACATCACTGAAATGCTCAGCCCACCTAGCCATGACAGAATCCTCCCCTTCTATAACCTTACTTTGTTTATCCTTCAATCTTTTATGCCTGTCCGTTTTCTACCACACAAAACATTTACTATCTGGTACAGCTCTCTGCTGTTGTGCTGTCTAACAGCTTCCTCGACTTTGTGAGCCAAACCATCAAGCCAAAGATTCTGATCAGCAGCTAACTGATCTTTTACACGTTTATTAAGTTCTCTGTAATGCTTTCTATTACGACTAGTAGGGTATTGATCAAAGACATTCCTGCAGTTTTTTCTTTCCGAAATAAGCTCAAGTGCCTTATCACTCAGATAATTCTGTCTCCTCTGCTCCTTTTTCCCTAAAAGAGTACTGTTAGTGTCCAAAAAAGCCTGTTTAAAATGATCCCGTTCTTCCTCAGCTTCCGTAGTAAGCAAACCATGACTGTCATAATGAATAAGTAACCTATCATGGTAAGCTTTGGCTCTAACTGGGTCTTTCAGAGCTTCAGTATTAAAAGCAAATTTTTTAACCCTAGCACAACACTTTTTAAGTTTAAGTTCCAACACACTTTTAACAAGGTAATGGTCAGATCCAATTTCAGCTCCCCTATATGCCTATTTTTGTATTTCTAACAGAGCTAGCCCATTTGCTGTTAATCAATATATAATCCATCATATTCCTATGCAGCTCATCAGGTGAAACCATGTGTATTTATGTATGTCGCGGTGATTGTAATATGTGTTAATTATTCTGAATCGATTGAGTTTACTTACCTGTAGGAGACGTTACCCATTGCCATTTGCAAGCTACCAATACCAAAAGAGCCTATTACCTCTCCCAAAAGGTCAGAGTCAGTACCAACTTTGGCATTGAAGTCACCAAGAACAAGGGTAATATCTCCTTTCTTGACAGAATTCAAAATATCCTGAAATTGTTCATAAAACCTATCCTTCTCATCCTCATCGGCATCCTCAGTGGGGGCATAACAGCAGATAACATTCAAGTCTTTAACGCTTGTCTGAATTTTTGCTGTAAGAAACCTTTCATTAATGCACTCATTTCCTAGAAGAGCATCGCCTAGCGTGTCTGCTGAGAAACAGACCCACGCCTTGGTGATGCTTATTGTCGTCCCTCCGTGAAAAGAGAAATTTATGATTATTTTTAAGAATATTACCTTTATCAGTCCATCTGGTCTCTTGCAAGCCGAGAATATCTAAATTATAATGGTGGAATTCTTGTGTGAGGACATCAAGAGAAAAAGCTCTGTGCAGAGTCCTCACATTCCAACTACCTATGGAGAGAAAATGGTTAGTGGGATGTTTAAAGAAACTATGTTTATTGAGAGAGGGAATGCCGACAATATCAAACAGCCCCCTAATCGCAGAAATGGGGCAAAGACCCGTTCCCCTACTACTAAAGGCTGAAGCCATCTACACTGGAAGACTTCCTCCAATGTGGAATTTGACGATGCCAATAGACGCAAAGAGTTCATGTGCTTGCGATGACTTCTGCTCAGGATTATCCACCAGCTGATAAACATATCCTGTGAATCTATTCCCTTGGGGCTGTCAACCCACAAACAAACAGAAAACACAGCGGAAGATTTTCCTTCCACAGAAGCCCACCAGTGCAGGAAAATCAGGATCCATAATCAAGCTCAGAGCCATATAGTTGTCCAGTCCAGTGGGTTTATATGGTCAGCACCAGGACCCTGTGTGGTTGACCACTCCTCAGCAGGGTAGAAAAAAAAGAAAAGTAGCCATAGTTGTCCAGATCAGTAGGCCACACTAATCTGGTAGCCCTCCCCTTCCGTTCACTTCCACAAGAGAGTATCTCTTTTGAAAGTTACTAACGGTCCGCACCACTAAAAGGCGGGGTCGGACATTAGGTGCTAGGCCTGGCGGTTCTATGCATCATCACAGGGGATTGGTGCATAGCTCTCCTTCCAGTGACTACCTAGCTACCATTTACAGACCATAATTGAATAATAATAAGTAATTACAGAAGGATTTAAAACTAATTTCCATCTGTACACCAATGACTTGATTTTACATTAAGACTCTATGGAAGCTGAACTACCTGTACATCGTTTAGAAAAGTCTGTTTTCGTTGCCAGATCTCGCCAACAAAGTATGCAGACGAAAATTCATTTATTTTATTCCAGAAGCCGTTCTTTCGTCTGATCATTTGAAAATAATTGCCCTTAGAGTTCAAAATACTGATGGATTCAGTGATCGCCCACAGCTTGTAAGTTTTAAAGTGGGCTTCAATTTTTTTTTTATTTACAAAAATTTAAAAAGCTTTTCTATTAAGAATATTCTGAAGATATGCGTCGTATCATAGAGAGCAATCGTTTGGATCATTTTAGTAAATAGTAAAAAAATCTTAACTAGAGAAATAATTTATATTTATAAAATAGAGATTAAAAATGAATAATAGTTAAACAAACAAAGGGAGTTGCGTTGTTTTACCTGTGAGGATATGTTTTGTACACAATGGGCTAAATGGTCAGGTCACAAGCACTCCGAGACCACAAAGAAGTTTGGGGAAAAGGGACCCATTAGACAACTGTTGGGAGACAGATGGTAGTCTCTTATCATAACCATCCAGCGTGTTGTTTAATGTGTACAGTCACTCAAAAAAATATCCGGACACTATGGTTGATTAAATAGAGAAAAAATATCCCGCAACGATTTTTTTTCAGAAATTAGTGATCTGACAACCTTCGTGTACAGTACACGAAGGTTGCCAGATCCATGATTTCTAAAAACGTCGTTGCCAGACACTTTTTCTGAAATATAGTGTTCGAATATTTGTTTGAGCGACTGTAGACGAAGGTTGCCAGATCCCTGATTTCTAAAACCGTCGTTGCCAAATACTTTTTCTTAAATATGGTGTTCGAATATTTGTTTGAGCGACTGTAGACGAAAGTTGCCAGATCCCTGATTTCTAAAAACGTCGTTGCCAGATACTCTTTCTGAAATACAGTGTTCGAATATTTGTTTTAGCGACTGTACACGAAGGTTGCCAGAACCTTGATTTCTAAAAACGTCGTTGCTAGATACTCTTTGTGAAATATAGTGTTCGAATATTTGTTTGAGCGACTGTGCACGAAGGTTGCCAGATCCCTAATTTCTAAAAACGTCGTTGCCAGATACACTTTCTCAAATATAGTGTTTGAATATTTGTTTGAGCGACTGTACAAGAAGGTTGCCAGATCCCTAATTTCTAAAAACGTCGTTGCCAGATACTCTCTCTGAAATATAGTGTTCGAATATTTGTTTGAGTGACTGTACACGAAGGTTGCCAGATCCCTAATTTCTAAAAACATTGTTGCCAGATACTCTTTCTGAAATATAGTGTTCGAATATTTGTTTGAGCGACTGTAGACGAAGGTTGCCAGATCCCTGATTTCTAAAATCGTCGTTGCCAGATACTCTTTCTGAAATATAGTGTTCGAATATTTGTTTGAGCGGCTGCACACGAAGGTTGCCAGATCCATGAATTCTAAAAACGTCGTTGCCAGATACTCTTTCTGAAAAATAGTGTTCGAATATTTGTTTGAGCGACTGTATAGGAAGGTTGCCAGATCCCTAATTTCTAAAAACGTCGTTGTCAGATACTCTTTCTGAAATATAGTTTTCGAATATTTGTTTGAGCGATTGAACACGAAGGTTGCCAGATCCCTAACTTCTAAAAACGTCGTTGCCAGATACTCTTTCTGAAATATAGTGTTCGAATATTTGTTTGAGTGACTGTACACGAAGGTTGCCAGATCCCTAATTTCTAAAAACATCGTTGCCAGATACTCTTTCTGAAAAATAGTGTTCGAATATTTGTTTGAGCGACTATACAGGAAGGTTGCCAGATCCCTAATTTCTAAAAACGTCGTTGCCAGATACTCTTTCTGAAATATAGTGTTCGAATATTTGTTTGAGCGACTGTACACGAAGGTTGCCAGATCCATGAATTCTAAAAACGTCGTTGCCAGATACTCTTTCTGAAAAATAGTGTTCGAATATTTGTTTGAGCGACTGTATAGGAAGGTTGCCAGATCCCTAATTTCTAAAAACGTCGTTGTCAGATACTCTTTCTGAAATATAGTTTTCGAATATTTGTTTGAGCGATTGAACACGAAGGTTGCCAGATCCCTAACTTCTAAAAACGTCGTTGCCAGATACTCTTTCTGAAATATAGTGTTCGAATATTTGTTTGAGCGACTGTAGACGAAAGTTGCCAGATCCCTGATTTCTAAAAACGTCATTGCCAGATACTCTTTCTGAAATATAGTGTTCGAATATTTGTTTGAGCGACTGTACACGAAGGTTGCCAGAACCGAGATTTCTAAAAACGTCGTTGCCAGATACTCTTTCTGAAATATAGTGTTCGAATATTTGTTTGCACCTGTAAATGCTAGTAATGTGCATTTACAGGTGCTTTTTTTGTTTGCACCTGTAAATGCTAGTGTAAATGCTGTAATGCCTGTAATGCTAGCTAGGCGTAAACTGGAAGGAGAGCTGTGCACCAATCCCTAGTGATGATGCACCAAACCGGCCAGTTTAAGCACCTGATGTCCAACCCCGCCTTCTCATGGTGCAGGCCGTTAGTACCTTTCAAAAGAGATATTCTCTTTTGGAAGGGAACGGAAGGGGAGGGCTGCCAGTTCAGTATGGGCTACTGATCTGGTCATCTATGGCCACTTTTTTTCTTTTTTTTCAACCCTGCCAAGGAGTGGTGAACTTCACAGGGTCCTGGTGCTGACCATTTATACCTACTAGACTGGACTTGTTTATAGATTTGAGCTTGATTATTGATCCTGGACTTGCTGCACTGGTGGGCCTCTGTTGAGGGAGAGTCTGCCGCTGTGTTTTCTGTTTGCTTCTGGGTTGCCAGCTCTAAGTGAACAGAGGCATGGGATACCTTATATCAGCTGGTGGATAATCCTAATCAGAGGCCGTCGCAGGTACCTGAACCTTACTTAGCTAGTGGGGCATCGTCAAGCCTAAACTGGAGTAATGTGTCTCAGACAGGCTATGTGGCTCTTGTAAAAGTCCACTTGAAAAGGTGGTGCCTGAAGTTCCTACCAGCATCGGTGACTTCAGCCTTTAGCAGAGGAGGAACAGGTCTTTGCCCCATGCCTGCGATCAGGGGGCTGTTTGATATTGTTGGCCCTACCAATCTCAATAAACCTAATTTCTTTAAAAATCCTACTAATCATTTTCTCTCTGCAGGAACGTGGAACGTGAGGACATTACATAGAGATTATTCTCTTGATGTCCTCATGCAGGAATTCCAGCGCTATAACCTAGATATTCTCGGCTTGCAAGAGACCAGAAGGACAGGTAAAGGTGAGATACTTAAAAATAACTTTAAATTTCTCTTTACAGGGAGGGAGGATGGAAAGCATCTGCAAGGTAAGACTGTACTATATAAGACTGTACATTAGAGAGATGCTCTCTAATGTACAGTCGCTCAAATAATATCAGAATATTTTGGTTCTGTAAGAATTCAGAAAAAAATATCTGGCAGCGATTCTTTTTAGAAATTAGTGATCTGGCAATCTTTGTGTACGTACACGAAGGTTGCCAGCTCACTAATTTCTAAAAAAAATCGTTACAAAATTTTTTTTGAATTCTGTATTCAACTGTATTGTTAGGGTATTTTCTTGAGCGACAGTACAGAGGGTATGGGAAGCTTAAGTCCCATCCGATGTACGGTGGTCTTTCCAGGTCCAACCGTTGTCCTCTTTATCACTGAGAAAGAATGGAGGTTAGAGGAGTAAATCACAAAACAGGCAAAACTGGGAAGAAAACTGCGTCGCTGAAGTTTAAGAATCTGGTACACTACTGGCTGAGCCATCTCCTGCTCCGGAATTAATGAGCATATACTGTGAACAGGACACCTACAATGAATGTCCAAACGCTGTACAGTACCTCTGAGTAAGATCGAAGCTTCCCTTTAAAGCTACTAAGAATATTCTTTAAAGAATCGCTCTCCTGCCCACTGCTTAACCGATCTACGACAGCCTTTCAAATTCATTCACATGTTCTTTCTCACTAACAGAACGATGGGGTTCACCAGGGATAAGTTTCTTTCCTTACATAATTGGGGCTGGAACCTGGGAACTGCAGATTACGAGTCTGGCGCGCTCCCAACTCTCGTCTCTCATTCAAATGAGCTATATATTTCATTCAATATTCTTTTACAAAACACAAAGGATGGACATAGAAGCTCTATTAAACCATTCCAGGCTTCTCATACAACTTCAAAAAACGCCTTCTCTATTACACTGCCTGTCCATTCGCACCCATGATATGTGAAGAAAAAAAAATCAACTTCCGCTAAATTCAAATTCAAATCTATTTTTAAAGTTCACTTACTAAAATGAACCCTGCGTTAGAAATTTGTGTAATCTTTCAATTACTTTTGAAAATGTTAAGCAGCAATGTTTGTTGCTAAATGTTTTTAACTTAATAACTCTAAATACAGTGGACCCCCGATATAACTCGCATGTCGGGCGGGAAACAACACCCGCGTTTATAAGGTGAACCGCGTTATACGGAGCGGCGCGGTGGCGACACAATAAATTTACTCAGAACGATTTGAGCTATATACTGAAACATCCCATCAACTATATATATTATGTATTTTAATAAAAAAAAAACAATTTATTTATTAAGTGTTTTATTAAAATTCACATAACATAGTTATACATCTTAATAAGTACATATATTTACTGTTTTATTTACGTACATAAGGTACGCTTGAAAATACGTAAAAACAAACACTATCTATAACTTATCGCGAACATCGCCCGCGCTATAACCGAGTGGGCGGTATAGCGAGCAGCGCTATAACGAAGGTCCACTGTATTAAAAGAATATTGCTGAAAATCGAGAATTTGAGCGAGATCTTCAATTCATTTTTAGTGACTTTTTTAAGAAACTTGCTTTTGCAGTTAAGGAAATTTGGATGTAATTTTCCATTCACATGACATGTAAATGTCGGGAAACTTTTTGTAAAATATTGCATGTAATGAAACGTATTCCAAGTTATTTATCTGAGACAAATAATTAAAATAATGTCAGTGTGTGTATATTCAAACAATTTCATTAGTATCATTATCTCCATAAAATAATGGGGCGGGGGTGGCTCAGTAGGCAGTGCGCTAGGCTTGTAATCTGCAATTCCCAGGTTCGAGTCCCAGCTGGGTCAGTGTTGAGATTTATCTCCACAAAACTCCCTGCCCATCGGTCAGTAGGGGACACTGATGTGCTTGAGAAAGGTCGTCGTCCGTCGGATGGGACGTTAAGCTGTTGCCCCGTGTGCGGGAGAGTCACATCCTGTGCACGTTAAAGAACATTCTGGATGGCCTTGATGGGGAGGCTACCATCTGCTTCCCAACAACTGTTCCAGTGGGTCCCCTCCCCCAACCTTTCTCTGAGTCCTCGGGGTCGTTGTGACCTGCCCATTGAGCCCATGTTGTGCAAAAAAGTGTCCCTCAGAGGTAACACAACCCAACTCATAAAATAATAATTTGATTATGGTCAATTGGCAAAGGTCATTGAAAAGCAAACGAATTAGATATTTTTTAAATATGTATTCATGAGAATTCAAATTAACTTCTGATATCTCGTTTTCAGGATCACTTTGATACACCTCAATGGGAGAAGATTCGAGTTCATGGCCAAAGGAAGTTAAAAAATTCAGCAGTACCAACCGTATTTTTATATTGCCCAGTATCAAAGGCACGTAAAAGCCCTCCCAGAAGAAACCATGTAAATAAAGCTCCTGAAGAAGCAAGGGTTTATGCGGATCATAATTATTGTAAAAGAAACTTTCTGGTGGCTGAAGAAACGACTTATAATTTTACTTCATGTAATAAAACTTTACTTGTGAATACTGGTAATAAGGAAAATATCGCAGATTGCGTCAAAAATGAAGTTTATGTTGATGATCTGTTGGCAATTATTCATATGGTGATACATCTGAACCGAGTAGGGGCGGGGGTGGCTCAGTTGGTAGTGCGTCAGGCTTGTAATCTGCAGTTCCTAGGTTCGAGTACCAGCTGGGTGAGCGTTGAGGTTTATCTCCACAAAGTTCCCCGCTCTGCCCACAGTAAGTAGGGAACAACAATGGGCTTGGAAAGGACGCCGTCCGTCGGATGGGACGTTAAGCCGTGGCTCCGTGTGCGGGAGAGCCATACCCTGTGCACGTTAAAGAACATACTGGATGGCATTGACGGGAGGCTACCATCTGTCTTCCAACAGCGTTTCAGTGGGTTCCCTCTCCCAACCTTCTCTGAGCCTACGGAGTCGATGTAACCTGGCCATTTAGCCCATGGTGTGCAAAAAAGTGTCGCTCAGAGGTAAAGCATCCCAACTGAAATCTGAACAGAGTACTTCGTGTGCTAAAGTACAGGCTGAGGTTACCAGATTGAAAAAACGTGTAAATGCACAATATAAAGTGATTACAAGTGGTTAGAGTTCTAGGCTACTGATCAAAGGGACCTAGGTTCGAGCCCCGGTTAAGACATGGATGTATGCTGTATTTCTTCTGAGGTTCCACCATCCTCACTGATCTCCTAATATGGCATATCAAACTGACAGGCTCCTGTCAGACCTCTATGACAAGCAGCTGCTTAAGGGGTATTTATTTATATTATTGTAGTGTAATAAACTAAACAAAAATCATTTAGAATGTTCTAGTTCTGCATATATATATATAGCATAATTTTGACAGATTTCCGAATATGTCGAAATATTTTTATAAAGCTCGCTTATGCTACAAGTACAAGTTGTAAAAGCATAAATCAGAGCCCAAATTAAAAATATTGCCATATCGTTTCAGGAATGTTAAGCATTTTTACTTTTTAAGTAAAAATTTAATATCTGGCACTGAATGTATGAAAGAACAGTTATTGCTTTCATTTTTATTATTTTGAGTAATTCTGATTAACTTAACAATCAATAAATATTAGTATAAAATACTGAGAACAGAAAGCACTTCCATGATTTTTAAGTAACAAAATCCTAAAATATTCAAGTAACAAATTGTATTTTTGCATAGTTGTTCCGTCCTCATGTGTGTGCTGACGAAGCTAGATCATCAGTCAGCTAGCCTAACTGAGGCATTCGCAGAGCACAGACATGGCGCCCATGATCGCCGTTTGCCAACCTCTCCCTATATAAGACCCCTAAAAATAGCGGATCGCCAGCGCCACAACGGATGAAAATGTAACTAGCGCTGCTGTCGCTTCACGTCGTGAAATCGGCAGGCATTCCATTACGTAGGCACCGGTCCACTTCCAGAAGCTTTGGTTGATCAGTGCAAGTCATGTCGCTAAAACCTTCGTATGAGCGAATGCGTTCTCGTCATAATTGAAAATCGTCTTATGAGCGGATCGTCATAAAGTGAAACGTCGTAAAGCTGGGTATTACTGTAAGAAGTTGAAATCAACACAAGTACTGAAAGGATGAATTTTGGCAGCAGGCAGTAATGTGTGCTCAATAACTCTAAGAGGAAAATTCCTAGAATTTGGATTGAGATATTTCTTACAGTTAACGTTTCGGTTCAAATGAAAGTTTTAGTGATGGAAATAAGCTTTTCTTTACTGTATATCAGTGTCCACATTACGAAAACGATCTCATAAGGCATTCAGCACTTAGTCTGTTACTGTTATTTTGAACATTCAACGAAAGTCATTGTATGGTGTTCCATGTTCTGTCAGGATGTTGGAAAGCTATATATTGTAAAAGGAATAGCAAAAGCTAAGGACTACATCAAAATACCGGACACAAAATTATTACCAAGGTTCTTTGATCTTATTTTGGGATGAACGTAGATCTTAATAATGTTTTAATTAACTGGATGAAATGCACTTTGTCAGTGTGAAAAGGTTCTTCAGAAGTGGTTAGCAGATAGCAAGATAGGAAAAATGGAATCGACTGGACAGTCTCCACACTTTAAGACTACAGAGTTTGTATTGCAGAATAGGTAAGGAAATTTCCGAGCAGAGACGTCCAAATACGCGAGTTAATTAAGGCTTTCCTCTTACTTCTTAATCATATTTTATTACAGACGAACTTAAATTACTGCATTCCATGCCAAAATCACATAAAACATTTATTTAAACACAGGGCTAACCTATGAAATATTGAATTTAAAATGTTAGTATTCTGAAAAATGTGTTTAACAATTCTTGTATAATGTTTAAAACAGGGATCAATATAAATATTTCACGAATTTTAAAGTTTCTTTTAAGTCATATCTATGCTATACCATATTATAATATATACGTAATTGCGTTTGGGCAATTATGCTGCAACAATTAATTTCGATACGAAAAAACTAAAAAATACATAATTTAAATGAAAAATAATTTATATAAATAATTTTCTAATTAATAATTTATATAATATTTAAATAACAAGTCCTAACGATCTAGGATCGAAGTCACGACTCTGTTCTTTAAATGTAGAAAATACAAAAATTAAAAACGAATGTTTCAAATAATATATCATGAGAGAGATTTAGAATTTAGTTGAAGGAATGTGATGATCAAAATATTTATTTTCATTTCTTCCCCTCAACTTCAGAGGGATGATAAAGCAAAAGATTTTCGTTTTAAGATATATATGAGAGAATGATTTTTATTTTGTGTTTTGTTTGTATCAGTACATTATTGCAATTTTTTTTTATAAATCATCCATTAGTTCGTATTTCCAGCATCAGATGGGGAAAAATTGGAAACCGAAAAAACTTTATTTTCTTTGAAATCAAGCAACTTATTATCACCAGAGATGATTAGCTATTCTTTCAGTTGTTCGTTACATCTTGTTAGAAGGCTTTCTTGTTTTATACGAATTTGCATTTCTAACTTTAACTCAGTTAATCGAAATTTCCTCCTACAGAGCAACAGAAAAATATTTGAAAAAGCAAAAATGACAAACTCTTTAATTTAAATCCACTCTTCTTTTGTAGCAAATTATGATACATAAAATATTCTTTACGTGTGGACTCAAAATCGATTACTAGACAACCACTTTTCCTTAACGTTTATCGAAATTTTCTGTCCAAAACGATTTGGATTCATCATACCTAGTATCATCCTAACTCTCAATTTCTCCTCATTTACAATCAGTTAACCAACAAATGTAATAGATTTGACCCTTATTTCAAATATATACATATTTGTTGTTGTTGTTTTTTTTTTGAAAAATCGTATCCAACCAATGCTCTTTGATTTTAATTGCACAAAATCGCTCTCATTTGATTATCGTGCTCTTCGAAAATTCAATTATTATGGTTTTTAACGGCTAAACTGCTGAAATTAAACTTAACGTGACCGGTTGCATGATAATTGCTTTGGAGACTAAGAAACAATATCGATGATACAATTGTATATTCCAGTATCAAGACATGCAAAGAATGCATGACCATATCATTTGCCTTTCCGCGGTAAAATTTAATTTCCTTAAATATTAGACATATCGTTGAGATACATCCGTGATATACCTGTGCAATATGAAACACACCTATGTTGATTGAACGAATGATATTTAATTGTATTAAACTATTTTATTAATATAGTGGTAGTTACTGTCATTTTTCTATTCATTTCTACCTATTTTCCAACTGCTTTTCTTACGTCCTTGGTTGCGTTTCTAAATTTATGTAGGTGTTAAAACGACTGTTCCAGTATATAATTACAACATTTTGACCTAAATATATGGTTATTTATTATCTTAATCGAAGTTAGGATTTAACCTTGAAATTTATAATACGAGGAGGTTGGATTTTTTTTTACCTCTGAGTGGCACTTTTTTCCACATAATGGGCTAAATGACCAGGTCACAAGTACCCCGCAAGCTCAGAGAATGTTGGGGGAGGAGACCTACTGGAGCAGCTGTTGTGAGACAGATGGTAGCCTCCCGTCAAGTTCATCCAGCGTGTTCTTTAACGTTGGGATGTTTTACCTCTGAGCGGCACTTTTTTGCACACCATGGGCTAAATGGCCAGGTCACAAGGACCCCGAAGTCTCAGAGATGGTTGGGGGAGGGGACCCACTGGATCAGCTGGTGGGAGACAGATGGTAGCCTCCCCTCAAGGCCATCCAGCGTGTTCTTTAAAGTTGGGTTGTTTTACCTCTGATAGGAATTTTTTGCACACTACGGGCTAAATGGCCAGGTCACAAGGACCCGGAAAGCTCATAGAATGTTGGGGGAGGAGACCCACTGGAGCAGCTGTTGGGAGACAGATGGTAGCCTTCCGTCAAGGTCATCCAGCGTGTTCTTTAACGTTGGGATTCTTTACCTCTGAGCGGCACTTTTTTGCACACCACAGGCTAAATACCAAGGTCACAAGGACCCCGAAAACTCAGAGAATGTTGGGGAAGAAGACCCAGTGGAACAGCTGTTGTGAGACAGATGGTAGCCACCCGTCAAGGCCATCCAGCGTGTTCTTTAACGTGCACAGGGTATGGTTCTCCTGGACACGGATCAACGGCTTAACGTCCCATCCGACGGACGGCGGCCTTTCAAAGCCCATCGGTGTCCCCTACTGACCGTGAGCAGGGCGGGAAATTTTGCGGAGATAAATATCAACGCTGACACAATTGGGACTCGAACCTGGGAACTACAGATTACGAGCCTAGTGCGCTACAGACTGAGCCGCCCCTAAAAGGAGGAGGAGGTCTCAAGTGAAATGTTTCAAACTGATGATATATACTGAGTGGTTAAATCAAACTACGTTACTTTGTAATCTGCGGATAAACACAGTTAGTTGCACAAAGGTGAAATTTGAAGGGGCTAATAATCAGGTCATGCAGAATAAAATGGCAGGTAAAAAAGTAAATTCTTAGGAAAATGCCAGCTGGTTGAACGTGGCGCTTTAAACAAAAATGATGCACATTTTTTACCAATCACGTGTTAGTAAGAGAATACATCACGTGGTTACAGAATGAAAACAGAAAGCCATCAAGAGACCTGACCATTTTGTAATAGAGAGCATGGTCATTTTCAGTTTCCCAAATGGGGCGGGGGTGGCTCAGTCGGTAGCGCGCCAGGCTCATAATCTGTAGTTCCCAGGTTCGAGTCCCACCTGGGTCAGCGCTGAGATTTATCTCTGCAAAAATTCCCCGCCCTGCCCACGGTCAGTAGGGTCACCGCTGGGCTTGGAAAGGCCGCCGTCAGTCGGATGGGACGTTAAGCCGTGGCCCCGTGTGCGGGAGAGCCATACCCTGTGCACGTTAAAGAACACGCTGGATGGCTTTGACGGTAGGCTACCATCTGTCTCCCAATATCTGTTCCAGTGGGTCCCCTCCCCCAACCTTCTTTGAGCCTTCAGGGTCCATGTGACCTGGCCATTTAGCCCATGGTGTGCAAAAAAGTGCCGCTCAGAGGTAAAACAACCCAACCCAACTTTCCCAAACTTTCCAGAAGAGTGGACAAAAAGAGCCACGACACCGGAACTGAAGGATCATGCATTATTGGTAAGTTCTATTTCCAAAATAATAAAAAAGGCACGAAATCTATAGCCGAATATCGCTTACCGATGAGATGGAGACGCCTTTGAGGAAAATGAGTTACAAAACAGGGCTCAGAATTTTGAAGAAACGGTTATTAATCGTTATGCCATTGCAGAGGAGTGTCTACCGGTTTTTGAACACATTGTAAATGGCTAATGCTGTAGTCTTCTCTTAGAGCCAGGGCCGATATGACACTTCTGAATCTTGTGTGATCGACTGTCTTCAAGGTCCGACGAAGTGTGTTGCGCTACTTCCGGTACAAATTGGTATTTTCAAGGCTTAGGGCTGGATAGGATGGAGCTGGCCATTGACTCTTACGGAGTGAGGAGACACACTTCCGGATGAATGGTAGTGTCAACACACAGCATTGTTGTGTAAGGGAATCGTCACATCCTCTGGGGATGATGAAATTTGACAACATTCTCCACCTGTTACTGTGTGGTGTGTTTTCAATGCTACTATCATCTAGGAAGCCTTCTTCTCCACTAGCACCAAGCCATGATCTCCTAAAACATATAACACAAATAAAGCATGTCCAGAGCACGATGCTTTATTTGCTACAGTTTAATTTTATCTCAGTGATAACTCAGATACATAAATTAGTAACTTCTTAAATACATTAAAATCATCGCAATCAAATCTATTTCAATGTCGATTTTCGACAAAATTCTGTCGCTATTTTCACAGTTGCGCAGAATGTAATATTGAACAGCTAAAATGACAGTTTAAATAATTGTTCTGTCAAGTAAATAAAAACTAGTTAAAAATAGAGCAAAACCGTCATACTGAACATTGCTACTCGATATAAGAATGTTTTTAGCAGTTCTTGTAATAATCATGTTAATTTCCACTAATTATAAATGACGTTTTGCAGACCAATCTAACTCGCTAAATCTTTCAGGTTGCACAACACTTAAACACTAAACGCATCTTTCTAAAAATTTCTTGCGTTTGAAAAAGTTGTTTTGATTTAAATAGATTTGACAGAGTTTTTTAAATTAGGAAGCATTTTTTTAATAACACTTTTGTTTAAATAAGTTCCTGAATTCTGCAACTGATTTACTATTGACATAACATAGAACTTCATTTGATGATGGAACCGCTTAGTGTACATGTACACTAAGATTTAAAAAATCACTTTTTTAATGTAATATTCCTGTACAGTCACTCAAAAAATATCTGAACACTATGGTTGATTTCAGAATTCAGAATAAATATGGCAAAGATTTGTTTAGAAATTAGAGATCTGGCAACCTTCGTGTACGTACACGAAAGTTTCCAGATCACTATTTTCTAAAAAATCGTTTTTTGAGCGACTGTACTCTGTAGGGATTCATCTGTAAATTCCGAAGCGATATGAGGGTGAGATAGATGTTATAATGTGATATCACAAAACATACTATTGACGTTATTATTAAACAAGAAATCGACTTAGTACACTAAGACATTAAAATGCAATATTTAATTTTGCGATTATTCTTTTCAACGTTTTCCGATTTTAAAAATCATTCAAGAAACGCCATTTCCATAGCTACAATTAATGGGAACCCTATTTCGTGTCAACACAAATATTTTGTACTCAATTCCTATTTATAGAAAGATAATTGCAACTGTTTATTTCGTCTGTCAATAAATAAATTTTACCCCACCATTCACTCTAAATCGAAATATTTATTCACCCATAAACATAACTTTTAAACACTGCAAGCGTTCGGCAAAGGGTTTAAGATGCGATGCAAATCCATTTCTATTTTTCTATCTTATTACACCACGACGTGCACATAACTGTTAATTTTCATTTCTGGGCCAAAACAATAATATTAATCTTGAGATTACTCGCAAAAACCTAAGTTTTTACCCAAAACGACTTTCAAAAATCGGAATTTCCAAAGCTTTAACTGTTCTTAAACGTATAAATGGTTGCTGCCTACGTAAAGCCCTTCCACATCGCAGTACATCACTAAAATCTCATCCAAAATATATTAAATAAAAGAATGGTTACTTCCTCCGTGGATCGTACGAGAAAAAAAAATCCAGTGGAACAACTCAAAAAAGCTTCCAATGCGAAACTCAAAGTATGCAACTTCCAACTTTTACTACGGCTTCAGAATGTTTCGTCTATACTTCTCCGAAACTTTATATAACCATTTTTCTTATCTGTAGAAAAATAAAAATGCATCTTACGTACCTGAGATGATCGAAACATAATATAAAAATATACGTAAAATAGCAATGCATAGAACCAGCCAGGCCTAGCACCTAATGTCCGACCCCGCCTTCTCGTGGTGCAGACCGTTAGTACCTTTCAAAAGAGATACTCTTTTGTGGAAGTGAACGGAAGTGGAAGGCTGCCAGATTAGTGTGGCCTACTGATCTGGACAACTATGGCTACTTTTCTTTTTTTCAACCCTGCAGAGGAGTGGTCAACCACACAGGGTCCTGGTGATGACCATATAAACCCACTGGACTGGACAGATATATGGCTCTGAGCTTGATTATGGATCCCGATTTTGCTGCACTGGTGGGCTTCTGTGGAGGGAAAATCTTCCGCTGTGATATTTTTGAAATGTCAACCAAGAAATGTGAACATGGCGATAAAAATATAATTTACCCACTACACGGAAACGCATTGTTCAGAGCTAAGAAGAAGGTAATGTATAGTACAGCGAAATGAGTAATAGAAGCCTTAGATTAAACCACAGGGTGTCCTTTGGGAACACAGGAAAAAGCGTTATTTACCCCTAAGGACAAAGTTGCCTATGACATACGTAAGAGATTCACACCTAGCTTCGATCTAGGAATTTCTCGTTGGATACCATAGGGAAACGCGTACCGTGAAAGCCACCTAGGTACCGCCTGTCTGGATAGCCTTCAACAAAAAGAGCGAAAATAAATATGCCTAAACAAGCAATTCCTTTCATTGGTTTAAGAAAAGTTAAAGTAAATTTAATTTATTTTAATAACATTCAAAATAATTTATTTATTAAGATTTTATTTAAATATTTCAGAATATTATAAAAATATTTACCAAAATTAAAAGAAAAGAAATAACTACCAGTTAATATTTTAGGATTGGAAGTGTTTTGAATTATACACTTTGGTTTTGAAAGATATTATAGAAATTATGGTGGCAACACTGGATGTACCACTGATGACGTCACGTCCGTGTTTTCGCGATATCATTTGTAATTCTAATTTACCTGCTGTATTCTTCTGTTAATTTCCCATTTTACTTGTAACCACACGTCGTAGTATTTTATTGTGAGGAAGCGATCTCATTTTTTTAATTTGCGACACAATCTGTAGCTGAATTTCTTGTTTTGAAAACAAGAATTCCACTTTCTCACTGGCATACCACTGAAGATTATTGTTAACCATTCCATATGCAACCATTTATATATTAAAACAATATTTTTGAAAACCGATATTTAAAAAATATTTGATTATGATCTTTAATTTATCATCAGTGACATTTTTCCATTAAATGCATATTTTAGAGCTTCCAAGTAACGTTTCTCACTGGCTTAACAAGGAAATTCTGTAGCCGTTATGTAGGGTACCTGGAAAGCATAGGAAATGAATAACGTCCGTATTGCAAGCCAAAATAAATTGGTCGACACCGACAAATAGCGGTTAACTATCAATTTTATATCCCATAATCAGAATAATGTGCTGCATACTATTTGTCGGTTCCAAACCGACCGAAATTTCATAGCTCTTAGGCTAAAAAGTGTAGAATTAGATTACCTCTACTCTAAACTAATTATTCATTACAAAGTTACTTACCTGAAGGAAAATATAAAAGAACCACAAACACTTCACGAATATTATTTAACTTGATTCAGCTGATACTTTTTGAGTAGCAGAGTAATGGGTTACAGAAGGACAGGCCGACGGAATTTATCAACCGCACGGGCCTTGCCTATAGCTCCTTATTATACGCTGTTCGCGATAGGCAAAGCTCTGATAACTACAAACCCTCGAAAAGGGATGATTGCTTCGCCGTATTTAAATAGCTAACGCGGCAAATGGAACAACGAGAAAAGCGTCGGATGATTTCAATAATAGGCAAATGACATCCGTCAGTGACGATTGAGAATGCATTGTTTGCAGAATCGAAAGGAAGTGACATTTCCATTGTTTCGTATTCCCAACAGAGGAGTTTGTTTACTCTTCCGCACTTACGTTTTTCGATACCTTCTATGCCAAATTTACTAAAAATTATTCTTTTAATCTATTACCTCTTTCAAAAGTTTTTCGGATTCATCGTGAGTATCTCAAATATATCTTTTCGGGAGGAAAGACAATAAACATCACCAAGGCGTGGGTCTGCTTCTCAGCAGACACGCTAGTGATGCTCTTCTAGGATAAGAGTGCATTAATGAAAGGTTGTTTACAGCAAAATTACAGACAAGCGTTAAGGACTTTATTCTTATCTACTGTTATGCCCCCACTGAGAATGTCAATGAGGATGAGAAAAAAGGTTTTTACAGACTCCACACTGTCTCCCACACACGGATCCTCATACGAGCTTCCATTTCAAAGGAAATTCGTAATTCTTTGCTGTCCGAACATGTAGTAACTAGTAAATTTCTTCTATTTTGACGGGAAAGAAAACGAAGGTGAAAATGACGGGAAAGAAAACGAACCTACTTAAAGAGTTTTCATGTGACATGGAACTTGTTACGTTCGGGCCGCACGTTCCTGACATTTAACATAAACTGGGCCGCATGTAGATAAGAAAAAAACTTTTTTTTTGGGGGGGGGGGATCTTCATAGGTCAACCATGACTTAACTGATAATTTTTGATATTAACTATTATGGAAATACTTAAGGAAGGTTTTCAGCGTAAGAACTATTTTTTTTTTTCAAATTAAAACTTACCGGTTTGTTTTTAAAGAAAATAAATATATAAAGAATTTTAATTTTTATTTTTGAAACTTGTACGTGCCTGTGATCATGTCATGAATGTGCTGTCCAGCCTGGTCTTTAATATTGGGTCGTTTCACCTCTGAGCGGGACTTTTTTTGCACTCCATGGGCTAAAATGGCTAGGTCACATGGATCCCGAAATCTCAGGGAAGGTTGGGGGACGGGACCCACTGAAACAGCTATTGGGAGACAGATGGTAGCCTCGGTCACATGGACCCCGAAGGCTCAGGGAAGGTTGGGGGAGGTGACCCACTGAAGCAGCTATTGCGAAACAGATGGTAGACTCCGGTCAAGGCCATCCAGCGTGTTGTTTAACGTGCACAGGGTATGACTTTCCCGCACACGGAGCCACGGCTTAACGTCCCATCCGACGGACGGCGACCTTTCCAAGCCCATCGGTGTCCCCTGGTGACAGTGGGCAGGGCGCTGAATTTTGCAGAGATAAATCTCAACGCTGACCCAGCTGGGACTCGAACCTGGGAACTACAGTTTACGAGCCTGGCGTGCTACCGACTGAGCCACCCCCGCCCTCATGGCCACCCTCGCCCCCGTGTTACGTTTGGTATTGGCAATGAAAAAGCAGCCGACGTAGCCTTGATTCGAAAGTAATTTCTCTGATTATCTGCGTAACACGTCAAATGCTAATTTTCTCTGATTATATTTGGTGGGACAGTGCCCCAGGTGGCCTAATGGACGAAACCATTCTGTTGTACCGGTGCCTACATAATGAGATTACCTGCCGATTTCAAGACGTGAAGTGACAACAGCACTAGTTACATTTTCGTCCGCTTTGGCGCTGGCGATCCGCTGTTTTGCTTGCTACTTGCTTCGTTGCAGTATAGGTTATTACACTCTTTCCCGCATGATTCAAAATTCGATTCTGATACGGATTTGTTCATATGTGATTTATTTACTGTTCTGTCTAATTTCTGCTGTCTTTAACTAGATCTCTGAACGATGATGCAGCATTGTGTGATGTTCTGCAGAAGCGAAACTTATGAAACAAAACTCAGTTTCTATCGAATCTCTTCCAAACTAGATCTGCAAGACAGGTGGCTGCAGCAATATGTCGGCAAAGTAACGTTGACATGAAATTAGAAAAAAATTCTGAGATCACTTTTGATTAAATAATATTTTGGGAATCGCAGAAATCTTTACATTATACGGAATTCAGTTACACTGCCGTAACAAAATATTAGAGTTGGGTTGGGTTGTTTTACCTCTGAGCGGCATTTTTTTGCACACCATTGGCTAAATGGCCAGGTCACATGGACCCCGAAGGCTCAGAGAAGGTTGGGGGAGGGGACCCACTGGAACAGTTGTTGGGAGACAGATGGTAGCCTCCCGTCAAGGCCATCCAGCATGTTCTTTAACGTGCACAGGCAATGGCTGTCCAGCACACGTGGCCACGGCTTAACATCCCATCCGACGGACGGCGGCCTTTCCAAGCCCATCGGTATCCCCTACTGACCGTGGGCAGGGCGGGGAATTTTACGGAGATAAATCTCAACGCTGACCCAGCTGGGACTCTAACCTGGGAACTACAGATTACGAGCCTGGCGCGCTACCGACTGAGCCACCCAGCCCCGTCCCGCAAAATATTAGAGAATTTATCTGCTATGTGAATGGGAGTTTTACTTGCAAGTTCTGTAACTTCTAACGTATTCATTTAACGAAAAAATTTTGCTAAAAATAAATTCATAATCTTATCCATTTAAATCTCGATTTTCAACAGCATTCGTCAAGTATTTAAGGAATTATGGAAGCCAGAATATTTCACAACAGTAATGAATCATAAGAATTAATTTCATATATTAATTAAAACTTAATAAATATTTCTTCAAATCACATAATAAAATATAAATTTCAAAAGTTTCATAACGATTATTTCGATGTTAGATAATTATGAATGATTTTGGTGAAACAAGATAATTTATTATTAAATTTTCCAGCTTCCATAACTCTTTAATTACTGAACGAATATTGATAATAAATCGAGAATTCAAATAAATTAGATTTAACTTCAGTCACAGTTTTTCATTAAATGCATCAAATGCGTATATATAAAATCTGAGTTTGGTGTTTATCGGCAACCTAGACAGCAGTAACATCCTGACAAAGTGGAGACAACTATCCTTCTGCAGAGACGAGCAACTCGAAAAGGATCTAGCCCTGACGGGTCTACAATTACCAATCTACAATCTTTATCCTCATCACATTTCTCTATTAAATGCACATTTTAGATGTTATAGAGCAGAGACGACCAAATGGTGAATGGAGTAGCTGCCAGTTTTAGATGGAAAAGATTTTAATTAATGTAACAATGTCACCTTAGTATGTTTAATGCTAAATTGTTTTTTTATACTTAGTTGGTCAAGCAGTGTTAAATCATTATTATGACTTATGTACTAAGGTCGATAGCGAAAGATTTTCTGTCTTAATAGTCGGGGCGGGGTGGCTCAGTCGTTAGCGCGCCAGGCTCGAAATCTGTAGTTCCCAGGTTCGAGTCCCAGCTGGGTCAGCGTTGAGATTTATCTTCGCAAAAATTCCCCGCCTTGCCCACGGTCAGTAGGGGATACCGATTGGATTGGAAAGGCCGCCGTCCGTCGGATTGGACGTTAAGCTGTGGCCCCGTGTGTGCGAGAGCTATACCCTGTGCACGTTAAAGAACACGCAGGATGGCCTTGACGGGAGTTTACGACAGTTTACGAGGACTACAGTTTACGAGCCTGGCGTGCTACCGACTGAGCCACCCCCGCCCTCATGGCCACCCTCGCCCCCGTGTTACGTTTGGTATTGGCATTGAAAAAGCAGCCGACGTAGCCTTGATTCGAAAGTAATTTCTCTGATTATCTGCGTAACACGTCAAATCCTCATCTGTCAATCAATTACCATCTGTCTCCCAACAGCTGTTCCAGTGGGTCCCCTCCCCCAACCTTCTCTGAGCTTTCAGCGTCCATGTGACCTGGCCATTTAGCCCATGGTGTGCAGAAAAGTGCCGCTCAGAGGTAAAACAACCCAACAACCCAACTTAATAATCGATCGCAGTGTCTAAAAATTTGGTCCTCCCTGCTATAGAATTCATTGATAGATTCCCATTAACATAACATGGAAAGATAATGCTATACCTTTCTTTGAGCATAATATTATTGCTACCAATTTAAAATATTTCAATAATTAAAATATTGCGTTACTTTACAAAAATAGTGCTAGGTATAGTAATAAAAATGTCGATCATTTTCTTCGACTCGGACATCCTGCCCCCCCCCCCCCCCCTCCATCTCTTCTGAAATCAGTCTTGTACATATATATGACTAATCGAATGTTGAAGTTTAAAACACTTTTTGTGAGCTTTCTGAACTGCACAAATATGTATATGAACCAGGGCGCATTAAGCAATTTGGAGTTCTGGTGCCAGGTTCCAAATGGGTGCCCTGGAACAAAGTTCTAAATAAGAGCCTTAGAGCAATATTCTAAGTGGAGCCCTTTTATCCTTCTAAACTGAAAAATGAAGTAAAGTGTACTACTTATGTAAAATCGTACATTGACGTCATAAAAATAAATAACATTACTTTAAATCAAGCAAAAACAAAACAGGAGGGGCCCTGTAGGTCGGAAGAAGTAATGAAATAAAAAGACCAACATATAAAGAGTCAATTCTGTACTGCAACATGAACTTTGTGCGTATTGCATTTAAAAAAATTATTACTTTTAATCTTTAATTTTTTAGCAAATTTACCATTTCATGCTTAATTTAAAAATTCGAGTATTAATATCAAAATAATCTTGCGAAAATCTATTGTTTATGAATTTCCCTTAACAATAAATAAGCTCTATTGCAATAGTAATTAAAATTATTATATTAGATGAAGAATTACTATGGAAACAATTTAAAATTTGTTCTTTAAAGAATTACCGTTAAATAATGTTATTGGGTAAACACTTGAAATTTTCGGATTCTAATGGATCATAATTTTCAAATGTAACACGATTATTTTTAAACATATTTTTCGTTATTCCCGTTGTATCTCTGAGAAAGATTCTAGTTTATTGCATTTGATTAACCATCTGTCTGATTCTTTACCATATGATTTCGAATAGATCGCTATATACTTACCATTGGATTCGAGCCCCGGGTAAGGCATCGATGTATGTGTCGTTTTTCTGCTGAGGTCCTGCCATCCTCTCAGACCTTCTACTCTGGCATATAAACTGACAAGCTCCTGTCAGACCACTGTGGCAAGAAGCTCCTTGAGGGGGTATTTATATTTATATTATAGCGTAGGTTAAGTTACCGCGGAACGGTGCTGCCCTCATGTGACAAGTTCTGAAGCTTCCAATGCGCGCTCGCTAACACGGAGATTCGCGGAAATCGGCACGCATTCCCATTACGTAGGCACTGATTATACCGTGCAAACAGTCATTGGAAGTTGCCTTAAATATAAGTGAAGATGACGGTCGGCAAAACAATTTCTAGATATAACAGCTGAGCTAATTGCGATGAATTTCATGTTTACAGGATATTTTTTATCTTCTTTAAAATTTAAAATTACACCTCTTCCATTTGTATATCAAGATGCCTACTGTTTTATGTATTGCTTCAGTAATGATCTGAAATGTGAAAATTCAAAATATTGCTTAAATCCACTGAGTTCTCTCTACATATTTATTTAAATATTGTCAGTTTAATTTGGGTAACCTCTTACATAAAGTTTAAGATGCATGGTTTAGAAAAAGTAGAAAACTTTATTTTATTCTGAAAGCAGTCAGTGTAAATAATGAATATATTTTTTCAACGAAACCTTAAATCCTCATTTTTATCGTATGCTATTTGCTAGATAAAAGCAATTAAAATAGGGTGGAAACAGCTACCACTATAAATTATAGTATCATTTAGTGTAGTTTTGTGCAGTCGTTTAATCAGATCTTTCTAGTTATAATATTTGGATTCCAGTTCAGTGACTTCCAACGTAAGTCGCTAAAAATTAACAATAATAGTGTACGACCTGTTATTTTACAACAGGTCGTTTATGATATATATATAACGTATCAGAGGATTTGACACACCCACGTATCACGACTGTCTCTTCATTTTACTAGCATATTTTGTGTAGGAATCTTCACTTTTGTACGAATGTCAACATACCAAGTGAGTATTAACTGTACTCGTATTTAATTACAAGGGATATTACATAAAAAACATGATTTTTTTAAATCGGAAACCGCTAAAAAGACTAATCGCAAAAATAAATACATCATTTTAATGTCGTAGTGTACTTGGTCGGTGGCTTGTTTAACGAAATGCATGTTTTGGTGAATTCTGTAGATGAGAATGTGTAATGCCAAAATAAATATCATGTTAATAACATTCAACTGACGAATTGATAGTGCACAAACGCTGTAAAGTGGAAGACCTATTGATAACGCTGAAGATTTAATTCATCAATATATCTCTGCATTTGGGGTTTATATAATTCATTTCCTGAATGTTTGGAAAATGATCTTCTGTGTTGTTCTTGTGCACAATAAACTCAACCGTAGAGCTCCAGTTACATATTCAGGACATCCAAAGTCTCCATTTCATAATAAGTAATTGTTAAAAAGTTCGATAAAATCTATTGACATCTTCCC
Source organism: Ryuthela nishihirai (assembly GCA_038380435.1). Classification (NCBI taxonomy): domain Eukaryota; kingdom Metazoa; phylum Arthropoda; class Arachnida; order Araneae; family Heptathelidae; genus Ryuthela; species Ryuthela nishihirai. The sequence continues at coordinate 433,217 of JAWZYU010000059.1, forward strand.
ATTATTTTCTGTTTACGTACTCCTTGGAATTACGATTTTACGGAGATTCCAATATATCACAAGTTACTTTAAGATGAAAGATTTTTGGAAAAGACATATATTTCCATGGAAATCAATTTACAGTCTACAGTTTGATGATCATATCGTAATCTTTTATGTCAATTTCTGAAGAGAAAGATTCGATTTCTCTTTGTAAATCTCTAATGGATGGAAAATCTCAAATAATCATTTTATGCAATATATTTCAATAAATTAATTCTTTCAGTCATGGCATCAATAACTGAATCATAAAAGACAATTCTTAGTTAGCAATTACGTAAAGACAATTTTTAGTTTCTTAGTAAAAGACAATTCTTAGTTTCTTAGCAATTACGTAGAACATTAATTATTTCGCTGCAGAATATTACATATTTGACAATAAATGTAATCCATTGAATCATCTTTGACGAAACAAGGCGCACGAGAGGTTTTCAGTAACAATTTGTTCCTTTTCTCATTTCAATTCATCTTCACAGAAAGAGGAATTCTCTTTCGGTTCCTGGTAGAAAGTTGAAACAGATGAATATATAATAGTGTAAGGTATAACTACGAATACAGGTAATCATAAGAGGTAAGTGAAATTAGATATTTTACCATAAAAATTTACAAAAACAGAATGCTAAGCAAAGTTTTTGGATTGTACGTATTTTACCATGGTTTCCATAAATTAAGACTTAAAAACAACCAGAAAGCGCCGTTTTTTTTCGAAATCCTTTTCGATCTGTTTTTGATCTTTTGTAGCGAAATAATTAATGTTCTACGTAATTAATAATTGTCTTTTTTGATTGTGAATGGGAATATAAGTTGAGTAGGGTTGGTTTACCTATGAGTAGCACCTTTTTGCACACAATGTGCTAAGTGGCCAGGTCACAACGACCCTGAAGGGGGAGACCACTGGATAACTGCTACAAGACAGACTGTAGCCTCCCTTCAATGCGATTCATAGTGTTCTTTAAATCAGGTTCCACCAGTGGTCAAGTAAGCACATCATTATATGGTTCCCATTGCACTTCGCGATGAAGTTGACCGTCAGATGGGAGGCTGAAGGGACTGAATATGCCCTTCAACGGTGAGTTTACGCACCCAGTTATGTCTGAGGCGAAAAGAGACTGTACAGTGAGGTTATGCATCATATTTCACAGCTTCAGTGACATCACTGTACCAGGTGGAACGGATGAGCTATATAGTAACTCTGGAGATGCTAAAGGGATATTGGCAAATACCAACGAGGTTACACAGCATTTGTGAACCACCGAGGGCTGTACCAGTGGGAAATGCTTCCCTTAGGACTGAAGGACTATGGGACATTTTTCCAAAAAATTGTGAATGTCATAATTACACCCCATGTTGATTATTGCTGTGCTATCTAGATGATATAGCTTTCTTCCTCAAAGAGCTTTTTAGGATCATCTTAGCATCTTGGAGCGGATCTTAGGGATATCAATGCCAGGCATTTCACAATCAACCTAGCAAACTGTTCTTGGGAGAGTAGCGAGACCAAACATTTTGGTCACATTGTTGGTTCGGTGAGGCAACGACCTCACCATGCAAAACTAGAGGTCATCAAAAAGATGAAAGCTCCTCGAATGAAGAAGGTTCTTCGGATATTACCGACACCACCTAGATCAATATGCAGCGATTGCAAAGCCACTCACAGACGTGACCCTGAAGCAGGCACCTGCACAGTAGAAATGGTGCTTACAAGCAGATTAAGCATTCGAGACACTGAGGGTGGGGGGGAGGCTCTCTACCACGCATTAGAACGCAATACGCCTGATCCTGCGTGAGATTACATTCTTCATTGAAATGCATCTGCCCTTGCGGTCTGCGCATGTATCTCACTGACTGAAGCCCAGGGACAAGAACATCTCATCGCCTTTACCTCAAAGAAGCTCACGGAACCCAGCAGAAATATAATGGTGGTTGTGTGTGTGTGGGAGGGTGTGGGTGGGAGGGCTACAAAAGTCTTTGACCTGGTTATGTAGACCCCAGATCGAGTTTCTTTCAGACCATAACCTGCTAAGGTACCTCATAGCTCTTCCAACATTGAGTAGCACATAGCAGAGAGCCTTTGTCATTAATCAGAGAGATGCAACAGTGCATTATAGAAAAGGTGCTTCCCACTGAAACGCTGATGTCTTATCCAGGCTGACTGAACCTGCGATTGGATTAGCAAAGGAAATACCTAGGAAGAGGTTGGGTTGTTTTACCTCTGAGCGGCACTTTTTTGCACACCATGGGCTAAATGACCAGGTCACATGGACCCCGAAAGCTCAGAGAATGTTGGGGAAGGGGACCCACTGGAACAGCTGTTAGGAGACAGATGGTTTCCTCCCGTCAAGGCCATCCAGCGTGTTCTTTAACGTGCACAGGGTATGGCTCTCCCGCACACGGGGCCACGGCTTAACGTCTCATCCGACGGACGGCGGCCTTTCCAAGCCCATCGGTGTCCCCTACTGACCGTGGGCACGGCGGGGAATTTTGCGGAGATAAATCTCAACGCTGACCCAGCTGGGACTCGAACCTGGGAACTACAGATTACGAGCCTAGCGTGCTACCGACTGAGCCACCCCCTCCCCTATTAATCAGAAAGGTGCAACAGTGCATTATAGAAAAGGCGATTGATTGAAAGATGAACGTGCGATTGGATTAGCAAAGGAAATACCCAGGAAGAGGAGTTGACACAAGCGCAATGCACTTGAAAGTATTCATGTCCCATAGAAAGTAAAAAAAAAGTGATTTAGCTTCTCAAAACTCTTTGTTTCAAATTAAAATGGGTAGCATCAGGATAATTGAAACTTTCCCAAATACTAGATGCCAGCTCAATAATGTTCTGAGTAGGATTTTAAAATTATTTGCAAAATAACAATCGCAAATTCTTCCAACGAAATAACAGATGTTCATATTAATAAGTAAAAAAGTTTAGCATTTCAAACCAATGGAAGAGTCAGGAAAAGCAAATGACAATATTAAATATGTTGCTACCAATCCATCTAAAATCTGAATTTTCCTAATTCTTCTTTAAATATAATTATACGCTATTATCGAAAGTCTATTCACTTTAATAACCAACATCTCTCCTTTCCATTTCACTCTGTTGACTCTGTTGACTTATTTGGACGATTTGCTATACCATAAGGACAAGTTATTAGGAGAGTCTGTGAGTCAGCTTGTAGTACCAGTTGAAAGACGTCAAAAGATTTTAGAACTGGCACACGAGTCCGTATTTGGTGGTCATTTAGGTGCTAAAAAGAGTCAGGAGCGGATTAGATATTCATTCTTTTGGCCTTCATGCAAGAAGGATGTTAGAAAGTTTTGCGACTCCTGTCTGAAGTGTCAGTTAAGGGAAAAGGTCAAGAAGCAGGATAGAATCCCCATCACGCCTATAGCGCGCCCGAAATTACCTTTTGAAAGGGTAAATCGTGATGCTATTGGTCCGATAGACCCACCATCTGCAAAAGGGCACAAGTTCATATTGTGTCTGATTGATCAGCATACTAGATGGCCTGAGGCGGTATGCCTAACTTCGCTTACAGCAAAGAACACCTGCGATGCTCTGTTAGAAATATTTCAGCGGACAGGCATACCTTCGGTTATCGCAACAGATAGAGGGACAAATTTTACGGCAGAATTAACTCAAGAAATGGAAAAGAGGATTGGAGCTTCACCTCGATTTTCTACTCCGGGATATCCTCAAAGTAATGGTTTGGTTGAGAGATTTAATCAGACTTTGAAAAATATGTTACACCACGTCATTAGAGAGGAACCCAGGCAGTGGCACAAGGCCGTGCCATTTTTACTGTGGGCGTACCGGGAGGTTCCCAACAGTACTACCGGTATATCTTCATTTCAGTTAATGTATGGGAGGCAACCAACAGGGCCACTCTCAATCCTAAAAAATAGCTGGACTGACGAGCAGGTCATGCCTGTGGGTATTCCAGTTACTGCTGCTCAATATCTTCAAGAATTAAAGATCAGGCTAGAAATAGCAGCAGCACAGGTTAAGGATCTAGCAGAAGAGAATCAAAGGAAATATGCATATTATTACAATAGGAGCGCTCGGGTTAAGGAGTTTAAAGAAGGAGATCAGGTGATAGCTTTAACGGCAGACTCAAATAACAAGCTGTATGCCAGGTGGATAGCCCCAGCAACAGTAGTGCGACGCATATTTCCGCACAGTTATGAGGTAAGGTTACCAGACGGGGCAACCAGACATGTTCATGCGAATAGGTTGAGGGAATTAAAAGCTCGTTGTAATGTGGTAGGAGTGATCTTTGATGAAGATACCGAATTTGGAGAAATAAAAGAAATGCCTAGAGCAACAGCACAAGAAAAGGGTAGCAAGGTCGGGCTACAGCCGATGAAACATGCTTTTCCGAACCTGTCAGCAGAGCAAGCAAAGGAGCTGCATGAGCTATTGGACGAGTTTCCGAGGTTTTTTTTAAATCGTCCAGGCAGATGCAAGCAAGGGCAACATAGCATTAGATTAAAAGAGGGCAATCATTTGAAGACGCTACACAGGTACAAGGTACCACATGCGATGCGAGAACAAGTCGAAAGACAGGTAAATGAATTGCTGGAAGCCGATATGATAGAGCCAGCACAGAGCGAGTTCTCGCATCCCATTGTGTGTGTTGCAAAAAAAGATGGGACCATGCGTTTGTGCTGTGATTTTAGAATGGTGAATGGTTACACAATACCTGATGCTTTTCCCATGGCCCATGTACCTGATCTATTATACAAGGTAGGCGCTGCTAATTACATCTCTACGATAGACCTGTTACGTGGGTACTGGCAGATAGAGCTAGCAGAGGGAAGCAGACCGCTAACTGCTTTTTCTACTCACAAGGCTCAGTACCAATGGAAAGTTCTCCCGTTTGGTTTGATTGGAGCGGCTTCCTGCTTTCAACGAATAATGAATTCCATATTAGCTGGGCATCAGGATTATTCGGTAACGTATCTAGATGATGTAGCCATTTATTCCGAAACCTGGGCAGATCATATGAGGCATCTGAGAGAGGTGCTAATGGAATTAGAAAACGCAGGGCTTACAGGAAACTTAGCAAAATGCTGTTTTGCCCCAAATACGGTGAAATATCTAGGACATATAGTGGGGTCAGGCACCCATAAACCGGACCCGGAAAAACTTGGAGCTATACATCGTTTGCAGATCCCCAAGACGAAGAAAGAAATCAGGGGAGCTTTAGGGCTGTTCGGGTACTATAGGGATTATATTGCCAGGTTCGCGGAAATAGCAAAGCCTGTAACAGAATTAACTAGGAAAAAGGCTCCCGAACGAATTATCTGGACAGCCAAAGCGAATAAAGAATTTCAGACCCTGAAAGAAAGGTTATGTACCGCTCCAGTATTGGATGTACCAAAGCATGGGGAACCCTACATAATGTATGCTGACGCATCTAATTATGCAGCCGGGGTCTGCCTCGCCCAGGCAGATGACAAGAGTAATATCAAACCTGTAGCTTATGCCAGCCAGAAATTGAGACACACAAAGAAGGTGGGCAACCGTTCATAAAGAAGCTTACGCAATTATCTTTGGATTAAAAAAGTTTGAATCGTGGTTATTTGGTGTTCCAGTGAAGGTTATCTCCGATCATAATCCTTTAACTTATCTAACAACGGCGAGTCCACAAAGTTCGAAGCTACAAAGATGTCGAGGAGATTTTCTACTCTGCTCAATGCTGAGGGCCTCCCTCGTACTGATTTGGATACCTGAGTTAGTTGTCCAAGATAAATGGATACCTGAGCTCAATGGATACCTGAGTTAGTTGTCCAATGGATGCCTGATATTGCTGAAGAGCTAAAGCTCTTCAGCAATATCAGGTATCCATTGAGCATCGCCCGGGTTCCCAGCTCAAACATGTAGATGCAATGTCTAGACTCGAAGTCACTGATGAGCCAAATTGTCTAAGGGAGGGTACACTAACACCTTTTACAAATTTAAATGGTCAGGCCGACGCCAATGTCGACGACTGTCAGCTATAGATTCAGAGGGTACGTACGGGAAGGTGATATCTAGGTAGTCACGAAAGGTGTGCATAGCCTTTCACCTGGGATGTCACCTGTGAACGAATGAACACTGCCAGTATGGCATACCTTCGTCAAAGACAGTTATTAGTGAGAGAATTAATTTATAAACTGTTTACTCTTGGACAAATACCTCAGTCATCAGTTTATTTTTGTTTGAAGCAAAAAGACAATATTTAGACTCAGTGCACCGGGATATATCTAGAAGTTCTTTTATATTTAGGTGTAGTGTACATAGATGTGCGAAAGATGTGACAATTCGCAGAGAATTTATAGAATTCATAAAGCGACTTTGAATTTTATGGCATTGAACTCTAAGATTTACGCGAAAATGAACTCTAATTTTCAGCGTTCAACTTGACTTTTTAGTCAGCAGTTAGCAGGACTAACTACTGACTTCTGGCAGGGAGGTGTCAGGCTAGAGACCTTTTTAAAGATTTTTTTGTTCGGGTTTTGTATGTTATTTTGGATTTCACCAAAATGGGCATATGCTACGAGAGAGGTACTCTGTCCCAGCATCTGGAAAGTTAATTGAAGTAGCAGTGTCTGGGGAAAGGAGGTCACCCCCGGCTAGCGTCCGCTGACAAGTGACTCTGAACCCAGAGTCTAGCGATCTTGCCAGATGGCCGAAGCGGAGAGAGAAAGGGAAAAAGGGTTTGGCAACGACGAGAAGGGAGAGCTAGTCGAAGAACGAACGCGTGAAGACGTAAAATTGTAACGCTTTTAAATGCCGACTGGAAATAACGGCATTGGGCTCTGTGAATACAGCTGAACAGGCATAGTAAGCAGTTGTTGTAATGCTATGTAAATAAGCATATGTCCTTGTCTATCAATCATGTTTGGAAGGTTCAATAAATAATTGTTATATTTAAGTAAAGGCTGAAGTTGAGCCAATTTATTGGGGAGGAGCCTCAGTTTTGAGTCCCTGCAATTGTAATAAAATCTTTGATTTTATCTGAAAGACGCTTTCACCCGTCGCGTATTGCGATTGAACTGGAGGGACATTCCTAAGTGATCCCAATAGACAGACAACCGAGGAAGCAACATCACACACACCATGGGCTAAATGGCCAGGTCACATTGACCCCGAAGGCTCAGAGAAGGTTGGGGGAGGGGACCCATTGTAACAACTGTTGGGAGACAGATGGCAGCCTCCCGTCAAGGCCATCCAGCGTCTTCTTTAACGTGAACACGTTATAGCTCTCCCACACACGGGGCCACGGCTTAACGTCCCATCCGACGGACGGCGGCCTTTCCAAGCCCATCGGTGTCCCCTTCTTACCGTGTTCAGGGCGGGGAATTTTGCGGAGATAAATCTCAACAGTGACCCAGCTGGGACTCGAACCTGGGAACTACAGATTATGAGCCTGGCGCATTACCGACTGAGCCAACCCGCTCCTACATCTGCATGGAGTTATGATCATTTTGACAATCTTTGTTTTGTTCCACGGATAAAACCGTGTACAAATAATTTATGGTGAGATATACGCTCTAAATCTTAACTGGTTATTCTATCACAAATTTTTAGGTAATGCAAGATTACCGGGATCTAAAGTTTATGTGGACGAATGAAAGTATTTACAGAGTAGAAAATGCACCGCCATACTTCAAAAATATTTTGTTATCGCACTGGGTATCCCATATCTGCAAAGGACTTATTAATGAAAGTATGCACCCTGAAATTGGTCAAGATTTGAGGCAAGGTGAAAAATATCGCCTTCTAGTCTCGAATTTTTTGGAACATTTCGAAAATGATGAGCAACATTTTAAAATTGCGAGGTCTCATTTTTAGAAAAAATGCTAATTAGACGAAACTGAATAATAATTTAACCACTTTATTTCTCTGGCTTGAATATAACTGAATCGTTGCTATTGATCTGAAATTAATTGATGTATTGTTTGAAAACCGGATGGATTGCGCTATGGGTAAAACTGTGTTATAAGATTTAACTGCGAATACTAATCTCTTTTATATCATGAGTGAAATATTGTATGGAAAATTACAACCATAAACGAGTCATACTCTAGTGCAGGGGGTGGGCAATTGTTTTGGCTCGGGGGCCACTTTTTGGAAGCGGAGGTTAGCGGAGGGCCGCACCTTTTAAAATGATTGCATTCTTTAGTTAACTTTGCATTTCAGAAAAGGTATAAATTGTACCATAAAAATCAATTAAATATAAATTAAATAAAATAGTGGCAGTTTTATTCAATTTATTTATTGTGCTAATTTCATATCATCTATAGCTGCAAGCACATTTAATTTTAGAATCAGTTTAATGAGACAAATGTACCCTATTACACTTTTCTACCATTTTCTTTGAAATCAGGAGTGAGATTCCTTGTTGAGATTCTCATCACAGCCTGCAAGTTAATGTCTGTCAAAGAGCAACTATATTTACTCTTGTTGATCTTCAAGCAAGAAAACCTTTGCTCACAAATATATGTAGACCCAAATATAGAGAACATTTTCCCAGCAAATTTCTTCATACATGAATTTCGGCTCAATTTTCTTAAAGTCCTGAAATCTTCTTGTGACCTCGTCCTCCAAACTCTGTAGATGATCCCTAATCTTAGCAGAAACACTTTCAGGCACTTTCTGTTTTCCTAATAGAGGGAAATGACAAAAATTACCTTCACCTGCTTGCCTTGCAAATAGACCTAGTTTTTCTTTGAATTATTTTACATGCTTCCACATTTCATGTGCAAACAACCCCTTTCCCTGCAATGTCACATTCAGTTCATTCAATTTCTTAAATACATCAGCTGCAAACATCATCTCATATCTCCACTCCTCACATCCTATTTTTGTAACAAAATCATGAGATATCTGCTTCGTGTCCAGAAATAAGAGGATTTCATTCTGCAATGCCCAGACTCTTTTTATCACTTTGCCCAGGCTCAACCCACCTCACACTGTTGTGGTAAATTACGTCTTCATACTCTGCCTCCAAATCCTCAAGAAAAGATTGGAACTGTCGATGGTGGAGTGCCCTTGCTCTGATTGTGTTCACCACACTAACAATAGGATCTACCACATGCTTTAAGTCCAGTTCAGCTTTACAAAGGCTCTCCTGATGCAAAATGCAATGAAAATACAAGGTATCACTGTCTGTGTCTTCTGCTTGTAACTTGTTTTTTAAAGACTTAACCATACCTACATTTTTTTCCACTGAAAGCTCTGGCTCCATCTGTTGTAATGCTTGCCATTTTGTTCCAGGACAAGCCACCACACAATTCAGAGCACACTCAAGCAAGTCCTGACCAGTGGTTCTATCTTTCATTGATTCTAGGCCAAGTAATTCCTCTGTGATGACGAAATTTTCATTAATTCCACGGATAAAGATGAGTAATTGTGCAGTGTCTTCGTTATCCAGTGCCAAAGAAAACCAAACAAAACCTTTGCTTGCAGTCTTCAGCTGTTCTGTGAGTTCGTCACTAATTGAGTCAATGCGCCGCACTATAGTCCTTCTTGACAATGAAATGCTTTCAAATTTGCTTCTAATATCAGGACACAATACGCTTGCACACTCTACCATACACTGCTTAATAAATTCGCCATCCGAAAAAGGCTTGTTGAGTTTAGCAAGGTTGTAGGCTAACGTGAAACTTGCTTCTTTATCGTTATTTTGAAGTGTGGATTACTTTGCAAATAATGTTTGTTGCTTCTTCAGCCTTTTCACACATTCCGCAGCTTTTATTTTGCGTTCTTCCTTGGAAGGTTTGCAGCGAAATTCGCTGTTTTGTTTCGTAATGTCGTTTCAGATTGTACTCCTTAAATACGGCTATCGTTTCATGACACAATAAACACACTGCTTTATTCCCTGTATTACCAAAGAAATATTTGTTTGTCCATTCTTCATTAAACACACGAAATTCATCACCGATTTTACGTTTTTTCGGAGGGTTCATGGTTTCACAAATTTCTATATTTACTGTTGCAAAGACAAAATGGAAATTAACCAGATCAACCGGAAAAGCATTGCGCATCGTATCTACACTGCGCATGCGTATTGATGTGGCCGTTCTAGTGGAAAATACGAGACGAAGCTTCAGTCGCGCACGGGAAGGAAATCTCGGTTCAAGGCGGATTTTTCTGACTGTCTTGGCGGACCACAAAAAATTCTTAGCGGGCCGCTGTTTGCCCACCCCTGTATTAAGGGATCGAGGGAATCTTTGGTGTACCGATGTGGTTGTGGGACATCATATTTACTATACACTGCACAGAGATTTTTGTTTTCTGTCTCATAAAAAGTATAATTTTAAAACTATTATTGTAACCGAATGAATCCGTAGCCTAATTTACTGATTTTATAGTGGTATAATGTTTTAAATTACATTTTTGCACGGATTAATAACACAGTTTGTTATTGACTGGATTTTGTAATTTTTTGAACGAATATTCCTGATGAGAAAATGATTGTTATCTCAGCAAATAATATATATATATGTGAAGTTTTTAAAATGTATGTTAAGAATAATGAAATGAATATTTTATTAACATATATGCGGTTTTATTGAAAATTTTCTCGGACCGAGTAGAACCTTTTATATCGTGTACCAAAGTATATAAGTTTTGAAATTGAGTTTGCCAAATACCTTATCTCTGTGCTCACGGATTTATGTGTTTATAATATAATGAAACACAACTCAGAGAGTTTAGGAATCAAAATTATCAAATAATAATTATCAAACAAATCAGTATTGAATAAGAATACTATTAAATATTTACTAATTTTATACTATTGTAATGCCCTTAAACTGTATACCTGACTCTTGTAATGGTAGAGCCGTGAGGCTTCGATTATCTTGACTTGGTTTTATTCATGAGATGTTTAGCTCTGCGGCTTTATATCCCAATCTGTAGAGTGCCTAAGAGGCTGGCAGAAATGGCTAAGGATTATTATAAGTATCATAAAGGCAGAAGATGAATGGATTTCATGCTGCAATTGAGAGTTTTTAGCAAAACCTAAATGAAAGTGTGATGAAATTTTCTAGCTTGGGGAATGTAGATATTTCCAGGTAGGGAGAAAATGTCCCGGCAGGTATAAGGGTCATATATTTTCAGTCCATTGAGTTTGAAGGATGTGATCACTGAAGTTCTTATGTTATCCAGGCTTGGGCAATGAAGAATGAAGTGATCTGTAGTTTAATTTTGTTCACAGTCGGGACAAACAGTGTTATTGGCTAGATGGCATCTGTGGAGGAATGTTTGGAAGGTTGCCACATCGAGACGTAGGCGAGTTATTAAGGTTTCCATACATTTTGAAATGTATACATTGGTTGTTTTAACAAGGAATCGATTTAGATGGGGGAACATATTTGGCAGAGAAGAGATTTCCCATTTCATCCTCAGGTCGTTATATAATTTTTTACGACATAGAGTGATGATGTCCTCTGCATGCAACGAATTGATTCAGGGTGCAATTATGAAAGAGTTCTTTCTCTTTTGCCAGGGAGTCGGCTGACTCATTGATCTCAAAGTTCAGGAATCCAAAGTAAAGTGATTGATGAAGCCCAAAGAGTTGTTGTTGAAGAGAATGATGGAGATAAAAAATAGCCGTATGTGATTTGTCGATATGAAGTGCTAAGAGTACTGATTTGGAATCGGAAAATAGGAAAAAAAGTTATATATTTTCTTAATAATAGAGGTGACAGTCCTGATCAGTGCCGGGCGGGGATGGCTCAGTCGGTAGCACGCTAGGCTCATAATCTGCAGTTCCCAGGTTCGAGTCCCAGCTGGGTCAGCATTGAGATTTATCTCCGCAAAACTCTCCGCCCTGCTCACGGTCAGTAGGAGACACCGATGGGCTTGGAAAGACCGCCGTCCGTAGGATGGGGCGTTAAGCCGTGGCCCCGTACGCGGGAGAACCGGCTCCCTCGCACAAATATATAGACAATAATGCTAATCCTTTTATTTAATAAATCTATACTTACTTTAAAAGTGATAAATCCACCGATTTTTCAGAGTTGCCAATCAAAGGCAATATATGATAATCCAATGCTGTGCACGTTAAAGAACACACTGGATGGCATTGACGGGAGGCTACATTTGTCTCCTGTTCCAGTGGGTCCCCTCCCCCAACCTTCTCTGAGCCTTCGGGTACCTTGTGACATGGATATTTATTGTGTGCAAAAATGTGCCGCTCAGAGGTAAAACAACTCAACCTGATCAGTGCTGTAGCTCCAGCTGAGAATATGGATGTTTCTGTTGGTAAGTTTTCACATATGAAGATTGTGCGTGAAGGAGAGGCGTTGCCGATTCCAGTTTGTTATTTAGATACCGAAGCGTCAGTTCAGATCCAGATAGCTTCTGGCCATTTCTGTTTTAATTCAGAGTCAAAATGGGATATAATAATGGCAGTAGACTGTGAAAACAGCTGCTGAAAACTGAAAAAGTCAGTAAAAATTTGGTATGGTGGACAGATCCATGACGGAATTTCAGTCGGTTGTCTGACTGAAAGAGAGTGACTAAATACTTAATGATTCCAATCGAGTCTATGTTAATAGTGGAAAGGTATTTCCCTACCGGTTCCAGCGATGAACCTGTAAAAATATGGCTGACGAAAGATTGTTCGTAGATCCTATGGTAACAGTGATATCATTTCCTTTATTGTGGTCCTATCAAATATAAGAAGAACCAGTGAAGAGTGCGGAAATGCTCCCGTCTCAGCATAAATAAGTGGTAAAGGTGTAGCTTTGAGTAAGCCAGTCGTTGTGAATCCAACGCTTAAGATGTTTCAAGAAGAAGCTGCAATCTGAAATTGATATTCCTAATTCTTGCCATTTAGCAGAAGCTCTTATCAAAGAGAAAGATAAACTGATGGGAAAAGACACCCTTTAACCTAAATAAGAAATATCCGGTAAAAATGATCAATAACTTCATGTTTAGGATACTTATTAATTTGATTTGCAACTCTGAAAAATCGGCGGATTTATCACTTTTAAAGTAAGTATAGATATATTAAATAAAAGGATTATCATTATTGTTAAATATAAAAAGGGTCCAATACGAGAGTTAATACTCAAATTAATATCATAATTCAATAATGTGTCTTGAATTTGAAATTTTATTCAAAAATAGGATTTTTCTATTATTGTTTTCCGTATATTTCGTCTTTTATTCACATATTGAATATCTTTCATAATATGTTTAAAAATATATTATTTCTAATTTTACTATTATTTTTAGATTATAATAAGATTTGTTAACTTCCTGTTTTTTGCATTCTCTTTACAATCACAAATATCAGGAAAGTATTCTAAAGGGATTATTTCATTTTTTAGTCTAAAACTGGAAATATATTTCAAAGAACGACAGGTCTAGAAGAGCTTCTGCTCGTGCGGAAATTGAACTATTCCTCCAAAATTATTCATTTGGTGAAAACTGTTGATTACTCATTATTCTCATGATGTGTTAGTTTTTTTAATAATTATATATAAGTGCCTTGTAAGGTAGCAGTCATTAATACACGCAAGAAAAGAAATTTACATCATCATATGAAATATACTTTAAATTAATCTTGCATATTCAGAGTCCATTTCTGGTTACCTATAACCGGTTACCCTTCCCTGTTAACCTATATCCATTTCTGAATTTGATCTGTCCTCTTTTTATCCCAGAAACAGGCAAATGCTTTAATTTGCCTATGAATATATTTCGTGACATCCTGATCATTGATTGGTTATCTTGCTTAGCTAAAATTTAAATGAGATCTTGACTCGAACCTCGAATAAATTTGTTTGTTTGTTTGTTGACGTCTCTCGCAATTTTTTCTTTAAAATAAATTAAAGTGAGCGAATCCTCTCAGACCTCTGCAGTAAGCAGCTGAGTGAGTAGTAATTTATTGCGATTTTTTTTGTCGGTGTTATAAATAACTGGCTGGACAATGGTTATAATTTGCGTACAGTTATTTTAGTATTTTTAAATAATTCGATAGAGAGTTGCTATACTTTTTTTACAGATATTTGTGTTCAAAAAGGATGAGCAGCAGAAAGAAGGCTGCGAAAACTAATTAGAGCTGTCCCTGAAAACATGCATATTATATGATTAAATGAATCATTATTAAAACAAATCAGCTACAAATGTAATTTATAATAGTAATACAGAACATTTATTCCATAAACAATTATGAAGTAAACGCTATTCCAAATAATCAAATCACTAATATTAATTATTGCCTTTAAACAATATGTCACTGCAAAAGCAATGAAATTTCCTAATTCCCTGCTCACAGTAAATAAAGAAGAGTAATCATAAATTTCAACACTTCTCCTGAACGATTCTCGATATATAGAAGCAAAGATTCTCCTTAAATTTTAATTTCCTATTAACTGACCTTTGAAAAAATAAATTAGTCAAAACATCTTCACGTGACCGAAAAAATGAAAGGTGATTTGCAGACTAATCTAAGAAGCAATAGTGATTATACAAATACAACACATTCATGTAGACATTCATTGAATACCTTAGATCATTGATGTATTCCCGGATTTTTTTTTTGTGTGAAAATTGGACATATCGCCGAGATATATCCGTAATATACGCCGTTTCCAAACGGACTCGTTTGTGATTGAACGAAAGATATTATTTTCAAATTATTTTTTCTATAAATTGAGTGGTGGTTAATATGAATTCTCTCTCCTCCCTCCCTTTATATTCTTGTATATATATATATCATTGCATTCCTGTATACATTCATACATTTTGTACATTTTACAGCTAGTATCAGAAACTGATTACTGTCGATATTAGCTAGTTCTCTCTTTAATCCTGATATTTATAATTTTTTCCCGGATAATCTGGATATTGTTTGCATTCATTGAACTACCAATCTTCATCATTTAATGTTAAATAATATTTCTTACCCATTCAGTTGCAGCCTTTGCTATCAATCTTTAAAATAACCGCTTATAAAGACAGTTTTATTGGAGATAATTAGACAGGATAATTCTACAACAAATGAAATGTATAATTGTTTTTACATACTAGGATTTTTGTCATTGTTTTCATTATTCTAAGTAATATCATTCAAACTTTGATTCAGTTTGGCTTGTAAACTTCGTTTAACTCATAAAATAATTTATGTGGATGACAGCACAAATAAATAAATATGTTTCTTTTGAAATTTTGATCTTTGAACTTGAAGGACATAACTGAGATTTCAAAACACAATCAATATTTGGGAGTTAACGATGAATATGAGAATATGGAGTCGCATAGTGGCAAAACATGACACATTTAGTCAGAAGGAAATCTGAAGGATTAAGGCGGAGTTTAGTTAACATTTTTATATTTTGAAATGTAAAATGCGAAAGTTTGAGAAACGGTAGTTTTTAGTAAAATTAGAAATCCATTAGATAGAAAAACGAATTATGACAAAAAACAACAATTATTCAACTTTTAGAAAGGAAATACAGAAATAATTAGCAATTTATATTTTACCATTTTATTAATTAGAAAAATATATGATGTCATACTGAATGATTCCTTTTTAAAATAGACGACTGATGTCACTAATCAGTTCGGTTGGACTTGTTTGTCTCTGGGAAGAATGTTTTTCACACAATGCACAAAATGTGCAGATCACAAGAGCCACAAAGGGTCAGGGAAAGTTGGGGGAAGTGGATCATTTGATAGCTGTTAAGAGGAAGATGATAGCCTCAATTCATGGCCATTTTAGCGTGTTCTTTAACGTACACAAGGTATAGCTCTCCTTCACACTGGTCCACGTTTAACGACTCATCCAATGCATTTTGGCATTTCCTAGATCATCGCTGTTCCCTTTCTGACCTTGGAAGGGAGATGGTTTAGTCACTGATCACTGAAGACAGATCGATCTCTATTTCTTTTTCACCAGTTTCTCTTTCTCTGACTTCACGTATTAATGGTTTTATTTTTCGAATCTAAAATTCACAGTAATCGGTGTACCACTGTTTTACAGAAATTATTAAATCTAATTGTCACTTATGTAACTTTCTCTTATGCCACTTGCTATGTTTCAAGTCTTTGAATAGCAATACTTCACAATGACCTATGACGCCTCATTTTTGAACATCTTAGAGAAAATGCATTAGAACTGCCTAATAAAGTGATTACTCTGTGAATCTTTTACTAGCACTTAAAAACAAATTTTTCACTTGTAGGCTCAGTAACAGTTCAAATTCAAAATTTTTTGTAATTATGATAAAGATTAATGAAAAATAATAAAATAAAGGATTTATTTCGATTACTTTACCATCCCGATGATTGAGTGTGGTTAGCGTGTTTGGATGCTGATCAAAGAGACCCGAGGTCGAGTCCCGATTCAGATATGGATGTTTTCTTTCTTGTGTTTTTCTTCCGCTGAAGTCTCTCCTTCCTCACAAATCTCTACTTGGTCGATTATACTGAAAGTCTTTTGTCAGTCCTCTGTGTCAAAGATTTTCTTAGGATATATATATATACGTATTTCATTTTGTAAACTTTAGACCTTTTAACCAATCCATAGCTATTAAGACGTCCCATGGCCGAGTGGTTAGCGCGCTTGGCTACTGATTTAAGGGACCTGGGTTCGCGACCCGGGTAAGGCATGGATGTGTGTGTCGTTTTTCTGCTGAGGGCCTGCCATCCTCTCAGACCTTCTACTATGGCATATAAACTGACTGGCTCCTGTCAGACCTCTGTGGCAAGCAGCTGCTTGAGGGGGTATTTATTTATTTATAGCTATTAAAATAAGCATCATTCAACCTTTAATATTTTCTCTCTCTTAATTATGAGTGTTTTCTTTCTCTTTCATTTATGAATTGCCCATAGACGTTATAATTGATTGTACTCAAGAATTTTCGTGTTTTACGAATTAGTTCTAGTATTTTTAGTTTCAAATAATATCAAGATTTAAATTTCGTCTTCAACTACCAACATTACTCCTATCCTTATAATAACTCTTATTAAAAAAAAAAGTTTAACTTCTCCCAACCAGTCTCAGGATGGATGGGATAGGTGCTCGAATTCATAATCTTTGCAACGTTTTTTCCTAGAACTCAGTAAATTGAGTTTCAGGCGGAGTCGGGCTCGAACTCATCTCTAGTTGCTGTAAACGAGCTTTCGTCACAAGTTGTTACTCATTTTCGTTCAACCCAGTGCGATGTTGAGTAGTAATTTGATTTCGCCATGTCACACAGTTGACTTAGTGATGATTCTATAGAGTGATATACATAGGTTGATGAAGGATTAATACTTGCCTGAGATATTCAGGGTGTTAAATATTCACGAAACTTTCTCTCAAGACTTTGTTGACTATTTCAAGAAACAGGAGAGATTAGTGTTGACCAGAACAAAGTTGTCGTAAGTATGACCGTTATTCTCTTGAACCCTAAATGGGGTAAATGATATGAATAATAAGTATAAATATCCCCCTCTAGCATCCTCTTGCTATAGAGGTCTGACAAGAGCCTGTAAGTTTAATACTACACAGTAGAAGATCTGTGAGGAAGGCGAGACCTCAGCAGGAAAACAACACCAACATTCATGCCTTACCCGAGGCTCGAACCCAGTTCCCTTTTTCAGCGAAGCACACTAAGCACTCGGCCAAGGAACGGATTCTATTGCCACTTAAAAAAAATGCACGTTTTTCAGAAATGAAAACAGATATAGTCGAAAATTCTTGTCGTAACGTCTGATGTTTCCGCAATGTAATAGAATATTTTAAACCTTAAAGTAAATAAAATTGCAATGAACACTTTCAAATCGGCAGGTCAAGGCATTTCGGCAGCAGATTTGAATGCTATTCTGTAACGTTTAATGTATTATATATTGTAACATTTATAATTTTTTTCTTTTTATTTACGGTATTATTATTTTATATAATAATTTCATATTTACCATTTTAGTTATTGATAGTATGAAAATTTATCTTTGAATGGAAAGCTTAAAATACACGAAAAGAAAAATTTCGGCACAGAATTTTACCAGGAAATTGGGTTGGGTTATTTTAGAGTTGCTGAAAAAATATCCGAACACTATAGTTGATTACAGAATTGAGAAAAAAATCTGGCAATGTTTTTTAGGAATTAGTAATCTGGCAACCTTCGTGTGCTGTACAAGAAGGTTGCCAGATCATTAATTCCTAAAAAAGACGTTGCCAGATATTTTTTCCGAATTCTGTAATCAACACTATTTTTCGGATATTTATTTCAGCCACTGTACCTCTGAACGGTATTTTTTGCACCCAATGAGCTAAATGACCAAGTCACAAGAACCCCAAGGGCTCAAGGAAGTTTGAGGGAAAGGGACCCACTGGACAACGATTAGGAGGCAGATGATAGCCTACAGTCAAGACCATCCAGCGTGTTCTTTAACATGTATAGGCTCTCCAATACATGGGACCGTGACTTAAGGGGTGGGGAGGGGGGGGCTCAGGCGGTAGCGTGCCAGGATCCTAATCTCTAGTTCCCAGTTTGAGTCCAGCTGTATCAGGAGTAGTGGTGCTGCTCCCAGGTGGTTTTGACCTTGAAAAGCCCCCAAGGTCACGGACTATAACCACGTCCACTTCTGATCATGTGCACCTCTAACATCACTTCCGGTTAAGGAAAGTCCGACTTTGTAGTTCGTCCGCCATTTTGGATTCTGACGTCATCACCGCAAACTCCGCGATTTTGCCGTTGGTCCGCCATCTTTGATTATGACGTCACACGCCTCCCCTCCGAGGCTGACGAGAAAGACAGGCCACGACTGTCTTTCTCGTCAGCCTCGGAGGGGCTGCACGAGGTGCTAATTGCAACGAGGCAGGATTTGCTCTCGCGTTCTCAAACGCCACTCGATTCGTTCAGTCGACAGTCTGTGTTTCTCAAACGCCACTCGGTTCGTTCGCACAGAACTTTGTATCTCGTTTTTGCAATTTTATTTCGCTTTAATTTTTTCGTATCGACATTAAATCACATAAAAAATTCCTTGTGTAGAATAAATAATGGCTATATTCTTTTTCCACTCTTTTC
Source organism: Ryuthela nishihirai (assembly GCA_038380435.1). Lineage (NCBI taxonomy): Eukaryota > Metazoa > Arthropoda > Arachnida > Araneae > Heptathelidae > Ryuthela > Ryuthela nishihirai. The sequence continues at coordinate 452,273 of JAWZYU010000059.1, forward strand.
TTTAGCCATTTATATAAGCGAATTTAAATTTGATAGTTAGTCTAAAAGTAGCTGAAATTCACAAATCCCTTTTCGCACATTTTATCCTTCACTTTTTTTCAAGGCCATCACATAAATAAACGTTCTGAAACATCACATAGGGAAAGGCAAATTTTTAAACCCTTGTATATCGAATTTAGAAATTTATAACTTCTTCACACATTTTATTCTCATACTGCAACTTTGTATCTCCCTCTTCTTTCATGTCACGAGGGATGGTAAAAGAATTATTTTTAAAATTTGGCAACTACGCTCTGCATAATATTTAGAGGTGTAATTAAATATTTGAAAGCATGGAATCACATGTCTTGCTCTGAATAATTAATGACATATAATACTTTTAGGAATAAACTATACCAATTTGCAAAGTTCTACCATTTGATTTATGCCATGGAATGAAGTATACAAGATTCAGGAATCTGACCATGAGTGATATATCCCTTCAGAAAAACGTGTCAAGGCAAGGTGATCATGCTACTAGATGGCATTCTTACATCTTATTAGTCTTTGAGCTTACTCTGCATGGTAGGGACCCTTCCTTTGTTATTATTGGACTCTTCCAGGTAGGGACTCAACCGTGGGATGGAGATACCCGACCAATGATTCTATTCTTGATATATAACTGACCTTGAGTCAAGCTCCATTTTGACTCCCACTTTCGACGGTCCCATCACCGAAAAGTGAACACATTGGGATGAACAGATACGAGTGAACCATAATGTACGCTTTCTATTTTGAGCAACGCAAATGTCATCTGAGTTCGTTAATCACTTAACATGAACGTAAAAATAATTTTGTTGCCGAACGGTAAAATTTTAAAGCAGACCTTACTTTGTGTTTACTTAGGAAAAATATGAAGAAAATTTAAGTAAGATACAAAATTAAAACGAGCAAAAATTACTGTAAGGAACGAATTTCACTTCCATAGAGATAACATAGAAACAACGCGTTCGATAGGAAATTGTTTTGAACATGAAACTTATTTTGTGATCAAATATAAACACAAAACAAGAGACGTGTCTTTATTTCATACACATTTTTCGTTTAGTGTACAAAAATAAAGACAAAATTTATGCAAGATAAAAATAATAAGCGATCACAAAAAGGGTGATATTTGACATCCCATAGGGATAACATGGAAAAATGGCGATCAAAAAATGGCGATATTTGACATCCCATAGGGATATCATGGAAAAATGACAAGCATGTGTCAAAATTGGTGGCTACTCTCCATGTAATTGTTATGGCAGTAAAACTTTAAACAAGAAAGTGGACTAGTGATAAAATTTGGAACAGAAAAACAGATGTTGGTAAAAAACTTTGATTAAAAATCGGGGATAGTGGTAAAACCGTGAACGGACTGCTTTGGTTGATAAAAAAAATACGTGTAACGTAATGTACTGGACTTGAGGGTTGTTAGCATTGTGTGATAATATAGACAGATTAACTGTAAAATCGCATATAATACCGAGGCAGCGGTTGGCCAAGTCGGTAGCACACTGGTTTCAAAAATAGTTAGACCTAGGTTCGAACCTCGATTGTGTTGCATTGAGTTTTCTTTCTGTTATCCCCTGCTCTCTGTGAGAAAGGTGACAATTCCTTGAAAAATAGAACTGTTCCTGAAATGGGAGTTTACGTGTACAGAAGTGTCGTACTTTCTTAGCGTCTCCTAACAACGGTCCAGTACCCTTTCTCTAACCAACTATGGACCCTTTGGTTCATGTGCTAGGTGGTTTAATCAAATTGAAGGCATAAAAGACAATCTCAGAATTGAAAAACCAACGTAATGGTCGGAAAAATTCTTTGAAAAACATTAAAATGAATGAGAGAATATCTGCAAATTCGTACACATTGCAATGGTTGGCAGAATTGCTTGTAAGACAATAAATTGCAGCGTAATGGATCTTGGAATAACTGTTAATGCTCACACATTTCAATGCCTGAGGTTGATGAGAAGCTGGTCCCTGCCTTCCTCGTGCTTAAAATCATTCCTCGTTCAAACTCCGATAGTCCTTGCCTTTCCCCATTGCACGATCTTCGTACTGATGAACTGACACTTCCTGCCCATGCTGTCTATATAACGTATATTAGCGCCTGTCGATGAAGTCACTGCCACGTGCGATGAGATTTTTCTATTTGTGGATACAAGGTTGGTGTCATAATGATCTGACTTATGAGTGTAAATTTTATGAGGAATTAGAAGCTGAAAATATCTTACAAATTACATGATTATTTCGAAAGATACAAAATTGAATGATATGTTAAATACAGAACAAACGATTGCAAAAAAAATTTAAATATAAAACAATTTCTTTTCATGCAAATTGATATCTGCTCATGATATTGCAAATCACCCAGAGATTTTAATTGAGCCATTTTAACTAACATCTCAGTACACAAAAATATATATAGTTATATAAGCTCAATAGACAAAAAAGTTAATCATCTGCCGCCGTAAGAGGGTTGTGTCCGTTCCACAGCAACACAGGGTGCACCAGTAATAAACGCGTCCTACAAATTTCTGTGCCGTGCACTACGGAGTTCGTTCGTACAATGACAAGAAGTGGTTGTGTGCCACGTGTGCTTCAGTCGCTCCGTGAAACATGCATAGCGCTAAAGATGTGAATGACTGGCAGAAAGGTGTTATTACGTTTTGCCGAGCCAAAGGGCATAGTGTACATGAAGTTGCCGCTTTTGCAGGTGTGTCGAAACGTACTGTACAAAGGGTCTTCCAGCAGTGGCGTACATCGTAGTCGTCGCCAGAACTGTGGCATAAAGAGTGTGCTCATCAATAGGGACCGCAGCAGTGTGTAACCGACTTCCTAGACCTTGTAAGCTTCTAATTCCTCATAAAATTTACACTCGTAAGTCAGATCATTATGACACCAACCTTGTATCCACAAATGGACAGGTCTCACAGCACGTGGCAGTGACGTCATCGACAGATGGGCAGGACGTGTCAGTTCATCAGTACGACGCTCGGCTTGCCCTAGCAGTACACTATTAGGGCAAACCGCTTTGCAACGAGGCAGGATTTGCTCCAGTCCGTCAATGCAGGCCTACAACAAGCTGTTTTCGAACGAACACTCCGAAGGGAACTCTATGCCAGGAATATCTGGAGCAGAGTACTGCGGAAGAGACCCATGATAACAGTTCTGCACAAGGTTGCACGGCTACAGTAGGCGAGGCGCCACAAAGACTGCACTGTGGACTCTTGGAAGCGTGTGATCTGATCGGATGAGTCACTTGTTTGCTTGTACTCGAATAATGCGAGGTGACGGATACATCGTAAACCGAATGAAGCCTTCCATGTGGACTTTGTGCAAGGTTCTGTTCAAGCTGGAGAAGGCTCTGTGATGTTCTGGGGTGTTTCACGTACAAGGAAATGGGTCTTTTGGTTGCGTTGACGTCATACTTGAACCAGAAGTGCTACATGGAGCTACAGGACGACCACATGTTGCCTTTTGTGCAGCATCTCCACAGTGAACACCTGAAGGATACCCAAGATCTCGAAGTGTGTTGGATTGGCACGATGAGCATTCTGAATTCTTCGAACATCTCGTTTGGACCGCCAAATCCCCGGAATTGAATCCCATAGAAAACTTATGGGATTATTTGGTGCAATGAGTGAAGCGCAGTCCCAGGCATCCGGACAATCTGGCGAACTCGACATTTGCTGCTGGAAAACTAGATGAATATGAATGTGCACTACATCCGTACACTTGTACATCGATGCCAGACAGGATTTCGGCTGTTCTTCGGTCGCACGGGGACGTTACGCGCTATTAAGTGACATTCAGCCACAGGTGACTAATTTTTTTCTCCGGTGAGCTTACATTAGAAATGATTTTCAATTGTTCAATAATCTTAAAAATTCAAAAGCAGCTCACTTATACAGATGATATTAAAGTTTGTCAGTAGAAATAGTTATCTATGAACGACTGTGTTTTGCAGGGTTTGATGTATATTTTATATATACATTTGATATATACACAATCGTATCAGAATAATATGACAGAATAATCGTTATAAATGGATAGTTTTAAGTTGAATCGAGTTAGTTTTTAATCAAATTAAGTTTTATAGTTTTTTTAAATAAATAATGTATTACATTGTAATAGCCAGATCATTTCTTAAAATATTTATCAAAAATTCTTGTTTTGAGTGCTTTGATTCAAACTGCGCAGTCTATTGTTGGAATTGCAAACCTTGAAAATATGAGATTCTTCACGAACTGAGTGTTTATATAAGCTCTCTTTTTGTCTTTTCTACTCGAATAATATAGAGCACTGAATTTAAATGAAACTGTTTGTATAGCAGTAATTCATAGTAGGAAAAGTGATTTGGAGATTGCAATTTTATGATTTAGACAATGCTGATGATTTAGCCCTTTTGGCAAATGATGTTGATGAGATGAACATTTTCATTCGAGCTGTCGATGAGACTGTTAGTAGAGTAGGTTTCGTGATAAACAGAGAGAAAACTAAAGTGATCAAAATTCTTCAGGCAGGCTGTGATTCAGTTAATCTGAATGGTTGCAGTCTTGAGCAGGTGTCACAGTTTAATTATCTTCGGAGATATGTAACAGATAATGGTGATATGTGGCATGAGATTAACAGACGTAGAGGGATTGCTGCCGGGACTTTAAGAATCTATGGAGAGTGCGGAGAAATAGCCGTATACATATAAAGACTAAAACTAGATTGTATAATAGTTTGGTTCTTTCTAGGGTTAGTTATGGTAATGAAAGTGGGATTCTTTGTAAACAAAATTTGTAAACAAAATACGAATAAACCTTAATTAATGCTTTTGATTGTTGATGCTTGCGCAATATCATGGGCATTTGGTGGTTTAATTTGGTAAGGAATGATGAGGTTGGGCAAGGAACCTCCTTTGAGCAGCGTTATTGTGCAGAGAGACACCGTTGGTTTGGCCATGTTGCCATATGGATAATTATAGATTAGCGAATAGAATTATGAACAGTGTGTCTAAAGTTCTCAGAAAGAAGAAAAACCTAGGAAGCAGTGGACACACAATATCGGACAGGATCTTGAAACGCAGTAGATGTCGCTCAGGACTGAAATGTTGGAAAACTAAATTGTACGGTCTGGGTGGACCTCCATAGCCCATGGCTGCTTGATGATGATGATGATGATCATCATCATGAGTTATGTATCTGAGTTACTATTAACATAACGTTGCCTAACATACTTAATGAAATGGCCTCTAGTCTTTTTATGAACGAGTTCCTAAAGAGTGCATGTATCATTTAGTGTACATGAGTTTTGAGTCGAGAGGACATGTTCCAATGTGGAAATCCTTACCTTTTAATATAAATAGATATATATTTTAATGTTATAGATATTAAAAATTTTAAAATAATATTAAAATGCTATATTTATTTCTGCGATTAGTATGTTTTTGCATTTTCCGATTACAAAAATCATTTTTTTTAAATATATTATCCTTGTAATTAACTGTTACTACCTTAACAATGATTTGATATGCTTACATCAGTACAAAAGGGAAGATTCTTACACAAAATATGTTACATAAATGAAAGGGACAATCCGGTCATAATGCGACATTATTTAAGTTACGAAAACTTGCTATGAAATTTATTAGTGATATAGTGATATATTTTTATGTTAAATTTTAGCAACTTACATTGTGTCACTGAACTAGAATCTGAGAAAATTCGTTGGACTGTTTTTGATTAAACGGATGTATTAACACTACACAAAAAAATGTTATAATTTATACTGGTAGCCATTTTCATTCCTCTTTTAATGATCTTTCTTTAACTGAAAGCATAAGACAAAAGTAAATTTTAGCGTTTCGTTGAGAAAATATACTGAAATATCTAAAACTTTTAAAGGTAAGTTAAAAGTTATGAAATTGTCTTTATAACTACACTGATCACTTTCAGAATAAAATGAAAAATATTACTTTTTAAAAACTTGATGTCCCTTAATCTTTATATATGAATTGATCCAAAAATAAACTGACAATACCCCTGTAAGCTTATAGTAATAACTTAGTGGATATAAGAAATATTTGAAATTTGTGCATTTCAAATCACTGTTGAAGCAATACATAAAACCATAGGTTTCATGTTATACAAATGGAGGGAGTGTAATTTTCAATATTAGAAAATGCACAGAAAATGACTTGTAAACCTGGGACTCATTGCAACTAGCCCAGGGTTATAGCCAGAAAGTGTTTTGTCGACCAGAATCTTCAATTGTAGTTAAGGCAACTTCCAATGACTGACTCCGTGGTATAAAGCAATCAATAGAAGAGATCTCTGTCGACAGCTGGTGACTCAGGGATACGGGTAGTACCTGACATGCCATCAGAAGGTCGTAGGTTCGTACTCCACCCGGATCAAGTCAATATTTCCTCTATGCTTACGATTTTTCATCCTGCTTATTATTTACGATTTTGATTCATTTATTTAAATAATAATATACGTTTATGCACTATTAGATTTTTTTTAAATGCTTCTCCAAAATGTACATCTTTTAAATCTATTTTGTATATTGTAAATAAAGAGAACGGTTTAGGGAACTTTCTATGTTTGGAGTTTGATGTGGTTTCCTCATTACCCTATTCTTAAGTAGGTCATATCTGATCACTTCATTCACGCCATGTAATCAATCGATCCTTTGACCTCAAATTGAAACTGAAAAAAATTACCTCTACTTTGGCATTGAGGGAATTCCCATATTTTTCCTTTTTCCATTTTTTTGAAATTCTACCATGTAGCATAATAATTATTTTTCAAAGTACCAGGATAAAAGATCCCATAACCTTTTCCATCTGTGGGTGTCCAATAAGTGTAATGAGTCGCAAAGGACAAGACAAAAATCACCAAAAGGTGAACCCCAAGGGGCAGAATTTCACATTCTTTGACATTAATTCTCCTTAAATACTGTGCGGTAAGGATTCTCGGACATATGGCCCATGAAGTCATTTTTGTAGTTCACAAGCAATACGTTTCATCATAATCAAGGTAGCGACTGTAATGATCTCACGCGAATATGATCACCTTCATCCGAAAATGAAACCACTATCAACGATATCAGGTCTTTTTTATCTTTATGGTTTTGAGAAAAGAAAGGTATTTTAAACTTCTTTATCAATATGCAACTTTTATGTTGCATTACCAAAACAGGAGTCCTCCTCACCCATAGCTCTAGCATCTGAAAGTTGAAGCGTTTCAATTGATATATACTGCCTAGATAACAAAGTAGCGAATTTTTGTCATATCAGGAGAAAGCCAAATTCGATGCTCCGCAGCTTCTAAAATATGCTTTTTATAGGAACTTTTGACGGAATATAAAGTTACCTGTCTAATTTATTTGCACCAAAAAGCCAAACCATTATGACCAGCTACTAAATATGATGTTGGTTCTCCACGTGCCAAGTGCTACCCAGCGAGAAACCAAGTGCTACCCATTGAGACATGGATGCTACAAGATTTCTAAAGGTGTCTTGTAGTATCTGATACCAACACGTTACCAGCAGATCCTTTAACTCTTGTAAGTTACATGGCTTAGCCTCTACAGATCAGATATGCTGTTCCAACACAAACCACAAATGCTCGGTTGGATTGCTGTCTGGGGTATTTGGAGGTTATTTTTCTAGTTTATAACGCTGGAATTCCTGCGTGAGAACATCAATAGAATAATCTCAACGTAACGTCCTTACGTTTCATGTACCTGCAGAGAAAAAATGACTAGTAGGATTTTTTGAAGAATCTAGGTTAATTGATAAAGTTAGGGTCAACAATATCAAACAGCCCCGTGATAGCAGGCTTGGGGCAAAGACCTGTTCCTCCACTGCTACAGGTTGAAGTGATCTATGTTGGTAGGAACTTTAGGCACCACCGTTTTCAAGTGGACTTTTTCAAGAGCTGTAAGACCTGCCTGTGACACATTACTCCAATTTAGGATTAGCGATACCCAACTAGCTAAGTGAGGGTTCAGGAAGCTGTGATGGCCTATGATCAGATTTATCCACCAGCTGATATAAGGTATCCCGTGCCTCTGTTCACTTAGGGCTGGCAACCCACAAGCAAACAGAAACACAGCAGCAAATTCTCACTCAAAAGATGTCCACCTCTGCAGCAAATCCAGAATCCAGAATCAAGCTCAAAGCCGTAAAGCAGTCCAGTGTCATAGGCGTAAATGTTCATCACCAAGACCCTGTGAAGTTGACCATTCCTCAACAGGGCAGGCAAAAGGAAACAATGCGGCCATAGATGACCAGATCAGCAGGGTACACCGGTCTGACAGCCCTCCACTTCTGTTTCCTCCGAAAAGAGAATATCTCTTTTGGAAAAAACTTTTCGAAAGGTACTAACGACATGCTCCAAGGGAAGGCGGGGTCGGACATTATGTGCTAGACCCGGACGGTTCTATGCATCATCACTGGGGATTAGTACATAGCTATCCTTCCAGTTTATGCATAGGCAACATTTAGAGACCAGATGCATTAGTGGAGGAAATTTGCAATGCAGGCCAATTTGAGATCCGAACCTATAGGAACATCAGAATCACATAGGGAGGATATTATCAATAGCTGTAGTGATGATAATCCAACATACGGTACTGAAAGAGTGAACATATCGTTGATGAATTTTCGTTTTTCTTCAACCTTGAATGTATCATTAAGATACATCCGTGATATATAGTCTTCTACTTGCGCGCGTTCTTGGTTAGTGATTGAACGAAAGACAAATATTTCTATTAAATTAATATATATATTTTGTGGTAGTTATATCTGAAAAAACCAATTAATGGATAATTCAGAAATGGAACAGTTATACAGGTAACTCTTATTTAATGCAGGAGATGAGTTTCAGGGAGATCATCGTTAAACGTATTTCCGCGTAAAACGAGGGGATTTTTTATTTGTTTCTATTTTCGCCTATCTTATTGATCTTTTTTCCTTTTCTTGGTTTCGTTATAGATGTTTTTTTCAACAAAAATAATTATAATTCTCAATATTTATTTAATGATTACATATATGTATAATTATGCATATAAATATGTGATCGATTAATTAATTTTACAGTTTATTTCTTAATAAGGAATGAAACTAGTTGGTTTGCATTGCTGGGCTCTGTTTTGTGCCTAATATTTATTTGTATTATTCCATTAACTGGTCACAACATCGTCTTATGGCATCCAGTCACAATATATCAATATCATGATCCTTCAACAAATCCATGCATTTTTTGTGCAGTGAAAGGGCTTCATCTAAAAATTTAAATGTCAACACTATTTCTGGTTCAGATTCTTGTCGTTCTTCAAAAGCTGCGTTGAATTCTAAATCCTGAAGTTCATCGTTAGTGAGTGGCTCACTGTGGAGTTTAATAACTTCGTCCATTTCCAATTGATCGTATCCTGCTCCAATTTGATATTTCGCGATGTTAATTTAAAATTCAACTTAAATTCTTGTAGAATATTTAGAGGGATATATCCAAGCATGATTTATCTGAATTATGCAGTAGTGATTTGTATCTCTATATTGCACAGTGTGGTTGGACCTCCGTAACCCATGTCTGCTTGATGATGATCGTGTTGTTGTTGTTGATGGTGATGATGATTAATAAACTAAAACTTTGGAGTACTCTAGTAAGTACGAATTAAAATTCCGTTTAGGAATCACCGAAGTAATTTTCAGTGAAATGAACCAAGAAATGCAAGGAAAGAGAAAAAGTGTTTGAAGTGCCATGAAACGAGTGGTGAAAAAAGGCGATAAATGCAATCTCTGTGATAAGGATAATGCAACTTATAATGTTATTGCTACTGGCAATAGTATAATTCAAATGTATACCGCGTGAGAGGTATCCATTTCAGTTCGTTACAGGAGTTGTTCTCCCCTTTGAGAATGCCAGTAACCGGTACAGAATCGAAAAATAAATCATAAACATATAGTATACACTGAGATGCCAATTTGTCAGGTACACCACTCCTCGAACATATAAGGTTCATTCAACCAGTAATAAACCACGTAACGGCGGTGGGCCGTATAAATAAGAGAGACCAGCTTTTTGAGTATCATTTAGAGTTGGATTCAATTTTCCGGAGCAGGAAGGTGCCATCCAGTGGTGAGCGCGTCGCTAGTACAACGTAAAGTGGCGGGGCAGCACGCAGTGCAGCGACTTTCCGAGTGAAATTGTGAAAGTATCGACTTACGAAACATTTTCCAGGAGAGCTAGAGCAAGCCCTTTCAACTCTAGGAACCGACAACTTCCCTCAGCAGACAATACTAGAGGCCTTCACCCTGTTGGTATGATAGAACCTCTCACCCCAAAAGAAACTTCTCAGTCAGGCAAGCGTGTGAGAACGCTGTCCAGAATCGCCGTCATTATTGGGGCCGCCGCTGATAGCTATCCTTTCTGACACTTGCGTTTCCTCAGAATTCCCCTCCCCCAATCTTTTTTTTTTGTATGTGTGAATTTCGACAACCTAATAGACGGCATACCCAATAAAGGAAGTGGGATAGCTTCTAGCACTCGGAAGCTCTATCTCTCCAAGTAGATAAATTCCCACTTCTCCTATTTGGTATGCTAAATTTATAAAACGACAAAATCATAATTCCTATTTGGTCGTTTCTTAAAATTGAAGCAGTTTGAGCTCGATAATTTAGTATCTAAGTTAGATCCCTAGCGCTACCTGTTACCCAGAGTCTAGTGAACTATCCACTCTTGCATTGAACAACACCAGAACTATTCAGTATTTTCACCTCCTCAGTTGCACCTGGACAGCGTTTCATAGTGCACTTTAGTGTTCAAGTGAACACGGATTCTTTGGCAGTACGCAACCCTGCCTAAAGCGGATATAGGCAGTGAGGACCCATTTTGAAACCGACCATATCTTGCTCACCACCTTTAAACGGAGAATTAATATAATATTGTAAGAATAACAGTTTGATTAACAGTTAGAATTAAGAGAGCTTACAAGCTTACAAGTCAACTAGAGATATTTTCAGCTTAGTCAGTAGTTGCTTTATGAGCATTTATTTTAGAGCGTTTTCTATTAGCAATACTAGTTATTAGTAGGAGTGTACTTCTATGTTTTCTCTTCGTCTGTAAAATATAATCAATCACAACGTAGGGTGACAAATGTGAAACATTACAAATTTGACTATATTCAGTACCCGTTATTACCAATATCTAGGGCGTTTTCTATTAGCAATACCAGTTATTAGTAGAGCGTTTTCTATTAGCAATACCAGTTATTAGTAGAGGTGAAAAAAGGCAATAAATGCAATCTATCTGATAAGGATAATGCAACTTATATTGTTATTGCTACAGGATGGCTGTCAGCGGCGGCCCCAAAACAGAGAAAACGCTCGTTTCAAAAAAAAAGGGGCTCTAGGTTTAGCCCCTTTTTTTTGAATGGTTAATAAATTCAGTTGTATTACGTTTAAACCCATTGGCAAACTTGCTTAGCAATTCTAAAGCATATTCCATTTACTTACTCACTGAAAGAGTATTTGCAGAGCTAAGTGGCTGCTATCTAAAAGTAGGGTTGGAGAGGCAATTAGCTCTTTGAGATTCAGAAGCTCTAATGTCTTGGAGAGGAGAGCCTTGAGGGAAAAGAGGGATTAAACTGGTGTGTCTATCATTCTGAGATGACAGTCAAATAGTCCGCTTTTGCTACTCTCACCAGTTTGCTGGTATGATCGTGGCTAACTAACTGTCCTTCAATTAGAAATTAGTATTTCAATCATATCAGATTTAGTATTTTATCATTGGTGCCCAGGTTAACTTGTGGGATATAAATGTGGGCGTTAAGAAGGGAGCCACAGTCTCCACAGTTACTTATTTTCAGCAGGTCGTATATGGTAACCATAAATTCTTGTCGCACCATACATGATAAACAGAATACAAAACCATCATCAATCGCATTCCGGCCAACAGAACGTCAGTATCCTAACCTATGGGATGTACACGGCAATAGCATGAAACTTCCTCAAATGATCTTTTATGAAGTCTAGGAAGGAAACAGATAATTATGTTTTATCGGAGAGTTTCTATAAAATTATGAATGAGCAGTTGAAGCTGAAGATATTTGTAACCATTTAGTAGGATTTCAGTTATTATATTACAGGGATTAAAAACAGGGCTCTTTTACACATCAAAAAATGCGTCACACTCCATTATGAGAATGGAAAGCATTATTCTGCCACACAGACACTATTTCTTTTATTTCTTCAGTGATTGGGTTTTTCTGAGCGTAGGCACAAAGACAGCTACTGTTTTTTTCCCCAACCTCGTGATCACAGAGAAAAATATCCCCCTTTCAAACTCAGTATTTCATTCACGCCTTAACTTCATATAGTGATGTGGGGATGATTGCATGTGGAATTGTCTCCATTTGAAGCACAAAATTGCTTGCATTAACTGAGAGTGAAGTGAATCTCATCTCTTCCAAAGAATGTCATCAGGCCATAGCATCGGGCTAAGAACTGTGGTTCCAAGGGAACACGTTTCTCCCTCTCTGAATAGGGTGTGCTTGTTTAAATCTATGCGGGAACTTTCAAACAGGGGTTCTGGACACCTTCAGGTTAAGGTTACGACTCTCATAAGGAACACTTTGGACTCCTCTTGCATTTCCCTCAGACTCCTCCATTATAGCCTGGTGGATTTGTATTACACTAAAAATTAAACTAATGGTCTGCCAGTCCGTGGTCTGTCACAGGTGCAACCTCATTCCTAATCAAATCTTGATGTGTGCATGGTTCACGAAGAACCACGTACAGATGACAAATCATTTTCAAAGAAGACTAAGCATTGCTGCAATGGGTACAGTACAGCTTCATTAATTCAATTATCTACTTGATTGTCAAGTATGAGGAACTGGATCATACTTTTTTTTATCTTAATTCTCTTATCAAATAGACATGTAAAAATGATGTTCCTAGCTCCCTCGGGTTCACTGTTAGGATCTTCCAATTCTTGTTCATCTGTGGTAAATTTTCTGTGCAAGTTTAATTCTTTCTGACCTTCCAATACTGAGATTTTCAATGGCAAAGTTTCTAAGCTTTTCTATGCTGTTTGAGAGTGGGTATAACTACAACATGCTGGTTCAATTCAGAAGCTTTACTAGAGTTTCTCTGCAAGAACAAACAAAAATATTCTAAATTGAATGAAGTTTTCCAACATTGTAAATTATTTATTTCGAACTATCTGCTGCAATACGTACGTCCCTTGCTTAGATGTTCTATCAGAGTTATGGTTGTGTCTCATACAACATAGAAAAGCTTACACTAGAGCAGTGGTTCACAACGCTTTTTGTTCCGTGAAATCCTTTCAACCAAAAATAAATGTTACGATCTGCCAGGGTAGTAATGGATAAAAATACTCGAGATTAAAATTTACATTATATAATTTTACTACCCATAGCTCGGAGTCTAAATGTAAAAACTCTAATTATAAATTAATTTATCTGCAACACTTCATATTAAATTTCTTTATTGCACAAATTTTGTTGAATATATTATATTCAATTGTCAATAGTATTTATAATGAAATAAGTTACAACTTGGAAGATGTTTAACATAATATAATAATCATATATAAACTCAATTTCGACGTTAGACTTTTTCATTTGAACAAAGGTTTGTTCTGCAGACGTTTGTGATAGTTTCGAATCGCTGCACAAACAAACTTATAATGCTTCAAAACATGCACATGCTGGTTGTCGCGAGAAAAATATATTTGAAACATAATTGGAAAATTCCCATTGCTTAAGGCGCCATTACAGAATTTTTTAGCGCGAAACCCTTGGACCGTGGTCGCGAACCACCAAATGGGTATCACTGCACTAGGGCATTTCACTTGACTCTGAAAATATGTAAAATATCGACTTCACTAGATAGGGCTATCACTACACCAGACAGGGAACTAGTTACGTAATTTCTTAGTAGATTTTAACCGATATTAAGCACTATGAATTTCTAGACATCACTGTTTCTACTCCTCAGAACCATTTAGTTTAAAATTAGACAAGATTGGTTAGCAAGCACAATAGGGCAATTAATCAACAAAAGTGAGATATAAATATGAAGCTCGAAAACAATTGTGTGAGAGCAAAATATATAGTTACTCATTGGCAGGAGAGTATGTACGGGGACAGTTTTGGGAGTTCAAATCTCCTCTCTCAGAATTTTACAAATATGCTTGTAAAAAATAACTTCATTTTCATTTTTCAGCAAGGAAATTTGAACTGCGTCGCTCACATTTCTGCAACTAATCGTCGCCTGGTAGAAGAAAACCTCCCCCGTTTCAAATTCCTGGTTACACTTCTGTTTAGATGTAACACTGTTCACGGTAAAAAAAATTAGGTGTTTTAAAGGACATGTTTGGAGTCAAATGTTGGATTTGTATCGAGATATGCAATATACAGGGTGATTCAAAACTTATCGTTCAAATTTCGTGGGGAGGTAGGGAATACGTCAGGAAACCGATTTCACATAGGAAAGTATGTCCGCAAATGTACGCATGCGTATGTAGAGCTCGCCACCAGTGTACAGCTCGCCCGACCACTCCCGCTGTCATCAGTGTACGAGCTGACCTACTAGTGATAAGATGAATCGTTTTACGCATCAAGAGCTAGGGGATATGCATCTCGCATATGGGGCAGCTGGCGAAAGCGGCCGCCGAGCTAGGCAAGTTTACGAAGACCGATACCCCAACAGAAGAATACCGCAGCATCAAATGTTTGCATGTGTGCATCGCAATCTGCGCGAATCATCATCGCAATCATCGCAATCATCGCAACCTACTGTGAACCTGTACTTTACCTTGTTGGAATAAAAGTCACATTCGTTACCACTTAACTATACTGTTTCCTTGTGTTCACTTGACTTGCCCATTTTGTTCATGTAGATGACGCTTGCGGACATACTTTCCTATGTGAAATCGGTTTCCTGACGTATTCCCTACCTCCCCACGAAATTTGAACGATAAGTTTTGAATCACCCTGTAGATTACTACTAGGGGCAACTTTTCAGAGCCCTACCATTTCTGCATCATACTTTAAATTATCGGGATCCCTAGCAACCTTCAGTCAACCACTTACAACCGTCTCTAGATATTCGATGTGCCCATTGAATTCATTGAAATGATCTGTAAACGAAATCATGTCATCCCCATCTGATCATCTGTTTCTGTTATGACTCTCACAACACTCCATCCATTCTTTCTGGGTGGGAAAATCTGAATAGCAATAAGCGAGTAAATCGGAATTTTTATTTAAAAAAAAATATATTTTTTCAGTAGTTAAAAAGTTGTGAAGTAACGACCAAAGTTGGCTAGTGCAATTATTTTCTTATCTGTCTATTGCCATGTACTTGTGAGCTGTGTATTTGACAAAAGAATCGTTTCATCATATTTCACTAGACTTGTGATCAATGATCTACAGTTGTATATCAAATGAAAGCCTGTAAATCGTGAACTGTCAATGGCTATAAATAATGTTCCACATTCTACAAATTTTAACATTCCCAAAAAAACCGGAAGTATATAAACGCTTACTCCATTGCATTCATTTTACTGTATTCTAGACTGCAATTGTTATTTTTGTGCTCATCCGCAAAGTATCTAGATGGAACAGATGGATGATTCCATACCATTGCTTGCAGCGACACCTTTATCAGACGGCCGCAATTATCATTTCCGCACTAAATTTCAAACTATGTGGACGCCATACTTTGAAGTTCTGTATTTATTATTTGCTTTTTTACAGCAATTTGCAATGTAGTTAGTGGTTAGTGCGTTTAGCCACTGATCTAAGGGACCTGGTTCGAGTCCCGGGTAAGGAATGGATGTTTGTTTCGTTTTTCTGCTGAGGTCCCTCTATCCTATCAAACCTTCTACAATGGCCTATCAACTGACAGGCTCCTGACAGACCTCTATGGCAAGCAGCTGTTTGAGGGAGTATTTATTTTTTATTAAGATTGTATAAAAATATTACAGAATAATTTGCATCATTCTAAAATTAAGCATTGATATTTTAAAAATGCCTAGCTGTAAAATTTTGAAATAAAATTTGTATATTAAATCATTTGGAGGGAAATTGTGCTGTTGTTCGGCAAAAGCGTTAGTATCGATTTGTGCTTAAAGTACTTGCATTTGGAAGTCTCTCTATGCTAACTGATTAATCTGTAGTTACGATCGTAACAATGTACATAACAAATGACTCATATAAATTGCCAGGCGTTTCAGTGGCATATTTCTGGATGATTTTGACTCATTTCGTTGATGTTTCTGATGACTCCTTTTTCAATACGTTATTAAGGATGAACAAATTAATTGCCACTTTCTCCGCTTAATTATTATAATCTTTACACTTTTAATTGTTTTTTGGGTAAACATTTTTGCTTTGTCGTCTGTCTGTAATGCTGTTGACATTCAAATTTTTGTTCTTCAAATTAAATGAATTTGTTTTAGATTGGATAGATATTGAAGAAATAGGACTATTGTCAGTTTCTGAAACTTCCAGTATCCTTAAAGGTCTTTCTAACGGTAGGAAAAGATAGAAAATTCCTACCTTTTTAGCATTTATAACAGCTATTGCAAACGGTTTTTTAAGAAAGAAATTTAAAATTTTGGTGGTGAACTATGAGGGAGAAAATATTTACATTGCCAAAAGTGTTTTATCCTTTGGTCACAGGGGGTGGTAACTGCAACTTTTTAAACATATTAATGAAAAATTATATTTCTGTTTTATAGATATTAACGAAATATTACTATTTGAATTTACACAATCATCCACTCGTTTCAGTTGTCACTGTTAGAGGGTGCTAAAGACGGAAAATAAAAACTTCGCTCCCTTTAAAATCGAGCATCCCTTATTCCTCAGGAACGATTAAATTTTTGTACTTCCCAACTAAATTCATGATTATTGTACCCTTAAGATACGTACTTGTAACACCTAATAGTTGAAAACATATCAAGCTCCAGTTAAAAACGCGTCAATTGATTATTAAAACCTTTACATTAAAATAATAATGGCGAAATAAATTCTATTCTAATGTCCTCTAGAAATACGAATATACTTGCCTGGGTAGGACACAAATAAAGAATCGAAATTCGAATCTTATTAAACTTTATTATATAAGCGAAAATAAATAACACGAAAGGCGAAATGAAATTTCTATAAAAACAATTCTTACAGTGGTAATTTTTGCTAGTAAATAGTCTACAGTAAACAAATGGGTGAAACTATATATTGATTACAACCTTTGCATCACTCCTCGATTGAGAGAGTAGTTAATATTCTTTAACTGTAAACTAACTGATAAAAATATCTGTTGCGTCATATGCATAAATTTATGCATTGGTATTCATAATTTAAGAACATAATGCTTTGTTGGATGTTTTTGCCTCTGAGCGTCACTTTGTTTAACACAATGGGTTAAATAGCCGGGTCACAAAGACCTTGAGCACTCAGAGAAGGTTAGGAAAGGGACCCAATGGACAATATTTAGCAGAAAAATGGTAGCCTCTTGTGAAGGCCATTCAGCGTGTTCTTTAAGGTGCACAGGGTATGGGTTTTCTAGACACAGTGTACCACGGCTTAACCTGTAGATAAGCTGCTAACACCTGATAAAAATTAAACGATGCAACCTCAACTTTAATCAGTAATTTGACATAAAGAGAACAATGCTTACGATAGAATTAGTGAGGATGCCAAAAAAGTATTTTAATTAAAATCAGAATATTCCTTTTCGAAGAAATGTGGCGTTTTTTGTATCAAATGAAAGAGCAACAACAAAAATAATGCATTTTCCCTTGGCTACCAATCAAAGGGATCTGGGTTCGATCCCCGGGTTAAGGCATGGATATTTGTGTTGTATTTCCGCTGAGATCTCGCCTTTTTCACAAATCTTCTTTCTGGCATATTAAATGATAGGCTCCTGTCAGACCTCTGTGGCAAGCAGCTACTTGAACGGGTATTTACTCATATTTTTTTTCTATATTCCCATTTGATGCGTAAACAAATAAGCTTACAAAACATCCAAGTGCGAAAAGCAAAAGAAAAAAAAAACACAATCTGGGTTCTAAGAACAGCTCTGTCAGAAGTGACTAAGCTGTTCTTAGAAAAATTGACTCATATTCGGAAAGTTGACTGCTATCCTAATTCTCATGATTTAGGCTACTCGCAGAGTTAATAATTTGGAGGAATCAACTGCAGTGTAGCAATGTGGAGGAATCAGTTCCACTGTAATAATATGAAAAAATCATCCCTAGTTTAATAATCTGAAGGAATAGGCTGGAGTGTAGCAATGTGGTGCAATCAGTTGCAGTATAATAATGGGAGCAATCGGCTCCAATATAATAACATGAAGGAATCGGATCCAGAGAAATAAGCGGAAGGACCGGTTCCAGTGAAACACCCTGCATGAATCAGCTCCAGTATAATAACGTGGAGGAATCGGCTCCATTTAATAATGTGCAGTAATCGACTGGAGTGTAGCATTGTGTAGGAATAGGCTCCAATGTTACAACGTGGAAGCATCGTCTCCAATGTAATAATGTGAAGGAATGGTCTCGATTGCAATAATATATCGGAATCTATTGACGTGTAGCAATGTGTAGGATTCGTCTCCAGTGTAGTAATGTGGAGAAATCGATTCCACTGCGGCAATATGGAGAAATCGGCTCCAACTTAACAATGTGAAGGAATCGGCTGGAGTGTAGCATGTGGTGGAATCGGTTGCAGTGTAATAATTGGAGCAATTGCCTCAAATGTAATAATATGCAGGAATCGGATCCAGTATAATAACGTGAAGAAATCGGATCCATAGCAATAAGAAGAGTAACCAGCTCGAGTGAAATAATGCGGAGGAATCAGTTTCACTGTAATATTGCTATGTCGCCTGCTAAACATGGATAAATATTTTACATTTTCACATGGATGCAGATTGGGGATGACGCGAAAACGATTCATGCCGATTTATCACAAATATATGGATGGATGCGCAAATTCAGAGCATGACGGCACAGGTTCAAAACCTACCTCGTTGAGAAAGACCGAAGAAGGCCGTGAAGGAGAAAAAGGTCGTGAACTCATTAAGAAAATCCCCACATCACTGTTCATTGATAAGTTTAGATGTCAGTGTATCGATTGGCAGTGTTTAAGGAATTATTCATCATCACTCAAAGTTACGAAAGATCTGTTAGAATTGGGTACCAGACAAACTGACAGAACATCAGAACAGGGCGAGAGTCAACTCGTGCAGGGAGATATAATAATAATTTATTTCATGCAGGGGTTTACAGTAAAGCCAAGGTACAAGTAATTTTGGATATTAATTTAAACCTAGTGACTCCAAACAGATAACAGACATTCTCACAGGTGATAAAAACTGTTGTTTTTACTATACAACTCCCAGAAAGATAGACAACTATATTTGGGTTTACAAAGGAAGAATAGACTCCCCAAATCCTCCAACAAGACTTTCGTTCAAGGAAGAGGATATTCACAATTTTAGCTAGAAAAAAACTGACTATCAATAGACAATACTATACCGATATTGTGCATTCTTTATATATACTATATCCCCCATCCTGCATATTCACCAGATCTTGCACCATGTGATTTTTGGTTGTTTCCAAATATTTAAAAAATACTTGCTTGAGAGCCTATTTCAAGAGTGCAAGACCTTCCAAAATGTTTTGTAACGGGCAGATGACCGTTACCTCCTCGAAGCACCAGGAAAAACCAAAGTGTCTTGCTGCCGGATGTGGTAGTCAACAGAGGTCATTAATCTGCTCCCTTGCCGGGTACGATGACTAGCACGTTTGGTCCCTGTGTGGACAAAGGACCCCAGGTGACTGCGTGCTGGAGAGAAGAGGCGAGACTTCGGCTCCTTGACTTTCGTCGTCAAGCGCGAACAGCGAAGGACAGAGAAGCAGGCTCTGTCGCGGTATAGTCAGCGGCTGAAAAATATCCAGCCAGGGCCACTGTTCGGCCACATTTGTGTGGCCGAACAGACATGAAGGCAGTTCAACGCCCTAGTGTAGGGTCGGTGCAAATAATTTTATAAATATAATTATATTGTGAACAATAAATGTGTTGTACATATTGGTACGTTGTCTGTTGATCCATGCGACTACCCAGCTCGCCATATTCCTGATGTATACGCTGCATTAGGTAGCTTTTAAAATAACGCTCGGAACCCACACGCCTGTTCAACTAATTTAGATCTCCACGAAAACATCTTGTGACTGATTGGTGTCAGCAGAGAGGGTTCTTGAGCGAGGTACATGAAGGGTGGTGTGATTTATTTTTTTTGTGTGTGTCGTCGTTTGAGAAGTCTCTACGAGAACATTGTTTTGGTGAGTTCCAATTGCTGTGAATTTGTTCTTGTGTGCTACTGTGTTAGTGCATCATGTTCCACTACAATACACGACTAAATGCGAAAAACGGTAGTCTGTCTGATCATAGTGCAGAGAGTTCATTGCAAACGCTCCACTCACGAGACACGGAGGTAGTTTCTGGAGTAGAGAGAGTAGGGGAAGCCGAAGATGGGCACTCGCCCAAGAGTGGAACGGCCCGATGCTCTGAGAGCAGCGCGATTCGAACTCATCGATAATTTGGAGACAATGTGCATGAAAGTGCGGCTGCGCGAAATCGAGGCGGAGGAAAAGAGTCATTTGCGCGAAATTGAAGCTGATTAACAGCGCGAAATTCGTGAAGCTGAAGAGAGGAGTGAAATACGAGAATTCGAATTTCTAAAAATGCGGATGCAGCAGAGGCGGGGGTATCGCATGGTGAGCTGTACGACAGAAATGACGACCCTTCTGAACGGACCTGATACCGTTTGGAAGCTCGGAGAAGAGTTGTCTAGGTGGTCGTCGTTTCTCTGACCGGTTATTGGCAATCCGCCTGAGAGCCTCTACGAAATGCCATTTTTTAGAACTATTCAGGCAGCATTTAGAGCGCAGTGGGTACCACGTGATCTTCATGGTGCAGTATTCTGCCTATGTCCCGGGAAAAATTTGGCAGATTTCTGGTTAGCTTACCCTTAGATGATGTTGAGCATTATGATCGGCTCAAAACCTATGTACTGGAGAGATGCAAGGTGTCAGCTATTGAGCATAAGCAAAGGCTTGATAGGGCCAGAAAATTGCAGTCTGATACCTGGGGTCAGTTTGGGGAACATTCATGATTTGTGGAATCGTTATGTAGATAGCCGCAAAGTGACAGACTTGGAAGAATTAAAAGTCCTTCTGATATTGGATAGGCTTAAATCCGAGGTGCCCCTGACATAGCAAGAATATATTGCTTTTCAGGAGAGGACCTATTGGCTGACGCTCAGAAAATTGGTGGAGTGCATAGACCATCATTTGGCTAGCACACGGCCAGGTGGCAGAAGGCCTGAATGTAACTGGCGTACCCCTTGTATAGAGAGATAAAATTATAGTTAGAGTGTAACAATGGGAATAAAATAAAACATACATCAGTGGTTCTCAACCTTATATGCTTCACGTACCCCCTACAAATGTGTATGTAACTGGCGTACCCCTTGTACAGATAGATAAAACTATAGTTATAGTATAACAATGCGAATAAAGCATATATATATATAACATATATCTAGCGACTTCTGAGCTGTCACGGCGTACTCCAAAAAATTTTACCGCGTACCCCTGAGTGGTACGCTTACTTCATATTAAGAATCTTAGAGGCAAGAAATTGCGTTTAAGCTTTCACTATATATTATATTAAATATTTTCGGATGCTTCTAGAAAGATTCGTCCATTCAGGATAAGTTTGGGTTTTATAAGTTCAGCCGACTTCGAATAAACGAAAGTCCAATTACTTATATTAATTTAGTACATAAGAATACTGGTTGTTTAATTGTTTGCAAATTTCTCAAATATTTACATGTATTTCTAATAGTGGTAGGTACGGAAATTTTTTAACTCTATGCAAATAAAGTTTGAAAAGGAACAGAGAGATATAAAAAATTTCTGTTTGTTCCGTGCACTGCCACTTTCCTTTTCAGCTCCTTTTTTATCTCGTTTTTTTTTTGAAAACGAGATAATAGTTTCGCTTTTCTTCCGTCTGTCTGTCTCTAGACATGAAACTTCTTTTAGTTACAAAGGAAAATTAAAAATTCCTTTTATATCGGATAAGTATCGATGAAATATTACAATAGGCACTTTGCGAATCTCTCTAAAACTATAATTATGCCCTCTAACGGTGGAAAAAGTAAAAAATTCCAAAATTCAAAGCGAATATTAAAAACGACGTATTTATACTAGGAATTTGAAATTTTGGTGGTGGAATATGGAGGTTACAAAATTTTCGTTGTCAGCAATGAGTTTACTCCTTAGACCGAGGGGGGGGGGGGACATATTTTTTTTGTTTTAGCAGATAATTGTTTGCATTTAGAGATAAATGAAAAAAATCCCTTTTTTGGGTTAGATAGGAATTGATAAAATATTATGATTCCCGCTTTCGGAATCTTTCTAACACTATAACTGCGCCCTCTAACGGTGAAAAAGTTTGAAAATTCCAAAATTTCAAACGAATATTTCAACGATTAATTAATGATAGAAATATGAAATATTGATGGTGAAATGTGAACGTCATGAAGTTTTTATTGGGAAAAATGAAAATAATAAATACAAATCTCTTTTTTAGTTTGATTGGTAATAATGAAATATTATAATTCGCATTTTACAAATACATAGTAGTTTAAATTTATTTTTATACATTAAAAGAATGAAAACTGAGAGTAATCAAAAATATAGTAGTATTTAATAATTATTTATACAAGAAGTGTGGGAATTTGAATAATGAACTAAATATGTTTATGACTAATTATTCGCTATCTTCCATTGACAAATGCAAAACATTCAAATATCCTTAATTTGACATTCAAATTAACAAGTTTTAAGAGTCAAACTATCTTAATCGAGTAGGGAGCACATTATCAAATAAATTTCTACTTAGCACATTGTCAAATATTCAACAGCAGGTTACGTAAATCAATTATTAATAAGAACGACTTTAGGTTTGCAAGAGTAAAAAGTATTTTCTTTAAATTATAACACGACCTTATGCCTTATTTATACCACCTCTGCCTTCTGTTCTGTAGTAGTACAACTTTGTATGAAAGAACACCACCGTTCTAGAAAATGGATTTTCTCTGTGAGGCCACACCTTTTCTATTCTTGAATACAATCAAATCACTATTTGACACTGACTGGAAATGACATCTCCGTCAAGACACACACACACACAATAGTAATTGTAAAACTACATCTAAGACGAATAATCTCGCACAACACCAAATCAACTCTTTTTATTTCTCTCCAATTCACCGAAAAAACAACAGAATATCCTTTTCTTTTTAAATTAAATCAAATTTCGAAGTCGTTGGTGATGTAATTCGCACGCTGAAACATAAGCGAGCTTCAAAACGATACATCACATCAGAAGTTCATTGTAGAGCGTTTATCTCTCAGAACAATATATATCTTTATTAAAAAAATAAATACCCCCTGAAGCAGATGCTTGCCACAGAGGTCTGACAGTTTATATGCCATAGAAGGTCTGTGAGAATGGCTTGACCTCAGCAGACAAACAACACAAACGTCCATGCCTTATCCAGGGCTCGAACGTAGGTCGCTTAAGATCAGTAGCCAAGCGCGCTAACCACTTCCATGGCTCGAACCCAGGTCTCTTAGGATCAGTAGCCAAGCGCGCTAACCACTCGGCCAGGGTCTTTATACATCATTAAATATGAAGCAGTAGATCTGTTAACGTGTTTTACAATAACATGTGTAGGATAAAGGTTCAAAAATTAATGGTTGGTTTTAAGGGATATTTCATTGAGAGCAATAATCTTCACACTTTTCTGAGATAGGTGTGGAAATGCAACTTTTAAAATTTAGGAATTAAAAGTCGAATACTTTTTTGTTGGATAATTACTAATAAAATATTATTTGAAATTTTCCGATAATCCGATAACTCAAATTAAAACTTTTAAGGAATGAAACAGTAAATAAAGAAAAAACTTCATTCTCTTTCAAAACGAGATTCTCAATGCGCCAGAGGCGATATGCGTTCTTCTAGTTTTAACTTTATTCAGTGTAGAAAAAATATTTTTTCTTTTTTCGTTTTGCTTAACGGGAGATATTAAAATACATATGATATCCCGAAAGAGTTACACGGTTGATGGAGCTGCGTCTGGGAGACCATTCGTTACAATTATGTGTCCTATCAAACAACTAATGAGATGATCTACGCGAAATTGCCTGAAAGTATAGTAAAGTTTAGCGCTGAAAGGTACTGAGAAAGAATGGGTCCTAGCTAGCGTCGATTAAGGAAATTGAAGGTACAAAATCATCTGGGTCTGTGAGGCCCACCGCGATCAACGGAGGGAGGGTTGATGAAGAACGCAACCTCCTGCAAAAGGGCAGGTAAATTGAAACAACAACTTAAAATCACTAATATGGTATTGGGCTGCCACGTGAGTTCAGTACAGCCTGTATGCGGGTGCCATAACGTCTACCAGTATCTGAAAGTCAGGAGGACGGATACGACGCTAGAAACAAGAAACGAGATCAATTCCTGCTTTTTCGATGCAGCTTGGAAACGCTGCCTGAGGCGTTGTTCCAGACGTTCCCATAGATTTTTTACTTTAAGTATGGTAAAAATAGCTTTACAAAGTATTGAGAAATTGAAGTATTCACGCAAATTCACTACAGTATATGAGCTCTAGTGTTGTTTAACTCATACCTGAAATTCGCGCATAGGTCCACCACCAGTAAAATCAAAACTACGCTATGAATATAGTTAATTACATTCTTCAAACTCCTAATAATTATTTGGGGCGGGGGTGGCTCAGTCGGTAGCGCGCCAGGCTCGTATTCTGTAGTTCCCAGGTTCGAGTCCCAGCTGGGTCAGCGTTGAGATTTATCTCCGAAAAATTCCCCGCCCTGCCCACGGTCAGTAGGGGACACCGATGGGCTTGGAAAGGCAGCCGTCCGTCGGATGGGACGTTAAGCCGTGGCCGCGTGTGCGGAAGAGCCATACCCTGTGCACGTTAAAGAACACGCTGGATGGCCTTGACGGGAGGATACCATCTGTCTCCCAACAGCTGTTCCAGTGGGTCCCCTCCCCCAACCTTCTCTGAGCCTTCGGGGTCCATGTGACCTGGCCATTTAGCCCATGGTGTGCAAAAAAGTGCCGCTCAGAGGTAAAACAACCCAACCCTAATAATTATTCTGGATAAAAAATGTCTGAATGAATTATTATAATAAAAAAAGTATTCCTTATCGTTAAGAGTGTTTCTTTTTGTACCGACCATAACTGGAAAGTTATGGCGTATCTTGAGTGGGAGAAAGTCAACATCTAGCCCATCCTGCATATTCACGCGATTTGCATCATATGAGTTTTGGTTGTTTCGAAACATTAATAAGAAACTTGCTGGGAAGCCTTCCTCAAGGGTGCACGACTTTGCAAAATGCGTTCATTCAGAGTTGCGTAGTATTCCCCAACATGGGTACAGCAAGCGTTCCAGAATTGGCGTAGACATCTGTAGCTTGGCATAGATGCTGGAGGGGAGTAGATTGAAGAACAGTGAAAGATTTCTTGAGGTAAGTGCAATCGTTTTGTTCTGGAGATGCCTGTCAAAAACTTTTTAAATGCCCCTCTTACATTCATTGTTCATATGGAATTTTAAGAATAAACGTATTTATTAAATTTATGCACATGTCAACAAATATTGACCGTTGTAATATGTTTCTCTAAAATAGTAATTCTATTCTTCAGCAACGTGGATATTTCTAGAACGTTAACTCAATAGAAGGTGAGATGCATCAGCATATTACTATTACTGCGGAAATCTGTTGATGGATATCTTCATTTCTGACAGAATGTTTCTCGTTAATTGTCTTCATTCACCCTGATGACAATTCACGTGATTTTGATTATGGGAACATTTCATGAGTCATATCTCTCCTACGAAAGTTTGCTCGAATATGGTACAGTCCATTGGTCAGCTTGGTCCAAATCGATTTCAAATATTTGTCATAACGGACAATGTATCCAATAATTTCAAGTGATGGATAGATTATTAAATATTTGCTTCAGAAATGATCTAAAAGCGCGAATTTCAAATTTTGCATTCCACAAATATTACTTGTATCCGCTTTGAAGTTGTTTCTATTAAGCGTACTAAGTATTATCAATACGGGTTATCAGGTTCAGGATTAGCAGTGACTTGATTTCTTCGATGATATCTTTAATGAAAGTACTGAAAAGTAATGGTGGTTTGTTTTTCACTTTGACTAAACTCTAGATTTTTCCCTTAAATAGTATAAAATATTTTATTAAGAGGAAATAAACTGGAGAGTGAAAACAACTGCCAGTCTAAATTTTATTATCTGTTAAGGTAATTTTAGACATATGTTTAATCAAGCACTTGTGACAAGAACGGAATATAGAGTATCTAGGTCCGTGGCTTCTAACGTAATCCGCTTATAATTAATGACAGAATATTCAATGCACTAAATGCCTACAGTGGTACTTTCAGGAATGAGAAAAAGGCATTTTTCTAATGTATTGCCTTGAAAACTATACAAGGTAGAGTTTCTTTTCTAGTTTAGAGGTCTTCTGGCGAAGAAACGGATTTCCCAACCTTTCTAGGCGTTTTGGCCGAAAAACACTCTATTCCTTTTCGAAATTCTTTTTTTGGACACAAAAGCAATTTAATAAAATAAGATCCTTTTATTTAGACGGAAGATAGATTCCTAACTTTTTGTTCATATTACCCTTACTAGCATTAGAAAACGGGCTGGGGAGGCAAAGGAGTCATTCTCTCCCCTGGATCCAGAAAGAATTGTTGTTGCGGTCCTCATTTGAAATTGCTTAAGGATCGAATACTGAATGTATGACGCCAATTAGACTTTAATGGGTTGGGTTATTTTACCTCTGAGCGGCACTTTTTTGCACACAATGGGCTAAATGGCCAGGTCACATGGACCCCGAAGCCTCAGAGAAGGTTGGGGGAGGGGACCCACTGGAACAGCTGTTGTGAACAGATGGTAGCCTCCCGTCAAAGCCATCCAGCGTGTTCCTTAACGTGCAGAGGGTATGGCTTTCCCGCACACGGGGCCAATGCTTAACGTCCCATCCGACGGACGGCGGCCTTTTCAAGCCCATCGGTGTCCCCTACTGACCGTGGGCAAGGCGGGGAATTTTGCGGAGAGAAATTTCAACGCTGACCCAGCTGGGACTCGAACATGGGAACTGCAGATTACGAGACTGGCCCGATACCGAGTGAGCCACCCTCTGTTGGATTTGGGCCGGGGGTGGCTCAGTGGCCAGTGAATGACAGTTAGATCATAGGACTGGGTTGACAGATTAGTGAAATGGAATCTGACAGTTTTTTTGGTTAGTTTCTAAACCTATTCTTTCTCAAGTTAGTGGGGCGGGGATGGCTCAGTCGGTAGCTCGCCAGGCTCGTAATCTGTAGTTCCCAGGTTCGAGTCCCAGCTGGGTCAGCGTTGAGATTTATTACGCAAAATTCCCCGCCCTGCCCACGGTCAGTAGGGGACACCGATGGCCTTGGAAAGGCCGCCGTCCGTCGGATGGGACGTTAAGCCGTGGCCCCGTGTGCGGGAGAGCCATACCCTGTGCACGTTAAAGAACACGCTGGATGGCCTTGACATACCATCTGTCTCCCAACAGCTGTTCCACTGGGTCCCCTCCCCCAACCTTCTCTGAGCCTTCGGAGTCCATGTGACCTGGCCATTTAGCCCATAGTGTGCAAAAAAGTGCCTCTCAGAGGAAAACAACGCAACCAGGCAAATCGCAGCAGAATTAAACATTAGTCTGCATATGGTCATCTCCAAACTCACCACTTATCGGACCTTGTCGCGATCTAGACCATGTCGAGTGCCGATGTTGTCAGCGAAGAACACGAAAGTACATTTGCAATGGGCACAAGAACATTTTCACTGTTCCATTTAGAACTGAAAAAATGTAGCCTGGTCGGACAATAAAAAAGTTCCTTTTCCATCATGCTGATGGAAAAATCAGAATTTGGCGCAAGCAACATAAGACCATGGAAACATCTTGTCTGTTTCAACAATACAGGCGGGTGGTGGAGGTATGGGTAACTTTTTCCTGGCACACAATAAGCCCCCTGATACTCATTGAAGGATATCAGAATGTCATGGCGTATTTGACCATCATTGCTAATCAAGTTCATTTCTTCATGGGTACAGTTTATCCTCACTAGGATGGACACAGTTAGCATGAGTTGGGTTGTTTTACCTCTGAGCGGCACTTTTTTGCACACCATGGGCTAAATGGCCAGGTCACATGGACCCCGAAGACTCAGAGAAGGTTGGGGGAGGAGACCCACTGGAACAGCTGTTGGGAGACAGATGGTATGTCAAGGCCATCCAGCGTGTTCTTTAACGTGCACAGGGTATGGCTCTCCCGCACACGGGGCCACGGCTTAACGTCCCATCCGACGGACGGCGGCCTTTCCAAGCCCATCGGTGTCCCCTACTGACCGTCGGCAAGGCGGGGAATTTTGCGGAGATAAATCTCAACGCTGACCCAGCTGGGACTCGAAATTGGGAACTACAGATTACGAGTCTGGCGCGCAACCGACTGAGCCACCCCCGCCCCCATTTAGCATGAAAATGCACCTGCTCACAAGGTGCATAGTACGGTACAAGTAGCAAGGTTCGAGTTTTTCTTGCTTCATTGACCTCAAACTTCATGTTACCTCAAAACTGTTCAGCTAATCCCCAGATAAAAACTCTATCGAGCATCTTTTGGAATTAAGTGGTAAAGGACTGATCACAATGAGACCTTTCTTCCATCCTGCACAATGCACCCAATATCATGCAAATCCCACGCCCTGAAGAATTCAGGCTGTTCTGAAGGTCAAACGAGGCGCAACACCCTACTAGGTAGGTGTACAGTACTGTGCAAATTAGTTGGGACAATAGGAAAATGCAGTAACAAAGACACAACTAAAATATTTATTTGTTTAATAGTGTAGTTAATAGTGAATGTGACCCCCCTTAGCTTTAATTACTTCTTTCACCCTCTCAACCATTGATGCCACTAGCTTTCCACACATCTCCTTCACTTCAGGGTCGTGGTACCACACTTTCATGACACTTTCTATCATTTTGGTTTTCGTCGTGCAATCCATCTTAGATATGCGCGCTTTAATAATATGCCCACAATTTTCCACAAAAAAAATGGGGTTTAGATCGGATGAATTTCCTGGCCACTCCAATACCTTCAAATGTTGCTGGGTAAAGCTCTTAGCAAGCATAGAATTGTGACATGGAGCCAGATCCTGTTGAAATACTCCCTCGCCGTTAGGAAACAGCTTCTTCAGTGTTGGGACCATTTTCGCCTCCAGAATGTCAATGTGCTTTTTCCTGTCCATCTTTCTTTCAATGGGCTGAAGCGTCTGTGATCCGGAAGCTTTGAAACATGCCCAAAACCTGACCTTGTGTGGGTGTTTGGGGGATTGCTGGATGTGGCCGGATCAAAGAGGTTCTCCAGGCAAGCGGCAGACGAAATTTGACCTGTAGCCATGCACCTCAAACTGGGTTTCGTCGGAAAATATCACTTTTTTCCAATTTTCCACAGTCCAGTCTCAATGTTTCTTTCCCCAGGATAGCCTTTTTTGCTTCGTAGCGGATGTCAAAAGCTGCTTTTTGGATAGGCGTCGAGCACGGTGGCCACACTCCAGAAGGTGACGACGTACAGTGGAAGCATCTATATTTACCCCATGAGACGCAATCTCATTTTTGATGTCTCCACTGGTATTCTTCGGGTCTATGATACTAATTCTTCGAATTAGACTATCATCTCTAGGGGTGGTTTTTCTTTTTCTTCTACAATGTCCTTTACGGGACTTGTCCACAGACCCTGTCTCCTTATGCGGCTTCATGATCCGTGAAACGCTGGATTTCACGATGCCAACTGCTTTTGCTATCTGCCTAGCAGTAAGGTGAAGTGTTTTCACCTAAAGCGATTATCTTAGCTTGTTTATGAGGCGTGATGTCCATGATGTATTTAATAAAAAAAAGTTTCCAATGAAAATTGTGAACTACTTACATAATCACGTCCTCAGCCTATGAAATATCAATTCCGACTAAAGTGGAAGTGTAAATAATAGCAGAGTAACACAACAGACAATTCTAGACTTGCAGCAGAAGGTTACGAACAAGTCTAGACTTGCAGCAGTTTAGACTCTGCAGCGGAAGTGACTTAGCGTTCCTTCGCTTATCCCAACTAATTCGCACAGTACTGTAATAGATTTTGATTTATGCAAACACTCTATGCTAGATATATAGTGATGGAAATATTTTGGTTAATCTTGACTGAATACGAATTGATGTCATTTATTGTAGAAATCCTTTTGAATAATGACAATAAGGATTTGTCGTACATAGAGCCTAGTTTAACTCATTTCAAACCCGGTAGGGAATACTTGGATTTTGGAAATAACATAGAAAATAACTGAATTAGTTCAATCTCAAATTTGTTAGAGTGCAATTCCTTTCTCCAGAGCAATACAAATGTGTGTTTTAATAAAGTAGCTTATCCACGAATCCTGCAAATGGGCAAAAATTAATATTACATCGGAAAACAACTCTTTGGGTGATTCATAAGCCTGTGCAAATTTTCGCTATGGGAAATGATACACAGTGACGCATCACCGGGTTGCATTTGCTTCTGGAAAAGAAGAAACGTAGTAGACTTGTGTTGTGCTCACATTTCGTGTAAAAATGTGGACATTTCGTGCCGATGGCGGCAGAGCATCCGCCATTTTTTCAAATTAACAGTGTCCATTTTTCCGCCATTTTGTCTGGCATTCGACTATGAAAAGGATACCACCGCCAGCATTGGATTTCCACCCTTGGTCAGCTTGGACCCGAATGAGGGAGACTACGTCACCTGCAAACGGGTAAACAAGCATCATCTGGGCTCAAAAGATTCGCACCTCGACGGTACCCACCAATGAAAGAGGGCCACGATTCTGCAGATGGTGACCTTTAGCACGGAAGAGAAGACCAAGGTGAGGAAAGCTGACACTCGTGGCTGGAATATTGCTTAAGGAAGGCGGAGAAGTCCGAGTCTGCTGCCATACTCGTGATCGGCCGCACGTTGGGTTGGGTTGTTTTACCTCTGAGCGGCACTTTTTTGCACACCATGGGCTAAATGGCCAGGTCACATGGACCCCGAAGGCTCAGAGAAGGTTGGGGGAGGGGACCCACTGGAACAGCTATTGGTAGACAGATGGTAGCCTCCTGTCAAGGCCATCCAGCGTGTTCTTTAACGTGCACAGGGTATGGCTCTCCCGCACACGGGGCCACGGCTTAACGTCCCATCCGACGGACGGCGGCCTTTCCAAGCCCATCGGTGTCCCCTACTGACCGTGGGCAGGGCGAGGAATTTTTGCGGAGAGAAATTTTAACGCTGACCCAGCTGGGACTCGAACCTGGGAACTACAGATTACGAGTCTGGCGCGCAACCGACTGAGCCACCCCCGCCCCTCGAACGCACGACTGCATGAAAGAAGCGATAGCAGTCCATCGAGATATCAGGTTATTGCACGTTGTGCTGGAGCGTGCTGTCTGAGAAGAGCAATGACGTTTTCTCGCCCACATCACTAGAGAGGTAAGGGTCAATTTTTTCTGATCTGGTGTCCGAAGTCGGGTAGCTTAAAAGTGCCACTGCCACGTGCCTCAAGAGAGCCCTTGGAGCCATTGATGTTTCCGGCTCCGCACGAACATTGTGCTTAGACTATGCGATTGAACTGTTTGGCCTAGTCCCGTGAAAAGTTTCTGAAATTCCAACAGTGCTGAGTTTGCTGACAGGAAATCTCTTGCCAAAATGTGTCAAGTAAATGTGTTCTTGTGTTAAAAGGTTTTTGAAGTTTGTTAACGAAGTAAGATAAATAGATGTGTTATTTAAGTAATTTTTGTGAAGTGTATTAATGTCTAATATTCAGAATCGAGATTGCAACGCTGTTTATCCTAGTCCTCTCCTTTTTTGTATAAGTTCGCCATTAACATCGATCAACCACCCCAAACAAAAAGGGTGGTTATGATACTTGCATCAGCCCATAACCATTGCAAATATCTATTATAAATATTGGCTTTCATCATTAGAAACGTTGTTCAATGACTGAGTTAAGTATTGAAATTCGCACAATTTTATGCTATTACCAGAAAAACGGAAAAAAGCTTCATATGCGGTTCGTCTAAAAGCTTCGTTTAAGTACGTCTGAAAGCTCAGTTTAAGTACAGTAGTTCAAATATGGTGAGAGCCTCGAAAAAAAGCCTCGATCGGAACGCAAAATATCGGTAGAACGCAAAATTCTGTGCCACGCTATTGAAGCTGATTTATCGACAAGTACCCGCAGGCTGGCGTCGGAACTATAGTGCGGCATCTGCAACACATCGCTGAGATAACCAGGTATTGCTGAAGTATTCCACATGAATACTGAACAAGAAACCCGACGTATCGGAAGCTGCATGAAATTCCTCGCTAATCCACGTGACCACCGTTCATCAAACGAATTGTTATGCGCAATGAAAAATGGATCAACAATCCGAACACTCAAAAACTGTGGATTGACCCATCGGGACACCGATGCGCTTGGAAAGGCCGCCGTCCGTCGGATGGGACGTTAAGCCATGGCCCCGTGTGTGGGAGAGCCATACCCTGTGCACGTTAAAGAACACGCTGGATGGCCTTGACGGGAGGCTACCATCTGTCTCCCAACAGCTGTTCCAGTGGGTCCTCTCCCCCAACCTTCTCTGAGCCTTCGGGGTCTATTTGACCTGGACATTTAGCCCATGGTGTGCAAAAAAGTGCCGCTCAGAGGTAAAACAACCCAACTAACCTGTGAACATGAAATTACGAGCCCAGCACAATAACCGGCTGAGTCAATTCCCGCCTTTATGTAAAGTAAAGAGTGAAAAGGAAAATAAATTAGTGACAGAAGAATTCCCGAAGAAGAAATTAAAAAAGCGTATTTGTTAACTCGATATGGAAAGGGAGATGAAATGTCGGACATTAACATGGGTTGGGTTGTTTTACCTCTGAGCGGCACTTTTTTGCACACCATGGGCTAAATGGCTAGGTCACATGGATTCCGAAGGCTTAGAAAATGTTCGGGACCCACTGGAACAGGGTTGGCAGACAGATGGTAGCCTCCCGTCAAGGCCATCCAGCGTGTTCTTTAACGTGCAACAGGTTATTGCTCTCGCATACACGGTGTCACAGCTTAACGTCCCATCCGACGGACGAAGCCCATCGGTGTCCCCCTACTGATTGTGGGCAGGCGGGAAATTTTGCGGAGATAAATCTCAACGCTGGCCCAGCTGGGACTCGAACCTGCGAACTGCAGATTACGAGCCTGGCGCGCTACCGACTGAGCCACCCCCGCCGCAGACATAAACACTATGACTGCATGAAAGATTATTAAAACCTGGTAACTTACGAATAATATGCTAGTTGACTCAGTCGGCTATGGGATAAGCTCGTTGACTGATGTCTCCAGGTTCGAATCCCAACCTACGCCTGCGTTCAGAGTTTTTTCCTTAATCACTATCCCCTCCCTCGGTGAGAAAGGTACACTCATGTGCTTAGAAATGCCTCCCCTATTCACGCCGTAGGATTGAACGTTAAAGCTGGTTCAATGCGCAGAAGAGCAAGACTGCAAGCAAAAGAACATCTTGGATGGTCTTGACCGAACGATTCTGCCTCGCAACTTTCCAAATGAAATTTCAAACAAAGGCTCTGAAACAAATGGAAATATACCAGCCTTCTTAGAGCATTTTGAAGTCTTTGTGACCTGATAATTTAGACCTTTGTGTTCAATAAAGTCCAGGTCAGAGGTAAAATAACAAATCTACTGGGGCGGGGGTGGCTCAGTCGGTAGCGCACCAGGCTCGTAATCTGTAGTTCCCAGGTTCGAGTCTCAGCTGGGTCAGCGTTGAGACTTATTTCCGCAAAACTCCCCGCCCTGCCCACGGTCAGTAGGGACACCGATGGGTTTGGAAAGGCCTCCGTCCGTAGGATGGGACGTTAAGCCATGGGCCTGTGTGGGGGGAGAGCATATCCCTGTGCACGTTAAAGAACACGCTGGATGGCCTTGACGGGAGACTACCATCTGTCTCCCAACAGCTATTCCAGTGGGTCCACTCCCACAACCTTCTCTGAGCCTTCGGGGTCCTTGTGGCCTGGCCATTTAGCCCATGGTGTGCAAAACAGTGCCGCTCAGAGGTAAAACAACCCAACTCCGTTTCGAATGAGATTCTCTTTAGTGTTATAGAAGAAAATGCATAATTGAAGAAGCAAACCGACCGAGCGAAAAAGGATAAAATTGTAATTCGTATGCTCTCAGTAGTTTGGTGCATTCACTATACGTTGCATTCATTTCGGCATGTATATGTATATAACGACCCAGTTACAAGGATTTTTTGCCTCAGAGGCTTTTGCTCTCATCATAGAAAGGGAAGAGATTCCATTAGCTAGCTGTTAGACATAAAATCCTCCCCGTCAAGCGAGTTAGTTAACATGTACAGTGCTCTGCTGCGCACATGGCGATGGGGCGGGGGTGGCTCAGTCGGTAGCGCGCCAGGCTCGTAATCTGTAGTTCCCAGGTTCGAGTCCCAGCTGGGTCAGCGTTGAGATTTATCTCCGCAAAATTCCTCGCCCTGCCCACGGTCAGTAGGGGACACCGATGGGCTTGGAAAATGCCGCCGTCCGTCGGATAGGACGTTAAACCGTGGCCCCGTGTGCGGGAGAGCCATACCTTGTGCACGTTAAAGAACACGTTGGATGGCTTTGACAGGAGACTACCATCTGTCTCCCAACAGCTGTTCCAGTGGGTCCCCTCCCCCAACCTTCTCTGAGCCTTCGGGGTCCTTGTGACCTGGCCATTTAGCACATGGTGTTAAAAAAAGTGCCGCTCAGAGGTAAAACAACTCAACTCCGTTTCGAATGAGATTCTCTTTAGTGTTATAGAAGAAAATGCATAATTGAAGAAGCAAACCGACCGAGCGAAAAAGGATAAAATTGTAATTCGTATGCTCTCAGTAGTTTGGTGCATTCACTATACGTTGCATTCATTTCGGCATGTATATGTATATAACGACCCAGTGACAAGGATTTTTTGCCTCAGAGACTTTTGCTCTCATCATAGAAAAGGAAGAGATTCCATTAGCTAGCTGTTAGACATGAAATCATCCCCGTCAAGCGAGTTAGTTAACATGTACAGTGCTCTGCTGCGCACGTGGCGACAGCTTCAAGTCCCACTGATGGGCGGCGGCGTTTCAAAATCCATTAGTGTTCCCCTTTCTCGCAGAGAGCAGAGCGCTGGGGCTAGAGAGAAAAAATATATATATTTGAAAACATCTTTAATTCAGTATATTACTTATTCGTATTTTTAAAAAATTCGTTTCAAATGTCTCAAATTTTATAATTTCTGAGAAAATACGCTGTAAAAATGGAAACAAATTTAGGTGTACTTCTAAGGAGGGAGATATGCTTTGAAAAGCAATAGTTTTCGTGTTAGTTCCGGTAATCAAGTAGTTGGCGGAGGACGACTGCTCAGTGTGAGCCTGGGGGCGGGGGTGGCTAAGTCGGTAGCGCGCTAGGCTCGTAATCTGTAGTTCCCAAGTTCGAGTCCCAGCTGGGTCAGCGTTGAGATTTATCTCCGCAAAATTCCCCGCCCCGCCCATGGTCAATAGGGGACACCGATGGCTTTGGAAAGGCCGCCGTCCGTCGGATGGAACGTTAAGCCGTGATCCCGTATGCGGGAGATATATACCCTGTGCACGTTAAAGAACACGCTGGATGGCCTTGACGGGAGGCTACCATCTGTCTCCCAACAGTTGTTCCAGTGGGTCCCCTCCTCCAACCTTCTCTGAGCCTTCGGGGTCCATATCACCTGGCCATTTAGCCCATGGTGTGCAAAAAAGTGCCGCTCATAGGTAAAACAACCCAACCAACCCTGTGTGAGCCTCAGATAAAAAGTGGATTTTTTTTAAGTGTTTTTGTACTGAGATTTCGCTTCCTTGCAAATCTTCAGTGCGACATATGTATCATACTGACAGGCTCCTCCGAGACCTCTGTCGAGCAGCTACTTGATGGTTAATTTGTTTTTTCTTTTTATGTTGAAATTATTATTAATTGCAATAGTAGAAACAAAGATAAAAGTAATAAAAACCCAGTGATCAGAATAAAAAATGCTTATTATTTGTTTTTCGAAGCTCTGTTATGAACTCGATCCGGATGTGATGGGCTGAACCAAATGTCGTGGCCGCCGGAGGACGATAAATTTGTTCCTTAATTACCTTCACCTTTATTTCTGTGAAATGACAGGTTCGCGGATTGATACACCCATACCGACGTATGCCTCGACTTGCTGCGTCAAGTGATGTATAAATGTATGTCCAACAATTCACGCACGAGAGTTATATAGGGACGACACAGTTTATTCACACTATATAAAATTACGTGCTGGAAATGCTCTCGACTCCATAGGCTTGGGACGGGGGTGGCTCAGTCGGTAGAGGGCCAGGCTCGTAATCTGCAGTTCCCAGGTTCGAGTCCCAGCTGGGTCAGCGTTGAGGTTTTTCTCCGCAAAATTCCCCGCCCTGCCCGCAGTCAGTAGGGGACAACGATGGGCTTGGAAAGACCGCCGTCCGTCAAATGGGACGTTAAGCCGTGCTCCCGTGTGTGGGAGAGACATACCCTGTGCACGTTAAAGAACACGCTGGATGGCCTTGACGGGAGGCTACCATCTGTCTCCCAACAGCTGTTCCAGTGGGTCCTCTTCCCCAACCTTCTCTGAGCCTTCGGGGTCCGTGTGACCTGGCCATTTAGCCCATGGTGTGCAAAAAAGTGCCGCTCACAGATAAAACAAATAAACCGTAGGCCTTTGCTGCTACAAACAATTACGCAATAAGGTGGAGAACCCCACACTTTGCAGATTCTCGCTTTACCAACCTCAAACTCGGCGAAAGAATAATCAACCTTTGCCTACAATGTGGTTCACACAGAATCCACAGAACTGTAGCAGATTCACCAAAAATCTTGATTCTCACTTAGAATCGAACCCTCTCCTTAAGGGTTTTGTTCGAGTAAAAGCGGCGTCTCTTAACGCGTGTTCAAACGTCCTTCCTGTTTAACAATTACGCTAAAGACTGTTGTTTCCTTATTCGCGGGGGCGGGGTGGCTCAGTCGGTAGCGCGCCAGGCTCGTAATCTGTAGTTCCCAGGTTCGAGTCCCAGCTTTGTCAGCGTTGAGATTTATCTCCGCAAAATTTCCCGCCTTGCCCACGGTCAGTAGGGGACACCGATGGGCTTGGAAAGGCCGACTTCCGTCGGATGGGACGTTAAGCCTTGGCCCCGTGTGCGGGAGAGCCATATCTTGTGCACGTTAAAGAACACGCTGGATGGCCTTGACGGGAGACTACCATCTGTCTCCCAACAGCTGTTCCAGTGGGTCCCCTCCCCCAACCTTCTCTGAGCCTTCGGGGACCATGTGACTTGGCGATTCAGCCCATGATGTGCAAAAAAGTTCCGCTCAGAGGTAAAACAACCCAACCCAACCTTCAAGTGTACGAGGATTGTTTTGAAACACTACACGTTTAAGATATCCCCAAAGGGAAAAATCTGGAGGAGTAAGATCTGGAGATCTTGGTGGCCACAATTTTTTTGAAATCAAATGATCACCAAAAACAATCCTGCAATATGACCCTTGTGTTATTCGCAGTATGGGCGGTCGTGACATCTTGTTGAAACCAACACTCTCGTTTTTTCACATCCAATAATGCAATGAACTGTTGGATGAGGTCACGATAAACTTCACCAGTTGCAGTGGGGCGGGGCTGGCTCAGTCGGTAGCGCGCCAGGCTCGTAATCTGTAGTTCCCAGGTTCGAGTCCCAGTTCGGTCAGCGTTGAAATTTATCTCCGCAAAACTCCCTTTCCCTGCCCACGGTCAGTAGGGGACACCGATGGGCTTGGAAAGGACGCCATCCGTCGGATGAGACGTTAAGCCGTGGCCCTGTGTACGCGAGAGCCATACCCTGTGCACGTTAAAGAACAGGCTGGATGGCCTTGACGGGAGGCTACCATCTGTTTCCCAACAGTTGTTCCAATGGGAACAACTGTTGGGAAACAGACTGTCCTCCAACCTTCTCTGAGCCTTCGGGGCCTTTTAGCCCATGGTATGCAAAAAAGTGCCGCTCAGAGGTAAAACAACACAACAACCTGAAAAGTTGAGGATTTTCACTGCTCTATATTCGACTGTTTTGACTGTTCAGATACCCATCCAAGTGAAATCAAGCCTCGTCACTGAAGTAAACCAACACCTCAATTCCATTTTCATCAACGAAAGAACGAAACCAATGACAGTACCATAAATGATTTTCGTGGTCTGGTTCTTTAGTTCATGAACGACACCAATGCGGTGAGCATGAAATTTTTACTTCTTTGTAGCCCTGAAAACAGTAGCTGGTGACATTTAAGATACACATTTAAGATATCCCCAAAGGGAAAGATCTGTAAAGACCTGTGATCAACCTGTGAAGATTACTTTCTAAGAGATTATCTGGGTGAGCAAGTTGTTGGGTTGTTTTACCTCTGAGCGGCAATTTTTTGCACACCATGGGCTAAATGGCCAGGTCACATGGACCCCGAAGGCTCAGAGAAGGTTGGGGGAGTGGACCCATTGGAACAGCTGTTGGGAGACAAATGGTATCCTCCCGTCAAGGCCATCCAGCGTGTTCTTTAACGTGCACAGGGTATGGCTCTCCCGCACACGGGGCCAAGGCTTAACGTCTCATCCGACGGACGACGGCCTTTCCAAGCCCATCGGTGTCCCCTACTGACCGTGGGCAGGGCGGGGAATTTTGCGGAGATAAATCTCAACGCTGAATCAGCTGGGACTCGTACCTGGGAACTACAGATTAC
This sequence comes from Ryuthela nishihirai, assembly GCA_038380435.1. Lineage (NCBI taxonomy): Eukaryota > Metazoa > Arthropoda > Arachnida > Araneae > Heptathelidae > Ryuthela > Ryuthela nishihirai. Next base: position 491,335 of record JAWZYU010000059.1, read on the forward strand.
GAGCCTGGCGCGGTACCGACTGAGCCACCCCCGCCCCATTTTATATAGGGACGACACAGTTTATTCACACTATATACAATTACGTGCTGGAAATACTCTCGACTTCGTAGGCCTTTGCTGCTGCAAACAATTACGCAATAAGGTGGAGAACCCCACACTTTGCAGATTCTCGCTTTACCGACTTCAAACTCGGCGAAAGGATAATTAACCTTTGCCTACAATGTGGTTCACACATAATCCACAGAACTGTAGAAGATTCACCAAAAATCTTGATTCACACTTAGAATCGAACCCTCTCCTTAAGGGTTTTGTTCGAGTAAGAGCGGAGTCTCTTAACGCGTGTTCAAACGTCCTTCCTGTTTCACAATTACTGTAAGACTGTTGTTTCCTTATTCGCGGCTCGCCTCCTGCACGGGGCGGGGGTGGCTCAGTCGGTAGCGCGCCAGGCTCGTAATCTGTAGTTCCCAGGTTCGAGTCCCAGCTGGATCAGCGTTGAGATTTATATCCGCAAAATTCCCGCCCTGCCCACTGTCAGTAGGGGACACCGATGGGCTTGGAAAGGCCGCCGTCCGTCGGATGGGACGTTAAGCCGTGGCCCCGTGTGCGGGAGAGCCATACCCTGTGCACGTTAAAGAACACGCTGGATGGCCTTGACGGGAGGCTACCATCTGTCTCCCAACAGCTGTTCCAGTGGGTCCCCTCCATCAACCTTCTGTGAGCCTTCGGGGTCCATGTGACCTTGTCATTTAGCCCATGGTGTGCAAAAAAGTGCCGCTCAGAGGTAAAACAACCCAACTCGCCTCCCGCGATCACCGTCGCCCCCCAGTCTAGTTGTAAAAGGTCATAAAAGGGCATTTCGGACATCGACATGTACAGGCAGCCAGCTAAGACCCAAAAACAACATCAATGAGTCACATCCCAACAATAGCACTTCCAAGAACACATTTAATACATAAAAATGCTTGCAATAAAAAAAAGTAAAATAAAATGCAACAATAAATAAAAATAAATAAATTAGAGGGACATGAAAAGCCCAATATATTAAATGAGAAAATATAGTGGTAGAGTAAGAAATAGTCACATCCGATGATAAGTTTAATAGATTACTCTATTTCGCATAAAGAATGGAGCGTCAGATTCTAAATGCAGCAATCAATGAGAAGATATCACACTCACACAAATTCTAGAAAGAACTCGCAAATGTAATACAGGGTGTTTCAAAAAGGACGAAACCCTCTATTGTAGTTTTCTATTTAAACTTGACAAAAGACACAAATTTCAAAAGAAATGCAACGTCGAAACGCAAAAGGAATGCAAATTGGACATATATCTACCTATACAACAATGAATCTCTTGTTGCGATGTTATGCAACCACGGCAATTCCCGGTTCCGCTTGTACAGCACTACCTGCTTATGAAAAGCCGTGCTTATCTAGAGCCGAGGGCAAGGAATACCCCCTATAGGCGCACCTCAACCCCTGCCTCACATGGCAGCAGTCCTATAGAAGGAAAGCTGACCACCGGAAGAAACCTTACTTTAATCTATTCAACGGTTTGCAAATGTGCAAGGATATATAGATCCAAGCTCGATCGGCACCCGGGGTGGAGACTCTTAGTAAGACCCAGAATTTTTTGACAGCTCGTGCCTACAAGGCGGGCTCAGACTTTTCGGCAGAGCCGTCGAACAGACCACACAGGTCTCCTGAGAGGTGAGGTCTCCAATGCCGTCACCATCCGACCGGCAAACAAGACGGCCAGCAGCATCTTCAACCTCGGTTGGCCTTAGCCATGTCCAACCGGGGGACCAATCCGGTCGGCACAGTCTTCAGCCGGGTTGCTGGGCCCTAGGCCCCCCCACCACGACAAGGTGGTCCCCTATCGGGGGGCTACCTTTACAACAGATGTTGAAAGTGATTTCCTGCAACCTGGATCATGACATATGCAGCCACCTTTCGTAAAGTTCACCGATGGGCTTGGAAAGGCCGCCGTCCGTCGGATGGGACGTTAAGCCGTAGCCGTGTATGAGAGAGCCATACCCTGTGCACGTTAAAGAACACACTGGATGGCCTTGACGGGAGGCTACCGTCTGTCTCCCAACTGCTGTTCCAGTGAGTCCCTTCTCCCAACCTTCTCTGAGTCTTCGGGGACCTTGAGACCTGGCCATTTAGCCCATTGTGTGCAAAAAAGTGCGGCTCAGAGGTAAACCCAACCCAAACTTTCGTAAAGTTTGTTTTCTTATGTTTAAATTTCTCTTTCAATATTAGCTTTTAAGTGTTCAAGTGTACGAGGATTGTTTTGAAACACTACACATTTAAGATATCCCCAAAGGGAAAAATCTGGAGGAGTAAGATCTGGAGATCTTGGTGGCCGCAAATTTTTTGAAATCAAATGATCACCAAAAAAATCCTGCAATATGACCCTTGTGTTATTCGCAGTATGGGCGGTCGTGACATCTTGTTGAAACCAACACTCTCGTTTTTTCACATCCAATAATGCAATGAACTGTTGGATGAGGTCATTATAAACTTCTCCAGTTGCAGTTGAGTCAAAAAATAAAGGCCCTATCACATGATGACTGGAAATTGCACACCAAACACCAATTTTCCGTGCCTGTCATGGTCATTCATGAAAAGTTGGGTTGGGGCGGGGTGGCTCAGTCGGTAGCGCGCCAGGCTCGTAATCTGTAGTTCCCAGGTTCGAGTCCCAGCTGGGTCAGCGTTGAGATTTATCTCCACAAAACTCCCCGCCCTGCCCACGGTCAGTAGGGGACACCGATGGGCTTGGAAAGGACGCCGTCCGTCGGATCGGACGTTAAGCCGTGGCCCCGTGTGCGGGAGAGCCATACCCTGTGCACGTTAAAGAACACGCTGGATGGCCTTGACGGGAGGCTACCATCTGTCTCCCAACAGTTGTTCCAATGGGTCCTCTCCCCCAACCTTCTCTGAGCCTTCGGGGTCCATGTGACCTGGCCTTTTAGCCCATGGTGTGCAAAAAAGTGCCGCTCAGAGGTAAAACAACACAACAACCTGAAAAGTTGAGGATTTTCACTGCTCTATATTCGACTGTTTTGACTGTTCAGATACCCATCCAAGTGAAATCAAGCCTCGTCACTGAAGTAAACCAACACCTCAATTCCATTTTCATCAACGAAAGAACAAAACTAATGACAGTACCATAAATGATTTTCATGGTCTGGTTCTTCAGTTCATGAACGACACCAATACGGTAAGCATGAAATTTTTACTTCTTTGTAGCCCTGAAAACAGTAGCTGGTGACATTTAAGATACACATTTAAGATATCCCCAAAGGGAAAGATCTGTAAAGACCTGTGATCAACCTGTGAAGAATACTTTCTAAGAGATTATCTGGGTGAGCAAGTTGTTGGGTTGTTTTACCTCTGAGCGGCAATTTTTTGCACACCATGGGCTAAATGGCCAGGTCACATGAACCCCGAAGGCTCAGAGAATGTTGGGGGAGGGGACCCACTGGAACAGCTGTTGGGAGACAGATGGTAGCCTCCCGTCTAGGCCATCCAGCGTGTTCTTTAACGTGCACAGGGTATGGCTCTCCCGCACACGGGGCCACGGCTTAACGTCCCATCCGACGGACGGCGGCCTTTCCAAGCCCATCGGTGTCCCCTACTGACCGTGGGCAGGGCGGGAATTTTGCGGAGATAAATCTCTACGCTGACCCAGCTGGGACTCGTACCTGGGAACTACAGATTACGAGCCTGGCGCGCTACCGACTGAGCCCCCCCCCCCCCCCCCTCCTGTAGGGAAATTGTAGATAAATGTGCTTCATTCTTTCAGTGATGTCTGAAGTGAGTTTATTAAGAAGCAGTGATGTAAACCATATTTTTTGGAAAGCAAAGGTTAAATTTAACATTTTAATGTAATTTACGAAACCGTTATTGTATCCAAAATATTTTATTTAGACGCTGGAGGGAAGCATGCTTCAAGTGCATGCAGCTTTGATGTTAAGAGACTTCCTTAGAAAATAGGTTATTCAAATCCTCAAGTTAGAGAATGTAACACTCAAGATAGGGAGAGTACTCACTACACTCAAGATAGGGAGATAGGGAGAGGCCATCCAGCGTGTTCTTTAACGTGCACAGGGTATGGCTCTCCCGCACACGGGGCCACGGCTTAACGTCCCATCCGACGGACGGCGGCCTTTCCAAGCACATCGGTGTCCCCTACTGACCGTGGGCAGGGCGGGGAATTTTGCGGAGATAAATCTCAACGCAAACCAAGCTGGGAACAGGAAGGCATATTGCTATACGTGAACGTTACATTCCTAGGGAAAACTTAATTTTCCAGTTACTAGTTCCTTGAGTTATTATTTTTAACTGACTATGGGAGCATCAGAGCTTGTCGGACAACATCTCATCTATACATACGTTTTTTTCTATAACTAATTGCCGTGGTAAATACATCGCTATTCAAATGGATTGTACATTCCTAGACTAAAGGTATATACTCTCACTCGACAGGGGGCGGGGGTGGCTCAGTCGGTAACGCGCCAGGCTCGTAATCTGTAGTTCCCAGGTTCGAGTCCCAGCTGGATCAGCGTTCAGAGTAATCTCCGCAAAATTCCCCGCCCTGCCCACGGTCAGTAGGGGACACCGATGGGCTTGGAACGGCCGCCGTCCGTCGGAAGGGACGTTAAGCTGTGTGCCCTGTATGCGGGAGAGCCATACCCTGTGCACGTTAAAGAACACGCTGGATGGCCTTGACGGGAGGCTACCATCTGTCTCCCAACAGGTGTTCCAGTGGGTCCCCTCCCCCAACCTTCTCTGAGCCTTCGGGGTCCATGTGACCTGGCCATTTAGCCCATGGTGTGCAAAAAAGTGCCGCTCAGAGGTAAAACAACCCAACTCACTCGACAGCGAATGTCGCTACTGAAAATAGTTATCGCCACATTTATATATTTGGCTTATAATGCTCTGGCTCTTCGTGGAAAAAATAAACATTTCATAAAGAAACCATTGGAAATTTCATCTGCGTTTTGGAGTATTTAAATAGCAGAATTTGAGCTATTTCTGCGAATACATTTAAATACGCATAGTAACTTAGGGATAAGGCTAACTCAATAATTATAGATTGGAGTATAATTATAGATTTGCAGTTTGATATTGTCCTGTTTGATCTACAGCAAAGTATCGTATCATATTTTACGGCACATAAGACACGATTCCATTTCAACAAAGAACCTTTTTAATGTATTTAAGAAATTATCCCTTACTCCTGCTAATATGCGGAATATGATAAAGTTAAATCTGTATAAATGGAATAAATCTTTATTGATAATTCTAGTTGGTAAACTTAGCAGCACGCGGCGGATTGTTGGGTGGTTGTTTTACCTCTGAGCGGCACTTTTTTTGCACACAATTGACTAAAGGGCCAGGTCACAAGGACCCCGAAGGCTCAGAGAAGGTTGGGGGAGGGGACCCACTGGAACAGCTGTTAGGAGACAGATCATAGCTTCCCGTCAATCCATCCCAGTGTGTTCTTTAAGGTGCACAGTGTATGGCTCTCCCGCACACGGGGCCACGGCTTCACGTCCCATCCGACGGACGGAGACCTTTCCAAGCGCACAGGTGTCCTTTACTGACTGTGGGCAGGGAGTTTTGCGCCCCGCCCTGCTCACGGTCAGTAAAGGACACAGCGGAGATAAATCTCAACGCTGACCCAGCTGGGACTCGAACCTGGGAACTACAGATTACGAGCGTGGCGCGCTACCGACTGAGCCACCCTCGCACGCTGCGGAGAACACGAAGTTTGCATAACAGTAAAAAAAAAACTTTCAAAATATAGTGTATAAAATTAAAAATTGATGTTTAGGTTTATGTTGATCTCTTGATTCTTCACTATTTGGGGGAGGGCGTCTCTCTTTTAATAGAAAGTTAATCCACGATGTTCAGCGAAACGATCAAGGCTTCTAAAAATGTTAATTTCGCGGTATTTGAGATTTTCATCCTAAAAAACAGTTTATCCGAAATTTCATAATATGACAAATAAATTAATGGGCTTTTATTGAATGTTCATTTACATACTTAGCACAACGAAATCCATCTTATCTCGTTACTAGGCAACAAAGATTATGGCTGTCGACGTTATTCAGGGAGATCCGTTACCCTACGGAAGACCCGCAACTTCATATAGCGGACACAGGGGATTTTTTTAAAAATGTAATTTTTGCGAAATACACTCCTTGAGCAAAAATTGAATATTCTAGCAATTAAATATATAGAAAAAAATACATAAAAGTAAATTTTGTTGAATTAATTAACGATGTTACTTGATCCGATCATTTGAAAAATAAAGGTTAAAAAAAATGTTTTAACCTAATAAAAGCGTTTTGCCATAAAGAAAACGTTATTTTATCTTAGATTTTTCTCAATTTGTTTTATAAAATTACGGTTTATATATTATTTATATATATCATTCGTATACATGTCAGATACATTTTTTGCACACATCGAGCTAAATGGCCAGGTCACAAGGACCCCGAAGGCTCAGAGAAGGTTGGGGTAGGGAACCCACTGGAACAGCTGTTGGGAGACAGATGGTTGCCTCCCGTCAAGACCATCCAGCGCGTTCTTTAACGTGCACAGGGTATGGCTCTCCCGCACAGGGGGCCACGGCTTAACGTCCCATCCGACGGACGGCGGCCTTTCCAAGCCCATCGGTGTCCCCTACTGACCGTGGGCAGGGTGGGGAATGTTGCGGAGATAAATCTCAACGCTGACCCAGCTGGGACTCGAACATGGGAACTACAGATTACGAGCCTGGCGCGCTACCGACTGAGACCCCCCCCCCCCCCCCCCTCCACACACACACATAGGGTCATGGCCTAACGCCCCATCCAATGGTTGCCTACTGACCGTGGGCAGAGCGGGGAATTTGGCGGAGATAAACCTCAATGCTCACCCAGGTGGGACTCGAACCTGGGAACTACAGATTACGAGCCTGGCGCGCTACCTGCTGAGCCCCCCCCCCCCCCCCCCCCCAGCACACAGGGTCATGGCCTAACGCCCCATCCAATGGTTGCCTACTGACCGTGGGCAGGGCGGGGAATTTGGCGGAGATAAATCTCAACGCTCACCCAGCTGTGACTCGAACATGGGAACTACAGATTACGAGCCTGGCGCGCTACCGACTGACACCCCCCCCCCCCCCAGCACACGGGGTCATGGCCTAACGCCCCATCCAATGGTAGCCTACTGACCGTGGGCAGAGCGGGGAATTTGGCGGAGATAAATCTCAACGCCCACCCAGCTGGGACTCGACCTTAGATATCTTTCAGTTAATAGAGTAATGAAAGAAATTCGAAAAAACAATAGAAGAATTCTCTTATTCTAAAGGTAACAGAATTACGCTTGAGGAATATTTTAAATCTGTTTTTAATTTCTACGCAAAAGGTATAACTGATTTTTATCGGTGGCATAATATTTCTGCTGAAATACAGAAGCTGTTAGAAGGTCAATGACTCATTTATCTAATGTACCAGGTGGCAAGAAGTGGAATCATTTTAAAGAACTTTTACCTGTTGTTTGCCATTTTTTAATATAGTATTTTTTTATTCTACGATGGGTAAGAAAATATTATTGGGACAGTCACAAATTATTGCGACAAAGCTAGTGCTCATATCCGATACTTAATTTTTATTACCTATTAATGAAATCATTTGCAAGCTCTTTCATTTTATCTTGTTTTTCATTTTGTATACTATACATATGTGACTGTAACATGTTTTTTAAACTTATATTTATCAAAGTGAATGCAGTAAAAAATTTATGAAAAATCAATCTTTTAAACTTTTATTATTATCGTGCCGAGTGGTTAGCGCGCTTGGCTACTGATCTAAGGGATCTGTGTTCGAGCCCCGGGTAAGGCATGGATGTTCGTGTTGTTTTCTGCTGAGGTTCTGCCATCCTCTCAGACGTTCTGTGGCATATAAACTGACAGGCTCATGTCAGACCTCTGTGTCATGCAGCTGCTTGAGGGGGTATTTATTTTTTTATTGACAAAGGCAGAACTCGTGTTCAAAAGGTTTAATATCTTTGACTGGCTATCCAAATTATTGGGTTGTTTTATCTCTGTTTACTCTGACCATGGTCCGTAGGGGACATTGATGGACTTGGAAAGGCCGCCGTCCGTCGGATGGGACGTTAAGCCGTGATCTCTTGTGCGGTAGAGCCATACACTTCACGCTAAAGAACACGCTGGATGGCCTTTCCGGGGGGAGGAATACCATATGTCTCCCAACAGCTGTTCCAGTGGGTCCCCTTCCCCAACCTTCTCTGAGCCTTCGGTAATCCTTGTGACCTGGTCATTTAGCCCATGTTGTGCAAAATCCTGTAAGCGGCACTTTTTTTTTGCCCACAATGGTCTAAATGACAAGGTCACAAGGACCCAAATGGCCCAGAAGGTTGATAGAAGGAGATTAACTGGACAGATGTTAGAAGATAACTGGAAGTCTCCCGTCAAGGACATCCAGTGTGTTCTTCAGATTTCGTAGGGTGTGACTTTCCGGCACGCTCGGCCCACTGCTCAACTCCCGATTTGATCGAAAGCAGTCTTTCCAGCCCCATCGGTGTGCAGTTTCGAATAGCGAGCAAGGTCGAATAATAGTGGATATAAATTTCAATTCTGGCCCAGTTGAGACACAAACCTTGGAAGTACAGATTGCGAGCTTGGGCGATACCGACTGGGCCACTTCCTCACCCGGCGGTCGTACAAGACTTAAAGGACAATATTAGGAGTGACTCTGGACATAGAAATTGATGTGTCGACACTAGAGCTTATTCAATCTTCTGTTAGATAAAGTACTCTGTCCACACTCAAAACGACCAACACAAGTGTCATCATATATTTTTTACGAATGTCAAATAAGGAACTGAAAAGATTTGTATGATAAATATGCTAGTTTTACGTGATGGATATCTTGTACTGACACTTCTAGTCAAGGACATCCAGTGTGTTCTTCAGATTTCGTAGGGTGTGACTTTCCGGCACGCTCGGCCCACTGCTCAACTCCCGATTTGATCGAAAGCAGTCTTTCCAGCCCCATCGGTGTGCAGTTTCGAATAGCGAGCAAGGTCGAATAATAGTGGATATAAATTTCAATTCTGGCCCAGTTGAGACACAAACCTTGGAAGTACAGATTGCGAGCTTGGGCGATACCGACTGGGCCACTTCCTCACCCGGCGGTCGTACAAGACTTAAAGGACAATATTAGGAGTGACTCTGGACATAGAAATTGATGTGTCGACACTAGAGCTTATTCAATCTTCTGTTAGATAAAGTACTCTGTCCACACTCAAAACGACCAACACAAGTGTCATCATATATTTTTTACGAATGTCAAATAAGGAACTGAAAAGATTTGTATGATAAATATGCTAGTTTTACGTGATGGATATCTTGTACTGACACTTCTAATTAAATTCTTATGTATGATACAAACTGGTAGGCAGGTATGATAAACTCTGTGTAGAAAGATTAATAATTATTCGTTTTTAATCTTAATAATTTTTAAACAGATATCTTTAAGTGGCCAGTGATGTCTCATCCGAATGGGGCGGGGATGGCTCACTCGGTAGCGCGCCAGGCTCGTAATCTGTAGTTCCCAGGTTCGAGTCCCAACTGGGGCAGCGTTGAGATTTCTCTCCGCAAAATTCCCCGCCCTGCCCACAGTCAGTAGGGGACACCGATGGGCTTGAAAAGACCGCCTTCAGTCGGATGGGACGTTAAGCCGTGGCTCCGTGTACGGCAGAGCCATACCCTGTGCACGTTAAAGAACACGCTGGATGGCCTTGACGGGAGGCTACCATCTGTCTCCCAACAGCTATTCCAGTGGGTCCTCTCCCACCAACCTCCTCTGAGTCTTCGGGTCCTTGCGACTTGGCCATTTAGCCCATGGTGTGCAAAAAAGTGCCGCTCATAGGTAAAACAACCCAACTCATCCGAATTTTACCAGTTGGGTTACTGAATTTCTGATTTTGTGAAATCAATGTTAACCCGAGTTAATTTTGAGCGTCGATTCCTATTCAGAGGTCGTTCTGGCAACCATTAGGTAGACGTTCAAACACGCTGCAAGTTAAAAAAAAACGTTTAGCTTAAGCATCAACTTCTGCAGCCACATCATTTTCTTATTGTCTTTTTATTGTATTGTAATCTATAAACACGGATTTTTTGGGCAACGTCAAGCATACGTTTAGGGAGCATCTTTAATAAGTTTGACATTTTTTTTTCGAAAGAAAGCGACATCGTCACGTTTCGAACCCATTTTTAATTGGCAATGTAGTCTTTTTTATGAGGACTTGCTATTACCGGCCGTGAGGTGGTCTCACGTATTTAGTGTATGCATCATAGCACCAGGTACCTAAGTCAGCAAGGGCTTTGGGGTGGGGGTGGCTCAGTCGGTATCGAGCCAGGCTCGTAATCTATAGTTCCCAGGTTCGAGTCCCAGCTGGGTCAGCGTTGAGATTTATCTCCGCAAAATTTCCCCGCCCTGCCCACGGTCAGTAGGGGACACCGATGGGCTTGGAAAGGCCGCCGTCCGTCGGATGGGACGTTAAGCCGTGGCCCCGTGTGCGGGAGAGTCATACCCTGTGCACGTTAAAGAACACGCTGGATGGCCTTGACAGGAGGCTACCATCTGTCTACCAATAGCTGTTCCAGTGGGTCCCCTTCCCCAACCTTCTCTGAGCCTTCGGGGTCCATGCGACCTGGCCATTTAGCCCATGGTGTGCAAAACAGTGCCGCTCAGAGGTAAAACAACTCAAAATTGATTTGTTTAAATACAAGGCAATAGCAATCATACCAAAAGTGCATCAAATTAATATGCTCACAAAACAAAAACATCAGTCGGGAGGCTTTTGGCAGGTTATATGCACCTCTCTTGGATGTCTTTGAAGAATACAGTCCCAAATACAGTCAAAAGACAGTGTTCGACCCGATGGTGTAGAGTAGGGGTTCTCAACGTGGGGTACGCCGTAAAAATTTTTCGGGTATTCCGTGATAACTCAAAAGTCGCTAGATCTAGTAACAAGTCCATTTCACTGATTACCCAGTAAAATGTTTATATATAAAAAAATAAATAAATGAATACCCCCTCAAGCAGCTGCTTGCCACAGAGGTCTGACAGGAGCCTGTCAGTTTATATGCCATAGTAGAAGGTCTGAGAGGATGGCAGGACTTTCCATGCCTTACCCGGTGCTCGAATCCAGGTTCCTTAAATCAATAGCCAAGCGTGCTAACCACTCGACCATACGATTTGTTAAATTGTTTATGTCATTTTTGTGATTATCGATATATGTAATTTATGAATACATATATATGTATACAGGTTGTCCCTGAATTCAAGGCCCAAACGTGAGGGGATGGTAGTACACACACCGTCAGTAGGGTATATTCGTCATAGAAGAGGCGGTCGCAAACGCAGCCCGGTGCCAGTAGGGGGCCAGACGAGGCGGCATGGTTTAAAAGCGCTGGATCGGCCAAACCCCTTAGCTTCGACCAGACACGAGATGAAGAAGTTTACGAACGCAGAGAAAGCCGATATGCACCTGATGTACGGCGTAGCTGAGGACAATGGTAGAGAGGCGCAAAGACTCTACTGTGAAAGATCCTATGCGCCGTGTGCCCGATCATATAATGTTTGCGCGACTGCACCGCCAGCTGTCTGCTGAGGCAGGCACCTTCCACGTCAGTCGACATGATGCCGGTCGAGCATGGACGGTCAGAACGCCAGCTATGAGCGAGGACATTTGCGTATGGTGACAGATAACTCAGATACAAACACGCGATCTGCCGCCCAGAGGCTGAGTGTGCATCGGAACAGTGTCTGGCGAGTACTGCATGAAGAAGGGCTACACCCCTATCACTTGCAGTGAGTGCAGGCATTGACAGCTGTTGATTATCCCCTGCGCATGGATTTTGCCCAGTGGTTCTTGCAGCAAAGTGCCGCACATCCCGATTTCCCCACACCTGTGCTCTTTACGGATGAATCAACATGCTCACGCGAAGGCGTAGTGAAATTTCATAATGCGCATTTGTAGGCGGCCCAGAACCCCCATGGTACACGTCCAAATTCGAACCAGCAATGGTTCGCCGTCAGTGTCTGGGCGGGGATCATGCATGACTACTTAATTGGACCCTCCTTACTCCCGGACCGCCTCGATGGGCGAACGTACCATATTTTTTTGCAACAGGTTTTGCCGGTATTGCTTCAGGATGTTCCAGCCACAATCCTCGCCCGTATGTGGTTCCAGCACGATGGGGCTGAAGACATTGACGTGCGTCAGCATCTTCATGCCACATTTGGGAAACGATGGATTTAGCGCGGTGGTCCCATCCCATGGCCCCCCAGATCGCCCGGTCTTTCTTCTATCAATTTCTTTCTGTGGGAACATTTGAAGAGTGTCATGTACAAGACGCCAGTGCAGTCCACGGAGGAGCTGGTAGACCGACTGTCCATCGCAGCCACAGATGTGCGCGACAAGCCCGGTGTTACGCCGATTACTACTCCACCGTTGTGCCGCCTGTATCAGCGTTGGTGGGCGGACGTTTAAGCATTGGTTGTAATTATCTCCAAAAAATATCACTTTGGAAACCTCTGTCTGTCCTTCATTTCCGACTCCCCACTGCGTTTGTGGCTGCATATTCTATGACGAATATTGGTGTGTTCGGTGTGTACTACCATCCCCTCACGTTTGGGCCATGAATTCTGGGACACCCTGTATATATATATATATACATATATATGTGTGTGTTTTATTTTATTCCTATTGTTATACTATAACCATAGTTTATCTATCTATACAAGGGGTACACTGGTTACATAAACATTTCCAGGGGGTACGTGAAGCATAAAAGGTTGAGAACCACTGGTCTAGAGGATTGGATTGTTTTACCTCTGAGCTGCACTTTTTTGCACACCATGGGCTAAATGGCCAGTTCACATGGACCCCGAAGGCTTAGAGAAGGTTGGGGGAGGGGACTCACTGGAACAGCTGTTGGGAGACAGATGGTAGCCTCCCGTCAAGGCCATCCAGCGTGTTCTTTAACGTGCTCAGGGTATGGCTCTCCCGCACACGGGCCCACGGCTTAACCTCCCATCCGACGGACGGCGGCCTTTCCAAGCCCATCGGTGTCCCCTACTGACCGTGGGCAGGGCGGGGAATTTTGCGGAGATAAATTTCAACGCTGACCCAGCTTGGACTCGAACCTGGGAACTACAGATTACGAGCCTGGCGCGCTACAGACTGAGCCACCCCAGACCCACTGGTGTAGAGAATATTAGCAGTAGAGATTGATTAGCAACCGATAGCTCACTGGCCAGAGCATCTAGCATGTCATCAGGAGGTCGTTTGGTTCAGATACCACCGGCTCAAAATTAAGTTATCATCATCCTCAAGCAACCATGGGCTACAGAGGTCCAACTAGATTGTGAAATTTAGTTCTCCAACTTATCTCTTCTGAGCTACATCTGCTGTATCTCGCCGCCATACATCAATTCTAACAAGGTCCTGTTTGACATTATCTGCCCACCACATCTTAGGTCTTCCCCTCTTTCAGAAGCCTTTAGGCATACTGTTCATAACCCTATTCCCCAATTTATAATTATGCATACGGGCAACATGTCCAAACCAACGGAATCTCTCTCTGCACAATGTGCTGCTCAAAAGAGGTTGCCGACTCCTTTGCCTAACCGCACCATTACTTACACAGTTGAACCGCAAATATCCAAGATACTATGTAAAGCATCTAGAATTAAAAGCATAATGTTTTCTGCGATCTTGCTTACAATGGATCCAAGTCACTACCATAACTAACTACAGAGAGAACCAAACTATTATACAGTCCATTTTAACTCTTTAGGAGTAATTCGCCTACTTCTCCACACTCTCCACAGATTTTTAAAAATCCCAGCAGCAATCTGTATTCGTCTGTTACTCTCATGCCGCACATCACCAGTATCTGTGACATAGCTCCCAAGATAATTACACTGAGAAACCTGCTCAAAAGTTGGATTGTATTATTTTACCTCTGAGCGGCACTTTTTTGCATACCGTGGGCTAAATGGCCAGGTCACATGGACCCCGAAGGCTCAGAGAAGGTTGGGGGAGGGGACCCACTGGAACAGCTGTTGGGAGACAGATGGTAGCCTTCCGTCAAGGACATCCAGCGTGTTCTTTAACGTGCACAGGGAATGGCTCTCCCGCACACGGGGCCACGGCTTAACGTCCCATCCGACGGACGGCGGCCTTTCCAAGCCCATCGGTGTCCCCTACTGACCGTGGGCAGGGCGGAGAATTTTTGCGGAGATAAATCTCAACGCTGACCCAGTTGGAACTCGAACCTGGGAACTACAGATTACGCGCCTGGCGCGCTACCGACTGAGCCACCCCCGCCCCTTGCTCAAAAGTGCAACCATTTAGATTAACTGAATCACAGCCTGCCTGACCAAATTTCATCACTTTAGTTTTTCTCTGTTTATCACCCAACCTACTCTATTTCCAGTCTCATCAACAGCATTAATGAAAGAATTCATTTCATCAACATCAATAACCAACAGGGCCAAATAACCTACATAATCTAAATCATGAATTTTCTGATCTCCATACCATTTAAAGCTAAATTCTCTCCCTTCCAGTGAATTTCGCATAACTTAATCAATAACCAAACTGAACAGGAAAGGAGACGAAATGCATCCCTGACGAATGCCAGAAGCAATGCTGAAACCAATTATTACAAGTCTTACCAATTCTCACACACGATTCAGTGTTATTATAAAGAGCTTTCATTAAGCTAACTAACTTGTCTGGTATACCATCTGATCTCACAATCAACCACAAACTCTGACGATTAACAGAATCAAAAGCTTTTTTGAAATCAACAAAGCTAGCAACCAAAGGTTTCTGAACTCAAAATATTTATCCAGAATCTTCCTGATTGAAAAAATCTGATATACACATCCCCTACCACTTCTGAATCCACACTGCTCATTGCGCAATTATAATCCGTCAACCAGATTCCTAATTCTCTTAAACACAATTGTGCAAATAACTTTACCTGGAACAGAGAGTAGGCTGATACCCCTATAGTTATCAGAAGAACCGCGTTCACCTTTTTTTAAAAATAGGGATAATAATAGCTCTGGTAAAATTCTTTGAAACCATGCCTTTATCATAAAAGATATTCAAACTTTTAGTCATCCATGTGATAACCGAAACATTCCCAGCTCTAAGCATTTCCGTAGTAATTTCATCTACTCCTGGGGATTTATGAATGATTAAGTTTAGAAATAGCCAAAATAACTTCAGACTGTGTTATAGGGCCAACATTAAAGCCACAAATGCATCTATCATCATTACAAACAATGGGAAAAACATTGCAAACATTGTTCAGAATATCACTGAAATGCTCAGCCCACCTAGCCATGACAGAATCCTCACCTTCTAAAACCTTACCATGTTTATCCTTCAATCCTTGTATACCTGTCAGTTTTCGACCACACAAACATTAACTACCTGGTACATTTCTCTGCTGTTGTGCTCTCTAACTGCTTCCTTGGTATTGTTAGCCAAACCAGCAAGCCGAAGATTCTTATCAGCAGTTAACTGATCCTTTACACGTTTATCACGCTCTTTGTAATGCGTCTAAATCTTAGGACTAGTAGGATATTGATTAAGAACATTCCTACAGTTCTTTGTTTCATAAATAAGCTAAAGTGCCTTATCACTCAACAAGGCAATTTGTTGTAATCACTCAACAAGTAAATTTTAAACAAATAATTTTTCCTCCTCTGCTCCTGTTTTTCCTAAAAGTGTACTGTTAGTTTCAAGAAAAGCCTGTTAAAACGTTCCCATTCTTCATCAACTTCAGTAGTAAGCAAACTACAGCTGTCAAAATCACTAAGTAACCTATCTTTGTATGCTTTAGCTATTACTGGGTCTTTCAGACCTTCAGTGTTAAAGGTAAATGTTTTAACCTTAGACAACACTTGTTAAGTTGCAAGACACCTTTAACAAGGTAAAATCCAATAATAGCTCCCTCATATCACCTGGTATTCCTAAAAGAACTATTCCATTTGTTGTTAATATATAATCAATCATATTCAGTCCTTATGCAGTCCATCAGGTGAAACCCATGTTTACTTAGGTATGTCGCGGTGTTTGTAATAAGTGTTAGTTATTCTGAATCCATTGAATTTACTTACCTGTAGGAGACGTTGCCCATTGCTATTGCAGCTACCAATACCAAAAGGGCCTATTACTCCACCCCAAAGGTCAGAGTCAGTACCAACTTTGGCATTGGAGTCACCAAGAACAAAGGTAATATCTCCTTTCTTGACAGAATTCAAAATATCCTGAAGTTTTCCATAAAACCTATCCTTCTCATCCTCATCGGCATCCTCAGTGAGGGCATAACAGCAGATAACATTGAAGTCTTTAACTCTTTCTGAAATTCTGCTGTAACCTTTCATTAACGCACTCTTATCCTAGAAGAGCTTCACTAGCGTCTCTGCTGAGATACAAACCCATGCCTTGGAGATTCGTTTTATCTTCCCTCCCTGAAAAGAGAAATTTAAGATTATTTTAAGAATCTTGCCTTTATCTATGTATCTGGTCTCTTGCAAGCAGAGAATATCTAAATTAATATTTTGTAATTCTTATGTGAGGACATCAAGAGAATAATCTGTTTGCAGAGTCCTCAGATTCTGACTACCTATGGAGAGAAAATGGTTAGTGGGATGTTTAAAGAAATTATGTTTATTGAGAGTGGGAATGCCGACAATATGAAACAGCCCCCTAATCGCAGACATGGGGCAAAGACCAGTTCCCCCACCACTAAAGGCTGAAGCCATCTACACTGGAAGACTTCCTCCAATGTAGAATTTGACGATGCCAGTAGAAGCAAAGAGTTCGGGTGTCTGCGACGACCTCTGCCCAGGATTATCCACCAGCAGATAAAACGCATCCTGTGAATCTATTCACTTGGGGCTATCAACCCACAAATAAACATAAAACACAGCGGAAGATTTTCCCTCCATTAGAAGACCACCAATGCAGCAAATTCAGGATCCATAATCAAGCTCAGAGCCATATTTCATTCCTGTTAGCGTAAATGGTCAGCACCAGGATCCTGTGTGGCTTACCACTCCTCAGCAGGTTAGAAAAAAAAAGGAATACTAGCTATAATTGTCCAGATTAATAGGCCACACTGAATGGCAGTCCTCCCTTTCCGTTCACTTCCACAAGAGAGTATCTCTTTTGAAAGGTACTAATGGCTTGCACCACGAGAAGGCTGGGTCGGACATTAAGTGCTAGACCTGGCCGGTTCTGTGCATCATCATAAGGGATTGGTGCATAGCTCTCCTTCCAGTGTCTACCTAGCAACCATTTACAGACTAAACAACTTAACATTGATTAACTATTTAGTAAATGAATGATTATAAATAAATAATCAACTTATATTTTTGTTATAATTGTAAACTCTGGAAGTTTGTTTTTAGTTTGAAAATCTATGTATCTAGCAGTGTGATAAAGAGAACGTTAATCCACATGCGAGTAAAGCTCTCGTTCAGAATAAGTCTAAAATATATAAATTTCCCCTCAATCAGCTGCTTGACACAGAGGTCTGACATGAGTCTGTCAGTTTATACCCCATAGTAGAATAAATATTTAATTAAATAATAGTTTCATAGTAGTCTGTAATAATGGCGGTCCCTGAGCAGAAAAACAACACGAACATCATGCCTTACCCGGGGTTCGAACCCAGGTCCCTTTGATCAGTAGCCAAATGGGGTAACCATTCGGCAAAATAAATTTATGAAAGATGCTGAT
Source organism: Ryuthela nishihirai (assembly GCA_038380435.1). Classification (NCBI taxonomy): domain Eukaryota; kingdom Metazoa; phylum Arthropoda; class Arachnida; order Araneae; family Heptathelidae; genus Ryuthela; species Ryuthela nishihirai. The sequence goes on from JAWZYU010000059.1 coordinate 509,193, forward strand.
GCTTAAAGGAAATAAAGGTGATTGATTGATATCATAAAATTGGATAGCAGATCATTATATGCTAATGATCAAGGTTAATGAATAAGCCAACAGTGGTTTCGGTTGGGTTGTTGGGTTGTTTTACCTCTGAGCGGCACTTTTTTGCACACCATGGGCTAAATGGCCAGGTCACATGGACCCCGAAGGCTCAGAGAAGGTTGGGGGAGGGGACCCACTGGAACAGCTGTTGGGAGACAGATGGTAGCCCCCCGTCAAGACCATCCAGTGTGTTTTTTTAACGTGCACAGGGTATGGCTCTCCCGCACAAAGGGCCACGGCTTAACGTCCCATCCGACGGACGGCGGCCTTTCCAAGCCCATCGGTGTCCCCTACTGACCGTGGGCAGGGCAGGGAATTTTTGCGGAGATAAATCTCAACGCTGACCCAGCTGGGACTCGAACCTGGGAATTACAGATTACGAGCCCAACAGTGGTTTGGAATAGATAAAATATGTGTATTTATCTGAGGGAGTCCTGATGCAAAACAAAATGTTCATAATCGTCATTACATTTATTCTGAACATTATGAACTTTTTAGCTGTTTTTTAAAGAATATTAGGCTGTTTAGTCTATGAAACAGTTTAAAAATACACCCAATTCTGTTTTTATGCGGATTTTTTTGCACGATTTTGATTTCATACGGTTTAGAAAAAATTCCAATTCTCTTTCTACACGATTTATTTTGATCTAACAGGTTCAAACTGCGCCTTTTTAAAAACCTCCATTTGAGTTTAATTCTGAAAAAATATTCCTATTCAAGAAAACATTCCTAGAAATTACATTTATAACAAATATGCTTTTTTAATGGTTACATTTTTCGAAGTAGTTTTAACTTTGAAAATCTCTATTTTATGATTTTCTCTATTTCATGAAAAAAATTGTACAAAACCTACTTCATTCCGAATAAAGTGGCAACATTGAGTTCCGAGTTCGGGGGCGGGGGCGGCAGTGACTCAGTCGCTAGCGCGCCAGGTTCGTAATCTGTAGTTCCCAGGTTCGAGTCCCAGCTGGGTCAGCGTTGAGATTCATCTCTGCAAAATTCCCCGCCCTGCCCACGGTCAGTAGGGGACACCGATGGGCTAAGAAAGGCCGCAGTCCGTCGGATGGGACGTTAAGCCGTGGCCCCGTGTGCGGGAGAGCCATACCCTGTGCACGTTAAAGAACACGCTGGATGGCCTTGACGGGAGGCTATCATCTGTCTCCCAACAGCTGTTCCAGTGGGTCCCCTCCCCCAACCTTCCTGAGCCTTCGGGGTCCATGTGACCTGGCCATTTACCCCATAGTGTGCAAAAAAAGTGCCGCTCAGAGGTAAAACAACCCAACCCATACGTTAGTCTTGGTCTCTCATTTCGTGTTTAAAGTTAGAAGTGTTTAGATGTTTAATAGAAGAAAGCGAAAAAATTTTTGTTTTGTCTTCGTAATATAAATTCATTAAATTTTGCTGATAGGTAATTTACAATTTTTCATCATCTGATTTATTAACTACAATTCAAATATTTTTCGTAATCCTTACCACAATGTCGGATAATTCAACTATACAAAAGCAGAAAAGGAAAGCTATCTCTTTGGATACTAAGATCCAATTTTTAGATCGTCTTGCAACTGGAGAAGGTTCAACATCCATAGGTAAATATTTTGGTTTGAACGAAGCTACCGTAAGAACCTTCAAGAAAAATGAAGATACTATTAGAAAATCTGTGCTTTCTAGAACAAAATTGAGAGCTAAGTTGTCATCGTACACGAGAGATATTGTAAAAGTGAAGATGGAAAAGGCACTAATAATGTGGATAGATTACTCGCAAAAAAGAATACATCTAAACGGAAGTACCATTAAACAGATAGCATTACGAATATATAAGCAGATACAAGAAATGGAACCAACCACATCAGCTCAGTTAAACAAAAATTATGAATTTTTCTGCAAGTACAGGTTGGAATGCGGGATTTCTTCAAAGACACGCGTTTCATAATGTAAAGATAAAAGGTGAAGTTTCATCTGCAAATGAGTCGGCTGCTAAAGAATTTTGCCCAAAATTGGCTTAAATCATTGAAGATGGTGGATACACTCCTGATCAAGTATGGAATGACAGATGAAACTGGTTTTTTTTTTAAGAAAAATGCCGAGTAGAACCTACGTAGGAAAAATAACAAAAAACAGTTGGTGGCTTTAAAGCAGCTGAAGATCGTGTGACCTTTCTATTTTGCAGCAACGCTTCAGGAGATCGTATGTTAAAACCGCTGCTCATCAATCGATCCCTAAGACCACGGTAAATGAAAAGTAGATTTGAATAAATTACCAGTGTATTGGATGGCAAACAAAAAGGCCTGGGCTACAAAATAAATTTTTAATGAATGGTTCCATAAATGTTTTATTCCTGAAGTTAAACGCTATTTGAAGGAAAAAAAATATGGAATTTAAAGTTCTATTAATTATAGACAATGCGACTGGCCATCCTGTTTTGGAACACCCAAATGTGCAATTTTGTTTCCTGCCGCCTAATACGACATCCTTAATACAACCACTAGACCAGGATACAATTGCCACATTTAAAACTTACTACGCAAAACGAACATTCCAATACATTTTTGAAAAACTAGATAAGGATAAAACACTGACAGCTATTGATGTGTGAAAGAAATTTTCTATTTTAGATTGTATCAGACATGCTGGATGGACGTTATCAGAATTAAAACCATCAACTTTAAACGGATGCTGGAAAGCTATTTGGCCAGAATGTGTAAAAAGCAAAGATCCTGTACCCCCAAATATGATTGATTATCCTAATACCATCACTTTAGCACATGCAGTTGGTGGAGAAGGATTCGATGATTTATCGTTTGAAGATATTGATGAATTGCTGGTTGACAAAGCTCTGAGAGAAGATGAAATAATAGAAGTTGTCCTTGAGACTCCTGATGAAAAAGAAAAAAGTGATGGTGATGTAGAGGTTCCACTCACTGCAGGTTTAATTAAAGAAGGGCTTCAAATGGCTAGTAAATTGGAAAGTCATTTTCTTACACATGATCCCATTGTCGAACGAGCTGAGCAGTTTAAACGTTAACTGAAGTCATGTATGGCGCGTTATCAAGAATTATACAAAGATCTAGTCAAAGCAAAATCTCAACGATTGATTACAGAGTTCGTTGTCAAAACTAATCAAATTTCAGAATCACTGGAAGCAAGTGATAATTTGGTTCTCCATGCCACAAAGTACATTTCACCATTGGAGTATGAACACGACGGCCAAAATGTTTCAAGCGATGAAAGTGATTTAATTCCAGTCTAACGAAAACGTTGTCAGAAAGTGACAACGAATAAAATCTATTTAATATGCATATGTAAGTCATATTTATTTGCAATTTTGTATTCTTGAATTCGTGACATATTATTTTCTTTGTGAAGGATTATTTACTTGATATATATTTGTATTTAAATGAATAAAATTCAAATAAAGATTTAATTAAAGATTTTGATATGATTTGTTTGTAAACAACTTATTATTTGTACTAGGTTTTCCCGTCAGGAACCAATCTTCTATTTTTTTCATATGCACTGTATTTTTTTTACACTGTTTTTTGGGGATTGTTGTTGGGTTGTTTCACCTCTGAGCGGCAATTTTTTGCACACCATGGGCTAAACGGCCAGGTCACATGGACCCCGAAGGTTCAGAGAAGGTTGGGGGAGGGGACTCACTGGAACAGCTGTTGGGAGACAGATGGTAACCTCCCGTCAAGGCCATCCAGCGTGTTCTTTAACGTGCACAGTGTATGGCTCTCCCGCACTCTGGGCCACGGCTTAACGTCCCATCCGACGGACGGCGGCCTTTCCAAACCCATCGGTGTCCCCTACTGACCGTGGGCAGGGCGGGGAATTTTGCGGAGATAAATCTCAACGCTGACCCAGCTGGGACTTGAACCTGGGAACTACAGATTACGAGCCTGGCGCGCTACTGACTGAGTCATTCCCACCCCGTTTTTTTGGGAACCTATCTACCGTGTAAAAACAAAATTTGGTGCAGTTTCAAGAAAGAAAATATTTCTTGATCGGGGGTTGAAAACGTTTATGATAAAGAGCATGAAATTATAGATAGATCGTTATATAATTAAAAATGAGACAATAGAGTGAAAAAGAAATGGATGAGACTCGTGCAATCATTGCCATAGTTTACGGGGATAAAATGTGGAAAAAATCTTTACATATATTGAGAATCAAAATGTGATTTATGTAATAATATATTCCTCTTGTTTCTTTAATTGGAAACGAGATAATATTATGCGAAAAATTCTTTCAGAGAATAAAAATAACAAAAACTAGATGTGCGATGCTGTCAATGAAATGGGGCGGGGGTGGCTCAGTCGGTAGCGCGCCAGGCTCGTAAACTGTAGTTCCCAGGTTCGAGTCCCAGCTGGGTCAGCGTTGAGATTTATCTCCGCAAAAATTCTCCGCCCTGCCCACGGTCAGTAGGGGACACCGATGGGCTTGGAAAGGCCGCCGTCCGTCGGATGGGACGTTAAGCCGTGGCCCAGAGTGCGGGAGAGCCATACCCTGTGCACGTTAAAGAACACGCTGGATGGCCTTGACGGGAGGTTACCATCTGTCTCCCAACAGCTGTTCCAGTGAGTCCCCTCCCCCAACCTTCTCTGAACCTTCGGGGTCCATGTGACCTGGCCGTTTAGCCCATGGTGTGCAAAAAATTGCCGCTCAGAGGTAAAACAACTCAACAACTTGCTCACCCAGATAATCTCTTAGAAAGTAATTTTCACAGGTTGATCACAGGTCTTCACAGATCTTTCCCTTTGGGGATATCTTCAATGTGTATCTTAAATGTCACCAGCTACTGTTTTCAGGGTTACAAAGAAGTAAAAATTTCATGCTTACCGTATTGGTGTCGTTCATGAACTGAATTCAGTCATTCAAAGCAACTGAAGCACCATCTGCCAGACCAATTTTCATCATTTTAGTTTTTTCTCTCTTTATCATAAACCTACTGATTCTCATCAACAACCCTAATGAACGAATTCATCTCATCAACATCAGTAGCCAACAGAGCCAAATCATCTGCATAATCTAAATCAGAAATTTTGAAATCTCTGGACCATTTAAGACCAAAATTTTTCCCTTGCAAAAAATTTCGCATTACATAATCAATAGCCAAACTAAAGAGAAAAGGAGACAAAACGCAACCTTGTCTAACTCCACTAGAAATGCTAAACCAATCGCTGCAAGACGTACCAACTCTCGCACACGACTCAGTGTTATTATAGAGAGCTCTCATTACACTAACTAACTAATTTATCAGGTATTCCATATGATTTACAATCAACCACAAATTATGTCGATCAACAGAGTGAAAAGACCTTTTAGAATCTACAAAGCTAGCAACCACAGGTTTCTGAAACTCTAACATTTCCTAAGAATCTGCCTAAGTGAATATATTTGATCAATACATCGCCTACAACTTCTGAATCCCCACTGTTCATCATGCAGTTGTTCATCAAACAAATTATTAATTCTATTAAGCACAACCATGCAAAAAAAACTTTACCTGGAACAGAAAGTATGTTGATACCTCTATAGTTATCACAAGAACTGCGAATACCTTTTTTAAAAATAGGAATAGCAATAACTCAAGTAACATTTGTAGGAACAACACGTTTATCATAAAAATATTCAAATTTGCTCTCAGCCATTTGTCAACACAAGTGTTCCCAGCTCTAAGCATATCAGTGGTGATTTCATCGACCCCAAGAGTTTTATTTTAGAGAGAGCCGAAACAACTTCCGAATGTGATACAAGGCCAACATTAAAGCCATAAAACCATCATTAAATGAATAAACTTCTGCAATCATTAACTGAGGATAGATGGAATAATGCATTTATCCTCATTACAAACACTGGAAGTAGAAATAATCACATTGTTTAGAACATCTTTGAAATGCTCAGCTCACCTTGTCGTCAGAGAATCCTCATCTTCACCCACTTAACCATGTTTCTCCCTCAGTCCCTGTGTATCAGTGTATGTATCCTGTTTCTTCCCACACAAAACATTAACAATCTGGTATAAGCTCCTACTATTGTGATGTGTAAGAGCTTCCTATGATTATCAGCCGAGTTATCAAGCCAAAGATTCTTATCAGCTGTTAACTGTTCTTTTACACGTTTATTAAGCTTGTTATAATGTTGTCTGTTAAGACTAGTAGGATTTTGTTTCATATTAATCCTGCACTTCTTTCTTTCAAAAATAAGTTCCATGTCTTATCACTCAAATAATTTTGTTTCCTCTGTTCTCTTTTACCTAAAAGAGTACTGTTAGTTTTAAGAAAATCCTGTTTAAACTGATCCCATTTATTCTAAACTTCAGCAGTAAGCAAACTACGATTGTCATAATGACCACATAGCTATCATGGTATGCTTTAGCTATAACTGGATCTTTCAGACCTTCAGTGTTAAAGGTAATTTTCTTAACCTTAGCAAAATATTTCTTAAGCTTCAGTTGCAAGACACTTTTTACCAGGTAATGGTCTGGCCCAATTTTGACTCCTCTATATTTTCTGGTATTGTCGTGCCCTCAGGAATTGATCCTGCGGACACGACTTGGGCTAAAAGGTCCTTGAATATGTTTTTCTCGAAGTGTGAACAAAGACCTGGTTAGTCATCGCGGTTCCAAGAACTTACCAGTTCAACTGGATGACACCAGTGTCCGGCATCGCCCCAGGAGCCAAGAACTTCCGGACCCAGAGTTCGGACCCGCCACCAAAGAGGCCGAATAGGCGGAGCGATGCCCCCGACGTCCAATGGCAAGCGCCCGCGTCAGCTTACGACGCTGACCACCGCTAGAGGTCGGTGTGGAGAGAAGCGGCAATTTTTTGAACTGCTCAAGAGTAGAGAAAGGACTTGTCTCCATGTGTTTGGACAGCGAAGACGTCTTTTCTTGGCCGGGAATCGGCAAGGTTTTAATGTACCTAGTTAGTTAGAACTGTTTTAATTTTTCGTCTAGCTATACCTAGGCGATGGGCCTTCAACGGACAGTGCTGATCTTCGCAACAAAGGCTCCTGCAGCGACCACCTCATCCAACAGGTAGGGTCACCCTCATTCATAAATCTGGTATCCTGTCCACAAAGTCTGCTAACCGCCACTGTGTTCTGGGTAATAGCCCCGTACTTGGACTTTAGAGCTGGTAGCTCAGCCACATGAACAGACTTTCGCCTAAACGGTTTGGCGTCTAATTGTAAAGGCGGTCATCGCCTGAGAACTAGTAAGTTCGGCTGTATTCCCCGAAGGGAACTCCTGGTCCTGAAGTTTATTTTTCGCAATGTACTATAAATAAATTATGTTTAAATGGTAATATCTGACTACTCCCTGTCTTTTCCAAGATTGAGTCACGTTTGGGTTATTGCAGAGGTTTCCTTCTCGAAAGTCTGCACAAGTAACAGCACGGCCAAAATAGAACGGGAGGGAGTCAGAAATTTAATGACGGACCGCCCTCAAAAGAAAGGGGGGTTCACGTCAAATTGGTGCCGTGACCAGGATGTTCGAACCTGAGTTTATTGCGGCTAGAAATAAGGTCACGTCAAATTGGTGCCGTGACCACGGATTTTCGAACCTGAGTGTTATTGCGGTTAGAAAGAAAAATACGTCAAATTAGCGCGGTGACCACGGATTAGCTTCAATTGGTTTCTGTGACCCAAGTATGTTCGAACCTGAGTTTATTGCGGCTAGAAAAAGAGTATAATTAGAGATTGCAAAATTATTGTGTTGAAATGTGGCAGTAGCAGAATGTGAAGAAAATTAAGAATGTTAAATATTGTGATTTTAGTGACTTCAGTGATTTAAATTGTGATTTTAGTGAGAATTGTATACTATGTTTTGAGCGAGGAATTTCAGGAGCATCTGTTAAAACAAGTGTTATATTGAAGTATAGAAAGTGATTTGAATTAAATGTTTAGTGCTAAGAAATAAGTATAAGACTATAGCTAGGCCCAGGTGTAGAGTGTATGAAGGAAGTATTAGAGATTTCGACTAGGGACTATATCATGATATTTTAGATAGGAGTGATTTTTTTTTTCCTTGTGTTACTGTTAAGTTGCATTTCTGTGTGCGCCTCCATTGCACTTAGGAGGTACAAAAAACCCAACACACAGCACAACATACAGCACACGGGGAATGGCGGGACAAATAAGTGGAAACACCAAAAGGTTTAATTAGGATATAGCGTGTAAGATGTTGATTATTGTACAGATAAACTAATTTGAGAATTGCTCAATTTTATATGTGTATTACATTGTTAAGATTTTTAGTTAAAAATTAATGGAGTTAGTAAGATATGTGTGAATTAAGTAATCGTGTGAGAGAGATAATTATTGATGCGTGATATAGATAGAAATTGTTTTAAAGAGATTTTCGAGGTTGCTTAACAGTTTGTGGTTTGTTACTGTTGTTATTAGAGATAAGGCTTCAGTATATTTTTGAAAAGTTTTCATTGTATAGAAATGCTTAAGATTATCGTAAGAGTTGTTAAATTCGGAGATTGTGGTTTAATGCAGTTTAAAAACGTGTAATTTGTTTTGAAAAGTTTTCTGATGAGTTAATCGGTTAAACGATGTCGAGAATTAGTGCTAAGAGTATATAATAGTGGAATCCTTTGTAGTGAAGTTTTGCACGAAAGTGATCACTGCCCAGTAGCTCAATTGGATAGAGCGGCTGACCCACAATCAGCAGGTGTAGGGTGCGGATCCCACCTGGACATATCAGCTTTCTTAATTCACTACACTGCTCGAGTGTCATAATTTTCTTTTGAGGAAGGAGTATCGCAGATAGTGATAGAGTTCAGTGATTTTTGTGTGTGTAATTAAAGTTAAGAATTTTAAGTTAAGTTAGATAGCCAGTTAATAGGTTTTTGTTTGTGAAGTAAGTGAAGTATCAAGACTGTAGTTTGAGATAGTAAGAGTCTTACGAGATATTCAGAAGGTTTTGTGAAGTGTTGGTTGAAAGGTTAAGACATTGAAAAAATATTGTATTAAGGTGTTATTGATTAAGAAGTATATTGCAGTCGGATTGAGTGATAGTAGATAAAAGTGTATAAGTTGGTATAATTATATATCTGGTATTAGAGTTTAAAGAAAATTATAATGGCACATGGAATATTGTATACGTCTGCACACGGCACTAAGTATCCACAGCATAAGAACCGTAGTAACTCATTTGGCAGGAATGCTAGGCATCATCAGAAGGAATGTTTCGAGTGTGGAAATTTTGGCCATTTTGCCCGAGACTGCACCAAGAAGAGGAATTTAAATGTTAAGCATTACCAATACAGTGGTCCCGATAGTTACACTGAGCATTGCCCCCCACACTCTGCCTACTCAGGACAAAAACAGGCTTTTAATAATCCAGCAAAAATTTCGGAATCAAAAACTTTGGCATTTTGCCCTTCAGAACATTTAGACCGCTACAATCTCGAGAAACGCCAGCAGGAAGAAACCCCCTCGGTCAGTTTAATTAAGCAAACCCCATTGTACCAAATTTTGGAAGCTGAGCTAGGACCACCCCCCATGCATTGGAGTAAAGTAGAAGACATCGACGTCCTTCGAATGGTGGCAACCGTTTTTACCCCTCTGGGATTAGAGCAAGATGAGGAAGTGCGCGATTTAGTGGAAGTTGTGTTCGACATTAAAGGTCTCAGGGATATAATTTTTGATGTTTTAAAGAAGCAAAGGTTAGCTCAGGAGAGGGAGGCGACACAGGAAAAATCGAGAAGTGAGGATGGGAATCGAACCCCCGTAGAGGAACCGTCAGAGAATGGAGGGAAGTCACTTATAATGACAACTTGCAGTAATGAAGAAGATATAAATAGGGATAGAAAGAGTTTCGAGGCATTAGATAATACTATGGAGGTAGATAGCCAAGTGGACAAGGAACAGAATAATGGGAAGATAGAAGAGATAGTTGAAAAGCAAGTGAATGTATTGGATGCGAAACCGTTTCTAGAATTAGAAGAGTTAGTGCCCCTCCCCGAAGCTGTAACTGAAGCAGCAGAATTTGTCGCATACGACTGTAGCCCTCTAATCCGAACGGATACAGATGAAGCTAACCCGGACATACATACAGCAGACAGCAGCACGGAAGAAAATATACTGATTATTTGCACGCCCCTCCTAAGTAACTTGGAAGAAAAGCCCCCCGAAGTGTCACTCAATGCTCTGCAGCCAGACGTAGAATGCACAACCTCCCTTTCATGTTTTCCTGCTGCGGCGGAAATCGCCACCTGCTGTACGGACAGATTGGCTGAAGAATCAGCACCACCAAAGGCTCGATTTGTCATGCTAGAAACCGGTAGCCGCATCGAGAGAGATCAGCCCCTACCTCGGCCAGTCCTAACTAACCCTCCTAGCCGCCGATTTGCAGAGGAAAATAACCAAGAGATATTGATAGGTAGCACACAGGTCCCCGAGAAAGGACAGAAGCGTAGTTTGAATGCGCATAAGTTTGAAGTAAAGAAAAGTGTAACGTATGTGTGTAAGATGGGACCAGAGAAACGATCATTTAGCAAGGGTTTACCAGTAAGAAGGGTTAGGAAGAATTTTAGAAGTGGATTGAAATTTAGTAGAGTAACTAAATGTAAGGAAAAGAGCGCCGTTAATTCGCAGAGAATGAGGGTCAGGGTCAGAGAGGCCAGGTATATCCAAGTATTGAGAGCAAGTAAATTAGTTAAGCAATGGAAGACTAGAAGAAAAAAGGGAGAACTAAATATTAGTTGTGTGGGTGGAAAAGCACAATCACAAAGTAGCAACGTATCCCCTCACAGAGACAGCGAAAGTATTAGCGTATCCGCAGAATTCGCCTTGGGGACTAGGATTTTGACCAGCCAGCCGCCCAGAAACACTCGCAGGGATCGTCCATCACCGCCAGTTGCTGTTGCCACCGAAGATCAAACTTATCGGCGCCGCAGCGGCTCATCAACGGCAGCGCGCCTGCAGTCGATCAGAAGGGAGCGGAAAGCAAAGCAGGTTCTCCCCCACCCCCACGCACGCTACTCAGGAGAGACGAAGGACACGTGCAGCTATGACGCAACAACCAGCGCGAAGCGAGTCTTCGGCGCTCGCACCTCCCGAGGCCGCATCTCCGTGGTGACGTCAGCTGCTCATTCTTGGAATGGAGTCGGAAGCATAGAACGCTCACGCGAGAAATCGAGAGAATTTCTCCCGTGCGCGGTGGCCTGGCCGCAAGCGGATGGTGACGTGCGCAGGTGGTGACGCTTTGGGAAACCTGGCGGGACAGCAGGTTCTACGCACTCCCCCCCACACACACAATCAATCAATCAATCAGCCGGAAGGAACGAAGCAGCTATTTGAAACAGTGTAGACCGAGTGCAAAGCCCTCCATTTGAATAATAGACTTGAGATTTGAGAAATAACTATAAATGAGTTTGCTATTGGAGATTTGAGTTTTTTTTTGAAGTGTCTTGATTATCGATTTGAGTTTTTGAGAAGTAATTTTGTCACGATTAAATGAATTGATGGAGAGATAATTTTTGATGATCATTGTCAGAGTAACTTGAAAAAAAAAATGATTTTGTTATCAGAGATTTGAGTTTTTGAGAAGTTATTTTGTCACGATTAAATGAATTGATGGAGAGATAATTTTTGATGATCATTGTCAGAGTAACTTGAAAAAAAAATGATTTTGTTATCAGAGATTTGAGTTTTTGAGAAGTAATTTTGTCACGATTAAATGAATTGATGAAGAAATAATTTTTGATGATCATTGTCAGAGTAACTTGAAAAAAAAAATGATTTTGTTATCAGAGATTTGAGTTTTTGAGAAGTATTTTTGTCACGATTAAATGAATTGATGGAGAAATAATTTTTGATGATCATTGTCAGAGTAACAATTAGATGATTTTGTGATTATAAGAGTAATTGTAGATGATTTTGCTATTATAGGAGTAATAGTTGGATGATCTTGCTAGTATAAAGTGAGTTCACTATTAAATGAATTAATGGAGAGATAATTTTAAATGATCATTGTCAGAGTAACTTAAAAAAAAAATGATTTTGTTATCAGAGATTTGAGTTTTTGAGAAGTAATTTTGTTACTATTAAATGAATTTTTTTTTTGAGAAGTATTTTTGTCACTATTAGATGAATTAATGGAGAGATAATTTGAGATGATTATTGTCAGAGTAACTTGAAAAAAAAAATGATTTTGTTATCAGAGATTTGAGTTTTTGAGGAGTAATTTTGTCAGGATTAAATGAATTGATGGAGAGATAATTTTTGATGATCATTGTCAGAGTAACAATTAGATGATTTTGTGATTATAAGAGTAATTGTAGATGATTTTGCTATTATAGGAGTAATAGTTAGATGATTTTGTAGTATAAAGTGTTTTACTGAGAAAGGATTTTTGTTTTATTGTTGGAATTGTAACTAACTTCAGGAAGTTCTTGCTAATTAGAAGTGTAATCTGTACCATAAGATTTCTAAGTTCTATGTAACAGTGAGTCACGTGGCGGTAAGCACGAAGACAGACTGTGTGTTTGCAACTTGAGTACATGTGGAAAGCCAGATTGGTGACCCTTTTCCCTGTTTTCTCTATTTCATGTGCTGTGGAGCCTCCTGCACCCGACGCCCACCAGAGCGGCCCAGCCGGACCCCAACTGTGAATCACTGGACTTTCTTGGTGTTGTGCAACAATATGAACTGTGTGACCTCTTAGACTGTTTGCAACAGATGGACTCATGAAGGAAAGGCCAGATTCCAGATCGTGATGGGTGACCCTGGAGATCATCTTCAACAATATAGTGCCATCTTCAGTGCAGTACGGTCAGTGACCTTTTCCCTGCCCCGCCTGTCCTCCTCTCTCGCTAAAGGGGGATAGGTGTGTCGTGCCCTCAGGAATTGATCCTGCGGACACGACTTGGGCTAAAAGGTCCTTGAATATGTTTTTCTCGAAGTGTGAACAAAGACCTGGTTAGTCATCGCGGTTCCAAGAACTTACCAGTTCAACTGGATGACACCAGTGTCCGGCATCGCCCCAGGAGCCAAGAACTTCCGGACCCAGAGTTCGGACCCGCCACCAAAGAGGCCGAATAGGCGGAGCGATGCCCCCGACGTCCAATGGCAAGCGCCCGCGTCAGCTTACGACGCTGACCACCGCTAGAGGTCGGTGTGGAGAGAAGCGGCAATTTTTTGAACTGCTCAAGAGTAGAGAAAGGACTTGTCTCCATGTGTTTGGACAGCGAAGACGTCTTTTCTTGGCCGGGAATCGGCAAGGTTTTAATGTACCTAGTTAGTTAGAACTGTTTTAATTTTTCGTCTAGCTATACCTAGGCGATGGGCCTTCAACGGACAGTGCTGATCTTCGCAACAAAGGCTCCTGCAGCGACCACCTCATCCAACAGGTAGGGTCACCCTCATTCATAAATCTGGTATCCTGTCCACAAAGTCTGCTAACCGCCACTGTGTTCTGGGGAATAGCCCCGTACTTGGACTTTAGAGCTGGTAGCTCAGCCACATGAACAGACTTTCGCCTAAACGGTTTGGCGTCTAATTGTAAAGGCGGTCATCGCCTGAGAACTAGTAAGTTCGGCTGTATTCCCCGAAGGGAACTCCTGGTCCTGAAGTTTATTTTTCGCAATGTACTATAAATAAATTATGTTTAAATGGTAATATCTGACTACTCCCTGTCTTTTCCAAGATTGAGTCACGTTTGGGTTATTGCAGAGGTTTCCTTCTCGAAAGTCTGCACAAGTAACAGCACGGCCAAAATAGAACGGGAGGGAGTCAGAAATTTAATGACGGACCGCCCTCATAAGAAAGGGGGGTTCACGTCAGTATTCCTAATCAAAATAGCCCATTTGTATTAATTAAAATATAATCTATTATATTCCTGTGCAACCCATCAGGTGAAACCCACGTATATTTATAAATGTCCCGGTGTTTGTAGTATGTATTAGTTGTTCAGAAACCATTAAGTTTACTTACCTGTAGGAGACGTTCACCATTGCCATTGAAACTATCAATGCCAAAGGGACCTAAAATTCCTGCCTATAGGTCAGAGTTAGTACCAACCTTAGCAATATCTCCTTTCTTTAGAGAATTCAAAATATAATATAGCTGCCTGTAAAATATTCTTTTCATTCTCATCAGTGTCCTTCGTGGAGTCTCTGATGAACCACAGAAGAACCACATGAAGTGGTTGTCTTTAATTATTGTTTTAAATTTTGCTTATTTTTATGATAAACGTGTTGTTCCTACAAATTTTACTACCATCATCAGAGACCTACGTAACAACAGATGATATTCATCTTTAATTATTGTTTTAAATTTTGCTTTATAAATTCTTTCATTAATGCAGTCATATCCTGGATATGACTGCATTATATTATACCGCCAGTGATGTCCTAGTGAAGAACATCACTGTCGTATCTCTGCCAAGAAGCAAACCGATAAGCCTAGAATACAGAGGTGTCCTCACGCTGGAATTCCTGCGTGAGAACATCAAGAGAATAATATCAACGTAACGTCCTCACGTTCCTATACTTGTAGAAAGAAAATGATTAGTAGGTTTTTAAAAGGAAACTAGATTTATTGAGAAACGTAGGACCAACAATATCAAAAAGCCCCGTGATCGCGGGCATGGGACAAAGACCTGTTCCTCCACCGCTACAGGCTGAAGTTATCCATGCTACTAGGAACTTGAAGCACCACCGTTTGAAGTGGAACTTTTCAAGAGCTAAAAGACCTACCTGAGTCACATTACTCCGGTTTAGGATTAGAGACGTGTGACTAGCTAAGTGAGGGTTCAGGTAGCTGCGATGTCCTATGATCAGGATTATCCACCAGCTGATATAAGGTATCCCGTCCCTCTGTTCACTTAGGACTGGCAACCCAAAAGCAAACAGAAAACACAACGGCAAATTCTCTCTCAACAGATGGCCACTACTGCAGCAAGTCCAGAATCCAGAATCAAGCTCAAAGCTGTAATCCAGTCTAGTCTCGTAGGCATAAATGGTCATCACCATGACCCTGGGAAGTTTAACACTCCTCAACGGGGTAGAAAGAAAGAAAAAATTTGTCGCAGATGACCAGATCAGTAGGGCACACCGGTCTGACAGGCCTTCACTTCTGTTCCCTTCAAAAAGAGAATATCTCTTTTGAAAGGTATTAACGGCATGCACCGAGGGAAGGCGGGGTCGGGCATTACGTGCCAGACCCGGGAGGTTCTATGCGTCATCACTGGGGATTGCTGCACTGCTATCCTTCCAGTTTGTGCCGAACATTTACTGACCAGAAACGTTAGTGGTGAAAATTTGCAATGCAGGCTAATTTGTGATCCGATCCTGGTAAAATCAGAATCAAATAGGGAGGATAGAATCAGTAGCTGTAGTGATGATAATCCAACATTCGGTACTTAAAGCGTGAAAATATCGTTGTTGAAAATCTGTTATTCTTAAACCTTGGACGTATCATTAAGATACATCCGTGATATATAGCCTTCGGAATAAGGGGGAAGTTGATATTGTTGAACGAAAGACAAACAATTCTATTAAATTACTATATATATTTGGTGGTAGTTTAACTCTGAATATACCATTTAATGAATAATTCAAAAATGGAACAGTTATACAGGTAACTCTCATTTAATGCGGGAGATGAGTTCCGGGAAGATCATCGTTAAACGAATTACCGTGTAAAACGAGGGGATTTTTTATTTGTTTGCATTTTCGCCTATCTTGTTAATAATTTTTCCTTTTCCTGGTTTCGTAATAGATGTTTTATTTCAACAAAAATAATTATAATTCTCAATACTTATTTAATGATTTCATTTATGCATAATTATGTATATAAATATGTGATCGATTAATTAATTTTACACTTTATTTCTTAATATGGAGCGAAACTAGCTGGTTTGCTTTGCTTGCCACTGTTTTGTGCGTAATGTTTATTTGTATCCATTAACTGGTCACAACATCGTCTTATGGCATCCAATCACTAAATATCAATATCATGATCCTTTAACAAATCCATGCATTTTTTGTGCAGTGAAAGCGCTTCAATGTATACCACGTGAGAGTTATCCATTTCAGTTCGTTACAGGAGCTGTTGTCCCCTTTGAGAATGCCAGTAACCGGCACAGAATCGAAAAATAAATCATAAACATATAGTATATACTGAGATGCCAATTTGTTAGGTACACCACCTAAATGTGTGATACAGAGTTCAGTGTTGTTTATACAGTTTCATGACCTTCACAGGCATCTTCATTTACCTGCAGTTTCTTCGATTTGCATAAAGATGCTCTGGACAAAATGTTTTGGCTCTTCGGTATATATTATGCATTTTTCAAGCAATGTTTTGAAAACTTCTAAAACGAAGGGGAAAGCATTTTACTGCAACAGAATTCAGTTTCTTACCATCACCCCTATCCCCTTACTCTTAATTTCTTTTTCTAGACTGACTGTTATATTTCATTGGTATTATTATGAATCAAGATTTTTTTTTTTATATTTGCTTTTAATACATTTCTTTAAAAGCAGAATTTGCTAATGGCATCGTCAGTTCCAACTGTCCGTCCATCTGTCTGTGTGTTCAATATCTCTGTAACCAATCGATCGATTTCATTGGTTCTTTATGCTTTGGATGCAGGAAAAGTCTCAGTTTACACGCATATGTTTTTATATCTGTGTTTCTATGGGCGTAATGTTCTGCAACTAATCAACCGATCTCGATATATCCTTTTTTCATTCCATGGAAGAAAGGATCCAGTTTAGCACGCGCATATTTTTAATTCCCAATAAGGAGGGGGTTAAGGTACTTAAAAAGTTGTTACATCTTTAGTTGGACCATTAGAAGAGAAATATACCAAGGAAACGTGTACTTTCATCCGTCCAGAGCGAATGAAATTTCACTTTTTTGTGTAGAGATTTTTCATTCCCTCCTAAAATCGTAACTATTTGTTATCTTTTTTTAAATGTACCTAAAAGCCGTGACCCTGTGTGCCATACCCTGTGCATGTTAAAGAACACACTGAATATCCTTGATGGGAGGCTGCCATCTGTCTCCCAGTAGCTGTTTCAATGGGTTCCCTCCCCGAACCTTATCTTAGCCTTCGTGGTCCTTGAGATCTGATCATTTTTACACATGGTGTACAAAAAAAGGATCGTTCAGAGGTAAAACAACGGAATCCAACCTAAGCATGGGTATTACTCAATTAATTAAATCAAATAATAAAATTAAAACTCATTCATGTTTGAGCAAGCTTCTGAATGCACGAAACTTTAGTCATACAGAAGTTAATCCGATACTGGTTACATTAAACGGTTCTCCTCACTGAGTTACTTTTATAGCAAATGGGTTCGTATGTGAAGAGAAACACTTTCTAGTGTAAGAGAAGCTTTCTACAGAGTACTGCAACGAAATGATCATTCTCCTCTGTGGATACGTAGATGCCGTTCAAGATTTTTCTTATTCTGCGATGTTTTCCACTTGCGAAGACAATCTCCAAAGTCAGTGGGCACATCATTCTTGATGTTGGTTAGACAATTGGTAGAGCAAGGACACCCGAAGAATAGGAATCCCCGACTTTTTTCTTCCTTTCGATGTCTCTTCTTGTGTTTAGTGAGGAATTTGGATGATGTAAACCTATATTGGCAATTGTCACATTCATAAAAGCTCTGACCTATTTCAGGGAAAGGAAACAAATAAAATATTATATTATTTTAATTCAAATTAATATACTGATAAAAAGTAAGCAACGAACTAGTTATTATTTCAGTGAACTATAAGTTGACACAAAAAATTTAAACCGAAGTAAGAAATTTTGAGACTAAATGAAATAGTTCAAGGTCCGCAGGCAAATTTGATTTTCTAAAAATATACGGTAACAACATTATGGTATATTTCTCACTCTACTCTTTACTGATTCACTCCCTCAGTGACCTTATACTTTTATGGTGGCTTTTTTAAAAATGAGGCCTTCGTTATTCACGTGAAATTAGAATTAACAATTGGACGTTTGAATATTTATCATAAAATAATTGAAAAATATATTTTTTTTTCTGGAGCATTCTAGCAAATGTTTTTTTTAACCATTTTTATATCTCGCTGCTTTTCGGACAATGCGATGTGGAATATGCACTAAATTCGTTAATAAGCTTAAAATTTAAAAAAACAAACACATTTTATCGCATAATCACGAATTTTGGCTCACGTTCCGCAGACATCTGCTGGGCAATTTTTGGCGAATTTCGGAAAACATGCGGAATCGAGTTTATGAGCGATATTTTGATTTCATACTTCGTTGACTCACTCTCTCTGTGATCTTATATTTTTGCGGCTTTTTTAATGCAGCCAGCGAATTCAAATAACTATAAAAATTCATTACTGCGCTTGATCACGCTTACTGATAACTGTCGCCATTTTCATCGTTTAATTTTCAAACAATAAGCGATGTGGAATATTCACCGCTTATATTAACAAGTTCATGTTAAAATATTTAATCATATGGTTATATATGAATCTGCTTCTACTGGTGATCGATTCCCCTATAAAGACTTTTACATCACAAATGGGAGATTTATGTCATGTTGCAATTACCGAGATATAGGTGGATATCTTAATAGATAGGATTGGTTTAATAAATTGGCTTAATAGATAGGATACCTTAATAGATAGATAGATTGGTTGGTTAGGTGTTCGCTACAGATTAGTTAGGCTACTAGATTAGTTAGGTGTTTCGCTACAGTTACAATAGTGATTGAAATCTGTTGATATATACGGATTGGCAAAATTATGGTAACAACAAAAAAGTGTCCTACCCTTATTGTAGGATCTAATTAAGTGAAAATTCGCCAGATATGTATTTTTAGTATAACTTGAAAAGCTATAGAAAATGAGAGATTTCATACCCTTGATGAAAATATTACAAAACCATCATTATAACAAGAAAATATTAAGCATCGCAAAAGTTGAATTCAGATGCTTCAAAATATGCACATATAGCATCAATATGCAGTATGATTCTCTCCCATTTCTAAACAGGCCTGGCAGAGTTGCTCCAGGCTCGATGTAAGGTTCTTCAGAATGGCATCCCACAAGAACCTACTTTATCTCATTGGGTGACAAAGGAGGTGGCGGACGATTTGCAATGCGTCTTCCTAAGGCATACTACACTTGAAGTATGGAAATTAGTTCTGGCAACACAGCCGACCAGGTCAATCTTTGAATAAATTCCGTTTCTAAGTACCCCTGCAACAGGTGAGCTCTATGTCGAAGGACACTGTCTTCCATGAGCAGGAAATGAGCTCCAAACACACCTGTAAAATTTACATATAGGTTTCAAAATATCTTTCCCATATCGCTGAGCAATTGTGGAGCCTCCATCGAATACCTGAAGTATGGCCACTGCAGAGCAGCACACCAATTCCACCACTCATCTCTGATATTGGAGGAATGGTATCGCATTCCTAGTTTCCTCCAGATTAAACAGCAGCTAGATTCGCTATAGTCTAAATCGAGACTTTTCAGGAAACAGAACATTAGTCGATCTTTCAGGCTCCAAATGAAATGTTGGAGCACCATTTTAGATGAGCATTTCAGTTTGTTGGGTATTAGCGAGATACAAATCACTGGTCTCCTGTCACAGAGTCCTCTCGCATTAATCATTCGTGGCACTGTTCTGATGGAAATCTTTTCATCTGTGCTTCACAAACCTCGAGAGAGAGAGAGTTGATGTGAAGTCATTGTACTGCTCCTCCTTGCCATTAGAACCAGAAAATTATCTGTTCAGGGTGAAGTAACTCTCGAATGCCTTTGGCCAGCTCTTCTGTCAATGGTTCCTGTCTCAAGGAACTGTTTCCAAAATGTCAATATCATTTTTCTCGGCACATTTAGTCACCTTGTTACCTCCGTCTGAGGATGTCCAGCTTCAAGTAGTCCACTGCCGCCACCGCGTGGATCTCTAAATCAGGGATGCAATATGTAGTCCCATTGGGATCAAATGCAGTATCAGTATGTAGTTCCGTCAGGATCAAATGCAGCATGTCGTTCCTACAGGATCAAATGCAGTGGAGTCTATGATTGTTTGCCAAGTTCCACTATATTGTAAAAATTTTCAATTAAACAAGCAAATTGGTGTCCAGGGAAGACGACTGAATTATCCATCATCTTCTTTAAAACGTTGGCAGACGGATTTCGTAAGGTGGAAAATTGCATTATCATCCGGTAATTATCCTTCTATATAAGTTAACCAATATGCCATTTACATATTCCGCGGAATTCCTTTTGTCAACCTTGAGACATATTAGTTGACACAGTCCCTGCCGTGTTTATTGCTTCAGAGTCATAGAGTTAATATGATGGATGTGGTTGGTACCATATCCTAGTTCTGCCATCTGTAAAAGAGATTACATACGTATTTCATATAATCACATGACTCGTTCCCCGTACCATCTACTCCACTCATGCCTCTTCTGATAATACTGACATCTCGTTTTACGCTTTTTAGTCGATACTAAAGGTTTCCGAATGAGCTACCGACTTGTAAATTAATTTATTTATTATTTATTATCTAAAGTTTTAAGAGCGAACTGTCTGTGTTGATGTGCCAGATGTTGAAAGTAGTGGTTATTTCATAGAGAATTGAAGTCGTTTCACTTTCAAGTGCTTTTACAATGCTCTACAGTTTCTCTCCCATAGTATCAGTAGCAGGGATTATTTCAGTTGTTACTATGCCAGGCTCCATATCTGCAATTCCTAGGTTAAACTATCATATATGCAAGAATCCCTTGGGGAGAGATCGAGTAAGAGATCATGATCATTTTACTGGAGAGTTTCGAGGAGCCGCACATGACGCATGTAATTTGAATTTTAAAACTGGAAAAGATTCGTAAGCTCGGCTTTTCCGTGTTGCCCGTATGGATAATTATTGATAAGTGAATAGGGTTATCAAGAGTGTGTCTAAAGGCCTCAGAAAGAGGGGGAAACCTAGGAAGCGGTGGACACACAATGTCGGACAGGACCTTGTTAGAATTGGTGTGCAGGGCCATTTGCAGCAGATATAGTTTAGGACTGAAATGCTTGGAAAACTAAATTGCACGGTTTTGTTGGACCTCCATATAGCCATGGCTGCTTGATGATGACGTGATGAGTTTTGTATCTGAGATGCTATTGACATAACATGGCCTAACATACTTAATGAAATGGCCTCTAGTCTTTTCAAGAACTAGTTCCTAAAGAGTGCATGTATCATTTAGTGTATATGTGCTCTTTAGGGACTCGTCCGTAAATCCCGTAACTAACGATTTGAGGGGAGAGGATATGTTCTAATGTGGAACTCCTTATCTTTTAATAAAAATGTATTATTTTTTAATGTTATAGACATTAGAAACATTAAAATGAAAAAAAATGCTATATTCATTTTTTTCGATTAGTATATTTTTGCATTCTCCGATTACAAAAATCAGGTTTTTTGAAACATATTATCTCTTGTTAAGTATTACTAATTATAACTAATTATTTTATATAATTAACTGCTACCACCTTAACAATGATTTGATATGGTTACATCAGTACAAAAAGGGAAGATTCTTACACAAAATATGTTACTTAAATGAAAGTGACGATCCGGTCATGATTGGGATGCTAAATTCGTCTGATGTGACATTATTTGTTACGGAAGACTTGCTATGATATTTATTAGTGATACATTTTTATGGTAATTTGTAGCGACTTACATGTAAGTCACTGAACCAGAATCTAGTCATCTTAGAGAATGAAAACTTTGATTGAACGGAGGTATAATACTACACTAAAATATGTAATGATTTATAGTGGTAGCCATTTTTACTCCTCTTTTAATCATCTTTCTTTAACTGAAAGCATAACATAAAAACGAAAATTTAGCGTTTCGTTTAATGATAACTAAAATATCTAAAACTTTTATGATAAGTTAAAAGTTAAGAAATTGTTTTTATAATTACACTGATCACCTTCACAATGAAATGAAGAATATTATCTTTTGTAAACTATGTCTCTTTATCTTTATATATGAAGTGACCCAAAATAAACTAACAATATTCCTGTAAGCTTATAGTAATAACTTAGTGGATATAAGAAATATTTGAAATTTATACATCATAAATCACTGTTGAAGCAATGCATAAATGCTTAGGTTTCATGTTATACAAATGGAGGAATTGTAATTTTCAATATTAGAAGAAGCACAGAAAATGAACTGTAAACATGGGACTCATCTCAAATTGCCCAGGTTTATATCTAAAAAGTGCTTTCTCGACTAGCATCTGTAATTGTAGTTATGGCAACTTGCAATGACTGACTCCGTGGTATAAAGCAATCAATAGAAGATATCTCGGTCGACAACTGTTGGCTTAGGAATCAGAGTACCTGACATGCCATTAGAAGGTCGTAGGTTCGTACTAAACCGGGATCAAGTCAATATTTCCTCTATGCTTAGGATTGTTCATTCTGCTTATTATTTATGATTTTTTTCCATTTAGTTAAATAACAATATAAGTTTATGTATATTATTTATCGGATTTTTAAAAATAATTCTCCAAAATGTACATCGTTTAAATCTATTTTGTGTATTGTAAATAGAAAGCACCGTTTAGGTAGCCTTCTACATTTGGAGTTTGAGGTGGTTTCCTCATTAGTCTATTCCTAAGTAGATCACATTTGATCACTCATTCTCGCCATGTAATTAATTGAGTCCTTTGGCATCAAATTGAAACCTAAACATGACTTCTAATTTGGCATTGAAGGAATTCCCATAACTTTCCCTTTTTGCACTTTTCTCAAATTCTAGATTGTAGCATATAGCATAATTATGATTTTTCGAAGTACGAAGATAAAAGATCCCCTAACCTTGTCCATCTGTGGGTGTCCAATAAGTGGCATGAGTCGCAAAGGACAAGACAAAAATCATCAAAAGGTGAGCTCCAGGGGGCAGAATTGTGCGGTAGGAATTCTCGGACATATGACCCGTGAAGTCATTTTTGTAATTCACAAGCAATAAGTTTCATCATAATCAAGGTAGCAATTTTAATGATCTCACGCGAATATGGTCGCTATCAATGAAATCAAGTCTTTTTTATCTTTATGTGTTAGACAAGAAAGGTATTTTAAACTTTTTTATCAATATTTATCTCGATTAATTACATGGTCAGGAGGACCGATTTGGTAATGCAACTTTATGCTGCATTACCAAACAGTCCTCCTGACCCATAGCTCTAGCATCTGAAAGTTTAAGAATTTCAATTGTTATATACTACCTACATAACAAAGTACCGAATTTTTGTCATATCAGAAGAAAGCCAAATTCGATGCTCCACAGCTTCTAAAATATGATTTTTTGTTAAATTTTGACAGAATATAAAATTATCTGTCTAATATATTTACACCGAAGACCCAAAACACTATGACCAGCTGCCTAATATGATGTTGAACATCCACGTGCCCCCAAAAGAGCTGTTACCCGTCCAGACATGGACGATACAAGATTTCTAAAGGTGTCTTGTGGTATCTGGTGCCAACACGTTACCAGCAGAATCTTTAACTCCTGTAAGTTACGTGGCTTTGCTAACGCAGATCGGATATTCTGTTCCAACACAAACTACAGATGCTCTATTGGATTGCTGTCTGGGAAAATTAGAGGTCACGGCAATACCTGAAAGTCTTAATGTTCAGCGCACCATTCTTGAACAATCCGGCCAGTGCGGCATGGTGCATTATCCTGGTGAAAGAAGGCACTATTAGATGAGTATACTGTTGCTACGAAGGCATGTACCTGCTCTGCAATGATGTTTAGTTAGGTGGTAGACGTCATAGTTTTTTGCACATGACTGACTAGACCCATGATTTCCCAGCAGAACTTTGCCCACAGCATTACACTTCCTCCACCGGCTTATTTTCGTCCCACAGGGCATCTTCCGCAGGTAAACGATGCACAAGTACACGGCCGTCCAAATGGTGCAACAGGAAACGAAATTCATCGGAAGAGACGTCCTTCTTTCAATCATTCAAGGTTCAGTTTTGATCAACGCATAACATTGTAGGTGCTTTCGATAGTGAACTGAACTTAGCATGGGCACTCGGAACGACCTGCAGCTGCGCAGTCCCATTTTCAGCAGGGTTCGATGTACTGTGTGTTGTGACACATTACTCCCGACACCAGCATTAGAATTACGGGCAAGTTGCTTCACAGTATCCCTTCTGTTGGCTTGTAACATATGGGATAGCCTTCGCTGAGCTCTAGCATCGATGAGGTGTTGTCGACCCACACCTTGCTGGCGGTTAGTGGTTTTTATCTCCTCAGACCACTTTCTGAAGGTACTAACCATGACTGACCGTGAACACCCAAGAAGCCTTGCCGTCTCAGAAATGCACTGACCCAGTCGTCTGTCGATTATAATTTTGTCTTTGTCAAATCATTTACGTCCGCTGCTTTTCCCATCTGAAGAACAAGAATAACACTGATTAACAGAGCTCAGTATCAGGTGTTATTTATACCATTTCATGATCTTCACACGCGCCGTCGTTTACCTGCAATTGCTTAGATTTGCATAAACACACGGTGGTCATAATGTTTTGGCTCTATTGTGTATATTTTAATTTTCAACTATATTTTTTCAATATTTCAAGAATTACTGAAGTTCGAAATTTGAACAACAGCATCAATAGCAGACATAAAAACTGCTCAAAGGTTATTAAAATTTGATAAATGACACACTTGGCGACTGATAAAAGAAAGATATGGGTTCAAGCCCCAGGTAACGTATGGATGTTTCTTGCACTGAAAGCACGTACCGATGTGTTTGAGAAGGTCGTCATCTATCTGTTGGAGCATTAAATCTTGGTTCCGTTTGCAGGAGAGAACCATACACTTTACACATTAAAGAACACTCTGGATGGCCTTGACAGGAGTTTCCATCTGCCTTCTAGCAGCTGTCTGGTGAATCTCCTCTTCCCAACCTTCTCTGAGCCCTCGGGTTATTTGTAAACTCTCCATTCAGCCCATTGTGGACAAAACCGTGATGTTCGGAGATATACCAATCCAACCCTGAAGACGCTAGCTAAGGTTTCGAAACGGAAGTAGTCTCCTTCTGATTGGCATCCCGGACATTTCACTGTAACGTGAATGGAGTTATTTGAAATTAATCTTAAAGTCAAACCTTCATCCCATGATGGAATCAAGATCAATTTCTTCAGTGAAGCTTTTAGCCTTGTATCGGAACTCCTGAACATATACAACACTGAAGGGAAGATTAAGAGACTCTGTCTCTTCTTCACTCTAATTAAGGTATTCTAGATGCTCATACTGCTCTTTGCTCTAACTAAGTCTCTAATATTTTCCACATCATTCTTTAATAGCGTGCACCGTTGATTCACTTAAAATGTAATAATCCGGCAATCTACAAGCACTATTGACTTTCTTATTTATTTATCATTACACGCCTCTGGGGTGTATAGTTGGTTTCATGCTTTTGTATTAAAATTATGTAAGATAAAAAAATGGAAGTAACTATATTTTACTTATTACTATAATGAAACCCTACTTGCCATATAAATGAAAAGTGACTGATTCACCTTCTCATATGGTTTGATTTTGAAACTCCTGACTTATGACCACAGTTCTAACGAGAGAACCAACTGCAGGGGAAAACGTTATCTCATAATAGAGAGCGCCTGTATTGTAATCTGCAGTTCCCAGTCCCACTGTGAAACGTTGAGATTTATCTCCACTAAATCTCCATTCTCCTGTCTGTCAGTAGACAACACCGATGAGCTTGGAAAGGCCGATGTCCGTCGGATGGGATGTACCTCCTCTGTGAAGAACACTGCCATGGGAACGTTAAAGATTTGATGGAAGTCTGCGATCACTCTATCGTAACAGCTATGCAGTGGGACCCCCTTCTCACAACCTCTGAGCCCTCGGGGTCCTTGTGACCTGGCCTTTAGTCATTGTAGGCCAAAAAGTGCCTCTCAGAGGTTAAATAACCAAATCCATTTTTTTTTCTTTCGACAGCTGCTCATTCCTTCTTATCCAGTTAGATGTGTACATTGGCAGTCATAAAAATTCTTGAAAATCACAAGCGAAAAGAAAACTTTTACATCAAAATTGATAATGGAACAAAACGTTGTTTGAAGTTTCTCTAACGATTCGTTTAGCGTTGATCGTTTGAAAAAAATATGGTCAATCGAACCTTGCAAATTAATATTCATATATTTTAAATACTGAAAGAATCTTTTGAAGATTCGGATTTGAAGTTATATTTTAGTCTCATTTTACAAGGAGCTTGAAATTTGGTTTTTATTTTTGACATCATACATTCAAATTTTATCTACCACTGTAATTACTGTATAAACCAGATTAGTTAATCAGATATTTGGCTTTAAGTGGAGCTCGAGGGACTTGGAGCTCAGACCTTGAAGAAGCCGACATGTTTTTGCTTAGCTCCAACAAGTGAAATTTAGTTAGCTAAACCTTCACTTAAATTGCCTAATAGCATTGGGCGAGATCGGGTATCCAACCCTGGTGGTGCCCTTGGTCGGAAGGATAGGTAGAAATAATTTAATATTTTATTTAAACTTTAGTATATGTTTAGGATTTTAGAGATTGCAATTGAAATCTCTACATTTTTTGTGAATTGCCGTCTTTTGACTGCTTATTTCACTAATCTCTTTTAATCTCTCTTTTTTAATCTCTCTTGCAGATTAATTATATTTTCTGTTTCTAACTGACAATTTTACAATTGTCAGATTTAGAACATTTTAAACTTCAGTTGGAGTTTTATTACAAGTTATACAATTCCTATTAGAAATCTTCTTTAATTAATGTAAGTTTGCATTTACTGCGTCTAATAGATTGGATTATATAGTGCACATTGTTGTCACATTTATTTCTATAATATTTATCTACAAGTCTGTAGATAAATTCTCTGAATATTATTTTCAGTAAATACTAGTTTGTATTTTACTGTGTCTTGAACTGCATTGCAACCGTTTTTGATATATCTGTAACCTGTTTCGAGAAATGATATAAATTGTTATGAATATAACTTGTAAAAGTTTTTACAAGCATTTATATTTCTGATATAAATAAATGGTAATCTGAATTTTGATTATTTCGGTTTGTGAAAATCATATACAATTTCGAAAAGTCAGCTACCGGTAAAATTTCAAAAAGCACATCATCAGCTCAGAAGCACCAGAATTCGAAAATTCGAAAACACACCGCCCCGAGATATTAGAATTCGAAAATTCGAAAACACACCGCCCCGAGATATTAGAATTCGAAAATTCGAACACTGCAACGGCTCCGGTCTACGTCTTTCGGTCCGCTCAGAGGCATCCGAATCTATTATTGGCAATCCGGACAGCCCAGAGAGCTCTGATTCAGGGCGATCCGGATACGATCCATTAACGATTTACTTTGAAATAAAAATGAACTAATAAAAATTATGTGATCCTTATCGTTTGATTTATTTTTTTAATTTCGCACAATCAATAAATTTAAGATTTTATATTCAAATATTGTTCTCAAAAAATAAAGTAAAAAAATCTTAGCTGTAAACACTACATTACATGAGCTGCGTTTCTTCAGTAACGCAGCTCATTTAACTTTTATGAAACGCGCTGCACCGTTATTGGGGAGGTACCTTACATCCTTACATCCTTACCACCTTACATATTTCCTTGGTATAAATGCTCACCTTTGTTTCAAAATGTGGACACAACATATCTGTATGGGCTGAGTCCCATCCGCCATGTTGTTGTTGTTTAGGTCTTAGCTTCCCATCTTCGTTCCTCTTGGCTCTCGGAATTTTCATGTTGAAGACGAAGGTAGCTCGCAAGCCTAGGACAAGGAAACTCGGCCAAAAAGCGGTCCCATCTGGCAGCAATCACTCGACTGAAAAGAAAAATAAGTGTCATATGGGTGGCCTGACGCTCGGTTAGGTTCAGTATGCCCCAATCGCCACCTGCCACGGAAACCCAGGTGTTTCTTTTCCCAGCCCACGGCGAAGCTAGAGAGTAAGGAAAGGAGAGCGCATTTGGACACTCTTCTCTGAACTTTCGGTGTGAAAAGTTGATTTTCGGCGACGGTACTTGCTTCTACCTCATTCACGAAAAAGGACCTGGCATGTTCTTCCCCGGTATCGAGGGCGCAACTTTGGACACTAGCAAGGGGCAATTCTGCTGATGAGCAGTAGGATTCCGGCACCGACCTAAAGGACGACAGCTTGATATGTACAAGGAGACCCGTTTTCTTCTGTCCACACACGACAAAGGAATGAGATAGGGTCATTCTTTACTGATCTGGTCTCCCCGATGTTAAATGACAATTTGTCGCTGCAATTCTGATCTCGAACATTTTTGTTTGAGCCGTAAATTCTGATGCTCCCCAATAACGGTGCAGCGCGTGAAAGAGGAATTTTTGTCATTTGTGTGAAATCCACTTGAATTAAAGTAAATTGACTATAACTGAGAATAAGATTAAATTTAAATAATTGTTCCCAGTAAGTAATCTCACATCGATCTGCTTATTTGTTTTGTCTGTTGGTCTAGTTCTTGTACACCGAGATAGGCGAACAGCCTAGGCCTGGGATTGGTTGACCCCATCATTTTTATTATTATAAAAATTGCGGCATCAGGCCCACTTTCCCCGAAATGCTGATCCTGATGAAACAGAGGGCTTTGTCATTATCCCCTCATTTTTTTACGTTCCTCCCTAAAGTACAGCCACCTCCAAAACACACAGGGGTGGTCACGACATAAATGTAAGGAGATGCAAAATTCGCTCTCCACAAGTCGCGAACAAACAAACATTTCCATTCCATTTTTGGTTAAGACTTTTGAATTAATCGTGCACAAACCAAGTCATACGTAATTGAAGGCCCGGATCTAGAAAAAAATAAACACCAAGACAGAGTTCAAGCTCCATATTTACAGATAATATACATATCTATTTCTTCTATGGGCATCATCCAACCTACATTGGAGGAAATCATTCAGTTGATTCATTTGGGAAAAACGGAATATAATATCAAAATAGCAGCAAAATTCTCCATTTTCGAAGTCCGTATTAGAGAGATCAGATATATTTCTTGGTGGCTTTGTCTATGGAGATCATTCGTATATTATAAATTTCTCTACTCTCAAATTAATTACTATATCAATTAGTAGTTAAATTATCAATTACTCTTAGTGATTAAATAGACAGTTCTCCATTCCAATTCTCAATTAACAACCATTTGCATATTAATCTGGGAAATTGGTATAAATCTATATAACGCATAATTGCACATCTTCGATCTTCGATGTTCTCATCGCATTTTTATTGAGATTATGAATTTCACTTTTTATTACAAAGGATGGAAACAAAGTTTTGCAATAACTATGATCATACGAAAAGAAAAACATTTCCTTTATTGGAACGCGCAATAACTTCCTCCACCCATCCATCCCAAAAGAGCGTTTCAACAGAAATTGTCTTCCGATTGAAGATGTAAACGAAAATCTGTTTACCGCATAAAATGGAATATGTATAATTAGAATGATCATAATTTGGAATGTCCATTTTACCAATTGAATCTCTGTCACTTTAAATTATTTCGTTCAAGAGAAACAAAATGTTCAAAATATTTAATTTTATTCAGTGTTGATTTAGAGTTATGTGAGGTTTGGATCCTTGACATGATTGATTTCCAATTACTTTAAAACTACGAATAGAAAGGGATAAAAATATCAAAATCCAGTTTAACTAATGTCGGTTTTAAAGTCCAGAGGAAATTGTCACATCTTTCTTCTAAATGGGTTCCGTTAATTTCTTAATGTTTTGTTCGGATAAAAGATGCTAAATATATTCGTGTTATTGAGTATCGGATTAGTGAGACTGACGATAGTGTTGTGGGGTTTAGTTTCTTGAAATATATTCCTTTGAATTCCAATCGTTCCGTTTAGTAGGAACCGAAAGGTATAGAAGTATGAAATTCCGGAATAACAGAAGTCAGATTAGGGAGTAGAGTTGTAAATATCGCCCCTTTCCTCTAATGCATTCTGTTAATATCATATTGCTTTTTCGGATAAAAATGACTAAAGATATTCGTTTTATTGAGTATCGGATTAGTGAGAATGATAATAGTCTTATGAGATCTACTTCCCTGGAGATTCTTTTGAATTCCAATTGTTTCATTTCGAAGGAACAGGAAGTGATAAAAATATGCAAGAGTGTTTAAGAAGCGTCGAATAAGAGGGAATAGATTTAGCAAACATCGGCTGCTTTGATTTACTCTCTTGGTACTTTGCGTTCGTTTTTTTTTTGTTCAGTAAGAAAAAAAAATATTAGAAATTTTGTTTTATTGAGGATCGGATTAAGGAGTATATTTGAAGTCTTATGCAAATTGCGTAGTACTCTTTTGGCTTCTAACTGCTTCATTTAGAAGAAACAAACTTTAAAAAATTCCGTTGTAGTGGAATATCGGAGTATAGAGAATAGATGTATACCTTTTATTGTAGGTCGGATTAGAAAGAACAGATACAATTATCGATTACGTTGAGTTATAAATAATTTCGTTTTACGTAGTGCTGGATTTCAGAGACTTCCAAGAAGGATTGGTTTTGTTCACTAATCGAAAGTGTATATTAATTAGGTTTAGTAATTAAAAAAATATCACCGTCCCGTGGCCGAGTGGTTAGAGCGCTTTGCTAGTGATCTAAGGGTCCTGGGTTCTAGCCCCGAGTAAGGCATGGATGTTCGTTTTATGCTGAGGTCCTGCCATCCTGTAAGTCCTACTACTGTGGCATTATAAACTGACATTCTCCTGTCAGACCTCTGTGGCAAGCAACTGCTTGAGGGGGTATTTATTATTATTTTTTTAATTTAAA
The DNA here is from genome assembly GCA_038380435.1 of Ryuthela nishihirai. Taxonomy (NCBI): domain Eukaryota; kingdom Metazoa; phylum Arthropoda; class Arachnida; order Araneae; family Heptathelidae; genus Ryuthela; species Ryuthela nishihirai. Next base: position 540,138 of record JAWZYU010000059.1, read on the forward strand.
ATTACTTCTAAATGTTTTTCTATTTCCACTGAATTGTCGTATTCACAGAATTGTCGTAGACTTCAAATTCTCATCTACCGAATTGTCCTTCTCACTTACTGTCCACAGGAATTGTCGTAGACGAAACTACCACTACGAAAACAAATAAATTTATTTTAAGTAATAGCTTTCGTTTAATCCACTAATTATCATCCTGAACATGGGGAAATCTAGGTCCGTGGTTACCAGTGGAAGCCACGAAACAATTTAAAAAAAAAGCTATTGCGCTTATTTATACCGGTCCATTATTGAAACAGCGGCTCATAAAACAAATAATATACAAAATCTCGCTCAGTTCTTTCAATTATTGACCAAATATTTTTATGTGAATAAGTAAATTGTTTTTCCAATTCAAAGTACTCATTAAAAATGCATATTTTGGTTTTTTAACCAAGATACTTGATTTGCTAAAAACATAGTTTTTTTATTCATTTTTATTACTCATTAGAACTGTTTTTTTTTCTGTTTCAGGTACAGAATATTGATTGCTGCTCTTTAAGAATAGAGTGATAATGAATCTTCGATAAGTTTGGGTTGGACGGCTCTGCTTTAAAAAGGTTTACATCTGTATGAAATATTTCGTTTTCTGCGATAATCAATTTCGGCCTGCACGTTCTCGAAACGTGTCTTCAAGAACGTAAAGGAATTAAATAATTAAAAGGTAAAAATATTGTCTCATTCTGACAACCCTGTGAGCCACAATATTATTCACAACATGAATAAATTATTTGGTTTCTATATAGTGAATTTCTAAATAGTGACTATCATAGACTTTCTGTTCAGATATCTCCTATCTGTACGACTATATTTTATAGTCTAATTTAGGGGTTCTCAATGTGGGGTACGGGATAAAGATTTTGGGTTACGCTGCGAGAGCTCAAAAGTCGCAAATATATGTTATATATGTCTGTGTGTTTTATTTCATTCCCATTGTTATACTATAACAATAGTTTTATCTATCTATACAAGGGTTACGCCAGTTACATACACATTTCTAGGGGGTACGTGAAGCATAAAAGGTTGAGAACCACTGGTATATATTTTATTCTATTCCCATTGATATACTATAACTATTGTTTTATCCATCTATACAAGGGGTACGCCAGTTACATACACATTACCAGGGCGTACGTGAAGCATAAACGCTTGAGAACCACTGATATATATATATATATGTTTCATTTTATTCCCATTGTTATACTATAACTATAGTTTTATCTATCTATACAAGGGTACGCCAGTTACATGCACGTTTCCAGGGGGTACGTAAAGCATAAAAGGTTGAGAACCACTGATATATATGTTTTTTATTCCCATTGTTATACTATAACTATAGTTTTTTCTATCTATACAATGGGTACGCCAGTTACGTACACATTTCTAGGGGGTACGTGAAGCATAATAGGTTGAGAATCACTGGTCTAAATAATAGTGTATGTTACACAAACAAGAACAATTTTCCTTCCTTTTCAGCAGCACTGTTTGGCACTCAACGGTTTAAGTGGCCAGGTCATAAGGGCTGAAAGGAGGTTATAGAAATGGATTCGCTACGAAAAGCTGTTAGGAGACAGATGGAATCCTCTGGTCAAGGCCATTCAGTGTGTCCTTTAAAATGCAGGATAAGGTGTTTAGGCGCATCAAGACACGTCCTAATGTACCAACCGAGATGTCTATTTTTCCTTTCCAAGCTTAATGGCGTACTCTTTGTAAACTTTTGTAGGGTCTGTATATATTGGGTTGGGAGGATTGCAGGGATGAATTTCTATGCTCGCACAGTTTGACTAAAACTTGGATACTGCAGGGTTCGAGCCTTAAAATATAGTGCCGTCCTAGGATACTGATATTTAAAACAAAGATACCTGCAAATGTTGACGAGTTTGACATCATGCTTTAGAATAATCTGGTTATATTTATTCGCTGATGGGGCGGGGGTGGGTCAGTCGGTAGCGCGCCAGGCTCGTAATCTGTAGTTCCCAGGTTCGAGTCCCAGCTGGGTAAGCGTTGAGATTTATCTCCGCAAAATTCCCCGCCTTGCCCACGGTCAGTAGGGGACACCGATGGGCTTGGAAAGGCCGCCGTCCGTAGGATGGGACGTTAAGCCGTGGCTCCGTGTACGGGAGAGACATACCCTGTGCACGTTAAAGAACACGCTGGATGGCCTTGACGGGAGTCTACCATCTGTCTCCCAACAGCTGTTCCAGTGGGTCCCCTCCCCCAACCTTCTCTGAGCCTTCGGGGTCCATGTGACCTGGCCATTTAGCCCATGGTGTGCAAAAAAGTGCCGCTCAGAGGTAAAACAACCCAACCCTTATTCGCTGATGCAATTTGCAATCAAAGATTTTGGCGAAATTGAATTTGTATGAGTAGCGGTGAATCAAACATCTCACTGTACGGGACTTTCATTTGTGATCCTTTCTTAGCATTGATACCTTACCTTCAAGCTATCTTTGCTTTGCCAGTTGAGATATAGGGAGTTGATAATGGAAAAAATTCTGTGTAAGATATATAAGCAAATTAGATCTTTTCAAATTTATTCTATTTCGATGTCTTTTATAAATAAATCGAAATGAATTTCACCGTGAATTCACTAAATCTTTAATCACAATATGTCCTCTCCACATTAATAGTGATTTTCCTGTAAACATATTTTAAGCTAAATTTAATTTCGGCGTTAACTTTCATGTTATCGTGTAAAGATCATTTTTCACAGAGATGAGGGAATATTATTGAGCACTTTCAGCGCGCAGAGTTCCACTTCAGTAGTGTGGTTTTCGATACATATGCAAATAGTGCAAACTGAAGTAGTTTGAACTCAACATATGTAGTATGGTTTAAAAGGTAGATGATATTTTGAAAAATAGGGATAATTTCATCAGTATATTAAAACAGCTAATTTCAGTTACTCAGAGCAGTGATAACTATAAGGAGTGGCGTGACAAAAAATTTAAAATGGGTAAGGTTCTCACTTACCAGGCGACGATGAGCTGTACAAAAGTAGGCGTGACACACTCAAATTTGCCCACGCTTGAAAATAATTAAGCTTCTTTTTTACAAACATATCTAAAATTTTGAGTAAAGGCGTATGGACTTCCAAATTCAACCTAGCAGATACTCACCTGCCTCAAAGTAAATTTATATTATGCTCTTATTATATTCTTTACGAGTTTTATACATAAATGACACTTTTTTAGTTAATTGTGTCATGCCCAACTCCGGTTGATCGGACGTCAGGGAAAAACAATAAAAAAGGATGAAAGGGGGAAAATGGCATTGTGTAAACTATAGGGGCCGCACACGGCATTCCGCAAAAACGTGGGCCTTTAAATGCAATAACCTTTCTTCCAAAATGGATGCTTCTAGAGTCGAGAACCTTTTCATCTACCGTCTCTTGGGGTTTAACCAGAAAACACATATATGGGGCACATCACAATACTAAGGTTTCCAGGTAAACACATGTATTTAATCTGACTTTTCTCAAACATTGCTATAGTGGGCAGTGATATGGACAGTGATGACCTCAGTGCTGAGGAACAAAATGTTTCCCACAATGTGGCTTAGTTATCTATGATCACTCAGTGTATGTTGTCATAGTTTTATGTTATCATAGTTGTGGTAGAAAAATTATCGAATAAAAGGTGTTAAAAAAAATAAAAAAGCATTCCGCCGAAACGTGGGCCTTTAAATGCAATAACCTTTCTTCCAGAATGGATACTTCTAGAGTGGGGAACCTATTCATCTACCGTCTCTCGAGGTTTAACAAAATGGGACACATCTCAAATACTAAGATTTCCAGGCAAACACATGTATTTGATCTGAATTTTCTCAAACATTGCTAGAGTGGACAGTGATGACCTCAGTGGTGACGAACAAAGCGTTTCCCACATCAGCTTAGTCCAGGTTTGGCAATGAACTGTCAATTTACTCGGGGAAAAATGGGGACCAAATTTGGCAAAATGCCTGTACCTCATTCTCCTCAGTACAAGAGCGGTGTAGAATCCTAATACGACCCCTGCTGTTCACACTCCAATCAATGAGGTAGCTTACACAGCCAGTTCCGTCGGTCAGGCTTGTCTCATCAATTGTTTCCGGAACGGCGAGTCAAATACGTGGCATACTTATCCCAAGAGGTAAGCTCTAGGTCCTAGGTCATTTGACTTTTGTCGGAATCTATTCGCGACTATGTACGAGCAAGGGAGATGGCTGCACGTTATCGTGTCTGCGGAACGAAAAACGACTTTTTTGCAGACAATGGGCTAAATGGCCAGGTCACAAGGACCCCTAAAGTTCAGAGAAGGTTGGGGGAGGGGACCCATTGGATAGCTGTTGGGAAACTGATGGTAGTCTCCCATCAAGGCCATCCAGCGTGTTCTTTAACATGCATGCACGATGTGGCTCTCTCGCTCACGGGACAACTGCTTATCTTTGCATCCGACGGACCACGGTCTTTCCAAGCCCATCGGTGTCCCCTTCTAATCGTGAACAGGGCAGGAATTTTGCGGAGATAAATCTCAACGTTGACCCAGCTGGAAATCGACATGGGAACTGCAGAGTACGATCTATGCTAACTGCCTACTGAGCCACCCCATTCCCCCTAACAAAAATGGGAAGAAAAATGTGGTCTATGTTTGACAGAATGAATTCAGTAACCGAATTTATCTTTGGTACATTTTATTCATGTATTCAGTTCTCCCTAAATTATTTCCACTTCCCTCCATGTTATATAAGTGGAAGCTAACTTCGAAGCTCTATAACTTATAAACTAAGCATTTTATGAGAAAAGGTAATAGGACTAAATTAGAGATATCAATCAATTCTATTTGAATCTCGATTTTCAATAAAATTTGTTTTTCACTTTTAGAGTTAAGGACTTTAAATATTTAATAGCAACAATGCAATTTGTCTTACGACAATTGAAAAATATCGAAAAATTATTGACATTAACGTTTCAAATATTCATCTGTTGTATTAAATGATTGAATACTTCTTATTCAATTATAATTAACTTCTGAGTTAATCGCTAAATGTTAGGCATTGCTATTGTTAAATATTTAAACATCCATAACTCTTTAAATACTAAGGGAATATTGTTGACAATCGAGGTTTATATAGATTTGATTGAGACTTTTAATTTACCTTAGGTCCCATTCTGTTACAAAACTCTTTCTTAGAAGTTATAGAGTTTCGAAGTTAGCTTCCACTGACATAACATGGAGGGAAATGGTCATAATTCAGTGAGCATATATAAGTTACATCTTAGAACAAACATGGGAAGATATAAATATATTTTAAATTTCCTTAACTTCAATATTTTACATTTTGATTTTTAATGATAATTTCTCATGGAAATGTTTATTTATTTAAGGGTAATAGGAGAGAAATAACCTAGAAGCACTTTGAGGCTTGTCCTTTTCCTCATACAATATAAAACATTTACATAAGAGTACACCCGCTCGTTCAGGACTCAAGGAAAACGTTTGTCACGAAATGCATCAATCTTTCCCCTACTTCGAAGAAAAAAATTCAACATTCCCTATGTTTCTCTGCACGTCTTAAGCTTTCATTTCGCATGCGACTCTTACAGATTTTCCCCGTGAAATTTACGTGACCCGTTTTGAGCGGAAGAAAGAGGGACATAAATTTTGGTTCTCACGGCAGCCTGAACGCTACGAACGGTAGAGTAGAGGAATAGTTTACAGAATCCAACCCCCCAATCTTTTGTGGAGGGGAGAAAGAACGGATGGTAAATGATCCATAACGTTGACAATTCCCACGTCACAAGTTTGCATTTGACATATAGTGTGTATATATACGTTATTTGACAAATAAATAATTTCTCTCAGTTCTCTAGTTCCGAAGATGCAACGGAATATATTTATATACGTTCCTCATTTGTCAGAAGAGAAGAAAACATGTGATGGAAAACTTTGTAGCTTATGCCACTTTACACATCATAAGCTTTCATTTAACACACAAGTACTTATTTTGCGATTTCTTATCCAAGGATTAACCAATCTTTACACATTTAGCTCCTGTTTTGAGGGAAGAATGCACGAGAGATTTCCGCTTCAGTGTCGCAGCACATCGTGCATTGGTTCGTGGTGACCCAGATGGGGCCGTGTTCGAGTCCCGGTGATGGAACTGTCGTTTGTTCTGTTATAACCTAAAGATAAGCATATTGTCTTGTGGGTCTGATCAAAAATTTTAAAGCAAAAAAAATATATTCATAACATAATCACACTACCGAAGTCACAAACTATAATTTAATATATTACTCGTTACTCTGAATATAAGATATAATGGTACACTGGATTTCATATTTCCTTTTTCAGTGGAGGGAAGAAACAGGACGAAACGATTTATGTATAACCTGTGACACTCCCAGCATTATTAGAGTTCATTTGGTTAATAATTGGTTACGATGGGTCAATGGGTTGAAGAGATATGATGTAACAACAGTTTGTAGAACCGATAAATAAAGAAAGATCAACAATAATAAATTTAATAGATATCAACGAAAGTAAAAATGTTATAAACTACCACTAAATTTATACAACAGAGAAATTGAAATAAATATCTTTCGTTCAATCAGAAGAGAAACTGTTATTTGTGAGTTACTGATATATTACGGATATATCTCAATGATATCTCCAAGTATTAATGAAAATAGGATTTTTTGGCTAAATGCACAAATGGTCATCCTCCTGCATCAATTTTATGCATCCACACTGAAATGTACAATTATATCACCATTATAATTTCTTGTAGTATTCTCGGACTTATTTAGCCTTTAAAATGGCCATTTATCGAAGATTTCAACTTGTATGGTAATACAAGTTGAAGTTAAATAGTGCGTAATGTTTAAACGCACTAAAAGTAATTACGATAAAAATCATTTGTTAAAATTTCGTTTTTAAGCAAATCAATACATATGATCGAAAGAGGTTATCAGTGCCTTGAATCATCTTAGTGCCACCCAAACTTAGTGTTGCCAACTTTCCATTACAGCATAAAATGGATATTTTGTTTGGGGGGTTTTCAAACTCCCCACCTTTTTGCTTCTTTCTATCCAATATTTAGGGAAAGATATAAACAAATATTCAAAAATAAATTTACACATTTTATGAGACTAAATACAAACATCCATCCTCTTCCGAAATTTGAATCTCCATCAGCCATTGTTATTATGCATGGTCGTCTCGAGAACTGTTCGAGCTCATAATCGATTAATAAAAACCTAAATAATGGGTGCTAATACACTATCGTATTCATTATACCAGCTTCTAAATAATGAAGAAAGACTTTTTCCACCTGGAGGTGCCCACTGAGAGTTAAAGGATGCATTTGTGTGAATTATTTGGATATTTAAAACAAAAAAAAATTTAAAACTTTATTTACAAAAAGTTAAATAATAAGAAATTTCGAAAAACATTTAAACTTTCTTCAAACACACTTCTTAAATTTATATTTATTTCCTCCTTTATGGGATTTTAGCAGGCCTTTGCAGACACTCACATCATTGTTCTGAATTTTCGTTAACCACCTTGTGTACTCTAGTAGCTTTTTCTAATAAAGCTGATACTTTTAATATCCATGCTGTTTGTTAATTGCAGTACTTGATTCAGGTTTATACAGTGGAATTTTTAACAGGTTGAGACTCATTTAAAACAAAGAATATGTATAAGCCCTTATAATTTGAACGCCAACTTCGTAACTGACTTCGCCGAACGAGGTCTAATGATTTCGTTACCTTCGATGAATAGTTGTCACTGCAACGAATTTAAGAGGTCCAAGTACTGTTCATCCTAGGAGCAAGCAGGTTGTACCCCTTTATATTTCATTAGCATTCATATTGTTAGAAGTGACTTTATCGAATGAAATGTTGTAGCCATTGTGATAATAAACAGTGTTATATGCTTATATGTGGGCCATCTTTCTTAGAAACCATAACTTTATTTTTTCTACTATGCATCTCACCTGTCTAGATGTAATGTATAACAATATTTTCTTGGTTCCAAAATGTGCATTAGTTAAATCCGAAGGCAGAAAAGCAGAAAACGTTCATCTGGTTGAAGTCATAACCTGCACACCACATATTTCAGTTGAAAGCACGGCGGTTGGCAACACTAGTCCTACCCCAGTATTTTTAAGTGACACCGGCTGAATCCAGTTTGTTGTACACGGAAATTAGGCACGCCTGAGGAATGTTTGGCAATCAAATAGACAGAGGCACCATATGAGTGATTCATTATGGTGGAAAGAATTTTATGGTACATTTCTAGCGATAGATTATAATGGTCATGTAATAGGATATGGAAACAAGAGATGTTATGTTGGGTGAAAGACACAACGCAAACAGGCAATCGTTATCTGGCTCTTAGTGGCAGATGGCATAAGGGAATTAACTGTCTCACGTCGGACTATGCATATCTCAAAGGTCGTAGAAGACAGGTAATATATGACTAACCAAGATTTCTCTCTCCCACAAATTAATGAAGAAAAGGTTTCAATCAGCAGCTTTCCTAGTTTCTCAGCAACTGTAAACATAAACTGCTGTAAACAGAATACCATTTCATGTGTAAAATGATGTGATGAGTTTCATGATTTAACGCTTTCATTTTTATGTTAATTATCCCTTATACAGTAGCATAGCACATATTTATACAGCGAAACGAACTATGCAGGTCAGCAGCTGGTGCATTAGTCGTGCAATATATTTCCAGGTTCAAGTCCCAAGTGGACCTGGGGCGGAGATGGCTCAGTCGGTAGCGCGCCAGGCTCGTAATCTGTAGTTCCCAGGTTCGAGTCCCAGCTGGGTCAGCGTTGAGATTTATCTTCGCAAAATTCCCCGGCCTGCCCACGGTCAGTAGGGGACACCGATGGGCTTGGAAAGACCGCCGTCCGTCGGATGGGACGTTAAGCCGTGGCCCCGTGTGTGGGAGAGCCATACCATGTGCACGTTAAAGAACACGCTGGATGACCTTGACGGGAGACTACCATCTGTCTCCCAACAGCTGTTCCAGTGGGTTCCCTCCCCCAACCTTTTCTGTGTCTTCGGGGTCCTTGTGACCTGGCCACTTAGCCCATGGTGTGCAAAAAATTGCCGCTCAAAGGTGAAACAACCCAACCCAAGTGGACCTGAACGGTTATTTTATCCACTAACCACGACTCTGTCCTTGGTGAGAAAAGGAATATCGATTGTCTTAAAAAGTTTGACCTATGCACTGAGATGCCATTTTATTAGTTACACCTACCAAGTAGCGTATTGCGCGTCCTTTAGCCTTCAGTACTGTTAAATTTCGTCGGGGCATGGAATTTACAAGATACTGGATGCGTTATGAAGGAATGTTGTACCATATGGAAAGGACTGTGTTGCGCAGTTGCTGAATATTGGACTGCGGAAGAGTTTCGCTTGAAACAGCCCTTACCTCCTCATCCCAAAAATGTTTGATAGGGTTTAGAAATCTGGGGACTGTTCAGGCCAATGAAGCAAGGGAAACTCGTCGTCATTCTTCTGGAAACATTCGAGGAAAATTATATAAAATTATAATATTCCCCACACCATCCGACAGCCGGCCTGTACTGTTGACACCAGACATGATGACTCCATATCCTCATGTTATTTGCGACAAATTCTGATCCTTCCATCAACAAAAGGAACCTTGTTTCGTCCGACCAGCCAACCTTCTTCCAGTCCTTAACAGTCCAGTGTTGATGATGGTCCTGCTCTCAATTGAGAGACGCTTTCATGTTCACGTTGACATCATCAGAACTTGACTTGGTCGGCGTCTGTTGTAGCTCGATCGCAATAAAGTTATATATGTGGTGCATTCAGAGATGACTTTCTGCACACTAATATTTAATTCTGCTGTGATTTGCCTGATTGTGGGCCGTCTATTCGCTTGCACGATTCTCGGGCGGTCACGTGACGTATTATATTGATGTTTAAATGAACCATTTATGTGACGAGCGCTGATGTACCTAATAAATTGCCATCTCAGTGTATATATTATAGTTAATAAACTAAATCAGAAGTGAAGAGGTCTGAATTAACCCGTTCTATAACAGAAAACCAGGGGGCGAATCAATTTTCACTTTCCCTTTATTTGGTGAGGATAATTAAATGGGGGATAGTTTTATTTTCCACAACATTCCCCATGTCACAAGACTTCATTTGATACGCAACGTGTTACGTTCTGCGCTCGCTTTCCGAAGACATAGCTGAACACTAGCTTTCATATTTTCGCTTTTGTAGGGGGGGAACAAAAGCACGGTGGATAGATTATTGTATTCTTTAACACTCCACGTATCATGAGCTCTAATTTGAAGCATAGTTTGTTACTTTCGCGACTCGCTTTCTAGAGATATAGAGGAACCATCGTTTAGATTAGTATACTTTTTAGGGGAGGATGCAAACATAGAAGTAATTTTTTCACATCCTATGACACTTCACGCATCACACGCTTTCATTTGATGCATTGCTCTTTACTTACGTCACTCACGTTCTGGAGATATAGCAGAACAATTGTTTCCGCAATTCTTTTTTTTAAGGTGGTGGTGGCGGGGAGAAAGCATGGGGATCACCTTTTTTTTAAGTTTATATTATGACCAGCGTCACAGTCTTTCATTTCACATATAAATTATTATGTTTGTCTGTCTCGTCGGAAAGATATGGTGGAAGAACTGTTTTGACAAATCTGCAAACCGATAAACTGACAAACCGACACAGGACGAGAGAAAAGCAATAGAGAAATAACTAAAAACAAAGATATTAGCCTTTATATTCTCATTAGTACACGTTTATGTCTTGATTAATTTTAAATCTTTGTAATCTTATAATGGCTAGAATAATATTTAAAAAACAGTCAAAAATGTTTTATTTATTATTTTTTACGGAAAGGTCACCTAAAGGTTTGGCGCAGCTAATGATTTCACACCAGCACTCGTCCTGAAATTACAATTTCGTCGATTATTGTTTTAGACTGACAAGAGACTGGCGGATCCACGTGGGAGGGGGCATCGCCCCGATCGCATCCCCCCACTCTAGAGCCCCAAGGAGAATGGGATAAAAACTGATTCCCATTTTAGAATCTATTGAATGCATTATGTTTATGCTTGTGGGTGCATAAAACTTCGATTAGACAAGTTAAAACATCTCAGGATTATCGCACTAAAAATCAAACTATTATATATTCTGGAATAGCAGCAGGGGAAATTGTCAACTTAAAACGAAAACATGCATTTCAAAGGAAATAGAAAAAAAAAACTACTTTTAAGGATTCAAAGGAAATATTTTTATTAGAAACTAAAATATACATTTTTAATTAGAATTTGGACTTCGTGGTCTACCTGGTCTAGTGTTAGTGTACGTAACTGCTAAAATCAGCTAGTATGTCATATGAGAAGCCTAATTTCATTTTTTCCAATAAAAACTTCATGACGTTCACATTTCACCATCAAAATTTCATATTTCTATCATTAATATTATATCGTTGAATTTCTATCATTAATATTATATCGTATATATCGTAGATACTAGATTATATCCGTCCTTTTGTGCAGGGAAGTACCATCTTTCTCGTTTTAAAAAAATGTAAAATATTTGATACGCATCAAAATGTGTTTATCGAATAACTGGAAGAAAGGAGCCAGATTCAGTACATTTTTGAGTCGCAGATGGAGTGGGCCTGCTTTAGGTGGTCAGCATATCGGTTCGTATTGTTCATAATCAATCCATGCATATTTTCACTCCACAAAAATTTTAAATTCCAAAGGCTTCCGATCCTACGGAAAGATTATGAACTAGTCCATATAAAATTTCATGAGCCATCCACGTCATTAGTGATTTGGTTGGACCATGAAATGACATTATAATCACTTCCTCTATAAACATATTATAGGGTTGAAAAATCTTTCCTGTTCACCATTCAGTGGAGCTGAATATTCTTCTTCGACTGCAATAGAAAACTCTTTCTCATCTTCAGAAAATTTGAATTTGTTGATTTCTTCTTGCATCTTTAATGCATCTGGAAGGAATGATATAGATAAATATGATGACACAATTTCTTCTGTTGGTAACAAAATCAGATATCAGATTGATAATCATAGATGTATTGGAGATGAATATGTGTAAATGAAACTTTCAATGTACGTTTTATTCATAACAAGAATTTGTTTTGGTACCAATACCCATTTTTCCCTAGGTTGTTGATCTCGATTTCTATTTATATGGTGATATCCCGGAACTTATCTGCGGTGTAAGGAACCTATCTTCCGTCTAATTCGAAGGATCGTATTTTATTAAATTGCTTTTGTGTCAAAAAAAATTTTCGAAAAGGAATAGAGTGTTTTTCGGCCAAAAGGCCTAGAAAAAGTTGGGAAATCCGTTTCTTCGCCAGAAGACCTCTAAACTAGAAAAGAAACTCTACCTTGTATAGTTTTCAAGGCAATACATTAGAAAAATGCCTTTTTTTCATTCCTGAAAGTGCCACTGTAGGCATTTAGTGTATTGAATACTCTGTCATTAATTATAAGCGGCTTACGTTAGAAGCCATGGACCTAGATACTCTATATTCCGTTCTTGTCACAAGTGCTTGATTAAACATATGTCTAAAATTACCTTAACAGATAATAAAATTTAGACTGGCAGTTGTTTTCACTCTCCAGTTTATTTCCTCTTAATAAAATATTTTATACTATTTAAGGGAAAAATCTAGAGTTTAGTCAAAGTGAAAAACAAACCACCATTACTTTTCAGTACTTTCATTAAAGATATCATCGAAGAAATCAAGTCACTGCTAATCGTACTTATACCTGATAACCCGTATTGATAATACTTAGTACGCTTAATAGAAACAACTTCAAACCGGATACAAGTAATATTTGTGGAATGCAAAATTTGATATTCGCGTTTTTAGATCATTTCTGAAGCAAATATTTAATAATCTATCCATCACTTGAAATTATTGGATACATTGTCCGTTATGACCAATATTTGAAATCGATTTGGACCAAGCTGACCAATGGACTGTACCATATTCGAGCAAACATTCGTAGGAGAGATATGACTCATGAAATGTTCCCATAATCAAAATCACGTGAATTGTCATCGGGGTGACTGAAGATAATTAATGAGAAACATTCTGTCAGAAATGAAGATATCCATCAACAGATTTCCGCAGTAATAGTAATATGCTGATGCATCTCACCTTCTATTGAGTTAAGGTTCTAGAAATATCCACGTTGCTGAAGGATGGAATTATACTATTTTACAGAAACATATTACAATGGTCAATATTTGTTGACATGTGCATAACTTTAATAAATACGCTTATTCATAAAATTCCTTATGAACCAATGAATGTAAGAGAGGCATTTAAAAAGTTTTTGACAGGCATCTCCAGAACAAAATGATTGCACTTACCTCTAGAAATCATTCACTGTCTTTCAATCTACTCCCCTCCAGCATCTATGCCAAGCTACAGATGTCTACGCGAATTCTGGAACGCTTGCTGTACCCATGTTGCGGAATACTCCGCAACTCTGAATGAACGCAATTTGCAAAGTCGTGCACCCTTGAGGAAGGCTTCCCAGCAAGTTTCTTATTAATGTTTCGAAACAACCAAAACTCATATGATGCAAATCGCGTGAATATGCAGGATGGGCTAGATTATGAGTTTCTCCCACTCAAGATAGGACATAACTTTCCAGAACGGTCGGTACAAAAAGAAACACTCTTAACGATAAGGAATACTTTTTTTATTATAATAATTCATAATTAATTACATAAAGACATTTTTATCCTGAATAATAATTAGGAGTTAATGGAATTAACTACATTCGTAACGTAGTTTTGATTTTACTGGTGGTGGACCTATGCGCGAATTTCAGTTATGAGTTAAAGAACACTAGAGCTCATATACTATAGTGAATTTGCGTGAATACTTCAATTTCTCAATACTTTGTAATGCTATTTTTACCATACTTAAAGTAAAAAATCTATGGGAACGTCTGGAACAACGCCTCAGGCAGCGTTTCCAAGCTGCATCGAAAAAGCAGGAATTGATCTCGTTTCTTGTTTCTAGCGTCGTATCCCTCCTCCTGACTTTCAGATACTGGTAGACATTATGGCACCCGCATACAGGCTGTACTGAACTCACGTGGCAGCCCAATACCATATTAGTGATTTTAAGTTGTTGTTTCAATTTACCTGCCCTTTTGCAGGAGGTGGCGTTCTTCATCAACCCTCCGTATATCGCGTTGGGCCTCACAGACCCAGATGATTTTGTACCTTAAATTCCCTTAACCGACGCTAGCTAGGACCCATTCTTTCTCAGTACCTTTCAGCGCTATCCTTTACTATATTTTCCGGCAATTTCGCGTAGATCATCTCATTAGTTGCTTGATAGAACACATAATTGTAACGAATGGTCTCCCAGACGCAGCTCCATCAACCGTGTAACTCTTTCGGGATATCATATGTATTTCAATATCTCCCGTTAAGCAAAACGAAAAAAGAAAGAAATATTTTTTCTACACTGAATAAAGTTAAAACTAGAAGAACGCATATCGCCTCTAGCGCATTGAGAATCTCGTTTTGAAAGAGAATGAAGTTTTTTCTTTATTTACTGTTTCATTCCTTAAAAGTTTTAATTTGAGTTATCGGATTATCGGAAAATTTCAGATAATATTTTATTAGTAATTATCCAACAAAAAAGTATTCGACTTTTATTTCCTAAATTTTAAAAGTTGCATTTCCACACCTCTCTCAGAAAAGTGTGAAGATTATTGCTCTCAATGAAATATCCCTTAAAACCAACCATTAATTTTTGAACCTTTATCCTACACATGTTATAGTAAAACACGTTAACAGATCTACTACTTCATATTTAATGATGTGTAAAGACCCTGGCCGAGTGGTTAGCGCGCTTGGCTACTGATCCTAAGAGACCCCGGATTCGAGCCCTGGAAGTGGTTAGCGCGCTTGGCTACTGATCTTAAGAGACCTACGTTCGAGCATTGGATAAGGCATGGACGTTTGTGTTGTTTTTCTGCTGAAGTCATACCATTCTCACAGACCTTCTATGGCATATAAACCGTCAGACCTCTGTGGCAAGCATCTGCTTCAGGGGGTATTTATTTTTTTAATAAATATATACATTTTTCTGACATATAAACGCGCTACAATGAACTTCTGGTGTGATGTATCGTTTTGAAGCTCGCTTATGTTTCAGCGTGCGAATTACATCACCAACGACTTCGAAATTTGGTTCAACTTAAAAAGAAAAGGATATTCAGTTGTTTTTTCGGTGAATTGGAGAGAAGTAAAAAAAGTTGATTTGGTGTTGTGCGAGATTATTCGTCTTAGATGTAGTTTTACAATTACTATTGTGTGTGTGTCTTGACGGAGATGTCATTTTCAATCAGTGTCCAATAGTGATTTGATTGTATTCAAGAATAGAAAAGGTGTGGCCTCACAGAGAAAATCCATTTTCTAGAACGGTGGTGTTCTTTCATACAAAGTTGTGCTACTACAGAACAGAAGGCAGAGGTGGTATAAATAAGACATAAGGTCGTGTTATAATTTAAAGAAAATACTTTTTACTCTTGCAAACAGAGTAAAGCAGTTCTTATTAATAATTGATTTATGTAACCTGTTGTTGAATATTTGGTAATGTGCTAAGTATAAATTTATTTGATAATGTGCTGTCTACTCAATTCAGATAGTTTGATTCTTAAAACTTGTTAATTTGAATGTCAAATTAAGGATATTTGAATGATTTGCATTTGTCAATGGAAGATAGTGAATAATTAGTCATAAACATATTTAGTTCAATATTCAAATTTCCACACTTCTTGTATAAATAATTATTAAATACTACTATATTTTTGAATTTACTCTCAGTTTTCATTCTTTTAATGTATAACAATAAATTTAAACTACCAAATATTTGTAAAATGCGAATTATAATATTTCATTATTACCAATCAAACTAAAAAAGAGATTTGTATTTATCATTTTCATTTTCTCCAATAAAAACTTCATGACGTTCACATTTCACCATCAAAATTTCATATTTCTATCATTAATATTACATCGTTGAAATATTCATTTGAAATTTTGGAATTTCAAACTTTTTCACCGTTAGAGGGCGCAGTTATAGAGTTAGAAAGATTCCGAAAGTGGGAATCATAATATTTTATCTATTCCTATATAACCGATACTTTTATATAACTATATTATTCCTATATAACCGATATTTTTACTTTTTCCAATTTACTTTTTCCACCGTTAGAGGGCATAATTATAATTTTAGAGAGATTCGAAAAGTGCCTATTGTAATATTTCATCGATACTTATCCAATATAAAAGGTATTTTTAATTTTTCTTTGTAAATAAAAGAAGTTTCATGTTTAGAGACAGACAGACGGAAGAAAAGCGAAATTATTATCTCGTTTTCAAAAAAAAGGAGCTGATAAAGGAAAGTGGCAGTGCATGGAACAAACAGAAATTATTCTATATCACTCTGTTCCTTTTCAAACTTTATTTGCATAGAGTTAAAAAATTTCCGTACCTACCACTATTAGAAATACATATAAATATTTAAGAAATTTGCAAACAATTAAACTACCAGTATTCTTATGTAATAAACTAATATTAGTAATTTGATTTCCGTTTAATCGAAACGGATTTTCTTTTGCGACTTCAAACTTAACGTGATGGATGAATCTTTCTAGAAGCATCCGAAAATATTTAATGTAATATATAGTGAAAGCTTAAAAGCAATTTTTTCCTCTAAGATTCTCAATATGAAGTAAGCGTACCCTTTTTTACGCGGTAAAATTTTTTTGGGTACGCCGTGAGAGCTCAGAAGTCGCTAGACATATGTTATATGTATATATGTTTTATTCGCATTGTTATACTATAACTATAGTTTTATCTATCTATACAAGGGGTACGCCAGTTACATACCAAGAACTAAACTGTAGTTAGCTAAATTTTTACTTAAATTGCCTAATAGCCTTGGACGTGACCAGGTATCAAACCCCGGTGGAGACCTTAATCGGCAGGATAGGTCAGCTCAGCTTAATATTTTACCTAAATTTTAGTTTATATGTGTAGGATTCTAGAGATTTCACGCAGAGATCTCTACATATTTTCTGAATTGCAATCTTTCGATTGCAGATATATTGATCGTTATTTAATCTCTCTTTAAGATTAAATTTCTATTATTGTTCTGTTTTAACCACACATATTTATTTGTCAGTTTACAGCTTCCGTTGAACTTTTTGTTTCCAAAACCGCTATTGTTATGATTGGGCAATACACGTTCGATTCTAACGGTCAATCTTTAACTCTCAGTTTTGATGGTCAAATATGCTGGCAACCGTCTTACTAATATGTGTAACATAATCACTAACCAAACTAAAGAGAAAAGGAGACAAAATGCACCCTTGTTGAACACCAGAAGCAATGTTAAACCAATTGCTACAAGCCTAACTAACTCACACACACGACTCAGTGTTATAATAAAGAGCTTTCATTATGTTAACTAATTCGTCTTGTATGCCATGAGATCTCACGAACTCAGGGCATACCAGACGAGTTATCACGGTATTACGGTATATCATACGAGTTATCATGATCACATGGTATACCAAACGTTATCATGATCTCGTTGCATATCAGACGAGATAAATGAAATTTTACGAGAGAGTTACTGGGTAATAAATGGAGGTCTTCCTACAATCGCCGATAACTGCACTTAAAAGAACAACATTATTTTAAAAGAATTTCCAAAATTAGAATTAAGAATATTTTGTCTGTATTCAGTAATGCATATTTTTATGAGCCAGACTTTTTATTTTCACAGTATACTTATTTTTGGTTATTCATTAGCCATTAATAAACCATTATATGCTTTAATTTCTTTTACTCACAAACACATCATACTTCAAGCATTTGCAGAATTTCGATGGTTACTAAATAGACAACGTGGGCAGATGCTGATAAAGTTTTGCTAATGCAGATAAGACCTTGCGGATGCGAGTGTGGATAGCACTTTCTATCCTCGCAGAGCTCTATTTATAACATATATGTATATGTATTTGTTTTGCTCGAAATCGACATTTGGACTAATGGTAATTTACTGATCCACTTTTTTGCGTCCTATAACGTTATGTATTGTTTAACATATTGCCTTAAAAGTTAGAATCTATTTTAACTGTATTTTAAAAGCAAATTTAGTGAAATGAATCGTGGCATTAATAAATAAATGAAAACTGACTAAAATAATTAAAGACATTAAGGACTAGAGAATATGACAAGAATCAACAGTGATAATAAAATTCTACATTTAATTTTAAAACATCAAATGAATGCACGAGGATAACCATTTGTATATTTTGCAAAAATGGTTATCCTCATGCATTCATTATCGTCGATATTCTGCAAATGCTTCCAGTCTGAGAGTTTATAATAAATTCTGTTTTTCTTAAACTTTGGACGTATCATTTCAGATATTTCCGTAATATAACACTTACTTGTTGAATGCGGCATGCATGACTGTGGATTAAACGAAAGATTTTTCTTTTCCTTTTTATGTTTTATAAAATTAGCGGTAGTTCAGAGTAAAAATTTTTTTCACATGATTATTTTTCTTTTTGCTTTCCCGTAATTTATTTGATGGTTTCTCAGTTTATGTGTCACTTAAGCTTTCATTTGAAAGCTTGTGACGTCAGAAGTGTCAGACTACAAATTTCACCCATATGAAGTGGCAACTCGTGAGCTGGTGGGTGACAGTAAATTTATATGCCATCAACAACTTAGTTGAAAACATCGGATAAAGTAAAAATTCACTTGAGGAATACGAGATTTGAAACTAAATATAATAATTCAATTTATTTTTTATTTCCTCTAAATTTGATACCTACTAATCATTTTTTCTCTGCAGGAACATGGAACGTGAGGACATTGCAAAGAGATTATTCTCTTGATGTTCTCACGCAGGAATTCCAGCGCTTTAACCGAGATATTCTACGCTTGCAAGAGACCAGATGACAGGTAAAGGTGAGATATTTAAAAATAACTTTAAATTTCTATTTACAGGGAGGGAGGGAGGATGGAAAGCATCACCAAGGCGTGGGTCTGTTTCTCATCACACACGCTAGTGATGCTCTTCTAGAATATGAATACATTAATGAACGGTTCCTTACAGCAAAATTTCAGACAAGCATTAAAGACTTGAATGTTATCTGCTGTTATGCCCCCACTGAGGATGCCAATGAGGATGAGAAGGATAGATTTTACGGACAACTTCAGGATATTTTGAATTTTGTCAAGAAAGAAGGTATTACCTAGGTGACTTCAATGCCAAAGTTTGTACTGACTCTAACCTTTGGGGAGGGGTGATACGCCCTTTTGGTATTGGTAGCTGCAATGACAATGGACAACGTCTCTGACAGGTAAGTAAACTTAATGGTTTCAGAATAACTAACACTTGTTACAAACACCGTCACATACATAAGTACACATGGGTTTCACCTGATGGGCTGCATAAGAATATGATTGATTATATATTAATTAACAACAAATGGGCTAGTTCTGTTAGGAATACCAGATCATATAGGGGAGCTGAAATTGGATCTGACCATTACCTTGTTAAAAGTGTCTTGCAACTTAAACTTAAAAAGTGTTGTGCAAGGGTTAAAAAATTTGCTTTTAATACTGAAGCTCTGAAAGACCCAATTATAGCCAATGGTTACCATGATAGGTTAATTAATCGTTATGACAGTCATGGTATGCTGACTACTGAAGTTGAAGAAGAATGGGATCATTTTCAGCAGGCTTTTTTGGAAACTAACAGTACTCTTATAGGGAAAAAGCAGCAGAGGAGGCAGAATTATTTGAGTGATAAGGCACTTGAGCTTATTTCAGAAATAAAGAACTGCAGGAATGTCCTTAATCAATACTCTACTAGTATTAATAGAAAGCATTACAGAGAGCTTAATAAATGTGTAAAAGATCAGTTAGCTGCTGATAGGAATCTTTGGCTTGATGGCTTGGCTGACAAAGCGAAGGAAGCAGTTAGACAGCAGTAGTATCAATTACTGTTTGGCGTGTTGACCTTCAAAAGGAATCCTGAGCATAGAAATAGGATGAGAGAATTTTTGCTAACCTCTAAGTTTCTGTTCCTTGGTTCCCCTCCATTCTTCAGTGGCGTCCTAACTTGGATTCCACCATCGGTGAAGAGTTCGACATCCTAGGATGCGGCTACGAAATTTATTGGTTGTTCCCCTTCACTGTCGCTTGAGAGATGGGTTTCCCATGAACGGTTCACACAGTTGTACTCTAAACGCGACAGCATCAGTGAAAATGTCATAACTCATGCCAGTATTGAAAGGTAGGCTAACGGTCCAGGTTTTATCTCTCTTATTGTTTTTTGAGTGTCATTCCTATTCTAAGAGCTCCCCACATTCAAGAGCAAGATGCTTTGAGAAGCGTTCTGTTGGGAAGCAGCATTGTACTTAGGAAACGTTACAATAAGCGCTAATGTAACAGTCAAGGAGGCGTGACTCTGAATAGTGTCATCCCTGTGTGTTCGGAGGATGCTTTCTGCTGCTATGTTTTCCCCCATTTCCCCCAGTGGCGTCCTAACTTGGATTCCACTGTTGGTGAAGAGTTCAACATCCTAGGTTGGGGCTACAAAATTTATTGGTTGTCCCCCTTCACTGGCACTGGAGAGATGGGATTCCCACAAATGGTTCGACCAGGAGCACAATGAGATGTCCGCACGAATCGCCCCAGGTATTCTCTAAACGCAATAGTATCAATGTAAAATATTCGAAACTCACGTGTATCTTTTGCTCACCATCATCCTTCAAGGAGAGGAAGGTATCGTACACTCCTGGGAAAGTAGCATGGTTTGTTAACGAGTAGAGAATGCTATTGAATGACACGTTCCACTTAACAGAACGGACGCTAGCGACAATGGAAGCCTTTCCAGCGAAATGTCATGTCGATGTAACAGAAAGGGAATTTTTTTTTTGAGGAATTGCAGACTGCAAGGGGGCGGGTTAATTGGTCGAGCACGTTGACTGTTACTTAGCTAGAGAGTGTGCCCTTAGGTGTCCGTGGCTTAGTCGAGAGAAATGTTGCATTCTGTAGTAAGAGCGGCGTGGTTCAAGTCGTAAACGCGTCAATAAGCGCGAAGCGATAGAAGGTACGAACAGCTATGGGGTTGGGAGCGTGACAATGGTCTTGAACGAGGTGTGCCATGGAACTGCTTCCGTGTAGCGTACGAAGAATAACACGCGGGTTGCAATGAACAGTCACTAGGCCAAATGCCGACAGACACATCAACAAACTTCAAAAATCGATTTAAAATATCAGACAAGGAGATTTTGTGTAATTCAAGACGAAGAAGATTTTCATTAAATTTGAAAACAAACGTATAGAATAAAAGTGGAATATACTTACGCGTTTTACGAAAAATTTACAGGGAATCAGGCTTTTAGAGCGATTAACAGGTTTTATGGTTTACATAAAACTTCGGTCCCGAAGAAAAAGTCTAGTTAAAATACAGCAGGTGAAAGCATTAAACCTAAAAAGATGCAAATGAAGTATTGGGTATATATAATAAAAACACAGGAAATCCAACGTCAAAATATCCAGTTAAAAAACAGGGAACAGTCATTGGAAAACATATCCACCTGTAAGGTACGCAAAATAAAAACTACTTTCAAGATTAAAAGCAGAACGCTCAAGCAAAATATGTTCAATGATGTCATACTTACGACCCCGACGATAAACGAAAGACCGGAAACAATACCTCCTAGCGAAAACATGACGGTTTCAAATTTATGACGCACTTTTGATACATTACAGACATGTAATTTAAAACCTATAATATAACAAAAGGAATAAAGGTTTTTCCAAAGTAAATAGACAAATTTTAAAGTGTAAAATACAAAACTCCACAGGAGCCAAAGCGCATTTGTGGAGATATTAGATTACGAAAACAAAAAATATTGTAAAGCAACAGTGCCAGCTTATTTAACACTGACATATAATAGTACCGTTAACAATGTGACTCAAAAAAGTATATTTATACATTATAATCATGCAAGGCATAATCACTGTAGCAAATTTTCTACATTTTGCTGAGTATCCATTTCATAATTAATTTTATAAAACGAATTCTTTATGTCTTATTGTTATGTTATGTTTCTTTCATTCTTATGTTATGAGGTTTGACAATGATCTCAAAACGTATTGATTATGGTGTTAATAAAACTGATATTTTTCCCACTGTCACGTACATTACGCTGGGTAATACAGAGCTCTACATTGAGAAAGATTAATTGATTTTTCCTCCAGAATCATTCCTCAGGAAACCAGTGCATTGGGATAAATTTTGATTCATATTTCGAAGGGGAATCAAATAGATGTTTCCCTGTAACACACCACCCAAGGGGCTAAAAAAAAAATTCTCAAACGGTATAACTTTGATGTAGGTTCTTGTATCGAAGACGGAGTGCTTTCTCTGCAACACACCACCACATGGGCTAAAAAATCTTTCTCAAGCAGTATAACTTTCCCGCAACGCTCCACCACATGGCTAAAGAATCTCTCTCAAACCCATTCACAGCGTGTTTTTTCACGGATCGCTATCTCGATAGATAGCGAGAATGGAGCGCACACGTGTTTGTACGAAATCCTTTATAATCTGATGATATTACCTCTAAAGTTAAACTGAAAAAAGCAAAAGCTCTCTGGTTAAATACTTAGACGATAAGACTGAGGCTTTTCCTGCATCCAAACCATAAAGAACTAATGAAATCGATCGATTGGTTACAGAGATATTGAATACACAGACAGATGGACGAACAGTCGGATCTGACGATGCCATTGGCAAATTTTACTTTGAAAGAAATGTGTTAAAAGCAAATAAAAAAATCAAATTCTTGATTCACAATAATACCAATGAAATTTAAGTCAAGTCAGGATCTAGAAAAAAAAATTAAGAGTAAGGTGATCTGGGTGATGGTAAGAAACTGAATTCTGTTGCAGTAAAATGTTTTCCCCTTCGTTTTAGAAGTTTTCAAAACATTGCTTGAAAAATGCCTAATATATACCGAAGAGCCAAAACATTTTGACCAGAGAATCTTTATGCAAATCGAAGAAACTGCAGGTAAATAAAGATGCCTATGAAGGTCATGAAACTGTATAAACAACACTGAGCTCTGTATCACACATTTAGGTGGTGTACCTAACAAATTGTCATCTCAGTGTATACTATATGTTTTTGACTTTGTTTCGATTCTGTACTGGTAACTGGCATTCTCAAAGAGGACAACAGCTCCTGTAACGAATTGAAATGGATAACTCTCGCGTGGTATACATTTGAATCATATTATTGCCAGAAGCAATAGCATTATAAGTTGCATTATCCTTATCAGAGAGATTGCATTTATTGCCTTTTTTTACCACTCGTTTTATGGCATTTCACACACTTTTTCTCTTTCCTTGCATTTCTTGGTTCATTTTACTGAAAATTACTTCGAATATTCCTAAATGGAACTTTAATTCGTACTTACTAGAGTGCTGCAGTGTTTTAGTTTATTAATCATCATCACCATCAACAACAACAACATCAAGCAGAAATGGGCTATGATCATCATCAAGCAGAAAATGGGCTACGAAGGTCCAACCACACTGTGCAATTTAGTTCTCCAAATCACTGCTGCATAATTCAGATAAATCATGCTTGGATTTATCCATCTATATAGTTTATTTACAAGAATTTAAGTGCGATTTTTTAATTAACATCAGCGAAATATCAAACTGGATCAGGATACGAAGGCGTAACTTTGAAAGAGAGACGAAGTTATTAAACTCCACAGTGAGCCACTCACTAACGATGAACTTCAGGATTTAGAATTCAACGCTGCTTTTGAAGAACAAGACTCAGAAACAGAAATAGAGTTGACATTTAAATTTTTAGATGAAGCCCTTTCACTGCACAAAAAACGCATGGATATGTTGAAGGATCATGATATTGATATTTCGTTACAGAATGCCATAAGACGATCTTTGTGACCAGTTAATGAAATGCTACAAATAAACATTACGGACAAAACAGAGGCAAGCAATACAAACCAGCTAGTTTCGCTCCATATTAAGAAATGAACTGTAAAATTAATTAATCGATCAAATATTTATATACATAATTATGCATATATGTAATCATTAAATAAATATTGAGAATTATAATTATTTTTGTTGAAATAAAACATCTATTACGAAACTAAGAAAAGGAAAAAAGATCAATAAGATAGGCGAAAATACAAACAAATAAAAAATCCCCTTGTTTTACACGGTAATTCGTTTAACGATGATCTCCCTGGAACTCATCTCCCGCATTCAATGAGAGTTACCTGTATAAATGTTCCGTTTCTGAATTACTCATTTATTGGTAATATCAGAATTAAACTACCACAAAATATATATATTAATTTAATATAATTATATGTCTTTCGTTCAATCACAAATTGAGTGGCCTCCAACGACGAGGACTATATATCACGGAAAATCTTAATGATACATTCAGGGTTTAAGAAAAGCAGATTTTCATCAACGATATTTTCACGCTTTCAGTACCGAATATTGGATTATCATCACTACAGCTACAGATACTATCCTCTCTATGTGATTCTTATTAGGTGTGTCATGTTTCAGATGCTTTAAGATATGTTATTCATTTAATTAATATCTTAAATTTTTCATTGAATTTTCTCATGAAGATATTTTAGTTGGAGAAGAGCAAAGTGTGTAAGTTTTATGTTTCGTGATTATTTATAAGTTGACTTATTCACGATAATTTAGACTTGCCACGTTACTGCGAAGATATGTACGCTGATGTGCTAATACGCATATGCATGAAGTGTAACATCTAAAGTTTTAGATGTTACACTCTGATGTAACGCGTGATGGTGAAACGCCGAGAATTGTCGTCTGCTCTTACGCTGGAGGCTAAGTTAACCTATCTGCTGAAATACGTAGTTCATTCAAGAAGTGATCTGTCGTCGTTAACTTGATGTTCTACGTTTCTTGCTCCTAAATTGTATTGATTTAGTAGAGTAGTATATATCTTTTGTTCAGAAAATAAATAAATTATTAGGTGATATATTATAAATTAAATATTTCGGGTATATTAAATTATAAGATGGGAATTCCGTGTGCTGAGTGTGGTATAGATATTGTTGATCTGACAGAGACTTTGCACTGCGCTGGAAAGTGTAGTTTAAGATTTCATTTTTATTGTGTTGGAATTGTAGAGACCAATTTTCGCAAAATGAGCTCTGAGAGCAAAAATCGATGGACATGTCACAGGTGTAGGGCAGATTCTACAGGGAAAGGGAAGAGAGGTGAAGCGAGTGTTGGCACAAGTGGTTCACGTGACACTGTGACATCGAAAGAGCCAGAAGATAGAGCCATGTCTGTTGAAATGATTCAACACATTGATGAAATGTTCAGTAAACAGATGACCGATCTTAGGAAAGACATGATAGAAATAAATGACAGGTCCAAAAAAGAATTATTAAAAGAACTGGAGGAATATAAAAAATACACTACGTATAGTTCTGATAAATTAGATGATTTTTTTGAGAATTTTGACTGAGTTAACTAAACAAATTAAAGATGTCCAACAACAAAATGAAAGACTTATGACTGAAAATCAAACTTTGCAGAAACAAATTAAGGGATTAAAAGTGAAAATGAATGATTTAGAGCAAAACAGTAGGAATTGTAATTTAGAGATAGTGGGAGTTCCTGAAACAATGAATCAAAATGTGAAGGAGATAGTTACTCATATCGCAAGTGTATTAAATGTACAGATGAAGATATGGTTGGTTGTTTTACCTCTGAGCGGCACTTTTTTGCACACCATGGGCTAAATGGCCAGGTCACATGGACCCCGAAGGATCAGAGAAGGTTGGGGGAGGGGACCCACTGGAACAGCTGTTGGGAGACAGTTGGTAGCCTCCCGTCAAGGCCATCCAGCGTGTTCTTTAACGTGCACAGGGTATGGCTCTCCCGCACAGGGGGCCACGGCTTAACGTCCCATCCGACGGACGGCGGCCTTTCCAAGCCCATCGGTGTCCCCTACTGACCGTGGGAAGGGCGGAGAATTTTAATGAAGATATGAGTATACAGGCTGTTCATAGAGTGCCAACAAAAAATAAACAAAAAATTAAACCAATAATTGTCCAACTAGCTATGAGAAAAATGAAAGAAAATTGGATCAAGTGTTGGAAATTAAAGAAGACATTATTCACTAAGGAAATACATGAGGGGCTGCCTGATGGTAGAGTTTACGTAAATGATCATCTAACACAAGAAAACAAGCAGCTACTGTATGAATTAAAGAAATTATAGAGGAAGAAAGATTTCAAGTTTGTATGGGTCAAGGACTCAAAACTTTATGTAAAGAAAACGGAAACATCCAGGGTGCTAAGGATTAGGGATAGTGATGACTTAAATCTGTTAATGGATTAGTGAAATGGAAAATAAAACGATGAGTAACAATATTGTTTCTGGTACTGAGATGCTGAACAATGGCAGTGACATGGAAACAATTCCTGTTTTTGATGATTGTAATTTGGATGAAATATACAGGGTCTGTGAAATAGATAGTGACAATGTTTATGATAGGAATTTGTATAAATGGCCTGGGGGTATAAATGTTATTATGGGTAACATCAGAAGTTTGCGGAGGAATTTTGATCATTTTTTACTTTACTTAAATTTAATAGAACTGAAACCAGATATAATTGTTTTAACAGAGATATGGATTGGTAATGATGAAATACAATGGTATACAATATCTAATTATAAAGTTTATTATAAATGCCAAAATGAAAGTAGATCAGGTGGAGTGATTGTGTTTGTTAAACAGTGCATAACAGTGTATGGATGTAATAATGCGTTTGTTACTGCCAATATGGTAGAAATTTCTTTTAAACTAAATAATATAACATTTCTCCTACAGGCGTTTTACAGGTTACATTCATGTACAAAACAAAATTTTGTTACAGAACTAGGGAATAAACTAGAAACTATAAATAATAATAATGTTTTCATAATAGGTGATATGAATATTAATCTAAAAGGAAATGATAAAATTAAACATGAATATTTACAGCTGATTAAGTCAAATGGTTTTATTGTGTCATGGAGATATCACTAGAGAGGAAGGAAAAACTTGTTTGGACCATGTATTTGTAAGAAGTACGATCCAAAATAATTTAACTATTTATATTATTAAACTTAATATTACCGATCATTATTTTATAGGAATAAATTTCCAGTTAGAATTGAACAGAAATCGGAAAAAAAAATCAATACAATACGTAGGATAAATGTGGACAAGTTAAAAGAATCTTTGAAGGGTAAAGACTGGAATGAAATTAAAATGGGAAATGATGTAAATGCTTCATTCAGGTTATTTTTGTTGAAATTGCAGGATATAATAGAGTTATCAAAAGAAACTATATATTTAAAGAATAGAGAAAAGAAGTTGAAACCATGGATAACAAATGCTCTTTTAAATTCTATTAAAAAGAAAAATAAGTTATATAAATTGAGTAAAAATCAACCATTTAATACAAACCTAAATAATTATTTTAGAAAATACAGAAACTTAATATTAAAATTAAACAAAGAAGCAAAGTCAAAGTATTACATTGCAAAATATTTAGATAGTGACGGTGATACTAAACAATATTGGAAAATTATAAATGATTTGTCTGGTAGACAGCAAAAGAACTTAATGTCCCCTTCAGAAATAAAAATAAATGATATTATTTATTCTTTTAATGAAAATCCTGTGTTGTTTTTGATAAATTTAATACCTATTATACAGAAATTGTTGGTAATCTTGTAAAGGAAATTCCTGATTATGCTGATAATGAAAGTCATAAATCGATTTCGTCTCAAAATTCTATTTTTATTGATTATATATCAGAGAATGAGATTTTTGCAGTTATTGCATCATTAAAATTAGGAAAAGCAGTTGGAAGTGATCAGATATCTGTGGAGACACTAAAAGAGATAAAAAGTTATATTGTAGATATATTATGTTACCTATTTAACTTATCGTTATCATCTGGATGTTTTCCCTCGATTTTGAAAGATTCAACCGTTGTCCCAATATATAAAGGAGGTGAATATTTAGATATCGCAAATTACAGACCGATATCCTTGCTCTCAGTTTTTTCAAAGATTTTCGAAAAGCTACTTAAAACTAGAATTTTAAATTTCTTGAATAGAAATAAATTTTTTTCTGATCATCAGTATGGGTTTAGAAAAAAGGTAGGTACTTAGGATGCTATATTACAATTGACTTCCACAGTATACAGATCTATAAATGATAATTTAAAAACTGTTGTGCTATTTTTGGACATCAAAAAATCGTTTGACTCGGTTTCGCATGATTTGCTGATAAAAAAACTTGAAATGGCTGGAATTCGAGGAAATGTTTTGAAATGGTTGGAAACATATTTGAAAAATAGAATTCAAAGAGTAAAAATGGCAAACTTGTTTAGTAAGGGAATTGAACTAAAATACGGAGTTCCACAGGGTTCTGTGTTGGGGCCAATATTATTTAACGTTTTTATAAACGATCTTTGTAATCTTGAACTTAAAGGAAAAATAATAACTTTCGCTGATGATACAGCTTTGATATATGCGGCTGACAATATTTTTAGAAGAATTGAATTTGTTAAGAAGAGAAAATTCAATTTTCTAAATTCAAAATTCAAAATTTTTAGAAGAAGAGAATATTTTAATTGAAGAAATAAATGAAGTTTTGGGTAATATTAGAAAATAGTTCTTAAAAAATAAATTGTTATTGAATATTAATAAAACGAAATATTTATATTTCAATTTAAAACGTAATAAAGTCGATAAGTTAAAAAATAAATTATTTTATCATTCTGTAAATTGTTTAGGACATCAGTGTGCATGTAAAGCAATTGAAAGAGTAGAATATTATAAATATTTGGGCGTATATATAGACAGTTAGTTAAATTGGAATCAACATATTAAATATTTGATAAAAAAATTAATGCAATAATTCCAAAAGTGTTTTAAATTAGAAATTTTATGAATCTTATTTTTTCAAAGCTTATATATAATGCTTCGGTTAAGTCATATTTAAGTTATGGAATAATATCTTGGGGAGGAATGTTTTATAGTAATATTAAATCCTTAGTTACTATTCAAAATAGAGTAATTAGATGTATGTTAAGAAAAAGAAAATTTGATAGTGTTAAATATTTTTATGATGATCTTCAAATTTTACCACTAGGGAAAATGTATGTTTATAATATGATCTTATATTTAAAAAAGCACTATAGAGAAAGTGACATTAAAAATGTAATGTAGAATACCAGAACAAGTGCACATATTAATTTCATTGTACCACTTCCGAAGAAAACTATTACGCAAAAACATTATATATTTTTGGCGCCTAAAATATTTAACAGTTTACCTGAAACTACAAAGGATGATATAAATTCTTTTACGTTTTCTCGAAAACTAAGAGATTGGATTTGTAATATAGATGATATAGAAAAATTTCTTTAGTTGGAGGGTTTTTCCCTTATATTTCTGATTGTAAAATTTTCTTTTTATTTGTTTGCTCTTTGGGATGTTAAATTTTCGAATAAAAATTGGTGTATTTATAGTTTATTATTGATTCTGTTACTATGTTGTTGATGTAACCATGACAGAAAATATTAATATGGTAATATACTTAAAATGTTGTTTCTAATGTTTATATATGTTTTTTATTTCAACCTTATACTCCGCGTGCGAGTCTATGAACTCTTGTGGAGTTGTACATTTCCAAAATTCTTGTAAATACTTATATTGTATCAAAATTTAATATAAATGGAAATAAAGGATACTACTACTACTACTTCTAGGCTTCTCTTTCCAAGCAAGTGTAGTGTCGTGAGACGGAGCAAGTGCTTTCCCCATGATGGGCGGGTCCCGAAGGACCCGCCCCCCACCCCAAAATAAAGAGAGGTCCCATGGCCGAGTGGTTAGCGCGCTTAGCTACTGATCTCAGGGACCTGGGTTCGAGCCCCGGGTAAGGCATGGATGTAGGTGTCGTTTTTCTGCTGAGGTCCTGCCATCCACTCAGACCCTCATATAAACTGACAGGCTCCTGTCAGACCTCTGTGGCAAGCAGCTGCGAGAAGGGGTATTTATTTTTATTTACTTTGACAGGAGCGGTTTGTTTGGTGGCCGAAATCGCCATATTGTCGCAACTTGTAATCTTGCTATCATTGTGTTAAAGAACGACAGATTGCATTGAAAAAAAGGATTTGGGTAACGCGTTTGATTACAGTAATGAACTTGCGACAATTGACTACAGGATACATTACAAATGACGTGCAGCGTGCGGCTTTCTGAGTAGCAAGAACATGGCTACCGCCGTTCTGCGCGGCTAAATTAGCGACCTCTGTTAAGATATAGTAAGGGCGCCTCCCCTTCTTCCTACCTTCATGGTTCCAAGCCCCCTCTTAGGACGAGAAATTCGTTGTGCTTCCGCAGCTTCTCCTCTTTGGAGAACAGAGGTGGATCTGTGAAGGTCACATGACGCGCCGCGAAATTCGGAGCTCTTTGTTTGAGGGTTGGGTTGGGTTGTTGGCCAGGTCATGGTGGACCCCGAAGGCCATGGGCTAAATGCTAATGCCACCAGGCCATGGGCTAAATGGCCAGGTCACATGGACCCCGAAGGCTCAGAGAAGGTTGGGGGATGGGACCCACTGGAACAGCTGTTGGAAGACAGATGGTAGCCTCCCGTCAAGGCCATCCAGTGTGTTCTTTAACGTGCACAGGGTATGGCTCTCCCGCACACGGGGCCACGGCTTAACGTCCCATCCGACGTACGGCGGCCTTTCCAAGGCCATCGGTGTCCCCTACTGACCGTGGGCAGGGCGGGGAATTTTGCGGAGATAAATCTCAACGCTGACCCAGCTGGGACTCGAACCTGGGAACTACAGATTACGAGCCTGGCGCGCTACCAACTGAGCCACCCCCGCCACCTTTGTTTGAGGAATCTTCGTATTAAGTTATGAACAGATTGGAATCTGCTCATAACAGTTCATTCAATTCAAGGAAACTAAAAGTTTCCGTTTTCTTGAATTGAATGAACAGACGGAATTCGACAACTATTGTGTAATGCAGACACTTTCGATCGGTTCCTTCTCCGCTGCTTTAATGTCAATTTTCCTTTTGCTTCGATCAATACACGAGACTGACATGTGATGCCTTCTATTAGATGTAGTACAGTCGCTCGAAAAAGTATCCGAACACTATGCTCAATTACAGAATTCAGAAAAAATATCTGACAACGGTTTTTTTAGAAATTAGTGATCTGGCAACCTTCGTGTCACGTGATTAAAGAATTCAGGAAAAAATATCTCGAATGTGTACAGCAACTGTACACGTTCCAGTTACCGTTCACAACAAACTGGAGCGTGTGCAGTACTGGAGCGTGTGCAGTTACTGCACACGCTCCAGTTTGCTGTGAACGGTAATTGCACCCGCTCAATATTTCCGTCAGTAGCCCACATGATCTAGTATCAAAATCACCTACAGTCGCTCAAAAAAGTATCCGAACACTATGCTCGATTGCAGAATTCAGAAATAATCTCTGACAACGATTTTTTTAGAAATTAGTTATCTGGCAACCTTCGTGTCACGTGATTACAGAATTCAGGAAAAATATCTGGAGCGTGTACAGCAACTGTACACGCTCCAGTTACCGTTCACAGCAAACTGGACGTGTGCAGTTACTGCACACGCTCCAGTTTGCTGTGAAAGGTAACTGCACACGCTCCAGTTTGCTGTGAAAGGTAACTGCACACGCTCCAGTTTGCTGTGAAAGGTAACTGCACACGCTCCAGTTTGCTGTGAAAGGTAACTGCACACGCTCAATATTTCCGTGAGTGAGCCCACACGATCTAGTATCAAAATAATATGACCACCTGCAGTCGCTCAAAAAAGTATCCGAACACTATGATTGATTACAGAATTTAGGAAAAATATCTGGAGCGTGTACAGCAACTGTACACGCTCCAGTTATCATTCACAGCAAACTGGAGCGTGGGCAGTTACTGCACACGCTCCAGTTTGCTGTGAACGGTAACTGCACACGCTTAATATTTCCGTGAGTTAGCCCACACGATCTAGTATCAAAATAATATGACCACCTGCAGTCGCTCAAGAAAGTATCCGAACACTATGGTTGATTACAGAATTTAGGAAAAATATCTGGAGCGTGTACAGCAACTGTACACGCTCCAGTTACCATTCACAGCAAACTGGAGCGTGGGCAATTACTGCACACGCTCCAGTTTGCTGTGAACGGTAACTGCACACGCTCCAGTTTGCTGTGAACGGTAACTGCACACGCTTAATATTTCCGTGAGTTAGCCCACACGATCTAGTATCAAAATAATATGACCACCTACAGTGGCTCAAAAAAGTATACGAACACTGTGGTTGATTACAGAATTCAGAAAAAATATCTGGCAACGGTTTTTTTAGAAATTAGTGATCTGGCAACCTTCGTGTCACGTGATTACAGAATTCAGGAAAAATATCTGGAGCGTGTACAGCAACTGTACACTTTCCAGTTACCCGTCACAGCAAACTGGACGTGTGCAGTTACTGCACACGCTCCAGTTTGCTCTGTACACGCTCCAGAAATTTATCCTGAATTCTGTAATCACGTGACACGACGGTTGCCAGATCAATAATTTCTAAAAAAATCGTTGCCAGATATTTTTCCTGAATTCTGTAATCAACCATAGTGTTCGGATACTTTTTCGAGCGACTGTACTATTCTGTATAGTGGAGCATCGGATGGCATCACTCAATGATATTTCCACCCCTTTCTCGTTTTTTCGTTTCGGTTATGTTTTTGCTCGCTTCCCCCAACCCTCGATTTTCTTCTAGATCCAGGCCTGCCCTTTACAAATAGGGTTACCAGATGCCAGTGTTCTAAAAGGAGGACAAAAGCAAAACAAACGAGAAATGGAAGACAAAGGAGGACATGTTTCAATTTTAGAAATAAAATATGTTGTTTCATACTAAGTTTATTTCAAGTAACAATACACTTCAGTCATAAAAAAGACATAATACTAATTATTCAGTACACTCCAAAATGTGCCGATTTTTATTCATACTTCATAAGCAATCAAGGGTTACATTTAAATGCTGTTTACAATCTGGCATATAAATTATTATAGAAAATAGTAACTTTTACAACGTTAACAGAGTGACTTTAACATTCACGGTTTGCATTTACAGGAAATTGTTTCATGGTTAACAATAAATCATATGATAGTCATGGGTTCAAGAAATTAAAAAAGTACAAAAAATTAAATTTTTTTGGTTTTAATCAAGTTCTTATGCTGTGAATTTGTACAAAAATGAGCACATTTCATGTTTTTTTCAAAAAGCGGTGAGAACATGAGATTAATTAAAAAAGAGGTCTGCCCTCCTTTTGGAGGACATATGATAACCTTATTTACAAAGAAACCGTTCCTATCTCCTCTATCAAGAAACTACTCTAGTCTGATCTTCATCCAAAGACATTCCCATAGAAACAATACCGCCTTGCCCACTGTCAGTAGGAGACACCGATGGGCCTGGAAAGACCACCGTCCGTTGGTTGGGATGTTAAACCGTGGCCCCGAGTGAGGGAGAGAGCCATACCCTCTGCACGTTAAAGAGCACACTTCCCTTGACGGGAAGCTACCATTTTTCTCCCAACAACTGTTCCAGTGGGTCCTCTCCCCCAACCTTCTCTGAGCCTTCGGGGTTCTTGTGACCTGGCCATTTAGCCCATGGTGTGCAAAAAAGTGCTGCTCAGAGGTAAAACAACCCAACCCAGAAACAATAATCAGGTTGGTTCTATTGACTATTGTACCAGTTAATGCTTAAAATGCAAAAGTTTTATATCAGTCAGATTCAAGAACAGTATTAAAAAAAATCCTAAAGGATGTTCTGCATTAAATCAGACCATACAACATTTTATGTGGATTCGAAATAAAAATTCCTGAATAAAACGAGAATGGGAAGGTCGATAAGAGAAGACAAAAAGACTAAAAAAGATCTGGATACCGGTTACGTGCAAGTCCTCCAGAGTAGTTTCCAGATAAGGAAATAGTGAGGAAATGTTCCCCATATAACACTGCGAGACGATGCAATTTATGACTTCTATTTTAGGTTCATTCATCTTTATCATAGGATGGTAGTGGACTGCTGAACACACAGCTGATGGAGGAAGCAGGCGGTGATGATGAGAGCCGGCAAGAGAAATCAGGAAATAAATTGCATCGTCTCGCTGTGTCTCCTGATCTGGAAGGGAAATATGCGAAGGCTGCTTCACAACATAAAAGGAGGTCTTCATGTGTGTTTCAAGCAAAACCAGCAAAGAAGTGGATTTTTCTTAAAGTTAACTCTAGTAAGAAGTCTCTATTCACGAATTTCTATGCTAGAAGAAATTTTTATACGAAGGGATGATTTTAATATGAATGTGAAGGGTTGCTTTCCTCTGAGCGGTATTTTTTTGCACACAATCGATGAAGTGGCCAGGGAACAAGGAGCCCATGGGCTCAGAGGGTTGGGTTGTTTTGACTGAGCGGCACTTTTTTGCACACCATGGGCTAAATGGGCAGGTCGCATGGACCCCGAAGGCTCAGAAAAGTTTGGGGGAGGGGACTCACTGGAACAGCTGTTGGGAGACAGATGGTATCCTCCCATCAAGGGCATACAGCGTGTTTTTTAACGTGCACAGGGTATGTCTCTCCCGCACGTATCTGTAGTTCCCAGGTTCGAGTCCCAGCTGGGTCAGCGTTGAGATTTATCTCCGCAAAATTTCCCCGCCCTGCCCCGGTCAGTAGGGGACACCGATGGGCTTGGAAAGGCCGCCGTCCATCGGATGGGACGTTAAGCCGTGGCCCCGTGTGCGGGAGAGCCATACCCTGTGCACGTTAAAGAACATGCTGGATGGCCTTGACGGGAGGCTACCATCTGTCTCCCAACTGCTGTTCCAGTGGGTCCCCTCCCCCAACCTTCTCTGAGCCTTCGGGGTCCATGTGACCTGGCCATTTAGCCCATGGTGTGCAAAAAAGTGCCGCTCAGAGGTAAAACAAACCAACTTCCGAGCGGCACTTTTTTGCACACTATGGGCTAAATGGCCAGGTCACAAGGATCCCGAAGGCTCAGAGAAGGTTGGGGAGGAGACCCACTGGAACAGCTGTTGGGAGACAGATGGTAGCCTCCCGTCAAGGTCATCCAGCCTGTTCTTTAACGTGCACAAGGTATGGCTCGCCCGCACCCTGGACACGGCTTAACGCCCCATCCCACATACCTTTTAAAGATCCTACGGTTTGCGGCCCTCCGACGGTCAGCGGAGATATTTGCCAGATATTTTTTCACACGAAGGCTGCCAGATCGCTAATTTCTAAAAAAATCGTTGCCAGATATTTTTTTTCACACGAAGGCTGCAGATCGCTAATTTCTAAAAAAAATCGTTGCCAGATATTTTTTCACACGAAGGCTGCCAGATCGCTAATTTCTAAAAAAAAATCGTTGCCAGATATTTTTTCACACGAAGGCTGCCAGATCGCTAATTTCTAAAAAAACTCGTTGCCAGATATTTTTTCACACGAAGGCTGCCAGATCGCTAATTTCTAAAAATATCGTTGCCAGATATTTTTTCACACGAAGGCTGCCAGATCGCTAATTTCTAAAAAAAATCGATGCCAGATATTTTTTCTGAATTCTGAAATCAACCATAGTGTTTGGATACTTTTTTGAGCGACTGTAGGTGGTCATATTATTTTGATACTAGATCGTGTGGGCTCACTCACGGAAATATTGAGCGTGTGTATGCTGCTTACCACAGAGGTCTGACAGGAGCCTGTCAGTTATATGCCATAGTAGGTGCATACCCTGTGCACGTTAAAGAACACGCTGGATGGCCTTGACGGGAGGCTACCATCTGTCTCCAACTGCTGTTCCAGTGGGTCCCCTCCCCTGGTAGTAGCAAACACACACCCTGGTTCACAGCAAACAGTTTGCTGTGAACGGTAACTGGAGCGTGTACAGTTGCTGTACACGCTCCAGATATTTTTCCTGAATTCTGTAATCACGTGACACGAAGGTTGCCAGATCACTAATTTCTAAAAAAATCGATGCCAGATATTTTTTCTGAATTCTGTAATCAACTATAGTGTTCGGACATTTTTTTTAGCGACTGTACCTAATACTTCTTCTGGTATTCTCCTCTGTCAGAGATGACCGTCAGCGCTTAAAATGTCATGCTTTCCTCATACTTCCGAAATACAACGGGGGGATTTTGATCCACTGTTCCTGTAAAATGTCGTAAACATCTCGAAGCGGAGATAAATTTGAAGGAAATAAATTTTTCTATGCATTCTAAAAACGCCTTACAAACTGTCAAATATGTTTTCGACTGGATGAAGATCAGGTGATTGTGCAGGCCTGGGAAAGTGATAAGAGTCAGTTCCATGTTCCTAAAAACACTGTTGTACAGTCGCTCAAAAAAGTATCCGAACACTATGGTTGATTACAGAATTCAGTCACGTGACACGAAGGTTGCCAGATCACTAATTTCTAAAAAAAATCGTTGCCAGATATTTTTTCTGAATTCTGTAATCAACCATAGTGTTCGGATATTTTTTTGATCAACTGTACGATTCGGGAGCAAGGAATCGGTGCATTGTCTTCCTAGCATTTGGCATCTCCACTTGGGCAGATATGCTGCGTCATCGGCAGTACCTGATCGTCCAAGAGGCTTTTCTACATCCGGGTAATGATGCCACCATGTATAGAAACCAGAGAAGCTATTCTGTGTTAAAAAAAACTCCTCCCACACCAAGAATTGCCTCCAGGGCCGGCGCGAGGCGGGTTCAGCGCGCTCCCCGAACCCAACCGCGCGCTTTAAAAGGCCCCGTGGTCCCCGAAAAGCTCATCGTAAAAAACAAAATTTCAGTCGAAATTGACCGAAATCGGTCAATTTTGATGACGTAATGAAAGATTTTGCGGCGAAAAAAGTTATGTAATATTTATAATATACTCAGTGTTCTTATAAATTCTATGTAGATATGTACCACACTTTGTACTTATAATAAATAATTTAATATAATAAAATTTAGAAGTACATATAAATGCGTTTTTTTTGGCCCATACCTTATTAGAATTGGTGGCCAGATGCAGCAGATGTAGTTCAGGACATATATGCTTGGAGAACTAAATTGCAGTCTGGTTGGACCTCCGTAGCCTATGGCTACTTGAGGATGATGATGATGATGACAATTTTGGAACCCAGCCCCCCAAAATTTTGGAACCCGGCCCTGACCTCCTCCAGCATCTCGAAAAGAAGGAGCAACACACGTGGGCCCATTGATTGATGGAGTTGTTTTCATTCCTGTCATGGACGTCTGTGTCGTTTTTCTGCTGAAGTCCTGCCATCCTCACAGACCTTCTACTATGGCATATAAACTGACAGGCTCCTGTCAGACCTGTGTAGTAAGCAGCTGCTTGAGGGGCATTTATTTATTATTTATTACATTTGGCTAAATGAGGACTAGACGTATTTTCAGCCTCGATCACTCCAGTCATTCTGTTATTTCCGTCGTCCTCAATGACCATATTTTATCCTTCATCTTTGATTTTCCCCGCACTTGTGCCAGTGAGGAAGAATCCCTCTGGGCTAGAGCGATCTACAACTTTCTGTCGAAGTTTGGAGCACTCTCCGAATAACACTTGAATCATCGCTGGCAGATGCTTTACCCACTGAGAAGCACTTTGATGCACACAATGAGTCAAATGGTCAGGTCACAAGGACCTCAAGTGCTCAGAGATGGGTACCAGGAAGCAGGGCCCGATCAGGGGAGGGTTGGGTTGGGTTGTTTTACCTCTGAGCGGCACTTTTTTGCACACCATGGGCTAAATGGCCAGGTCACATGGACCCCGAAGGCTCAGAGAAGGTTGGGGGAGGGGACCCACTGGAACAGCTGTTGGGAGACAGATGGTAGCCTCCCGTCAAGGCCATCCAGCGTGTTCTTTAACGTGCACAGGGTATGGCTCTCCCGCACACGGGGCCACGGCTAAACGTCCAATCCGACGGACGGCGGCCTTTCCAAGCCCATCGGTGTCCCCTACTGCCCGTGGGCAGGGCGGGGAATTTTGCGGAGATAAATATCAACGCTGACCCAGCTGGGACTCGAACCTGGGAACTACAGATTACGAGCCTGGCGCGCTACCGACTGAGCCACCCCCGCCCTACCGATCAGGGGAGAGGAAAGGGGGTCCCCCTTTAAGAATGTTAGTAAAGGTAATAGAGGCAAAACTTATTAAACTTATTTATGGGGTCGGAGGTGGCTCAGTCTGTAGCGCACCAGGCTCGTAATCTGCAGTATCCAGGTTCGAGTCCCAGCTAGGTCAGCGTTGAGATTTATCTCCGCAAAATTCCCCGCCCTGCCCACGGTCAGTAGGGGACACCGATGGGCTTGGAAAGGCCGCCGTACGTCGGATGGGATGTTAGGCCGTGGCCCGGTGTGCGGAAAAGCCATACCCTGTGCACGTTAAAAACACGCTGGATGGCCTTGACGGGAGGCTACCATCTGTCTCCCAACAGCTCTTCCAGTGTGTCCTTCCCCCAACCTTCTTTGAGCTTTCGGGGTCCTTGTGACCTGATCAATTAGCCCACGTTGTGCAAAAAAGTGCAGCTCAGAGGTAAAACAACCCCACTTATTTATATTGGAAATCCAATATCTTGGCCCACATTTTATACTTTTTTGGCTCGAATATATTTCCTGCCCTCCCTTGCCCGTATTTTTTTTTCTAGATCAGGGCCTGATCCACTCATAGGCGCCGGCAGGAATTTTTCTGGGGGTGGGGGAAACAACAAGAACAACAAAAAAATCAATGTTCTAACATAAAAATATTGAGTTCAAATCATCCATTAGGGAGTGGCCAATGGGCCAGCACCACGTCTCTCCAAGTGACCCGCCCCCAACCATGATAGTATAGCTGCCCAATTGTGGAAAGGAAACATTGTGATTGTTCTTCCGGTATTCTGCATATCCGCATGTGTCAGTCGAGGGTTATGCTCTTTTTATTCTTGGTTTTCGGACACGAGACCATCCGGTTGTGATCCGTCGCCCGTGCAGAACTGCGCCATGAAATTCAGAGTGAAGGCCCGTGACCTGGAATCTAGAGATCAGCGCCGGGGATGAACGCATCTCTCCCCACTAGGAACAGTTGAGGATGAAGTAAGCCTGACCAACGGAACGGATTGATTAAGCTGCCCGGGGGATCGAAGTGCAAACGACACGAGTCGTATTAGGCTCCTGCCAAGGAGAATGAGGTAGAGCAGGCATGTCAAACACGCGGCCCGCCGGGAACTGTTCTGCGGCCCGACAAGATTGATAACCAATAGGTTTATTTGACTTTTGACAACACTGGATTCTTTAATTAAAATTATAAGTACGTACACGGTACATGAATTAAATAAACGTATTTCGGAAAACATTTCCATTTATATATAAGGGAAACTATTGCGCATAAATGTATATGTCGGATCCCGATCGTAGAATTGCTCATATCATGAAATGCCCGATCATTTCATGAAATAGTGGCATTTCATGATATGAGCAATTCTACGATCGGGCTCCGACATGTATACACATGTCTCGAGGTCATTCAAATGTACGTACTTTGCGCATGGCAATGAGTCACGAAATGCCAGTAGAGTCGGAAGCTATTCGTTAGCAGTCAATGAACGAATACTGCGTTCTAGTCTAGTTTGCACATAACAATTTTCATCTGGTTTTTTTTGTTTGTGGCCCGCGATTTAATATATAATACTTAATATGGCCCTCGGTGGTTAACGAGTTTGACATGCCTGAGGTAGAGACATTTTACCTGTCTTGATCTCCTTTTCCCCTGAGTAACTCGGTGGTTAACGAGTTTGACATGCCTGAGGTAGAGACATTTTACCTGTCCTGATCTCCTTTTCCCCTGAGTAACTTCAGAGTTTATCACAAAATCTGGCCTAAGCCACACTGTGCGATATCGTTTTTCCAGTCACGTCCCGCTGTAGCAGTGTCTGAGTCATTTGTGGTTTAATAAATGGAAAGTTTAATATGGTGATATTTTCCCACGTATATATTTTCTGATGAAATCTGGAAGGAATGCAGATGAGAAGGTTCATTACATAAGAAAATACTTGTTTCGTCAGCGAGATTTGGGGTGGGGTGACTCAGTCGGTGGCGCCCCAGGCTCGTAATCTGAAGTTCTCAGGTTCGAGTCCTAGCTGGGTCAGCGTTGAGATTTATCTCCACAAAACTCCGTGTCCTCCCCTGCCCACGGTCAGTAGGGGACACCGATCGGCTTGTAAAGCCCGCCGTCCGTGGGGTAGGACGTTAAGCCATGGTTTTGTATGCGGGAAAGCCATAACCAATCCACGTTAAATAAAATGCTCGATGTCCTTTAATAGCTGTCGCAGTGGGTTCCCTCCCCCAACCTTCTATGAGCCTTCGAAGTCGTTATGACCTGGCCATTTAGTCCATTGTGTGCAAAGAAAAGTGCTGTTCAGAGATAAAACAACCCAATTCAGCGAGATTTATTGTGGCTACATGTCCACCTTCAGCGGAATGCTGATTGTAGTCCCTGTGGATAACAAAATGTCATTTCCTCTCTTTCCTCTTTACCTATCTCACTATTGTTTTTGGCTTTGACATTTGTTGGTTGGTCGGTTTGTGGTTTTGTCAAATCCAAACGTTGTTCCACCATATCTATCTTATGCGATGGAGAAACTCAATGATTTATGTGCCAAATGGAAGCTTGTGCGCGGGGAGTGTCATAGGCTATAAAAAAATTCACCCTCAGAAAGGGGGAAATGTGAAAACTATTCTTAAGCTATATCTTCAGAACGCGAAGGCCGAAATTAACAAGCTATACATCGAATGAAAGCTTCTGACACGGGAATGTCGTAAATTACGAAAAATCGACCCCCCATGCTTTCTTCCCCCCTAAAAAAGGGGGGAAATGAAAATGATTATTCCTATATATCTTCTGAACGAGTGTGTGGAAACTAACGAGGTATGTGTCGAATGAAATCTTGTGATGCTGGAAGTGTCTCCATAAAAAAATGACTCCACCACTAAAAAAGGGGAAATCTAAAAGTAGTTCTACTATATCATGGGAATGCGAGGGTCTACAGTTACGATTTAGTTGTCAAATGAAATCTCCTATAATGACGGTCGTAAACTATTTCGAAATTCGTCCTCACTGTTCCCCCTGATAAAATGTTGGGGGGGGGGCGTATTTCCGCGGGGGTCGACTTTAACGAGTCGTATCTCAAATTAATAAAAAAAATAAAATAAATACCCCCTCAAGCAGCTGCTTGCCACAGATATCTGACAGGAGCCTGTCAGTTTATATGCCACAGTACAAGGTCTGAGATGATGGCAGGACCTCAGCAGAAAAAACACATACATCCATGCCTTACCCGGGGTTCGAACCCAGGTTCCTTAGATCAAGTAGCTAAGAGCGCTAACCACTCGGCCATGGGACGCATCTCATATTAAAGCTTGTGATATCTCCAATGTCATAATCAACCTCAAGCGTGACTCCAAAAGGGGGGTAAATGTGCTCGATACTTATCAAATTTTGGAAAGCGTTTTTAATGACAACAAAAAAAATTATAAATTTAAAAATTTAAAAAATACGTATCTTCCTATAGGGCCCTAAAAAGTAGAAATAAACCTAAAGCATGTCGATAGTGTAATCGGTCACTGAGTTCGTATTCACTTCAAAGGAAGATGGGATGCCGTTTTATCTAATCGACAAGATTGCAGGCGCCTTATCTTCCTTTGAAGTGAATACCAACTCAGTGACTGATTGCACCATCGATATGCTTTAGGTTTATTTCTACTTCTTAGGACCCTATAGGAAGATACGTATTTTCTAATTTATATTTCTTTTATTGTTTGCCCTTGACATTACTACCTACTCCAATCAACCGCAGTTGGGCACGACATTGTCTCCACGCTCTTTATGTTTCGACCATCTGTTGGCCATCTGTTGAAAACTGTATAAAATGTGATTCGAATGACCATACAATACGTTTCCTGTCCTCCGCTGACCGGGCGGGGGTGGCTCAGTCGGTAGCACGCCAGGCTCGTAATCTGTAGTTCCCAGGTTCGAGTCCCAGCAGGTCAACGTTGAGATTTATCTCCCCAAAATTCACCACCCTGCCCACGGTCAGTAGGGGACAGCGATGGACGTGGCAAGACCGCCGTCCGTCGGATGGGACGTTAAGCCGTGGTGCCGTGTGCGAGAGAGCCATACCCTGTGCACGTTAAAGAACACGCTGGATGGCCTTGACGGGAGGCTACCATCTGTATCCCAACAGCTGTTCCAGTGGGTCCCCTCCCCCAACCTTCTCTGAGCCTTCGGGGTCCTTGTGACCTGGCCATTTAGCCCATGGTGTGCAAAAAAGTGCCGCTCAGAGGTAAACAATCTAACACATAGATGGATTGACATGGATAAAATTCGAGACCTAAATCATTTTAAAGTCAGAATAAGATAGTTGGGTTGTTTTACCTCTGAGCGGCACTTTTTTTGCACAACATGGGCTAAATGACCAGGTCACAAGGACCCCGAAGTCTCAGAGAAGGTTGGGGAGAGGGGACCCACTGGAACAACTGTTGGGATACAGATGGTAGCCTCCCGTCAAGGCCATCGAATGTGTTCTTTAACGTTCACAGTGTATGGCTCTCCCGTATACGGTGCCACGGCTTAACGTCCCGTCAAACGAACGGCGGCCTTTCCAAGCCCATCGATGTCCCCTACTGACCAAGGGCAGGGCCGGGAATTTTGCGGAGATAAATCTCAACGTTGACCCAGCTGGGCTTGAACCTGGAAATTGCAGATTACGAGTCTGGCGCGCTGCCGACTGAGCCACCCCCTCTCCCCCCAGAATCAGAGAAGCATTTGAGCAAGTAAGAAGAGATGTGCTGCAGCGCGTATGGCAAGAAGCGGAATATCAATTGGATAGAAGCAGTCACAAACGGTGCACATTATGCTCAAAACTATTTAAGCCACGCTTTCAATTAAAATATTACTTTCTTGAATGAGTATGCTATTTTTCGTACATATTGATACTCGATACCCCCACCACTATTTTTTGGACACTTTGTATATATATATAATGAAAATTTATTTCTTAATATTAAAAAATATTTTTTGATGTATTTTGAATAATAAGTTCCCCTATTTTTTGCTTTGTCTTCAGTCGTCCTTAGTTGTATGTTATGACATATTTGCAGAGGTACTTAAGCTCTTTGACTCTGCAACCTCCTAGAATCGTAGATAAAATTATGCGACCGTTGCCCCTTCTCTACAATAAAGACATCCCTATCTGAAAAAAAAAAAAAAGAGATCACTAAAAATGCTAGCAAATTTAAAACTATCAGATGTTGCGATCCCCTTTCACACTGCACATAACACGCAATTTTAACCATCCTCACAAACCTTCTACTATGGCATATAAACTGAACAGACCCCTGTGGCAAGCAGATTCTTGAGGGGGTATTTTTTCGCCGTCCCGTGGCCGAGTGGTTAGCACGCTTGGCTGCTGATCTAAGGGACCTGGGTTCGAGCCCCGGCTAAGGCATGGATGTTCGTGTACTATGGCATATAAAGTGACAAGCTCCTGTCAGACCCCTGTGGCAAGCAGATTCTTGAGGGGGTATTTTTTCGCCGTCCCGTGGCCGAGTGGATAGCATGCTTGGCTGCTGATCTAAGGGACCTGGGTTCGAGCCCCGGCTAAGGCATGGATGTTCGTCTACTATGGCATATAAACTGACAGGCTCCTGTCAGACCCCTGTGGCAAGCAGATTCTTGAGGGGGTATTTTTTCGCCGTCCCGTGGCCGAGTGGTTAGCACGCTTGACTGCTGATCTAAGGGACCTGGGTTCGAGCCCCGGCTAAGGCATGGATGTTCGTGTACTATGGCATATAAAGTGACAAGCTCCTGTCAGACCCCTGTGGCAAGCAGATTCTTGAGGGGGTATTTTTTCGCCGTCCCGTG
Organism: Ryuthela nishihirai; assembly: GCA_038380435.1. Taxonomy (NCBI): domain Eukaryota; kingdom Metazoa; phylum Arthropoda; class Arachnida; order Araneae; family Heptathelidae; genus Ryuthela; species Ryuthela nishihirai. Next base: position 584,389 of record JAWZYU010000059.1, read on the forward strand.
GCCGAGTGGATAGCATGCTTGGCTGCTGATCTAAGGGACCTGGGTTCGAGCCCCGGCTAAGGCATGGATGTTCGTCTACTATGGCATATAAACTGACAGGCTCCTGTCAGACCTCTGTGGCAAGCAGATTCTTGAGGGGGTATTTTTTCGCCGTCCTGTGGCCGAGTGGTTAGCACGCTTGGCTGCTGATCTAAGGGACCTGGGTTCGAGCCCCGGCTAAGGCATGGATGTTCGTCTACTATGGCATATAAACTGACAGGCTCCTGTCAGACCCCTGTGGCAAGCAGATTCTTGAGGGGGTATTTTTTCGCCGTCCTGTGGCCGAGTGGTTAGCACGCTTGGCTGCTGATCTAAAGGACCTGGGTTCAAGCCCCGGCTAAGGCATGGATGTTCGTCTACTATGGCATATAAACTGACAGGCTCCTGTCAGACCCCTGTGGCAAGCAGATTCTTGAGGGGGTATTTTTTCGCCGTCCCGTGGCCGAGGGGTTAGCACGCTTGGCTGCTGATCTAAGGGACCTGGGTTCGAGCCCCGGCTAAGGCATGGATGTTCGTCTACTATGCATATAAACTGACAGGCTCCTGTCAGACCTCTGTGGCAAGCAGCTGCTTGAGGGGGTATTTTTTCTCCGTCCCGTGACCGAGTGGTTAGCACGCTTGGCTGCTGATCTAAGGGACCTGGGTTCGAGCCCCGGCTAAGGCATGGATGTTCGTCTACTATGGCATATAAACTCACAGGCTCCTGTCAGACCCCTGTGGCAAGCAGATTCTTGAGGGGGTATTTTTTCGCCGTCCCGTGGCCGAGTGGTTAGCACGCTTGGCTGCTGATCTAAGGGACCTGGGTTCGAGCCCCGGCTAAGGCATGGATGTTCGTCTACTATGGCATATAAACTGACAGGCTCCTGTTAGACCTCTGTGGCAAGCAGCTGCTTGAAGGGTATTTATTTTTATTTATTTATAAAGGCCGAGTATAAATATTTGCTATGAAGAACACAAGATGGCGTTGTATTCCTTTCACGGCCAAATTTCATCGAAACAACTGAAATTTTCTACTCGCGGACAAATATATTTTCTCCCCACTATCAACATATTTAACGCTTCGAAACCGAACTTAACTAAAATCCTTCACAACAAATTAATTCGATCTATTTACTCTGAGCATTGCCACAATAATACTGAACAGATCTTATTCATATCAATGCAGACGCCAATTCTCTTTTACAATGGCGGCGATGAGCCTCGTTCACAGAGAGTAACAGTTGTTAGACACAGATGCGAGATTATGTTACCTAGGTAACGTTGATTTACAAATTATTCCTGTGTAAAAGACTAATTGTTTCTGCCTGTCGCAATTAAACATGCTCTAATAACTGGCAAATAGTGTTCATTAAAATCTTATTGAATTAAATTAAACAAAGTGGCGTTAGTAAATTCTTTTTTTTAATTTGCCTGTGAACTGAAGAGAATAAAATGCCTAAAAGATTTCAGAGAGGATTAACACAACGAACGTTTGATGATTTATAAATCTCGCTTGATTAACTTTACATTGAGAATTTTCCTAGCAGTTAATTAGAGAAGTCAACAGCTTCTTTTGTGATATCAAAATGATTTGCTTCTTGTAATGTATTGTCTTCGTTAGAGAAGTGTTTTATATTTGGGAGAACAATTGTTGGTATTTGAATTCAATCGAAAAAAATAATTGCAATGATTTTCTAATCGCGTGTGTAGCGTTCTTCCTTGGCTGTGGAACATAAGGTTCTAGGTAGGAGCTCTGAATAAAGTGTGGTTGTTTCTTTTTGGTGCTTTTTCTGCTGATATCTTCTTTCCTGAGAAATCCATTGTCTTTGGCTTATTATACTGGCAAACTCTATGGCAAGCATTTGCTTGAAAAATAATCTAATTATCTTTGGAATATGTAGATGTTTCACCCACTGAGAGACACTTTGATGCACACAATGGGCCAAATGGTCAGGCCATAAGGACCTCAAGTGCTCACAGAAATGGATACAGTCGCTCAAAAAAGTATCCGAACACTATGGTTAATTTCAGAATTCAAAAAAAAATATCTGGCAACGATTTTTTTTAGAAATTAGTGATCTGGCAACCTTCGTGTCACGTGACACGAAGGTTGCCAGATCACTAATTTCTAAAAAAAATCGTTGCCAGATATTTTTTTTTGAATTCTGTGATCAACCGTAGTGTTCGGATACTTTTTTAAGCGACTGTACCAGGAAGCAGGGCCCGATCGGGGGAGGGGCAAGGGGGTCCCCCTTTAAGAATGTTAGTAAAGATAATAGAGACAAAACTTAATAACTTATTTATATTGGAAATCCAGTCTCTTGGCCCCCCATTTTATAATTTTTTTGACTCGATTATGTGTCCTGCCTTCCCTTGCCGAAATTTTTTTCTAGATCATGGCCTGAGGGAGGGATCCACTCATAGGCGCCGGCAGGAATTTTTCTGGGGGTGGGGGAAACAACAAGAACAACAAAAAATCAATTTTCCAAGATAAAAATACTGAGGTCAAATCATCCATTAGGGAGTAAATTTGAGAATACAACAATCATGCATACATCATAACGTAAAAAAAAATTAAAGATGCCCAAACAAAACGAGAGAAAAAAAAAGAAAATATAAATATATTATTAACAAATTATTAACAACGCATGTTACAGAAGTTATTATAATAATGAATTAATAACATGATTCCGAAAACAAAACAGACAAAAGACAACCTCAGGATCATCAAAAACCGAAGAAGAGACATGATGCATTTGCCACTTGATTTCTCAAATTGAGATTAGCGGAACAATTTTTTTATGCGAGGAAATTTTGAAATTGTCATAATTAAAGAATTCCTATATTTCATTAATAGTATAGATAGGGCTCTTATTTTTGACTCCTATTAATTTTGTTTTCTTTAGATGAGGGCCGTCCAACCCAAACTCAATGAAGAGGAACTAAAAAATTAAGTATATTCTGAAAGAACATCAGGGGAAAATTCTCAATTTGAAAACGGAAACATACAGTCGCTCGAAAAAGTATCCGAACGCTATGGTTGATTACAGAATTCATAAAAAATATCTGTCAACGAATTTTTTTAGAAATTAATGATCTGGCAACCTTCGTGTCACGTGATTACAGAATTCAGGAAAAATATCTGGATCGTGGATATTTTCCTGAAACCTTCGTGTCACGTGGCCCGAAGGTTGCCAGATCAATAATTTCTGAAAAAAATCGTTGCCAGATATTTTTTTATGAATTCTGCAATCAACCATAGTGTTCGGATACTTTTTTGGGCGACTGTACATTTCATAGGAATTACAAAAAGAAATATACTACTTCTTTTGAGGAATCAAGAAAATATTTTGATTAGAAACAAAAAGATACGTTTTTAATTATCATTAGGAATTAGTAAAATTGTTCAGTTATGCAATTAAATAAGTTTGGTCGAATAATTGGAGGAAACGAGCCAGACTCGGCATTTTGTGTGTTTTATGAGCTGCAGATTGAGTGGGCCTGCTTTAGATGGTTAACGTATTGGTTCATAATCAATTCACGGATATTGTCACTCAGCAGTACTTTTGAAATTCCCAAGGAATACGAATGTACCGAAAGAACGGATCCATCTCTATTTCCATGAGCACTCCAGGGTTCGCTAGTTTTACCTCTGAGCTGCACTTTGTTTTCACAAAATAGGCTAATTGGCCAGGTCACAAGGACTCCGAAGGCTCACAGAAGGTTGGGGGAGGGGATAACCCGGGATGGCGGTTGGGAGATAGATGGTAGTCTCCCGTCAAGGCCATCCAATTTGTTTTTCAACGTACACAGGGTATGGTTCTCCTGCACAAGGAGCCACGGCTTAACGTCCCATCCGACGGACGGCGGCTTTTCCAAGACCATAGGTGTCCCCTACTGACCGAGGGCAGGGCGGGTAGTTTTGCGGAGAAAAATCTCAAAACTGATCCAACTGGGACTCGAACCAGGGAACTGCAGATTACGAGTCTGGCATACTACCGACTGAGACACCTCCGCTCCTGAGCACTCCAGGTCATTGACTCATTAGTGATTTGGTTGGACCATAGAATGTCATTAAAATCATCTCAATTATCAAGGTTTAGGGTTGAAAAAACCTTCGTTGCTCGCTATTCAGTGCAGCTTATTATTCTTTGTTGATTGCGATAGGAATCTCGATCTCTTCTTCAGATAGGGCGGGGGTGGCTCAGTCGGTAGCGCGCCAGGCTCGTAATCTGTAGTTCCCAGGTTCGAGTCCCAGCTGGGTCAGCGTTGAGATTTATATATCGCAAATATTTCCCGCCCTGCCCACGGTCAGTAGGGGACAGCGATGGGCTAGGGAAGGCCGCCGTCCGTCGGATGGGACGTTAAGCCGTGGCCCCGTGTGCAGGAGAGCCATACCCTGTGCACGTTAAAGAACACGCTGGATGGCCTTGACGGGAGGCTACCATTTGTCTCCCAACAGCTGTTCCAGTGGGTCCCCTCCCCCAACCTTCTCTGAGCCTTCGGGGTCCATATGACCAGGCCATTTAGCCCATGGTGTGCAAAAAAGTGCCCCTCAGAGGTAAAACAACCCAACCCTTGTTTCTTGAGTCAGAACGTGACTAGAAGCTCCAGGCACGTGCGTGGCCACACTACACCGGTTCCTGGCCTACTGAAAACAAATTGCATGTTATCCACATAAGACAGTTTGAGATTGGGTTGTTTTACCTCTGAGCGGCACTTTTTTGCACACCAAGGGCTAAATGGCCAGGTCACATGGACCCCGAAGGCTCAGAGAAGGTTGGGGGAGGGGACCCACTGGAACAGCTGTTGGGAGACAGATGGTAGCCTCCCGTCAAGGCCATCCAGCGTGTTCTTTAACGTGCACAGGGTATGGCTCTCCCGCACACGGGGCCACGGCTTAACGTCCCATCCGACGGACGGCGGCCTTTCCAAGCCCATCGGTGTCCCCTACTGACCGTGGGCAGGGCGGGGAATTTTGCGGAAATAAATCTCAACGCTGACCCAGCTGGGACTCGAACCTGGGAACTACAGATTACGAGCCTGGCGCGCTACCGACTGAGCCACCCCCGCCCCTAACAGTTTGAGTAGCACTGCTTTATTATACACAGGCAATAGCTGACCTGCAGACAGAGCTATGACTTAATGTCCCATCCCACAAACAGTGAGTTTTCCAAGCCCAACAGTTGACTTTATTTGTCAAGGGCAGGGAAAGGGTTGGGTTGGGTTGTTTTACCTCTGAGCGGCACTTTTTTTCACACCATAGGCTAAATGGCCAGGTCACATGGAACCCGAAGGCTCAGAGAAGGTTGGGGGAGGGGACCCACTGGAACAGCTGTTGGGAGACAGATGGTAGCCTCCCGTCAAGGCCATCCAGCGTGTTCTTTAACGTGCACAGGGTATGGCTCTCCCGCACACGGGGCCACGGCTTAACGTCCCATCCGACGGACGGCAGCCTTTCCAAGCCCATCGGTGTCACCTACTGACCGTGGGCATGGCGGGGAATTTTGCGGAGATAAATCTCAACGTTGAATCAAAGGGGACTCGAACTGCTGGGACTCGAACCTGGGAACTACACATTATAAGCCTGGAGGAATGCCTAGTGATTGGGTAATTTTACCTCTGAGAAGTAGCATTTTTCACACAATGGGCTAAATGAATAGATCACAAGGACCCTTAAGGGCTCAGAGAAGGTTTGGGAAGGGAACCCACTGGGGACATGGTACAGTTTCCATCTTGAGACAGATGGTAACCTCCCGTCAAGACAATCCAGTGAGTTCTGGGGCGGGGGTGGCTCAGTTAATAGTCTTCCAGGCTCATAATCTGCAGTCCCCAGTTTCGAGTGCCACCTGGGCCAGCTTTGAGATTAATCTACGCAAAACTTTCACCATGTCTTCAGTCAGTAGTGGATATTGAAGGCTTGATACCTATTACAGTTTAAAGAACACAGTGGATAGCCTTGACAGGAGGCTACACTCTGTCTCCTAACAGCTGCTCAGCAGGGATTCCCCCAATCTTCTATGGATCACTGGACTCCTTGTGACCTAACCATTTAGCTCATTGTCTGCAAAAAAAGTACTGCTCAGAGGTAAAGTAACCCATCGTGTTCTTTAACGTGAATAGAATATGGCTCTCCTGCATGTGGGACCATGGCTTTATGAGGTTTGGTGGAGATAAATCTCAACGCTCTAACAGATGGGACTCCAACCTTGGAATTGAAGATTACGAGCCTGGCGTGCTACCGACTGGGACCAGCCCCGCTCCGTTTGTATAAGGGAGAACGTGCTTTGATACGGAACTTCTCCCACTCTCTATACATATCATATCTATTATGTTCCATTTTTAAGGTTGGGTTGTTTTACCTCTGAGCGGCACTTTTTTGCACAAAATGGACAAAATGGTTAAGTCACAAGGACCCCGAAGTCTCAGAGAGGGTTGGGGGAGAGGAATCACTGGAACAGCTTTTAGGAGATAGATGGTAGCCTCCCTTCAAGGCCATCCAGCGTGTTCTTTTAACGTGCACAGTGTATGGCTCTCACATACACGGGATCACAGCTTATCGTCCCATCCGACGGGCGGCTGACTTTCCAAGCCCATCGGTGTCCCCTTCTGACCGTGGACAGGGAGGGGAGTTTTGTGGAGATAAATCTCAAAGCTCAGCCAGCTGGGACTCGAACCTGGGAACTGCAGATTACAAACCTTGTGCCCTACAGACTGAGCCCCCCCGTCCCCCATTTTTAAGCTGGTAGAATAAACGAAAAAAAAAGAAATTTAGCAGTAATACTTGTAACTAGTTGATCAGCATATGGGAGTGGGGGGGGGATCAGTTGTTGTTGTTTTAGGGTTGTTTTACCTCTGAGCGGCACTTTTTTGCGCACCATGGGCTAAATGGCCAGGTCACATGAAACCCGAAGGCTCAGAGAAGGTTGGGGGAGGGGACCCACCGGAACAGCTGTTGGGAGACAGATGGTAGCCTCCCGTCAAGGCTATCCAGCGTGTTCTTTAACGTGCACAGGGTATGGCTCTCCCGCACACGGGACCACGTCTTAACGTCCCATCCGACGGGCGGCGGCCTTTCCAAGCCCATCGGTGTCCCCTACTGACCGTGAGCAGGGCGTGGAATTTTGCGGAGATAAATCTCAACGCTGACCCAGCTGGGACTCGAACCTGGAAACTACAGATTACGAGCCTGGCGCGCTACCGACTGAGCCACCCCCGCCCCGGGGGGATCAGTAGTTAACAGATTAGAGGCAGGAAGGAAACTTCCGTATAATACTTTATCTTAGGATGTTAGGATGGGAGATTTTTTTTGCCTTTGGAAACTCTCGACTGACGTTAAAAGAAAGTATTTGAGCAAGGCGAGCTAAATTAAATAAAAGAATTTAAAAGTTTCAAGTTACTATCGAGTTTGAAATATTGTTTTTTTGTCTTGATGATTTTGTGAAAGCGAGAAAGTTGCAGGAGCCTTCGGAGCAGAGAGAGGGATTTAAAAATTTCTGCAAAACAGCTGCGCGTGCTGCGAGCAGCTGTCCGCTTCGCTCTTAATCGAAGACGACACAAATGCATCTACAGGACCCGAGGGAGGGGGGGGGGTAAGAATATAGAGAGGAAAAAAAATGCAGATATCCGATGTTATATCCCAAGGGAAAAGCCGAATTAGAAATTGAACATCTTAATGAATGAACACTTCATGGGTTGGGTTGTTTTACCTCTGAGCGGCACTTTCTTGCATGCAATGGGCTAATTGGTCAGGCTAAAAGGACCCCGAGGGATCAGAGAAGATTGGGGACCCACTGGAACAGCTGTTGGGAGACAGAAGGTAGCCTCCTTTCGTCGGGTAAATGTTTTGTGTGGCAGAAAACGAACAGGTATACAGGGATTGAAGGATAAACAAGGCAAGGTTATAGAAGGTGAGGATTCTGTCATGGCTAGGTGGGCTGAGCATTTGAGTGATGTTCTAAACAATGTGGTTAGTTCTACTCCCATTGTTTGTAATGATGATAGATGCATTGGTGACTTTAATCCCATCTGACGGACGGCGGCCTTTCCAAGCCCATCGGTGTCCCCCACTGACCGTGGGCAGGGCGGGGAGTTTTGCTGAGATAAATCTCAACGCTGACCCAGCTTGGACTCGAACCTGGGAACTACAGATTACGAGCCTGGCGCGCTACCGACTGAGACAACTCCGCCCCTTGTATGTATGTATGGAAGCGCAATTTGTCAGTCAAAAATGCAATCTTTTTTCTCAAAAGTGTTTGTCGCTTCGACTTTACTGTTTGCCATAATTTACTGATGTCCATAAATTTGCAATATTCGTTTCCAGCTGATGGTATTACCAAGGCTCAGGAAATCAATCAACAGTGAACACTAATAATTAAATTGAAACGTCATCATAATTTGTTTAGGAAAATAACTTATTTATGTTAAATACTCCAATGTACAGTCGCTCAAAAAAATATCCGAACACTATGGTTGATTTCAGAATTCAGAAAAAAATCTGGCAACGATTTTTTTAGAAATTAGTGATCTGGCAACCTTCGTGTTACGTGACACGACGTCGGATGGGACGTTAAGCCATGGCCCCGTGTGCGGGAGAGTTATACCCTATGCACGTCACTAATGTAACACCTTGGTCACCGTCCGTCGGATGGGATGTTAAGCCGTGGCCCGTGTGTGGGATACTAATACCTTGTGCCAGATCACTAATTTCTAAAAAAATCGTTGCCAGATAGTTCGGAATTCTCTAATAAACCATAGTGTTTGGATACTTTTTTGAGCGACTGTACATGGAGCTCCCCGCCTTAGGCTCTATATTTGTTCGGAGAAGGAGGCGTCAAAATAGTCCTCTTGATTTCTGTCTTTTACACTTCATTTCTTCTTCAACATTTCGTTCAGCAAAATGTATCACATTCAGTATAAACCACTACCAATACATATGATCTATACTTACGTACACGTTTCATGGTTTTTGTTAAATCGCACACTACAAAAAATAGATATTTAGTTTTATTAATTAATTTATCATTTGTGATAGCGCGCCAGGCTCGTAATCTGCAGTTCTCAGGTTCGAGTCCCAGCTGATTCAGCGTTGAGATTTATCTCCGCCAAACTCCCCGCCGTGCCCACGGTCAGTAGGGGACACCAATGGGTTTGGAAAGGCAGCCGTCCGTCGGATGGGATGTTAAGCCGTGGCCCCGTGTGCGGGAGAGTCATACCCTGTGCACGTTGAAGAACACACTAGATGGCTTTGACGGGAGGCTACCATCTGTCTCCCAACAGCAGTTCCATTGTGTCCTTTCGCCCAACCTACTCTGAGCATTCGGGGTCCTTGTGACCTGGCCATTTAGCCCATTGTGGGCAAAAAAAGTTCCGCTCAGATGTAAAACCAACCAAACAACTCAAATCATCTTTTGTGATAAAGAGTCACAGGAGACATGGAACACATGAAATAGTAAGCTGAAAAAAATTGGTTTTGCCGTGAGTGGGATTCGAACTCACGTCTCCTAGTTACTGGCCAGGTATGCTTACTACTACGTCATCAACGGCTAACGTCTTTTGCTTCAGCTAGTGTGATTTGTTTTTAAGTCACCTTAGTTGAAGAAAAAACGTTATCTGTTGATGGTGTAGTAGTTAGTATACCTGACAGGTAACTAGGAGACGTAAGTTCGAATCCCACTCACGGCAAAACCAATTTTTTTCAGCTTACTATTTCATGTGTAGTAATTCCTCTTTTGTTTAGTTTTCAGTATGTGAAAGTCTGTACAATACAAATTAAATTTTTAAATTTTCCATTCATGGATTTCTGAAATTTAATTTATTTAACCTACTGTATGCATTTTTTTTTACAACTGGCAAACTGCAAAAAACTTTTTTGATTGATCTTCCCCCTCCCCTGGTCAGGTGAGGTCTTTGCGAAGCTTTATCGCCTACTGCCTAAAGATGCCTTAATTTGCCACTTGTTAGATCCAAGAAAAAGAAAGAATATGGTTGTTTGGAAAATTCTATCAAGTTTTTTTACTTATACCAAAAACGACAACAAATTAAGTGATAAATCGGAAGATCTGATTTTAAAATGGGACAATTAAAAGAAAGAATATATATAATATATAGGTTGGGTTGTTTTACCTCTGAGCGGCACTTTTTTTGCACACCATCGGCTAAGCGGCCAGGTCACATGGATCCGAAAGCTCAGAGAAGGTTGGGGGGGGGGGGGGGGGGGAACCACTGGAACAACTGTTGGAGACAGATGATAACCTCCCGTCAAGGCCATCCAGCATGTTCTTTAACGTGCACAGGGTATGGTTCTCCCGTACACGGAGCCACGGATTAAAGTCGCATCCGACGGACGGCGGCCTTTCCAAGTCCATCGGTGTCTCCTACTGACCGTGGGCAGGGCGGAGAGTTTTGCAGATATAAATCTCAACACTGACCCAGCTGGGACTCGAACCTGGGAACTACAGATTACGAGCCTGGCGCGCTACCGACTGAGCTAATATATATATAACAAACGAATTCAGCAACGAGTGTGTACTACGCAAAACATTATGGCATAAAGATTGTCTTTATGGTGCTACAAAGTATTGTATAAGTGTAATTAACATTAATACAGTAACATTATTATGGTGTGCAAATATGTTATATTACTATGGACACCCCAAGTAAGGTGCAAGAAAAAATGCTTTGCACCCTTCTGTATTTCACCAAAAAAAAATTATTCATTAGACACCAAGAAAATTGTTTAATGTAATTCATATATTATTTTTCTCAGTTGAAATGCGCGTTTTTACGACCGCACAATATTTTTTTTGCAAAGAACTGACACTTGAATAACGTAAAAATATTTTTAAAATATTTTTATTAATCACAAATTTTAAAAGTGTCCAAATTATGATGTTTCTGAATGAATCCCATTGCGAACAACTTAAAATTCCAGCTACTCCTCCTAAGAACTTAAAACGTTCAAGCTATTTCAATAATTTTTGGTTCCATGAAGGTAGATGGTCAATTTCGTTCTTTTCTATTCTCACTGGCTCTCTGAGAAGCAGGTCCAGTTGTAAAAATACCGTTAAAATGGGGTATTTCTTTACTTCTTTTCAAAAATTTCTCACCCGGAGGTTGAAGAGATTATTCCATACACCTCAGGACATGGTCAAAAAGCATAGTTTTTCCCCCCCACCTTCCTGGGAGAAAACGTTTTTCAGGGTGCTCGTGTGTGGTAAGTATCCATAGGTTGGTCCACTGATGATTCCATGGTCATCTCCATTTATCAGTGCGCTGCGGTCAGTTTTGTTTATCTTTCTTCCTTGCTCTGCTTAATGTGGTAGCGGAAGTGGGTATTACAGAAAAACCAGAGCAAAAATAAAGGGAGGAAACAAAGAAAGTACATCAATCACAAAGATTGCAAAATCTGAATATGAAGCTGCCACTTGATTTACATTGTAATATATTATATTAGAAATATTTCGTTCAACGCCATAGGTCGTAACATACAGTCCTTCTAGTGTAAATCACGGATGAATCTTAATGATGTGTCCAATATTAACAAAAACAAATTTAGTGCCAATGAATCAATAATAGCTGATTACATTCCGTAGTAAATGCAGGATTATATGATCACTATTCTCTTATTATCATCATCATCCTCAAGCAGCATGGGCTACGGAGGTCCAACCAGACCGTGCAATTTAGTTCTCCAAGCAAGTCTGTCCTGAGCTAAATCCGCTGCATCTGGCCACTGCACACCAATTCTAACAAGGTCCTATTTGACATTGTCTGCCCACTGCATCCTAGGTCTCCCTTTTTTTCTGAGGCCTTTAGGCACACTGTTCATAACCCTATTCGCCAATCTATAATTATTCATACGGGCAACATGGCCAAATCAACGGAGTCTCTCTCTGCACAATATGCTGCTTAAAGGAGGTTGCAAACTCCTTTGCCTAATCTCATCATTAGTTACAAAGTTGAACCACCTAATGCCCAAGATACTGCGTAAGCATCTGGAATCAAAAGCATCTAGTTTCATGTTATCATGTTTACAAAGTGTCCAAGTTTCACTACCATAACTAACCCTAGAAAGAACCAAACTATTATACAGTCAAATTTTAGTCTTTAGGTGTATATGCTTATTTCTCCACAATCTACATAGATTCTTAAAAGTCCCGACAGCAATCCCTATTCGTCTGTTAATCTCATGCTGCACATCACCATTATCTGTTACATAGCTCCCAAGGTAATTAAACTGGGACACCTGCTGAAGACTGCAACCATTCAGATTAATTGAATCACAGCCTGCCTGACCAATTTTCATCACTTTAGTTTTCTCCCTGTTCATAACCAACCTACTCTACTACTATTTTCATCAACAGCTCGAATGAAAGAGTTCATCTCATCAACATCATTTGCCAAAAGGGCTAAATCATCAGCATAATCTAAATCAGAAATTTTAGTATCTCCAGTCCATTTAAGGCCAAAATCTTTCCCTTGAAGTGAATTTCGCATAACATAATTAATAACCAAGCTAAAGAGAAAAGGAGACAAAATGCACCCTTGTCGAACACCAGAAGTAATGCTAAACCAATTGCTACAAGCCTTACCAACTCTCACACAAGACTCAGTGTTATTATAGAGAGCTTTCATTATGTTAACTAACTTGTCTGGTATACCATATGATCTCACAATCAACCACAAATTATGACGATTAACAGAGTCGAAAGCCTTTTTGAAATTAACAAATCTAGCAACCAAACGTTTCTGAAACTCTAAACATTTCTCAAGAATCTGCCTAAGTGAAAATATCTGATCCACACATCCCCTACCACTTCTGAATCCACATTGCTCACTACGCAATTGATTGTCAACCAGATTCTTAATTCTATTACGCACAATCATGGAAAGAACTTTACCAGGAACAGAGAGTAGGCTGATAGCCCCATCGTTATCACAAGAACTGCGATCATATTCTTTGAAAATAGGTATAATAATATCTCTGGTTAAATCCTTAGGAACCATGCCTTTATCATAAAAGATATTCAGAATTCAGTCATCCAAGTGGTAACCGAAACATTCCCAGCTCTAAGCATTTCCGTAATAATTTCATCTACCCCTGGGGATTTATGTAGTTTAAGTTTAGAAACAGCCAAAATAACTTCAGATTGAGTTATAGGGCCAAAATTAAAGCCGCCAATGCATCTATCATCATTGAAAACAATGGGAATAGAACTAATCATATTGTTTAGAACATCGCTGCAATGCTCAGCCCACTTAGCCATGACAGAATCCTCACCTTCTATAACCTTACCTTGTTTATCCTTCAATCCCTGTATACCTGTCCGTTTTCTACCACACAAAATATTAACTATCTGGTACAGCTCTTTGCTGTTGTGCTGCCTAATTTCTTGCTTGGTTTTGTCAGCCAAGCCATCAAGCCAAAGATTCTTATCAGCAGCTAACTGATCTGTTATACGTTTATTAAGCTCTCTGTAATGTTTTCTATTAGGACTAGTAGGGTCTTGATTAAGAACTTTCCTGTAATTCTTTCTTTTTGAAATAAGCTCAAGTGCCTTATCACTTAAATAATTCTGTCTCCTCTGCTCTTTTTTTCCTAAAAGAATACTGTTATTTTCCAAAAAACCCTGTTTAAAATGGCTCCAGTCTTCCTCTACTTCAGTAGTAAGCAAACCATGACTGTCATAATGACTAAATAACCTATCATTGTAAGCTTTAGCTATAACTGGGTCTCTCAGAGGTTCAGTATTAAAGGCAAATTTTTAACTTAGAACAACACTTTTTAAGTTTAATTTGCAAGACACTTTTAACAAGGTAATGGTCAGATCCAATTTCAGCTCCCTTATATGCCCTGGTATTTCTAATAGAACTAGCCCATTTGCTGTTAATTAATATATAATCAATCATATTCTTATAGAGCCCATCAGGTGAAACCCATGTGTACTTATGTATGGTCCGGTGTTTGTGATAAGTATTAGTTATTCTGAATCCATTGAGTTTACTTACCTGTAGGAGACGTTGCCATTGCCGTTGCAGCTATCAATACCAAAAGGGCTTATTACTCCTCCCCAAAGGTCAGAGTCAATACCAACTTTGGCATTGAAGTCACCTAGAACAAGGGTAATATCTCCTTTCTTGACAGAATTCAAAATATCCTGAAGTTGTCCGTAAAACCTACCCTTCTCCTCCTCATCGGCATCCTCAGTGGGGGTATAACAGCAGATAACATTCAAGGAGGAAGTCTTCTAGTGTGAATGAAGCTACACTGGAAGACTTCCTCCAATGTAGAATTTGACGATGCCATTAAAAGCAAAGAGTTCAGGTGCCTGCGATGACCTTTGCTCAGGGTTATCTACCAGCTGATGAACATATCCTGTGAATCTATTCACTTGGGGTTGTCAATCCACAAACAGACAGAAAACACAGCGGAAGATTTTCCCTCCGCAGAAGCCCACCAGTGCTGCAAATTCAGGATCCATAATTAAGCTCAGAACCTTAATTCAGTCCAGTCCAATTGGTTTATATGGTCAGCACCAGAACCCTGTGTGGTTGACCACTCCTCAGCAGGGTAGAAAAAAAAAGGAAAGTAGACATAATTGTCCAGATCAGTTGGCTATAGTAATCTGGCAGCCCTACTCCTTCCGTTCACTTCTACGAGAGAATATCTCTTTTGAAAGGTACTAAGGTACTAACGGCTGCACCACGAGAAGGCGAGCCTTCAGGGGACCGTTAAACAAGTTTCACCCTATAAGGAAAAGTATCGAAAGCGTATTTTTTTTATCCACTAAACGCTCGATAAAATACCATTTGTTTGAATTTAGATTTTGAAGTAAAGCAAATACGATTGCATCCGAAATAGATTATAAAAGTATTTAAATCATAACTAACAATAGTAACTGTTTTGGAAGAAAGATGAAATTAATATATATTTTTGTATAATTTTTATAAAAGAAAAAAAAAAGCTTAAATTTAGGTGTTTGATATTTTGTTTCGATATGTCATGTGAAATTTCCATTAATCAGCCTGACGTTAGAAATAGAAAACAACCGTTAACCCAGAAGTAAGAAAAAAAACTACAAAAATAAAATTACTCTGTCAAATATGGGAGCTCGTTTTCAAAGAGAATAATTTTTTTGATTTTACGGTTTTAAACCAACTGACAGCGGTAATTCTACATAAAATCGCAACCAACCAACCAATCAACCAAGTCAGAGCATCCGTGGATTTATGTTCTCTTTGATTTATATAGTGTACTCATTATTACTCATGTAAGAAATTTATTGAGAGCATTTCGTGTATCATTATCCATATATAATGAATATGAATGCTTGCATCTGTTCCTTATCTTTTAGTTTCATTATGCAAATTCACAGTGTATGATAATAAGAAATAATTCATTACTACCGCTTATTTTATTATCCTATAATTTTAAAAGAAAAAATCGATGGTGCGTAAAAAATTAATACTTGTTTCGTTTACACCGTACTGATAAAGAACGTATAAGGAAAAGAAGTTCAGCTTTGACAAAGCGTAAGTGGCGACCTCAAGTGGTGTTTCGATTCGTATCGTGCATTATTCTAAGATGGGAAG